>JAKELP010000024.1:13041771-14291771 GCA_029929735.1 Mimosa pudica
TTCTTAATTTTCCAAGAGAAATCAGCTTTTGCAGTTACAACCACATGGAACACACTAATTGTGGGGTATGTGAGGGTCAACCACTTCCAAGAAGCTTTAGAAACCTTTAGTTCAATGAGACGAAAATCTTTGGTCAACTATGATTCTATAACCCTTGTAAATGTCTTTTCAGCATGTGCAAATCTTGAACTGCTCAAGAATGGTAGGTGTCTCCACGGGCTTGTCCTTAGATCTCCCCTAGGATCAGACACTCAGGTCCAGAATTCATTAATAACCATGTACGGAAGATGCAGGGACATCGAAAGCGCCAGATCGGTGTTTAAATTTTGTTGTGTTCATAATCTTTGTTCCTGGAATTGCATGATCTCAGCTTTATCACACAACAAAGAGAGCCGAGGTGCATTGTCACTGTTTCATCATCTTCCTTTTAAGCCCAATGAGATAACTGTTGTTAGTGTTCTCACAGCTTGTACTCAAATGGGGCTATTAAGACATGGCAAACAAGTTCATTCCCACATATTCAGGTCTGGTTTTCAGGATAATTCTTTCATATCAGCAGCACTTGTGGATATGTACAGCAATGGTGGAAGATTGGACCTTGCTCTTCAAGTATTTACAAATGCAGAAGAGAAGTCTGAAGCAGCTTGGAATTCAATGATTTCTGCACTCGGGTATCATGGACATGGCAAGAAAGCAATCAACTTGTTTCATGAAATGTGGGAATCCGGAATAAAGGTGACCAAAAGTACTTTTGTTAGCCTTTTATCAGCTTGCAGTCATTCAAGGCTTATGAATGAAGGTCTTGAGTACTATAACTGTATGTTGGAGAATTATGGAGTAGAGACTGAGATTGAGCATCAAGTTTATGTAGTTGACATGCTAGGTAGATCTGGTAGGCTCAACGAGGCTTTTGAGTTCATTAAAAAGTTACCCTCCTCCAATTCAAGTGCAGGTTTGTGGGGAACCCTCTTGAGTGCTTGCAACTACCATGGTGAACTCAAATTGGGGAGAAAGGTTTCTGAAATTCTGTTTGAAATGGATCCTCAAAATGTTGGATATTATATTTCATTGTCAAATATGTATGTTGCTATTGGAAGCTGGAAGGATGCTACGGAACTGAGGCAAACTATACAAGACCAAGGATTGAGAAAGACTGTGGCTTATAGTCTTATTGATGCTGGTTTGGGATGATAATTGACTATATTGATAAATGTTAGATATTGCAAGGTTGATGACCATCAATCAATACAAGCTATCTTGTGGTGCTAGATCCTATCGACCTCATTGAGATATGCGGGTAGCCAGCATCAACGTATTGTATGAAACTAGTCAAATCTTATTTGCATTATATGAAGGTAAATTCGCACATTGGGTACATGCATTCAAGTTTCAAGTAAGATAGACGGAAGATGATCAATACTCCCTCACGTCCTAAATATAAAACCTATTTGAGGAGGTAAGTTTTGTTTTAAATATAAAACATATTTCTAATACTTGTCAATTTTTCTTCATATCATCTTATCATTACTTTCAAATAATAAACAAATAAGAGATGAAAGACATATGATGTAAAGGTAGATATGGTTAGTTAGAGTACATTGGTAATATTAAGTCATTTTAATTAATTTACCTAACATTCTTAATCTAATCAAATTAGGCAAATAGTTTTATGTTTAAAACTGAAGTGATTATCAAACAAGTGTGACTTGTAATTGTAAATGACACGTTTCCACTTATTAATAATGACATTTCACATGTCATTAACAATCCATGGGATTTTCTTATATTAATTTCTTTCCAAACGCAATTACCCCTTGTATATTTACATTGTTTCAAAGCATCCCTATACTGATTCAGCTGCATTACGAAGACCAATATGCTTTTTTTTTTTAATCGCTAAAAGGTTTTAAAACTTTTTTATTAAAACGTTGTTACAAATTATACTGGAATGCAAATAGAAATGCCGATATTGAATTACTTGAATATGTGAATAAAGTTAATTGAAATATAAAGAGATAGAAGGATATGTTGATGTGTGTATACAATGTAATATAAATACTAAAGGATTATTCTGAAAATAATCTAAATTCAGTTATAACAAATCAACCATTATTTTTCAGATTACTCTTAAAACACTAACCCCTTCCATCACCACATGATAAAAGTACTAGCCCCTTCCATTAGTCAATGGACAAAAAATGGAATCCATTAGACTACATTTTTTGAAAGTTAAAACCTAAAACAAACCACTAAATTATAAATTTTGTTGCATATAATTAAATTATATGTTTATTCATAAGGAGAATAAATTATTACTCCCTCCGTTCCTAAATATAAGACCTAGATAACTTTTTTTGGAAAGATTAAGGTTGCGAAATAGGTTATTAAATGATGACATATTTGATATCTTTTTAGATTATTCATTAGCTTATAGGTAAAATAAACTAGTTTAAGAGAAAAAATTAGGTAAATCAATTTATAATTAACTTATTTTTTGCTTTTTTTAGGATTTTTTAAAAAAGTCATCTAGGTCCTATATTTAGGAACGGAGGAACGGAGGGAGTATTTTTTTTAAAAAAAGATAATCAATCAAATTTAAGTGAATAATTTTATATCCTTAATTTAATCTCTTAAAAAAGACATTATAATAAGGATTGGGACAAGAGGGAGTACTAAATATATATAGGATTACAATTTGAATATATTTAAATTTAAATTTAGAACATTATGTGTAATATATCTAAGCCGCTCGGATTCTAGAAACCGAACTAGAAACAGTTAGGTCATACATACATACATATACAGAAAGTACACATACATATAGATTATTATATAGCCTAGGCAGGCTATCAAATCCCGAAGAGAAAAAAGGCACAAAAGCGGGTAGCCGAGCTGAGCCAAGAATAGGCTAGCTTAATTAGAAAAGTATGGCTTCTTCATAAAAGGCAGTAAGCATTGGAAAAAAATGTCCCACAAAGACATAAGATTACTTCCACTTCTTGAATTTTCCACCACCAAACATGCCGCCGTGCTTTCCATGCTTGAATTTGCCATGTTTTCCGTGCTTGAATTTTCCGCCGTGCCCATGCTTGAATTTGCCGTGGCCCATGTGACCGCCGTAGCCCATGTGACCGCCGTAGCCCATGTGACCGCCGTGGTGGCCATGGGAAAGTTGGTGAGCACCGTATGCAGCAGCTGCAGCTGCAGCACCCCCAGCAAGCATAGCTCCCATGCCTCCATGACCTCCTCCTGATGATGTTATAAAATTATTCAGCTGATTCCAACAACATATGTGCATTAAGTAGAGGTAAGAAACATTCCAGTGAAAAAACTATATCCTTGATAAGCACAAGCAAGCTGAAAATAAAGTAGAGAACGTTTCAGCTATGTAATTGTTGAGAATGCCAACTATTGAGGACCAGAATGTCAAGATAAATTCACAAAGCACAATCACCCCAAATTATAAAGGCAGTCGATATTCACATAAACAACAAAAAGAATAAATCTTCAAACAAAGCACAAATTGAACTTTTTCAGTCAGAATCCAGTGCATTAAAATCAAGGTTTATATCATTCAGAAATATGATGGTGTGACTACAATTTTCATATACTTTGCATCAATATAAATCATAAGAATTCAATTCAAGTGCCTATTGTGTAAAAGTGCAGGAAGCTTCACCATCTTACTATTTCACAGCCACAAGAGAATTCATATTTGTAACACCATTGCAACAATCAACTAATCAAATAATTTGATGGTGAAAAATTAGGCAAAGGCATCATACCATGAGAACCATGACCAGATGAACCAGGATACCCAGCAGGAGGGTAACCACCTTGAGGAGGATACCCTTGAGGAGGGTAACCATGCTGCTGAGGTGGATACCCTTGAGGAGGGTATGCCCCAGGCGGTGGAGGATAAGCACCAGGAGGGTAAGCACCTTGAGGTGGATACCCTTGAGGAGGGTAACCATGATGTCCTCCCTGCGCTAAGCCATGAGCTAGGCTTGAAAATAATCCTTTGTCAGATTCATCATGCTTGTCCTTTCCACCTCCCATCTTTCAACAAAAAGAGCAGATGATTCCTAGCAAAAAAAAAATAGACAACAAAATTAGATAATGTCTTGATTCTTGAAGTATACATATAGAAAAGAAATCCATACTTCTTCTGTGAGCAAAATCATAAAATCCAAGTCCTAATATGCTAAAGATAACAAATTACCTATGTCATATTTCAAGAAAGTAGGAAAAACCAAGTAAAATAAGAATAATAATGGAAGAACATGCGTGGAAAAACATTATTCATGATTATAACAATTATGATCTAACAGATTAAACAATTATAAGAGGTCAAACCAACTCTACATCACCGAATTTCTCCATCATATGTAGGGATCAAGATTCTAAAGAGTTGACCTAATCATATCATGGATCGGCACAGAGATTTCAAACGACATCAATTTCCTAAAGATTAAACACTGAATATCAGGAAATCTTCAGTCGACATACATCATTAAAAAGAAAACAGCATTCAAAGAAAACAGCGAAACAGAATGTGAATCTAAAGAGAAAAGTCAAAGAAAGTTAATAGATATGTAAAATGGCAGATTAAGGGAAAAAGCGACGGAAAAAGGAGAGGAAGAACTCACAGATTAAAAATGAGAATTCAGAAAATGAGAGCAACGTAGAGGAGCGAATTTGAGAAGAAGGTGTGGCGTTTGGGAATATAAATATAAATATAAATATAAATATAAATATAAAGGGATGTGTGCGTTAAGATATGGAAAACGCGTCACACTCACACGGAAAGGCCGCGGGAAAATTAGACTTATCCGGGAAGGAAAATGAAGAAATGAGATATTATCCTATCCATTTTGTTTAGGTGTAAATTTATTCCAAAAAGGTGTCTTGAATTACAATCTTTTTTTTTTCCAAAAAAGTTAAATTGCCTTGAATAAATTAACAAGTAAGGTTTATAATAAGGGGCATGTTACACTAGTGAGGTGCACCTCGTTATTTGTGCTCTGATCAATCATGTAAAGACAATTGAAAAATATGTTGATGTGAAGTGGCGATTAAATAAGGAAAAATCAATTTAAAATATGATGTGCACGTGAAAAAAATTAAACACTCAATTTAATTTATTTTTTCATGAAAAATCAAGACTTTTAAGTGATTAAAATATTTTTAAGGAGTTTTTTCATTTTTATGTAGACCATAAATAATGCCTTATGTTGTAATTACACGAGAGTTCGTCTAATACTAAACTACAAATTCATGGGCAGATTTTGAGTAAATAAATATATGGAAAATGATATCAATCAGTAGTTGGTTGATCTGGTAAGTGGATTACAACTCCTGTAAGGATGAAAACACGTGTTCGAATTCCGGAAAGTCCTCTTATTGGAAGAGGAATAACCTTACCTATGTGGACAACACTCATGCCCATCGAATATGGATTAAATCAGGGTGGTGATTAAAAAAAATATGGGAAATGCAATTAGTAGTTTTTTTCCTTTTATTCAAGGCAAATGGCAAATCGTACACCTTTGACTCCTTTTTCACTTAGCCACCGCTTAAACAGTCCGCTTCATTGAGGCACTTGGAAAAATCTTCTCTTTCAGAATATCTTTCTATAGATCCCACATGGGTTTTACTAGCCACATATTAGAAATTGATCATTTTTAGCGATTTTTTTTTCATTTTGAGACAATATACGATTTAGTTGTGATTTCAGTGCAGCTGCGTCCATTAAGAAGAGTTAAGTGAAACTAAAGCAAAACATACCTAGGTAGACAAAATGATTTGCTTATTATGTTTCAGAATCCAAGGAACAAAAAAAATATCTCTATCTTTGTCAAAGAGGAGGTTTCTTTAATGAAGACCAATGGACCCGACCTCAAAAAGAAGATAAAAATAATTAACAAAAGATGCAATTAGTGATGGCCCAAATGACAAGTTGGTGAGAGCTCAAAAAACTTATTACCGTGCATCTCAGATGCCTTTTGTACCATTTGAGATAACACACTAGCAGGTCGCCTTCATGAACATGATAGCAATGGTGGTACCTTTTTGTTGAATTTTGAAGGGAGACGCCACCATAAAATTTTGACAATGTCAAAATTCTCGTGTCATTCATATAAGAGCTTGTTTGGTTGTAGGAAAGTTTGGTAAAGAATTAGAAATGGAAAGGGTAAGATGGAAAGTAGGGGTAATGATGAGAGAGTAAAGTTTGTGAACCCCACGATAAGTGAGATAGAGAGAGAAAACTTGTGGGCCCAAAATATATGTAAATGACCATATTACCCCTTAACTTTTCAATTATTTACTACCCACTTTCTTGGGTTTCTTGCAACCAAACAACCCCTAAATTATTAGGGTGCTTAGAATTAGAACATCTGTACCACACCACAGTATGATGAAGGCAAGATATCATTAATATGCTATTAAAATATTGTAACATATATAAACTCATCACAAACTAGAAAGCAGGATATATAGTAATTGTATGTTAGGTGAAGCTTGTAAAAAATTTCATCACAAACTTCTTTGAGTGTGGTGAGTTGTGAGCTTATATATAGAGGTGAGTGAAGTTGAAGGACCTTTGATAAGTCGAAGAATGAATCAACAGGCTGTGGTGGATGAGTTGGCGGAATAAGATAAGAAAGTGGAAGGGGATATTGTCATGTTGAGAGACGATTTGCACGAAAGACGGACCTGCAGGAAGAGAAATGGTGATTGGGAGCCGGAAGCAATAGGAAAAAGAAAGTGACAATAAAAATAAAGATTCTTCTAATTTCAAAACCCTAGTAACTACCTCCTCCGATCCGGTCCCTAATATAAGAGGTAGCCGCTAAAAAAATATTTCTTAAGAAATTATGTGAATGTTAGTTGAGTGTCTGAAGTTAATGATTCTTTTCCAATATTGCCCATATTAATTATGATACATTTAAGTGAGAAAAATACATAAGCATTAATAATAAATATGAAAGAGAATCGGGGACAAAATAGGGAAAACACAGTAAATGAGGAGAGAATGTGAGATGAGCTCTTATATTAAGGACCAAAATCATTCAAATTTTAAGTTCTTATATTAGAGACCGAAGGGAATATTTATTATGTATCGGTATTAACAACTCCAATATATGTATTAACAATCATTAATGTACAATTCAAAATGACTAATTTAATACTCCTTTCGGTCCTAAATATAAGACCTAATTGACTTTTTTTAAAAATCATAAAAAACAAAATAAGTTAATTATAAATTGATTTACCTAATTTTTCCCCTTAAACTAGTTTATTTTACTTATAAATTAATGGATAATCTAAAAATATATCAAATATGTCATGATTTAATAGACTATTTGACAACCTTAACTTCTCCAAAAAAAAGTCATCTAGGTCCTATATTTAAGACCGGAGGTAGTATTTTGGAATTTGGAAAATATTTTTTTTGTCAATATCCCAAAGTGAAAGATAGATTTGATGAATAAATTCGTGGAGCGATGGAAAATGACTTGGGATGATGAGAAAGAGAAAAACTAACCTATATTAGATGTCAAGATGTGGGACGAGGTATAGATGGAAGACAAACTACAAAGACACAAAATGACCAAATGACGTTAAATGACAGACAAGCTCTCCAAATAAGAGAGAGACCAGCTCTTACAGTTTTTTTTTTTTTTTTAACTCGGGCCCGATCGATTTCCAAAGAGAAGAAAGAGTTTGTGTTAGACATGAATTTGGAGGATTTGACTGAAAATTTTGTTGTTTTAAGTCAAAATTTCATTGAGTGTTCTAACAATAAGTGAATGATTCTAGTTCATGATTTTTCTGTACAGTGCACTAATTTGTACACGGTAAAATATAATTATCAGTTATGCGCCAAAAAATAAATAAAGAATTGATATTTTAATAGGTCATATTCAAATATTGAAAGAATGGGCACGGACTCTGGTTCAAGTGTCATGTTAGCGTCGAGGTAAGTGTTACTTAGCTTGAAGAAACTAATA
Source organism: Mimosa pudica (assembly GCA_029929735.1). Classification (NCBI taxonomy): domain Eukaryota; kingdom Viridiplantae; phylum Streptophyta; class Magnoliopsida; order Fabales; family Fabaceae; genus Mimosa; species Mimosa pudica. Next base: position 13,049,787 of record JAKELP010000024.1, read on the forward strand.
TTGGAATTATTTGAATATATCCTAATTAATAGGATATTATCCAAATAAATCGAATATTAGTTTCTTCGCTGCTCTGCACATGGTTCATATTTAAATATTCAAATAGAATAGAGATAACGTGAAAGAGTCAAATAGTGAGGATACAAATGAGGTATACTAAAGGAATGGGCACGATATCTAGCAGTACTACACTAGGGATGGTCCTTCCCAATCCTCATGGTTTAGGCAAAGTGCACGGTTTTGATTGGTTGGTTCTCTTTGACAAAAGCTTCTTTTGCTTTTAAGAGATTTAGAGCAAGTCACTCATACATATTTTATAGGGAAAATTAATATGAGGTCTCACCTAAGATATATAATATAGGAAAAGTCTCATCAATTAGCCAAATTAACGTAGGGTCCTAAAGACTTAATTATCTCTAAAGCATAAAAGATTTTCTTGTCCTTATCGTTAAGTTAAAAAAACAAATTCATTTGCCTTGTTCCTTCAAGATGGCTTGGATATAAGTTTTGGGAAAAGAAACAGAGGATGTGAGAATAAAGATGAAGAAGTCGTGATCAATTTCAACCATCACCCATATTGACCCATCTTCCATCACTTGAAAATCCTCCTTAAACTTGTTTCAAAAACTAAAGGTATATATGTTCCCAAAATCGTTGTGTCACGTTTATTAGGTGTGTGATAAAAAATAGATGTGTTGAAATAAAGGTCAAAAATTTTCATAAAATAAAAATCTTCTTTTAGATGAATGCTTGTGCATAAAAGACATAATTGATATAGAACCTGATTTGGGGTTGTGATGATGTGTTTGAGGTTGCCCATGCAAAATAGAGCATGGAAAAACCACCCTTCAAATAGTTGGAACCTCATATTAATTTTTCTTATTTTATATGTCATTAGACTATTAATCAATATATAATTTATAAATCAAATCATCAATCAATTTAAAAGAAAATCAAACAAATCAATTTATATCAACAAAGAAAAATAGTACTCTACCTAGCTTTCTTAAAACTTCTCAAAAACTTCTCAAAAACTTCAAAATGAACTTTATATTTACTAATGGAGCTACTATACTGAATCCAACAAACACAAAAACACACACATATTATTTGTAACTTCAACTTGAAACCAGATTTAAGGTGAAGAGTAAATCTTCACCGGAAAACCACCCTTCATCTTCGCCGTCAAGAATGAAACATACTGTGGTTCCATCCCTTCCGGCATGGCTGGAACCACCGTGAACCTCGTCAGAATAACCCCCACAACCCTCTTCATCTGCAAATACGCCATCTCCTTCCCCAGACATATCCTTGGCCCTGCTTGAAACACTGGATAACTATAAGAATCTCTAGCTACATACTTCAACTTCTCACTCTCTCCCTCTCTCTCCAACCATCTCTCAGGCTTATACTCCTTCCAATCTCTACCCCACAATTTCTCCATTCTCCCCATAGCATACACATGATATGTCAATCTCATACCCTTCTTCACTACCGTCCCATCTGGCAAAACATCATCAGAAACTACTTCTTTACCGTCCAAAGGTACTGGTGGATAAAGTCTCATGCTTTCACTCAAAGCTGCATGTGTGTACACCATGTCTTTGACTTCTTCAAAAACAAGAGACTCATTTTTTTCCTTCACTTCCTTCACTATCTTCTCCTTCACTTCTGGGTGCTTTGACATAAGCCAGAAAAACCATGTTAATGCTGCTGATGTTGTGTCCTTTCCAGCTAATATGAAGCTTATCACTATGTCCGTCATGAACTCCTCGTCTGAATGACCTGAATGTAAGAATCTCGACAACATGTCGGTTGATTCTAGTGAAACCCCATTTGCTATCTTGCGTTTCTTTTCTTTCACTATGTTCTTAGCGAATTCTCGAACTTCAGAGACTGCTGTTTTTAGTCTTTTCTCTGAGCCAATATTGAAAAGTTTCTTAATTTTCCAGATCAAGGGATGAGGGTAGCTAGCTCTTTTGCTGCTTATCTCTGTTGCATAATCAAAAGCTTGAGCGAACTTGCTTTGTCCTAGAGAAAATGATAAGTACTCAGGATCAAACCCAAAAGCGATTATGCAAATATTATCAAACGCAAATCGTTGGAGAATATCTTGAAGATCAAGAACTTGGTTTTCTTTTGCTGCCTTGGAGAGAATAGGAATAAGGCGATCGTTGATCTCAGTGTCAACGACATATTCAACAAATTTACGAAGAGTTTTTGTGTTGAATATGTGGCTTGCAATTTGCCTTTGAAACTTCCATGTGTTACCGTCAGTGTTGAAGATACCATTGCCTAAGAAATCAGTGAGTGTTTCACGTGAGGCTTGCCCTTTTTGGTAGACTAGAAAATTGGTCTTTAGAATATGTTCAACAACGGCAGGATTGGCGGTGAAGACGGTTTTTTGGCCGAGGAATCGGTGGAGTATGAAGGTGTTGGTTGGTGATATTTGGAGAATGTCGGAGAGCCATAGGGTACGGCGGTTGAAGTTGGCTTTGAGGTCAAAATATGAACCAATTATTGGGTATGCTTTGGGGAGGGTAGTTTTGGGTGAAGAATTTAGCTTGTTCTTGTTGTTGATGTTTGTGTTTGATTTGAAAAGGAAGAAGAAAATTGCTGGAGGAGAGAAGAAGAGGAGGAAGAACGCAAAGAATTGGATGAACATGTTGATGAATGGTGAGGATTTGTCTAGAACCGATAAGAACAAAGGACTAATAATGTATAATGTAGGTGTACGAGCAAATAATAATTTTAGCAATCCTTTATTATCGATATTTATATACATGGGTTTGCATGAAGTTGATGTATGAAAAGATGTTTTGGAAGAGTTTGTTGTCCACTTCGATAAGTAAATCGGAATGGATCTGTGAGTATATGACCCAATACTATGGCACGCTGAAGAAATGATGTCATCGATGACGTCATTAATGGAGAATGCAGATTTGTGAAAACTAGTGTTATATGGTTGTAATATGGTCGACGGTGTCACTATTGGTCGATGTTGATAAAGTCACGCGGGGTTGTGTATCGTTTGAGAAATGAGGTTTACTTCTATGCAAAGTGGAGCGGTAAAAAAAAAACGTATTCAGCTTAGTACTTATTTGGATTACCACTAGAAATTTTTTTCTTTAAGTTGATTTATGAGTTACAAATTAGGTATATGAGAACATGTCATTAATATTAATTAGTAGAGAACAAATTAGAGCTGATTGGTGTTGAACAAATTAGAGCAAATTTTCTTGGTAAGAAAATTTTGGAAAGAGATTGGAATCAAGGGTCAACCTACCCTTCACACCATCCATGTGGCGAGCATTATTAATCAATCAATTTAACGTGGTAGACCGAAGATTCTTCCACTATTGTTGGATGAATGGGCATCCTTTGGTGGAAGTGTCTTCCTCTTTAACCATTATGATGATATGACGAACACCTCCATCTTCCACTAAATATCTTGAATGTACGTATACTACTAAAGATCGAAAAGCATATGTGGGCTTGTCTGCATTTGATTGGCCTTCTTGCAATGAGAGTACAAAAGGAAGAGCAGTAAGTTTCGAAGCTTTTACATTCCTGTATTTTCTTCTTCAGTTATTATCAGCATAATTAATTATTTTTATCTAAAAATATTTATTACAAGCATAGAAATAGAAATATGATAATAACACGAGAGAGGATGATAAAACAAACTAGCCAACAATAACATTCTAAACGATGTTTGTTGTTTAGCATAGAAAAATAAAATTAGCACATGTATAATTCACCAATGAGCCTGGATTTCATCTACTAGTTTGGTACACATAACATTCATAGCAAAAAAAAGGAAAGTGACTTTTTTCACTGAAATGCAGGAACGTGACTTTTGTTTGAAGGAAAAAAAGAAACTCTATTTCCACTGAAAAAACGAAACTCTTATTACATTGCCATGGCATGCATAGCGAACCCATGTTCGTTTTTTTTTTGACCTTTGAACCCATGTTCTTTTCTCTGTGCATAGGGAGATGAATTCGTTTACGTATAGGCGGGAAGGTGTTTGATACGTGGGAAATTTTTTTAAATTATCTCAATTTAATCTCATTTGTTTTATTTTGTTATTTTTATTCAGTCAAGTTTGAGAAGAACTAATCTTTTTTTACTCCAAAAATAGATACGACACTTGGAATAATATTCTGTCATATGGCTGTTTTACTTTTGAATGAAACATATTAATGGAATAAAAAATAATAAACAATTTTAAGATTTTTTAATAGTGGAAAAAGTGAATACCTGTTATCCAAAAAAAAGTGAATACTTTATTGTTATTTTAAATTTAAGATATCGAAGGTAATTTTTCACTCTCTTATTTCAATGCCGAACAAAAAAAATATCATGGTTATTATAATTTTTTCCATTTTATTCATTTCATTTATATTCCCTTGTATAGTCACACCCCGATCCATTTGATGGGCATTTACCAAAGCCCAAAAGCATATATGGGCTTATCTGGATTTGGTCGCCCTGTTCTCAATTGGAAGTCCAAAAGGAAGTTCAGTAACTTTGGTAGACTTTACACTCCTGTATTTTCTTGGGAAAATGTCATTTAAATCCCTCCGAATATACAAAAGGACAATTCAGGAACTCAAACTTCCAAAAGTACCATGAAGGAACTCGGACCTAGTTCACATTTCAAATTTGTGTGAAAGGACAAAATTACCCCATCATTAAACAAAAATTACTTCTCACTCTAACACCGCACTTGTTAACAATTGAACTTTGGGCATTAACAACTGAACTTTAGGCATTGACATTTTGAACTTAAAAATTAACTTCTTCGTTAACAAGATAACATTGGTGTTAACATTTACATCGCACCTGTTAATAATGGAACTTTCGGCATTAACAGCTGAACTTTAGGCATTAACATTTTGAATATAAGAATTAACTTCTTCGTTAACAGCATAACATTGGTGTTAACATTTACACCGCACCTGTTGACAATGGAACTTGGTGCATTAACAACGGAACTTTAATGATGAGGGTAATTTTGTCCTTTCACACAAATTTGAAATGTGAACTAGGTCCGAGTTCCTTCATGGTCCTTTTGGAAGTTTGAGTTCCTGAATTGTCCTTTTGTATATTCGGAGGGATTTAAATGGCATTTTCCCTTCTTGAGTTGTTATCATCATAATTCTTTTTATCTAAAAATATTTATTACAAGCATAGAAATATAATAATAACACGAGGGAGAAGAGGGAGAATGATAGAACAAACTATCCAATTATAAAATTCCAAATGATGTTTATTGTTTAGCATAGAACAATATTTTATTTGAACAAACTCTAATGCACCATTTTTTTATTTCACGCGTTTTTATCCATTTTCCCTTAGTTATTGGCCACACTCATAATATATTACCATACAGAATCTCACTTATAAATTAATAAAAAAACCTCAACCATGATTATATTTTTTCAAAATTATCTCACAAAGCATAATTTTTTTTAAAAAAAACACATAAATATATAAATAAAGACTACTACATCTTGAGTTCTTGACATCCATATAAAAATATTTTCTTTCACCCCTCCCTAAACCAAACAAACAAGTGAGAATATTTCTAATCTCATCGCCACCTAACTAATCCAAACGAGCTAACTTCTCACACCCCAACCATATGTCAAACAGTCAAAGACTGAACTTTGACTGGAAAACCACCCTTCATCTTTGCTGTCAAGAATGAAACAAACCTCGGCTCAAACCCCTCAGGCATATCAGGAACCACTTTGAACCTTGTCAAAACTGCCCCCACCACCCTCTTCATCTGCAAATACGCCATCTCCTTCCCCAAACATATCCTGGGCCCCGCTTGAAACACAGTGTAGCTGTACGGATCTCTTGCCACGTACTTCAACTTCTCACTCTCTCCCTCTCTCTCCAACCACCTCTCTGGCTTATACTCCCTCCAATCTCTCCCCCATATTTTCTCCATCCTCCCCATCGCATACACATGATACGTCATTCTCATCCCCTTCTTCACTTCTGTCCCATCTGGCAAGACATCATCCTCCATGACTTCTTTTGAGTCCATAGGCACTGGTGGGTACAGTCTCATGCTCTCACTCAAAGCTGCATGTGTGTACACCATGTCTTTGACTTCTTCATAAACTGAGGAATCTGATATTGATTCTAATTTTTCCTTCACTTCCTTTACTATCGTCTTTTCGACTTCTTGATGCTTTGAGATGAGCCAGAAAAACCATGTTAGTGCTGCTGATGTTGTGTCCTTTCCTGCTAATATAAAGCTTATCACTATGTCTGTCACGAACTCCTCGTCTGAATGACCTGAGTGTAAGAATCTTGATAACATATCAGCTGATTCTAATGAAACCCCATCTTGGATTTGACGTTTCTTTTGTCTAACTATGTTCTTAGAGAATTCTCTGACATCTGAGATTGCTTGTTTTAGTTTTTTCTCAGATCCAACGTTGAGAAGCTTCTTTATTCGCCAGAATATTGGATGCATGTAAGCGGCTCTTCTACTGCTTATTTCAGTGGCATCATCAAAAGCTAAAGCGAATCTACTCTCTCCTAGTGATGGTGATAAATACTCAGGATCAAACCCGAAAGCTATTTTACAAATATTGTCAAAAGCGAACCTTTGAAGTACGTCTTGGAGATCAAGAACTTGGTTTTCTTTAGCTGCCTTGGAGAGAATAGGAATGAGTCGATCGTTGATTTCGGTGTCAACAACATGTTCAACGAACTGACGGAGAGATTTGGTGTTGAATATGTGGCTTGCGATTTGCCTTTGGAATTTCCACGTGTCACCGTCGGCGTTGAAGATTCCATTGCCTAAGAAATCAGTGAGTGTTTGACGAAAAGCTTGGCCCTTTTGGTAAACTGAGAAATGGGTTTTTAGAATATGTTGTACGACGTCAGGATTTGCGGTGAAGACAATTTTTTGACCCATGACACGGTGGAGGAGGTAGGTGTTTGCTGGAGATATTTGGATGACATCAGAAAGCCACTGTATACGGCGGTCATAGTTGGCTATGAGATCTAAGTAGGAACCAATTATTGGGTATTTTTTTGGGAGTTTTGTTATTGGTGGAGATGTGAGATCTTTCTTGTTTTTGTTGGCGTTTGATTTGAAGAGGAAGAAGAAAAGTGCAGGAAGAAAGAAAAAGAGAAAGGAGAAAGCAAGGAATTGTATTGTTGTCATATTGTTGAATGGTTGGAGGAATAATGTGACTGAGATTAATGTGAGAAAGATATAATTTAGAGGGACTGATTTGCTTTAGGAATACTCTACACTGACATTTTTTTATACACGGCTAAGCGTGAGCCTGAGGTTGATCTATGGCTTATGGGGCAAGGATTTGTTGGCCACTTTATTTCCTATGTATCAAAAAAAAGGATTTGTTGGCCACTTCGCTAAGCAAATCAGACTAAAGCGTTTCGTGTGTCTATGTTATCTAGAATGACGATTGAAACTTGTTATGGTGCCATGCGTCATACATGAGGTAAATTGATTTGTTAGTCAAATTTGAATTGTATTTGTAAACTACTTTAATATGACAATATTTCTAGCCAAATTTAGTACTCCCTTCAGTTCCTAATATATGAGCTCAAATTTTCAATGATTTTAATCTCTAATATAAGAGCTCGTCTTACATTTTCTTCTCGTTTAATGCGTTTTTTCTCACTTTACCTCTAACTTTCTTTCATATTTATTAATGAACAATTTTTTTAGACTAAGTCGAAATATATAAATGAAACCACAACTACATAAAAAGGCATAAATTACAGCCCTATTTAAAATTTTGGTTCACAGACTTTAAATCAAAGGCTTGAAATTATTTTGATCTTCCACAATTTTCTAAGAATTTGATTAGTTAGGCACTATTTGACTGTTATGTCAAAATTTATTATTGTTATTATTATTATATTAAAATCGTTTGATTTCATTTTAATAATTTTAGGTGTGAAAATTCGGATGCTAAAGAACCTACTGACTTTTTATGGCCAACAAAGAACCGACTCACTAAAATTGCCAAAACTAATAAATGTATAAAAAAAGCCTAATAACAATAAATACTACTCTCTCCGGTCCTAAATATAGGACCTAAATGACTTTTTTAAAAAATCCTTAAAAAAAGCAAAATAAGTTAATTATAAATTGATTTACCTAATTTATTCCCCTAAACTAGTTTATTTTACTTATAAATTAATGGATAATCTAAAAATATATTAAATATGTCATGATTTAATAAACTATTTTACAACCTTAACCTCTCCAAAAAAAAAGTCATCTAGATCTTATATTTAGGACTGGAGGTAGTACTACTTTTGCCCTTTGGAGCAAGACTAAAATTTCTTGAAATTGTCTTCAATTAATACACTTTCATATCATCTTCTTCGTATAGGCTCTCTCTCTTTTTTGTGCATATTTACAAAAGTAATGCATTTTCTGTACAGGAGTTGTTACGTTTAACTAATTTTAGCAATTTTTATCAACATCAATTGATTATTTAGATATCTAATGAGACTATTTTTTTTTGCCAGTGTAGTAAGACAATAAGGGTACATTGATTGCCAACGTTAAATGCCAATAAAGAAATTACCTACGTTAAATGGATAATCCAAAAGAATTAAAGCAAGTCAAAAGAAAATTTGTAGAAGCAAAAGTGACACGTAGCTGACTTTTCGGCGCTGGAGGAGGGAGTAAGATTTATGAACAGATAAGGTTTTGAGCTATTCGTGGGTCCACCTGAACGATTCCCAAGATTCTGAGTGTAACAATGGAAAATTGAAAGGAAAATGACAAACAACAACCGATATTCAAATGAATAAGTAAGGAACTCAAATTTCAAAAAAGATAAGTATGAAACTACAATAAAAATTAACAACTGAAACATACCTATTAACAAATAGAACATGTCAATTAACAATTGCATGGTCACTTAATTATCCTTTTGAAATTTTGAGTTTCTTACATGTCTTTTTAGAAATTTGATTTTTTACTTGTCCTTTTGGGCTTGTTATTGTCCCAAAATTGAATTAGAAATTTCATTTTTAAAAGATAAATGTTTTCTTACTATTTAAATTTAAAAAGTATTCCATTGGTTTGTTAAAAAAAGTTGGTAAGTTTTGGGCATTAGCACCCTCATCCAACTTGGCTAAGGATGCTCCATTAACAAACATTTCATTTATCATCTGTCCCTGGTCTGCCCCAACATTCTCATTTGAGTCTTCCATAAATTTAGCCTGATTCAATGTTATTTCTCCTAACCAATGTAATTTTGTTCCCGGGAGGCTTAGTTCAGATAATATAATTGTGGCTAAGGAGCTGATTCACTCTATGAGACATGCTAAGGAGAAGAAGGGGTTCATGACCCACGAACAGCTAAGGAGAAGAAGGGGTTCATGGCCATTAAGATTAACTTGACCAAAGTGGTGGTAAGAGCTGGGAATTCGAGCCGGGCCTAAACGGGCCAGACCCACTTAGGCCCCGGTCCCCTTTTACTCCCCTATTTGCGAAGCCCGGCCCTCATGTCATCGGGCCGGGCCTGGCCCGTAGGGCCTGGCCCACTTTCTTCTTATTTTTTGTTAAAAAAAAATCATTTTACTAAACCCATTTTTCCTCTTTCCACATTGTTCGCCCTGTAAATTTTATGGTTTTAGCAGAATAAAATCATCTAATAACATCACAAACCCACAATGAACATAGTTATAAGTCATAACATAGTCTGATAAGCGATAACATTACAACATACACTGTAACACTGATAGTGATACACATAATCTGACAGTCAAAATAAATAACAAAGTCTTCAAATATAAATCTAAATAAACATTAAATAATAACATTCAACAAGTCATCTAAGAGTGCACATCATCATCACTGTCATCATCACTGTCATCAACGACATTTGATTGTGCTTCACTATGAATTGACTCCACTGACAAAATATCAAGTCTTTGCAATTCTTCTTTACCATCATATGCACTATCTCCTCCATCATCTAAGAAAAGAGAAAAAAAAAGAATTAATTGTTCTTCAAGCATGTATAAAAAAAGAAACAAAAAAATCATAAATTATATAAAGAATCATATGCACTTGTTTTTTTCAAATAAAATTTGGAAACGGGCCTAAAATACGGGGCCGGCCCGCTCCCCTATTTTTCCACCAAAACAGCAGGCCCGGCCCTCCTCGGGTTTGCATGAAAACGGGCCGGCCCGACGGGCCAGGCCCATATTACCGGATTATGGAAGTCTTTACTTGTGGTGTTAAAGCAAATAATATTAGAAGAGAAGCTATGGGGATGTCTTTGCGGCCAGCGAAAAGCTTGGAATCTGGATATTAGAATTTGCAAGGTGTGGACTGATGCGATGGAGGTCATGGAGCTAATGAGTGCAAATGATTATGAGAAGCATGAGAGCAGGGATTTGATCCGCGAGATAAAGATGTTACTGAGCAACTGGAGGGTTCAGGTGGGTTGGAAAAGCAAAGAAGATAATGTTTATGCTGATTATTTTGCTAAGAAGGCGTTGCATGAGACAAGGACTACAACTTCTAACACGAGATGAAGCTATTGATATGCTAGCTTCAGAAGGAATAACTTGAGTCCTTTTATTATGTTTCTGTTTTACTTTTATTTACATTCCGATGTATAAAAAAGAAGAGTTAGTAATAGATAGCTAATTGAGTCTGTAATTGAGTTTGAATCCTATAAGAATGAAAAATGTGTTTGAATCCTGAGAAGTATTCTCATTGAGAAAGGGGACAAACACTGCCTATATGAACACTCCTACTCCTTGAATTTGAATTAGTCAATTGCTAATAGATATCAAATTAGCGGGTCGTGTTTTAAAAAAAATAGTGTTAAGATAAAAGATGCCTCTATCGTTTCATATATTTTCTTCATTGCAGTGCTAGTTCCTTTTATTCAACAAAATCGGATAAATATCTCATCGAAAAACAAAATCGAATAAATGAATTAATCTCTCATAATTTCTTAAAATACAACTTTTTGGGCTGTTCGTATTATACATCCATATAAACACCACTTGCCCGTGTGCATCAAAACAGAATACTGAGAACATTAGTCAACCACATGAGACTAATTCAAGTAAATAAGGGAGTGAGAAGATTTTTTTACATTAAAAGTTTAGAGAGAGAAGAGGCCCACTTTATCTTAATCTATTTAAAAAATACAGGGAAATTAAGAAGTTGGTGAATAGACAAGTTCACCAAACTATTTTCATCTAAATATAAGTACTCTAACCATCCAAAATGTGGAACTTAAATCAAATTCTACATTCCCTAAAATACTTCGTTAGAGACAGTAGAAATCATAAAACCCTATAATTTATGATGCAGCCCACGCCGAATTAATCATGGTCTAGGCTGAAGAAATTAACCTATTTTAAGTGGCACATTTTGCATTAAAGAAACCATATATGAACGAGGCTCAGGCTTAATTTCTCATCTAACCACTCCACATTAGGGGTAAGTCATAATGGGGAAGTTATAGACACCTTCCCATACATTATGTTTACAAACTAGGTCCTGCATAGAACAGGAAACAGTATTTTTTACTACCACAAACATAACGAATTACCGGCTCAGACCACAATCCAACATCCACTATTTCATTATTCCAATAATGGATGTTGCCACTTATTCCAGTAAATCGAATAGCAGCCCATATTCCAATTGGGGGGGGGGGGGGGGGGGGGAGGGAAGAAAGCGTCTATAATGGTATAATTGATTCAACTATGCATAGTAAATGTCAACTAACAAGGAATATCAGGAAGAGTATTATAAGGATGATATAATTTAACATGCTACGTGAGGTTTCATAATCATACGATCTGAACATAATAAAATATGCATTTTACAACTAAAATAGGTAAGCACATCGATGATTTTAATTATTTAACTTTGCACTAATCCCCTGATAAAACCTTCATAAAGCAGATGAATGTGGGAATCAGCAAAACCTCAAAGTAGCTTCAAGCTCCTTCTCATCAGCACAATTATATCCCAGCAAATAAGCCCGTGCTGCACAAAAAATAAAACACCATAAAGAGTTGCCGATACAGATCAATACAGGAGATCAGGTAGATAATGAGTCTCAGAGATGGCTTTACCAAAACGACCAGATCCCATAAATGGTTCTGCCTCATCGGTTACACCTGCTTGCTGCTGCTCCTGAGTTTTCAAGGAACAAGGTCAATCGTAAGGTGTAAAAGCTGTACCTCAGTAAAGAGTTTTTTGAAAAAAATTTTAATAAAACAAGATATAACGCCAACTTTTTAATAAAAACTTCAATTTATTTTAATTTCATGACACTAAATGAAATCAAAGTACTAAACCACAAAGCGAATGTATCAACGTAACTCTTTGGATTATGTAGGCAGTTCATTTCACATGACAGTAAAGTCAAAGCTTACTACCTCAATATGATATATTTTGATGAATAAATTACTAGACAGTGTCATTCAGAAGCTTGATAAAAAAAATGTCAAAGCTAGAGGACTTGTTGACTTACAGCATCCGCATCAGGCTCCATTTCAGATGGTGATAGTAATCTATTAAAACAGTGCCCTGATATTGTACAGACCAAAAGCTCGTTGGTGGGATCCATAACAACTTCTCTACATGTATCATCACATACTGGGAAAAAGAAAACAAATTATAATGTTCTAGTCCAGACACAAATTTTTAAACAAAAGAATGAAAAACTAATGAGCATCATAAAAACACAGAGATGACGAGCCCCACCATGAACATGTCCAGTCTTCTCGCAAATAAATACATCTCCAATATGATGATAAGAGCATGTTTCGCCAGAGCAAGCGTGATCAGTCACCACTGCATCACTAAGGCCTCTGCTTTTTTTATATGATGACACTTGATCAGCAACAGTCTTGTCAAGAATCATCCGATCATCTTTCAACTTTCCATATGAAACAAAAATCAACATTTATGGTTAAGTAATGCCCATCGTATGGAAGTATAATGTAGTTAAGAAATCAGATGTCCACGCACATAATCGAGAATCTGTTCAGATTCAATCTACAGAAATTTGCTGTCATCTTATGGTATTACAGCATATACTCTCATTACCTGTGAAGGAAGAGGTGCTTGGCTTCGTTTAGCTGTTTGCATTTGTATGTAATACTCCTTGAATTCTTTTGGACAGTTTCTTACAAACTCAACCATGTCCTCTTCATCTCGCTATATAACAGTAAGACAAATGATCACACAAAATACGAAAAACAGAAGCGCGAGTTACTAAAATATCATTTTACAAGAAAACCAAGACAGAACATGGTTAATGTGGTGGTTAAAATTTAAATGCTTTCAAAGTTCAACTTTATCAACTCCAGCACATCAACAAAAGGATAAGTACACAAAGATGAATGATCAACACACACCCAGTCATGAACTAGATTGGCGCAGCAGTTGATATTAGACAGGAAAATCATAATATGCACTCTAATCTACTAAGCACTAGCTAGAGAATGACTTTTGTATGTAGACATAATAATATTCAAACTGTTACAACAACAGATAAACTAGAACAGAAAGAGAAATTGTTTTAGGGATTGTTGATTCACTACATGATCTTATCATTGATTCAAGTACCTGAATGTACAACTTCTTCCAAGGACATTCCCTTAACTTCCTTGTAGGGGGAAGCAAACCCCAACGCAAGCAGTACCTGCATGAATGTAACCAACCCGTTTTAACCAGACAATAGGCATATGCTAAATTTAATAGAAATGTAGCCTCACGCATTTGTCCCAAAACTAAGAATACCAAATTATATCAACACATCAAAGTTATGAGGAGCCAATTTCCTAACAACTCAACATTTGAACAGAAAGTAATATACTTACAAGCGACGCCATAATGCTTCATCAGATGCTGCATAATTTAAAAACTTACAGACCAATGCACAAGAAACAAGGTCCTGCAATGCAAGCATACAAATTAACAGACCAATATTAACAAAGTTATATAAACAGAAAAACAAGTAGAGACACTATTAACAGGCTTTTTCTATTCTTCACTTAAAAATACCTCAGAGGAAAGAAATTTAAGGATATGGTGAAAAAGCTCAGGAGGAATTTTGCTGAAAAATCCAGTTTCAATACTTTTAATGTTACCATCGTTCTTACACTTCAACGATGGACTTCCATTTTCTTCATTTTCATCCTCCTCCTCTCGTTTTCTCTTTGCTTTTGGCTCCTCCAAGCCTTCCTCTTCCTACAAACAACAATCAATCATAAACAATTTCCCTTCCATATTAGAAAAACAAAACTCGAAACCCTAAATTTCAAAAAAAGCGTGATTAATCGTTGAACCTGGTCAGATATCTCGGAGAGAACCTCCGATTCGAGAAAATGAGCCAGATTCTCATCCTCTTCGTCTAAAACAGTCATGGCGGTCTAAAAACCCTAAAAACGGAAGGAAAGAAATTTGAGGTGGAAAATCGCGTGTAGGATTTGGAGATCGGAAGGATGGCCGGAATTATGATAGTCGCCGGCGGTGGCCGGAGTTAGGATCGGAGATTTCGCAGCAAAGGCAGAGAGATGAAGAAGGTAGAGGTTGAATTGATCAAGATGAATGGACGGTTGGATGTTGTCCGGGTCATCCTGACCCGTTTTAGCTGATTGGGCTGGTCGGGTTCTGAAATACGAGTACTAAGTCCAATTTTTTGGCCCATTCTAAGCGCACATTCTACTCATTGGGCCCTAAATTAAATTGATGGAGACGGCTAGTGACAAACCCTAATGATTATATGATTTTATTGTGGTAAGTTGATGTTTTTAAGATATTCAAGATGAGAAATTGACAATTAATTAACTTCAAATTTCTGAATTATATATAAATATTTTAATATATTTGGAATAAATAAAGTTAAATTTGTGGGAATTTAGTTGAGATATGAATGTGTGGAAGAAACTGAATTTTGATATTTTTTTATTACAAACTGGATTTTGATAATATTATTATTTGATTTTATATTATTTGAATTTGAATGTAGAAAGAGAATGGAGAAAGTCAAAGCGGCATCATTTTCGGGATTCAAAAATATCTATCTAAATCAATTTGACCATGTCAAGTACGTAGCAGAAGAAGAACAAGGAGAAAAAGAAGACTGGGTGAATTTCTCAACTAACGCGAAATTCGATGAATATTCAATGGGAAAAACTTACATCAAGTTCATTTCTCTAGGTTCTCAAGTTCTTTCAATATAGACCATTAGATTGAATGGATGGTTGTTATAAAAGGACACGTGTCATTCTTATATTAAAAAAACTTGAGAACTTGGACAAAGGAACTTGACCCAAGTAAGGTCCATATTCAATTATATCTCCTATTTTATTTGAAAAAAAGGGAGTTAAAGAAAGAGAAAAATGAGGAGGAAGTTTTGTGAATGATATTATGCTTAATTATGGCAAAAAAAAAAGATATTATGCTTAATTGTTAATCTAGAATACTTTGACTCTTTGCTTATGAGTTTAGGAGAATTGACCTTGACGTGAGTTCATTTGAACCTTAATATTCATTCTTGAGCGTGAATCCACTTGGTAGCATTCTCTAAAACTTGTCTGTGTTCTTGGTTGAAGCTAGTTTCATATGGTATGATGCATATAATAAAGATCTTCATTTCATTACCCTTTTATCCCAAACACAAACCCTAAACACTATTTTCCTTTGTTACCTATTTGAACTGTTCACTTGATGTTATTGTATTGTTTTGCCAATATAAAAAATCACATTATTGTTTGTTTAGAATGAAAATGCCATTGTTAAAGAAAAAACATGTCATGTATTGAAAAGAAAAATCATGAGAAAAAAAAGCTCAAAAAGAAAATAAAGTGTGCAAAAAAGGGTACAAATATAGAAAAAAGTGAATTGAAATAGAATTACACAAAGTGTAAAAATTGGACATGCATGATAATTTGACAAGTTGAAAGTAATGTATAAAGTTGCAATAATTGGTTGAACATGCATAACATCAGGTTCTTTTCATTTTTATTATTCCATCATCTGGCCTATTCCATCAAACCCACTAAATTCCTTTTGATGCATCATAGTATATGTTTTTGTGGAGACATTAGAATGCTTACAAGCCTATGGTAGAGTGTTGCTAAGTGGATTTAGAGAGAGCAGAAATTGAACCCAATTTGGTGAGATGGGTGAATAAACACTACTCCCGAGTGACTCTCTTCTATTCATATTCATTGCATTCCTAATATCCTCGATTAACTCTTCAGCATCATTCTACTTCACATTGTTGTTATTTAGCATTACCAACTTGCAAGTCATTGTTTTCAACAAAAATTTTTTTACCGTGTCTTTGTCAAGGAGTACAAAGTTTAAGTGTGGGAGAGTTGACAAACCCTAATAATTATATGATTTTATTGTGGTAAAATGATTTTTTAACATATTCAAGATGAGAAATTGACCATTAATTAACTACAATTTTCTGAATTATATATATAAATATTTTAATATATTTGGAGTAAATAGAGCTAAAATTGTGGGAATTTAGTTGAGATATGAATGTGTGGGAGGAATTGAATCTTGATATTACTTTTTTTATTTTATATTATTTGAATGTAGATTGAGAATGGAGAAAGTCAAAGCAGCAGCATTTTTGGGATAAAAATAACTATCTAAATCAATTTGTCCATGTCAAGCACGCAGCAGAAGAAGAACACTACAAAAGAAGCGGTAATTTGCCGCGCATGTGTGCCGACGGATATTGGAAAACCGCCCCCAGTCAAAACGCTTGCCGGCGGATACGTGCATCCAAGGCCACGCTGCGAGGAAAAAGTTTTTTTTTTGTTTTTCGTTCGCGTGGGGGCGGATACATGTAAAAAAATATTATTAAATACACGTAACGTGTTTTTAATTTTAAAAATAAAAAAAATTATTAAATACATATGTGGACGTGTTTTTTTTTAAAAAAAATTATTAAATACATGTGGGGCGGATAATGATCGGAAATTAATCGGATGACTCTTGAGTTATGGAGGATGACTCTAGAGTCAAAGGGTTTTCGACTAAGTAGGGGTAAGACGGAATATATACATTGTAGTTTTGGCAATAGACAAACTCATGAGGACATAGAAATTATATTGGGAAATCATGCTATACAACAGGTGGACAAGTTTAAATATTTGGATCAATTATATAGGAAGACTGTGAAGTAGATGGAGATGTTAATTGTAACACCCCAAATTTTAAAAATAGAATAAATAAGGCAATATTTAGAATCTTGATGTATTGTATAGTATTTTAAAAGTTTTAGAAATAAATTTAGGAATTAAAACATATCTAGATAAATCATATTGGGACTCAAAATATTCCAAAACTTATCTCATTGTCAATGACTCTATCCTCTCCCAAAATATCATCTCCCAAAATTAACCACACTCATTCATTTAATCATCTTTATCTTTTCCTTTCTTAAATCCCTCCCCTCCATTCATTTGTTTATTAAATATCATTCATATGTATCTTCATCATCTAAAGTCATCACTCTCACTTCAACACTCTCTCTTTCTATGCTTCCTCACCCCCCCCAAAGCATCACCTTCATCCCAAATTGGTATTTGATATTATTAGAATTTAGAATGTTCATATTTTTTATATGCATCGCATTGCACTATCGCATTGGCAGTGAGTGACTAGACCACTCATATATTTTTTTTGTCTAAATTTTTTTACAAAGTGACGGGTTGGACGGGTTGACCCTATAACCCTGCAGGCCGGGTTAGGGTTGGCAAAATTTCAGCCCATTTAAAACGGGCCGTTCTGACCCTGCTCATCTGACCCTTGGGTTGGGACAGGCCAACCCATAACCCACGGGCCAACCCATATTACCGGCTCTAATCCCAATCACTCTCCCTCACTGACCCTTGGGTTGGGACAGGCCAACCCATAACCCACGGGCCAACCCATATTACCGGCTCTAATCCCAATCACTCTCCCTCACTGCACAAATTCTCACCTCTCACTTTTCTAATTTCACCAACAAAACCATCACTCTCTTTCTCTCATCACCATCACCAATCTCACTCTCCTCCCTTCTCATCATCATCATCAAAACCGTTTCTCTCTCTCGTCACCTTTACTTCTCACCACACAATCATCACCTTCACTCTCTATTTTCACAATCATCTCACATCTCTCTCTTCCTTATTCAACCGACTCTCTTCTTCCCTCTCACACTATCACTGTCGCTCCTCTATTTCTCTTCCCGGTGACGAACGACGGCCAAATCCGACATGTGAAATCATATTGGAATTTAGGTGAAGTCCCTTTCTCTATTTCTCTTTCTTTTCTAACGATTCGACCGAGATTGAGAGTGAGGTCTGATTTAGATTTTATGTTTTGGAGTTCAAAACTTCAAATTAGTTGTTGTAAGAGTAAAATGAAGTAATATTTTGTTCTACATGTTACACTTTTCTGAGATTAATAAGAGTTTTGAAATTCTGTTTCCTACCCTATTTTGGTTCAGTTTGTTATTCAGTTTGATTTATGTTAGTTTTATTCTTGCTCTGTTTCTATTATGATTTGGGAACTTGATGAGTTAATTTATTTCTCCTATGCTTACTGTGACAATTGGTTTTCGTATGCTTAAACATAATAGTAGATTAATGAAATGAGTTTCTGGTTCTTTCTCTGAATATGGTTTAATTGGTTTAATGATTGAAGACTCTGTTTTGGACAATTCTCATGTATTTTAGGAATATATATTGTGTGCTTGGGCTGCCATGTGTGTTTGATGTTTTGGTTACAATTTTGATGTTCATAATATCATGATGACAGTTTCATATTTCTTCTGAAAATTCTGCAAGTTTTAATATTTACAATCTTATTTGGATTTTAAAACTGTTAGATTGGGAGTCTAATTTGTACAATTGTTTTGAGGTTCCATGGTGTTCAAAAAGTATTTTAAATTACATACTAGAAAGTAAGTCTAAACTGGAAGTTATGGTTCATAAGAACAAAAGTGGTTAAGGAGATTTATATTGCTCCATTCTTTTTATTCAAAAGCAAGACATGATGTTTTTAATGATGATTGAGATGGAATGTTGTTTTGGATTTCACAGCTAAGAACTTTATTATAAGCACAGCTAGGTACACATTTACGGTGTCAAAAGTTTTAAATTATATACTTATTACATGGTATGATATGAAAACTGATTTGTGTATGTGTATGTATGGCTGGGAAATATCCTTAAAATGAAGAAATGTGTTATTCTCTTTTCTCTTACGTGGCTGAATGAAATGTAATTGTGTTTATCCTAGTCTCTCTGTATATTGAATGTTGTTGTAAAGTTAAATTTGAAAGTGTTGTGTTTATTTACTTGTTCTTTGCTGGACTTTGAAGTATTGATATGTTAATTGAATTGGAGTTAATTGGATATGCAAATGCATTGTTTGTTTGATGAATATTGTGATAGGTACTTGTTAAAGATTCTTGGAATTAATCAAGGATCTTATGTTTGATTAATAAAAGAAGGATTAAAATGATATTTAGTAAAGAACATATTAAGAAAGGGTAGGGTAGTTTATAGGCACGTGAGAGATGTCAACAATTATTCGAATTAGAACTGATATTAACTTATCATTCACACATTATTAAAATATAGGAGTGGATATGGAGTGGATTCCTACGTCACCAAGAATTAAAAGAATGAGGTGATTTGTAATTGCTGGAGTGTAGGTAGTAGTTTTGTTTATTATGATGTATGAGAATTGCATGAAGCATGTTTTAAAATCATATAACATCAGGGCCGAAAGGTCGCTCTAATCTCAGGTCCGAAAGGTCGCTCTAATCCTGTCAGAACAGTGAGTTTATCGGAGTTCTCCATGATTAGAGGTTCACTACTTCTAGTTTATTTGATATAACTGTTAAGTTATATTCAGGGGGTTGTGCCTCATATACCACACAATCAGGAAAATAAATTCAAATTGTGTGAGCAGCAGGATTAAGGTAATCTAAATCACAATTTTTTTTATGAGTTCATCAATTGTTATGCATGATAATAAATGATAACTGCTATTGGGATTCTTTGAATCTCACTGTTTTCAAATAAAACATTTAAAGATAAGCAGGGAGAAGATAGATAAGAATAGGAAGGATGTTCGATAGGCCCGATGAACTTAAGAGAGATAAAACTTCAAGTTGTATTATTTTTATTCTATACAAGCGCCTAGCTTGTGATGAATGTAGGGAAAAACTATCACCTTAGATAGCCGAATTATATTTAGACAGAATTGTAATAGTTAGATTTAAAAATGACAGGTTTGTAGGTACATTAGATTGTTCAAATGTAGAGTTAACTATTTAATGAATTTATAAACCGTTGCGGATTTCATAGAACAAATATATTTTTAAAGTTGTGTAGGAGCCTAAGTTTACGCAGGAAAATATTTGATCCAGGTTTTAAAGACAAAATGTTTTAATTCATTAGTATTTTTGGGCTTCTAACATTATAAAGTGATTATAAATTTATTAAATTGCTATATTATAGTTGGAAAAAACTAGGATGTTACATTAATAATAGAATCTAGGCTGGTTGATTTAAATGGAGAAAAACTTCTGGGGTTACATGTAATCGTAAATTTCAAGATAAAGTAAAAGGAAAATTCTACCAAACAGCCATTAGACCAACAATGTTATATGGTTGTGAATGTTGAGCACTTAAAAGACAACACGAACATAAGATGGAGGTGTGAGAGATGAGAATGTAGTTGAGATGGATGTGTGAGCATACAATAAAAGATAGGATCCGTAATGATCACATTCGTGAAAGAGTTGAGGAATCATCAATTTCAGAGAAAATAGTAGTAAATCGTTTAAGGTGATTTGGACATGTTCAAAGAAGAGAATTAGATGAGCGAGTAAGAATATTTGATCAAATGGTATTGAATCCCCATAAAAGAAAGAGAGTGAGACCAAAGAGAACTCTTAACGAAGTTATTCAAAGAGATCTTTTAATGAAAGGTTTATCTCCAAGTATGACTATTGATCGTACACAATGGCGCCGTGTAATCCATGTAGTCGACCCCACCTAAGTGGGATAAGGCTTTGTTGTTGTTGTTACTGTATATCTTAAATAAAATGAAAATTAAAAATGGATTGAACGTTGTGTAAATGAGCTCTTTTTTTTTTATCAAAGTGTACATTAGCTTTTGAGTCTCTGCTTTGCCCAGCATTATCGGGATAAACAAACAGATTACTTTTCTTTTCTCCAATTCCAATATGAATTATATATATACACACACATAAATGATTTTTTTCCCACTTTCTTCCATGTTTTCTATACACGGAATCTCCTCTTTCCTATCTCAACCATCAATAGCCCTTTCATTTAGCACCCCCAAAAAAAAAAATCAACGGCCCTTACACTTGAGAAGAGGTGCTTACCAAAACATACTATTCTCTCTTTTATTTGGACGGACAGAATTTTCATCTTCTTCTCCCAGAAAGACAAAAGGTCCTTGCTTGCTCAGCTCCTTTCTTGGCTTTTTAGCAGTTAAAGCGAACAAGTAGCGAATCTCCGGTGGGTGGAGATCTTTCACGGTTGTTATTATGCTAGAGGAACAGTTCACGACGGCTAAAACCAGCTAAACTAAAGAGACAGTTTTTCATGGTGGCTTGAGTCATCTCTCTGGCCGACGTTCAAACCTCCAACAAGATCCGGGTAATATGATAACAAAAGCAGAGTACAAGAATAGCTAATCTCGTGATGAGAAATGAAGATCAAAATCAAGAATGAAGAAGCTAAGAAATGTGAAGAATCGCCTAACAATAAGCTAACATGCTAGAAGATAGTGAAGGAAAAGAAAATCGTGAGCACAAAATAATATCTCCGGTCCTAAATATAGGACATAAATGACTTTTTTTGGAGAGGTTAAGGTTGCGAAATAGTCTATTAAATCATGACATATTTGATATATTTTTAGATTATTCATTAGTTTATAAGTAAAATAAACTAGTTTAATGGAAAAAACTAGGTAAATCAATTTATAATTAACTTATTTTTGCTTTGTTTAGGATTTTTCAAAAAAATCAATTAGGTCTTATATTTAGGACCGGAGGGAGTAGCTTATAATGGGAAGAAGCAAGAATGTGAAGAAGCAATAAATGCGTAGAAATCGGCGGGAAGGCAAACAAAATAAACCCCTAACAATAAGCTACCAAATAGTGTGTTAATTAGGGCTATCAAAAATGTCAATTACGTGATGTTAATCAAGATTTTTAGCAGCTAGAAAATAGTTATGACCTACATATGCTACTGATTATATTGGGATGAGATTTATATTATACTACTATATAGATATTTTCTTATTTTTTATCATCCTCTTTCGTCTCCCTTTTCCTTCTATCTCCCTAATTTCGTTCCATCCCTATCCATTAACCTCCATCAAAATCACACTTTTGCATCAAACGGATATGTGAAAGATAATGCAAATACAAATACATGTGTCTATAGAAATAAAATTCACTAAATACCTTAATCTTTGTCTTGACAATTATTTGTGAATATGTTGCATTTTTTGCTTCCACGATTGATTGCATCAGAATTGTCCTTTGCTTTGTCTTCCCCTTGGATACTACCTTCCGAGTTACACATATTCTGAATGCTTTGAAGCAGCCATTCCAACCATGTATCATGATAACATAATTGCTATCCTAAACGCATGTACTGAACGTTTTGAAGAAACCGTTCCAACCATCTATCATGATGACGAATTTGAGCCCACCCTAAACATCTTTAGGTTCAAATTAATATAATACAAAATAATTTATACCAGTACAAGTGTTCTTTCCCCCGCGGATCGTCTAGTGAACTACATTGACTTATATATCTAAATCCATACAAAAGTTATATAGGGATAGTTTATGCTTTAATTAAAAAATCCACTTATTTTTTGTATTTTTATTAATAAAATGAATGGTTAATGTAATGCCAATAATGGGATGCTCTCGTCATTAAGATTAATAACATGTTGCAAACATATCAATCTCACTCTTAGGGAATGAAGAGGTAATTAGGCTGGATTCATAGAAGTAAATATAATTTTATTAAAAGAATAGGTAAACTAAGTCCGGCCGGATAAAGAAGTAGGGTTGTGTTAGGCTAAGGCTTTGATGATCATGATGATGATGAAAAGAATAGATAAACTAAGACATCACTCAACCTCAATATATACAAAATAGAGTGTAATCTAACATTAGTTAGAATATGTCAACTGAGCATATTGCTTGGGATGATAAACCTCCAACAAACCTTAGCAAGCGTGCAAGTTCGCAGTACACACTCAATGTCCTCCACGTAGATCACAGTATCTTCATGCGTCACATGTTGACGGCATCGTTCTTTGTTTGTGAGGAGTTTGGAACTCAATACTAGGCACAAACACGTACGGATCCCAAATTGCGGATATGCTGTCACAAGTGAAATATGGCGGGCATTTATAGATGGAGTCAATAGCACTGCATTATTTTTCTGGAATGAGCACCATGAATCCATGATCATGATAACAATGCTTGGAGATAGGAACTCTTCACAAAAGTGACTTTTCATTAATTAGGATGCATGGCCTATTTCTATTTGACCATTTTCAATGAATTTAAGTTAGTTTCATTCAAATTTTTTTATTGAGTTTGACAAAGTGTCAACTATTCATATTTAAAATTTATTAAGTCAAAATATTTCTATTTTTTAATTTCTTATTTAATCATGTACTCTAAACTAGAACTAGTGATATGAGTCCAAACTTGTGGCCTAATCCAAACCCATTTTAGGGCTTATACTAAAATGAGGTTTTTGGGCATAAACCTGTTTAACTCGAATCCACACACCTATGGGCTAACCTGAATCCATTCCATGTTTTTGTATCTGTTTTCCGAAAATAAAAACCTTTTTCAGTTATAATTATAATGTAAATAAAGGGAGATAGCTCTATATCAAAAAGATGGGAAAATTTTAGGTTTATGTAAACTCGACTATAAATTCATTCAACAAAATGTAAATACGTGAAAATCAAAATTCAACAAGATAAGTGTTTTGGCACAAAATAAATTAACATATCAATTCGGTTCAAAAATTAATGTCACTATAAATAAAATTAGAGCGCTCTTGAAAAATACAATTCAATATTTAAAATATTTATATTCAAAATTAAGTGTTGATTAACTCTCAAATCACAAGGATGAAGCGAACGCCATTCTCTTGAGGATTTTAATTAAGTGTAAATCTGATCCTATATTTTAGTCTTATCCGTACTCCTTCCACCTCCTAAATAAGCAGCATCCATGCATGGATAAACGGCCTTTACTCCAAGCTCCTTTATTCGGAGTTGCGCGTTTCAATCTCTGAGCTTGCACAACTAAATATTTTCCTTTCCTCAACTCGAGTCAGACTACTTACAACCCAAGTTAGATCTCAACAGCGGGTTGGGATAAGCTTGCGCATATGTGTGTGAATATTGCAACCACCACATATCAAGTCAGAAAAATTATATATTATATAGTAGTATATAATTTTACCACCAAAAATTCACTGTAAGACGGCGCTTATTTTCATCACTTTTCGGCGTTTTAAACGCAAAAAAGACACTACAGTGCTTACAATAAATGAATAAATGCTGCAAAATTCACCGTGGCAACCTGATTTCTCAACGTTTCTAGTGTAAAGTTCAGATATTAAAATAATAATATTTTACAAATATTATTTTTTGTCATTTATTTCAAGATGTAACACAATCTAACTCAATAAATTATATTTTCAATGCTGGGCATATAATATAAAATACTCCATCATACCTCCTGAAGCCCATTATACACACAAAAGTGATGAGGAAATGATGAATGAGACTATGAGAGTGTAAAGTTGGATTCCCAGTCTCTTCTCACTCGTGTGTTTTTTTTAACTGAACATTCCTGTGTTAATATTCCCAATAATTGCCCCTTTTCTTTATGTACGACTCCGATTGAAATTGGGAGTGTGTGTGTGTGTGTTTGTTTGTTTTGGAAACAGAATTTTAATTAAGAGTAAATCTCCCTTAAGAGTGAATGGTAGATTAAGCGAGAAATATATTCATCTGATGATTATTATTGCTTTTCAAATATTAAATTTTAAAATTTGAATTAGAAAATTGCCAATTTTCTAAATGAACATAAAATAATATGTACAAACATACATATGGAATAAAAAGCTAAAACAAATAACTATAAATGCATGTTTGCAATTGCCATCATTTAAAAATAGAGTAAGGATGAGAACGCTTATACGTGTTCGAGAGTAAGGATGAGAACGCTTATACGTGTTCGAATTTCAGGAAACACTCTTATTGGGGGAGAGGACAACCTTGTCTATGTAGGAATTAGGAAACACTCATACCCTCGAGTTCAGATTAAACCGGACGGTTATTAAAAAAAATAGAGTATATACTTTTTCTCAAGAAACAAAAAGCGTTATGCACCGTATGCATGGTTTAAGCTTGTAATAATCATCACACTAGGTTCAACTTTCATCCGTATGTACTGTTCTTCCCCATCCGTATCCCCATGAAATTGTGACCAAAATTTTAAAAACAAACAAGCCAACTTTGAAATGATTTAACACTTTTGTCATGCATAAATGGTGCTGTTATATCACTGTCCAACCTAAACAGAGTGATGAGCGTTCAGCAATCACAATTGGGTTTTTTTCTTGATTATTAATTAAAAAATTAGACCAGTATGAACCACTGTATATCATTCTAGCGCAAGCTTTTAACAGATCAACTATTTTTTACTTAACATCTAATATTATAAATACACACGCATTTATATAGTGTTATAAAAAAATAGTATCTAAAATATGAGGTATAGTTGCCCATTTCTTAATTTTGACCAAAACAAAGTTTCCAATTTCTTAATAAATATTTTATTTGCTGATTTTTTATAAATATTTGGATAACTAAATAATTCATAAACTAATAATATGGATGAGGTTTTTCTAAACCAGTTTGTGTGAATTATAAATTACCATTTGATATTATAATACACCGATTTTGTGATGATTAAATCAAGTACCCCCTCCGTTCCTAAATATAAGATCACTTTAGGGAGGAGAGTTTGTTCCTAAATATAAGATCACTTTCTAATTTGACTCAAGTTTTCCCCAAATTACCCCTATACTCCCTTCACCCAAAAAATAGTGGTTGGAAGAAGGTGATATTTTTAAAACTAAGATGAGGGGTACTTTTAAAATTTCATGTACTCCTCCTAACTCATTGAAATGTCTTTCTTAATCTCTCCAAATTTGCTTAAGTTAGGAACAGAGGGAGTATCTTTTTAGGTTTGAAAGTATTAATTTTTAAATAATATTTCAGTGACACTAAATTTGAAGTGAAATTTTTTGCCCAAAAAAATTGAAATGAAATGACTTTCAACCATTGTTATTTTTTTAAAAGGCTAAAGTATATTTTTTGTCCTCTTTGTTTCAAGTTTCAATTTAGTCATTTATGTTTGGGAAGTGCATTTTTAGTCTTTTTTATTAACATCATTAGTTTCTCTTAACAAAAAATATTAACTTAATAATTTTAAATGGTTAGTATAAACTGAAAAAAATGCTTAGATTAAAATATTTTAGTGTAATTATTCTTATACTTTTAAAACTTATCATTTTTTGCCCAATTTAATTATGAAATAATCATTTAGATTTAAGTGAAACTAACAATGTTAATTAAAAAGGACTAAAATTGTACTTTCCAAATATAAATGGATTAAAAGTATATTTTAGCCTTTTTAAAATAACATTGAAGCTGATCAGTTTTGTATACTTATTTTAAATACTTATTATTCATATTCAATTCATTATATATGGATATTTTACTTCATAATATTTAATTATATGTAATGAAAAGTATTCAATTATATAAAAATTTATTTGTATGGGCAATTGTTAGTGTTAAGATAGAATTAAATTAGTCTTAAGAAAGATTAACCAACACAACTCAATCAAAAGTGGTTGGTTGAATAGTAAGGGAACCATGGTGATTACCCACAATTAAGAATAAGTGTTGAACCAATCTCTGATAGTATTACTACAAGTATCTATTAGGCATGATACCATCTGTTTGTTTGAAAGGTTAATGGTGGTGTAGGAAATGTAAACGTGGAAGGAAAGAAATTTGAGGTGGAAAATTGCTAATAAAAAAGTATTGGAAATCAGAAGAACGACAGAAATTCTGGATAGTCACCGATGGTAGCCAGATTTTGCGCTTTTTGAAAGTTTAATTATCCCTTTGATTTATAAAAAAGATTTATAAAAATGAGTGTTAAAATAAAAATAAAATTGTAAGATATTAAATAACCATATAGTCTTATTAAAAAAACATAATATCTAATTGCTCTTTTCTTGATAAATATTTTCTTTACTACTTTTTTTTTGATAAAGTTCTTTACTACTTTTTTATAAGTATTTAGAAGACTAAATAATTTATAAACTAATAATATGGATGAATTCTTTTCTAAATATGCGCATTTCTTTATAAATCAACACCCTTTGAAATAATTTGCTTTCTTCATAAATATTTATTACTTAAATTTATCGGAAAAATTGCAGAAAAATCAATCCTCTTTGAAGTAGTTTGCTTATAAATGTGTTTGAAGAATGAAAACTAATTGGATAGATCTATTCTTGATTTTGTAATTAGTAAAATAATTATCAGAAGCACTGGGCCAAAATCACTATTCGCATTCATATGACTTGTGACTTTGTGAGGTTGTTTTAATTCTGCACTACTTTTTTTTTTATTACAAGCACTACTTTTTTATATATAAAGGCAAAATAAAATTAATAAGGAAAAATAAAGTAAAAAGGTACCATACATCCTGATTATATTAAACTAAATTCAAAACTATTTTATTTTGAGATTTGCGACTATTTGTTTTCAACACCTTCAAAAGATTGCACATCTCCACCTTTTTTTAATGAA
Source organism: Mimosa pudica (assembly GCA_029929735.1). NCBI lineage: Eukaryota > Viridiplantae > Streptophyta > Magnoliopsida > Fabales > Fabaceae > Mimosa > Mimosa pudica. The sequence continues at coordinate 13,077,799 of JAKELP010000024.1, forward strand.
ACGTTCTCATTATTTGAATTTTTACACACAAATAACTCCGTTTTTTTAACCAAATTCAACCACAAAAGCTAAAGAATATTTTCCCCTCCATCTATGTTTACAAATCACAAAACATTTACTTTTTTTAATAAAACAAAACATTTACTTGAGCATTCCAACCCAAAACCAATTAGAAACCTCAAAAATAAAAGTGTCATAAATGAAGCCTACAGCCATCCAAAATAATTTTATAAGATATTGTTGGTAAAATATTTTATTTAAGAGTTCTCACTAATGAATTTTGGTAACACATCTTTAAAATCTTTGTTTTTTAGTCAACAAAATCTTTTTTTACTCAAATAACAGGTAAATGATTCTCAAATAACCAATGATACTCCAGTGATTCTCAACCAGCATTAAAAAATGAGCCTCAAACATTTGACATCTCTCCACATGGGAAGGGGTCCAACAGCCAACAACATCAACATTTAAAAATTGGACAAGTAATGGATCGCATACGTGTTATTAATTGATTTCAAGGAGGGATAATTTTTGCGATTGAATTGAAAAGGTGAACACTATCAGAAAGCAAAACCAATATATTTCTCAAGTCTTATAATGGAAAAAGAATATAAATATTTCTCAAGTCAAGGAGGGATAATTTTTTGAAATATAGCAATTATGAATACATTGCTATAAAACAAGGTGACACCTTTATATCAGATCGCCTATTTTAAAATTAAATTTCACGTGTAAGTTGAGCAGCCGAGTTAACATATATTTTTTAAATTTCATTGTATTTTAAATTTCATTGTTTATGCTTTTAAATCACCTCCATAAAGGGTTCTACGTCCCCACTTTTTTGCATAGTGCCTAATTCGAACCCACGACCTTATACCCACACGGCAAGCGAGTTTACCGTTGAGTTAAGTCGGCCCTTCATTTAAAATTTAAAATAAAGAAATAATGAACATATATATATCTATATGTCAAATAGGAAAAGCCAAATAAATACATTTGGTACCGAATATGTGTGCTCATTTATCATTCAATATAATATATCATCAGAACAGGGCATCAAAACTTTATTAACTATTTAATTATTGATCTTAATTAGTTTCCACCCCAAATACATAGATCAAGGTCCTTCCATCTAGTAGCACAAGACTTTCTACATGATTAGACATTCAGACATCATCACCATAATTCAAACCAATACAAGTTGTGCAGATAAAAAAAAAACAATACAAGTTGTAAGATTTAACAATCATGATAGTTCTTTCATAAACATCCAATTCATCATACCTAGACACTAACCCTGCAAACAAATTCTACGTCTTTCCACGAATCTTTTCTTAGTAAATACACTTGCGCCCTATTCACAAGTTTCGAGTAGTCCCAATGTACATAGCCATTCTCATCACGACAACACTTGTAACCGTGAATTTTAATTTTCTTATAATCATTATCAGTAGCGCTAAATCCAAATCCTACTCACCAATCACCTATTAAATCATTATTACTTCTAGGTACCACTTTGATTTCCTTAACAGTTGGGTTCCAAAGAAGGATTGGAGGAAAGAAATCATGACCCCGGCAGATTCTAAGAATGAGCGGATCCACATTCGGTGCCTATCATATAGATAGGCAAATTTTGCCTATCCCTCAAATGCACAAAAATAGGAACCACTAGTGTACAATTATAGGAACTACCAATGCACAATTATAGGAACTAATAATGCACAATTATAGGAACCGCAACCACTATAACATTTTCAATACCATTTAATTATTTCAAATATGGAAAATTTGTTTAATTTTTCAGTTTCCATCCATCTTTATTAGTTGTTTTATGTCCATATTTGATATTCATAAGAAAGTAAAAAAGCAAAGGTAATAAATTTAGTGCAACTACAGAGCAAAAGGAAGCAATTATTCATTTTTCGTATTTATTTCTGGTAGGACTCAAAGGAGACTTCATCTACAAAGCCGTCTAAGAGAAAACAAGGGGATGCAACAGAAGATGGAATGTGTGGCGTGATTAGAAAGAGCTCCAGGATGTGCAAGAAAACATGAAATGTTAAAATATATGCAGTGAATTGAGAGAGAATTTGATCGATCAAAAATTGAATGATGCAATTATTTGTTATTAAAAGTGCATTAGTGGTTCCTAAAATTGTGCACTAGTGGTTTCTAAAATAATAATTAATTATTATCAAAACTCTAAAATAATAATTAAGTACTCCCTCCGTTCCTAAATATAGGACCTAGATGACTTTTTTGAAAAATCCTAAAAAAAGCAAAAAAATAAGTTAATTATAAATTGATTTACCTAATTTTTTCTCTTAAACTAGTTTATTTTACCTATAAGCTAATGGATAATCTAAAAAGATATCAAATATGTCATCATTTAATAACCTATTTCGTAACCTTAATCTTTCCAAAAAAAGTTATTTAGGTCTTATAAGGGAGTATTATCAAAACTAGTGGCTCCTAAAATTGTGCACTAGTGTCTAGTGGTTCCTAAAATAATAATTAATTATTATTAAAACTCCACTATTGGTTTCTATTATTGTGCACAAGTGCATTTGAGGGATAGGCAAAATTTGCCTATCTATAGGATAGGCACCTAAAGTGGTTCCATGAATGAGCAAGCCATTGATGGAACCAACAATGGTAACTTGCGACATATAACTTATAAGAATGTTTTTTAAAACGTGACAAGCAATGGGTGAGAGGTGTGTAAACGAATTCATGGCGTTGAAGAGTATCTGAATCCAATGAAAGTGAGTGCGATTACTTTTGTTTATCATAGTGTAGATAGGTGGCGGAGAATAAAGAAATGCACATATATATGTCTTATAATAAAAGATAAAAACAAATAAAGTTTGAAGGTGGCGGAAATTTCTGTTACATTTATCATTCCAGGTAACAACTCAAAAGGGCATCGATACTTTATGAACAAACAAATTAACAATCTTAACTAGTTTCAACAAAAAGACTTAGATTAAGGTTCTTCCACATACTGGTACAAGGCTTTCCACATGATTGTAGACATAGATATCATGATTCCAACTATTATCCATAACAAACTTCTTAACTTCATAAGTCTTGGGATTCAACAAACATACAGTTCTTTCATGACCATCCAATTCATCATATCCAGACACTGACTTCATCCTGCAAACAATTTCATTCCCCCATATGCTTATTGGAACTAATTTATATGGATGCGGGCAGGGTTCGCCACTATATTTTTTAACCAAGCTCCATCTCCCTCCAGATAGACATGTATTCTTTTTTTTGGACTGATATTTTATTTGGGACTGAGATCGACATGTATTCTCAATCACCCACAAATGAATGAAATTACATAATTCACTCTTCGAATAGCATTGAACAAGAGCTAGTTTGTTGTCATATACAGCAGGAATCGAGTATGGGCGACAATGTGAAAGAGGCACTGGTAATGATGTAAATACTTCCGTTTCAATGTCAAACAAAATTATGACACCCCTCATATTCCTCCGGTTTTCTCCAACCCAAATAATGGCTCCATTAATACTAACGTTGGTATCGTTAGGACACACATATACACCCTCTATGGCGCCAAATTCCACATCTTTCCACAAACCTGTGTTTAAGGAATACACTTGTGCCCCATTCACAAATTTTGTGTAGTCAGTACGTACATTGCCATTCTCATCGTGATAAGACCTATAAGTATGGATCCTAACTATCTTGTAGTCGTTGGTAATCGCACTAAACCCAAATCCTATGCACCAATGACCCATTAAATCATCATTTGCTTTGGGTACCTCTTTGATTTCTTTAAGAGATGGATTCCAAAGAAGAAGGATTGGAGGTAACAAACCACGATGCCAGGTTCTAATGCAGATCAAGCCATTGATAGAACCAATAATTGTAACCTGCAGCCACATGTCAGCGTTAAAACGTGACAAGCAATGGATTAGAGTTGTGTTATCAAATTCATGGCGCTTGAGACAGTGATGAGAATCCAATGAAAGTAAGTGCAAAGACTCGTCTTTGCTATAACATTGGTGGCACAGAAGAGAAGGCTGATGACTTGATTGTTTGAGGTGATCTGCAATCAAGATTGGGTCCTTCAACATATTTTTCCAATTTTTACACACACATTGAAATTGGATTAGAGATTTCATAGGAATTCTTTTTAGAATGTTGTGGATAATCTCACTGGGGAGATCATCATTGTTATTGTTGCCATCCATTATCATCGGTTCACACTGTTGTTGGCTTCAGCTTCTGTAGAGTTCGTGCGGCACCGCTGGGTATACTTCTAGGGTTGTTTCCGCTTTGTGAGTTAGCATAAATACCCGGGTTTTATTTTATATTAAGGTTTATTTATCAGAATTTTATATTAAGGTTTCAATATAATAAAAAAAATTAAATTTTCCGGATTTTTCGTATATGCATATCCGACCTGCCCACTATATTATTTCTGATTGATGACTTTAAAAATAGGTTAAAGTATGTTTTTGGTCCCTTAAGTTTGCACAAAGTCATGTTTTGGTCCCTTAACTTTGAAAAGTGTGTTTTTGGTCCCTTAATTTTGGAGAAAGTGTGTTTTTGGTCCCTTAACTTTGAAAAATGTGTTTTTTGTCCTTTAACTTTGGATAAAGTAATGTTTTTAGTCCTTTGAAAAAAGGATAAAAATGTTTTTAGTCCCTTCCTTTTCAAAACTAAGGGACTAAAACATGACTTTTTGCAAACTTAAGGGACTGGAAACATACTTAAACCGAATTTAAAAGGACTAAAAACACACTTTTCAAAGTTAAAGGACTAAAAAGATGACTTTGTCCAAAATTAAGGGACCAAAAACACACTTTTCAAAGTTAAGGGACCAAAACATGATTTTTTCCAAAATTAAGGGATCAAAAACATACTTTAGCCTTAAAAATAATTATTTAGAAGGACTGAAGGACCAACAAATCAAATAAATTTTTTATTTTTTTTATATAACGTAAATTTTTAATTTGATATATCAACATTTGACCAGACTCCCTACATTTTCTCCTTAGTTCTCAACTTTTTCGCTTTGTCATCATCAACTAGAGCACGAGAAACACATTACTACTTTAATCAATTACTTTTTGACATGATTAATTATTTGTTGAAAAATTCAAATGTTTTTTTATAACAAAAATTCAAATGTTACATAAAAAGTTTGAAATATTATTTGTTGGTTCAGTTCAAAAAAAATCAATTAAAAAATATTATTTGCTGACCTATTTTTTTGAACTGAAGTTTGTTAACCTATTTTTTTTATCAGAAGTTTGTTAACCTATTAATACTCCTAAAATCTGGATTTAAATAAGATTAAATAATTTCCCCTTGCGATGCAAGTGTTTTCCACATATATGTTATTAAAAAGTTAAATATATAGTTTAAAAATAAAAAATTTGTAACTACATCAACAGTAAATTGAGTTGTAATTTGTAAATTCATTGATTTTTTTTATGTTTTGGCTTTATTATTAGGTCTACTAACTTGTAAACTTATGATGAGAATTTTGTATTACAGTTGTGTTACATTTACACACACACACAATAATGAAAAACAATCATATATTATTATTATTAATTGTGATAATGATCAAATGCATATTCAACAAAATCAAATGCATTAAACTCAAACGTATGATAGGGTCAAAGACATTAAAACAAATTTTCCTCATTAACCATTGACAAAATCAATCAAAGGCATTAAAAAAGATTTTTTTTTATACATGATCAAGGTATCCCCTCACTCGACAAGTGAGAGACTAATCCCCCGCTGATTTGTAGGCACGGGTGGGACAGCTGGCCTGGGCATTAAAAAAGATTTTCGTTGAATGTTTATGTTTACTAATTCTTTTTTTTATCAAAATTTATGTTTACTAATTCAATAGCCAATAATAGCAAATTTTTGCATTAATAATAATAAGTTCTATTTATTTTAGAAGTAATGTGAAATACAAGAATTTTATAATTGTAAAATTGAATCCACACGAAATACAAATTAATAATAGAAGTAATGCGAAAAATGGAAACTTGATTCTATTTGATTTTTTTAAACTTTAAATAATTAGGTAATCGTGTGGTCCAATCATATTGTGACAAGTGGTTCAATAGGAATGTTACCACCACTTTTAATATATATATGATAGATTAAAAATATTGTTACAAGAATTTCGGAATTTTAAAATTGAAAACAAACAAAATAAAAATTAATAATTCAAGGAACTCTTAAAAAGGGAACTATTTTACGACCTAACAAGGGTCGTACCTGATAAAAAAAGGAAACTATTTCTGTTTAATTATTTGTTAACATTAAATAATTAGTTATCTATGTGTTCGAATTATATTGTGGCAAGTGCTCGAATAGAAATGTTGTCAAGACTTTTTTTTTATCAAAAAACATGAACGATTTTATTAAACTAGAAAATTGAAATACAAAATAGGTTTGCAAAAGAAAAATTCAAATGATAATACATAGAAACCCTAAAAAGGTTGAACAAACAAACAAAAAGAAAAACCCTAAAAAGATAATCTTGGGTAGGAGTGAGCAGCCGCCGTCGCAAAATCCCTACAATATTCTTCATCTTTCCTTCATTAGAATTTGTGGTAGAAAAGAACCGTAATCGGTAGAAAAACCATTGAGTAGTGTTTGTTCAAAGAACCATCCCAAAGAAGGATCCACACCTCGTATTGGCAATAAACCAATAAATTTGGTTTTTAAAAAACCTCCATGAGTAGATCTCACAGAAACAAAGACACCCGCAAAACTAATAAAGGTGAAGGTTGGGTAGAAGAAATTACTTTGTCGTCACAACTCCCAGACCAATTTATTTTAGCATAGGCATGCCATTCAAAACGAAAGAAACATAAAAACAGACCAATGAAAGTTACGGACGTCTCCTTCCTCGGTATAAACCGGGGAAGGAGACGCCGATGAATAAGCTTGTACAAAGACGAGAGAAAAGATCCCACCACCACCCGAAAAGTAGAGAGGAGGGGTAGAGAGGATAGAGCCAACCCAAGAGAGACGGCCCTATATATCGTGTGGTTGGGTGGTGGAAGGAAGAAGGAGGAAGGAGGAAGCAGGAAGAAGGAGAAATAGATTATTTAATTTATAAGGGCATTTAAGACTTTTCATGTCTAATCTTATTGTCATATTAGTGAAAATATCATTCTTGATCACATGTAAAAGTTAGGTATCATTGGTGTACCTCGAAATAGTTATGTATCATTTTTGTTTCTTGGCCAATAGTTATGTATCATTTTTGGGACTTCGCCCTATTTTTATCGTACTATACCGGTGATTTCATATAAATGATTTTTTTTCTGAAATACACATGATCGCGGTGGAGCAATGGGAAAAATTCATAAGCAATAGAGATGGCAACGGAGAAGGTGACACGTATTGTGCTTGATTTATTGGGGGAAAGTGATGAGGAGGAGAAATGGGTTAAGACTTAAGAGCGGTAACATAACATTTCAAATGAAACTATATTCGGGTTGACCTAATCCAAATCAAGCCATGCGCTTGGCTGCACACAAATGCATATCCATTTTCACATTTCTACACAAAACTCAAGTGAGGCCAAGGGAGATCTGAACACAAGAGCAAACCATCGATCTGAAGTTAATATATATATATATATATATATATATATATATATATATATATATATATATATATATATATATATAGAGAGAGAGAGAGAGAAACTTACATCAAGTTCCTTTCTCCATGTTCTCAAGTTCTTTTAATATAGGACTGACACGTGTCCTTTTATGACAGTCATCCATTCAATTTAATGGCCAACTGTCCCTTTTAATTGGAGAAATGGAGAACCTGGATGGAGGAACTTGACTTAAGTAAGGTCAATATATATTTATATATAATTGGGCGAAGGCGCAAAAATGATATATAATTATTAGCCAAGGAATAAAAATAGTACATAATTATTCTAAGGTACAAAAATGATTTTCAAATATTAAGAAGAGATCAAAAATGATATTTTCACTAATATATGACGGGCGAAGGCCCAAAAATGATATATAACTATTGGCCAAGGAACAAAAATAGTACATAACTATTCCAAGGTACAAAACTAATACCTAACTTTTACCATGTGATAAAAAATAAATTTTGAAGTGGAGGAGAGAGGTTGATAGGAGGAGAGAGTGGGAGTGATGGTGAGTTGTGGGTGGAGGGAAATGGAAGGAAGAGAGGGTGGAGGGGAAGTGGGGGACGCGGCGGCGGCGGTGACTCGGCGAGTAACAATCTGTTACTAATTCCCTAATTAACCTAATATATCCCTTTTTATTCAATTATCTCTTTACTAACTATGATAGAATAAGGATTTCCATAATAACAAATGTCCTATCATAGTTAGAAAAAGAATTTAGTAATGGTTAAACATTATCCATGATAGAAAAGAATTTTCCTAATACAACCTGAACACTATCATGGATAATTAATAGCTAACCATGTTAGAAGAGATTCACCTAACATGGTTAGAAAAAGAAGTAACTAATATCAATCATTAATAATCATCTAACTATGATAGAAAAGACTTTTCATATTATTACCAACCTATCATAGTTAGAAAAGTACTTTGCTTATATAATAATCCATAATCAACATCCCTGAGTCTATTTTTCATTTGAATAAGAAAACATGCGGAAACGAATGCAGGCCTATACAAATTGGCAATATACATAACTAACTAATCTAAATAACCTTTGAAACCTAATTCCCTTTTCTGATGCTTGCGCCTATGCATGAATACCTGCAAAAATGTCAGTAATCGTGGGATGAGACAATTTGTCCCAGTAATCACCGCTTAACTCACTATAACAGTGAGATGTGCGGTAGCTGTTAGAATCTTAAGTTTTGATGAAGACTAAAATATAGAGGATTAAACCAAGTGCCTAGGAAGCAATAGGATAACATAGGATCCCAAGTAAGAGTGCTTCCGGGTGAAGATCTACTTCCGGATAGATTAGGACTTGCGCATGCGGATGAATGTTTTCATCCCCCAGCATCAGCAAGTAAATCACTGGGAAATAACTTAGTCCATGAGAATTAGGTACACAAAACCTTAAGACTAAGCTATGTTTCAATCGGAAGTGAGTTTGCTTCCTGTTAGACTTAGACTGGCGCAGAGCGATAGAATAGATATTACTCCAAGCGACTGTGAGTCTACTTCCCCAAGTGAAAGCGCTTCCTGTTAGAATTAGACTGGCGCAGAGCGACAGAATAGATATTACCCCAAGCGTCAGTGAGTCTACTTCCCCAAGTGAAAGCGCTTCCTGTTAGACTTAGACTGGCGCAGAGCAATAGAATAGTTATTACCCCAAGCGTCAGTAAGTCTACTTCGCCAAGTGAAAGCACTTCCTATTAGATTTAGACTGGCGCAGGTTGATAGACTAGATATAACCCCGAGCGTCAGCGGAAATGCAACATCAAGTGAAGTTGCTTCCTGTTAGATCTTGACTGGCGCAGACTGATAGAATATATTTCACCCTAAGCGTCAGTGAATTCACCACGTCAAGTAAAAGTGCTTCCGATAGCTCAGTGACTAGCGCTGAGTGGTGGAATGAAATAGACTAAGCGAGAGCAAGTCATGGTGAACTAAATCCCTCATCAGGTGAATTTACTTCCGGATGTAGAAGTGCTTCCGGATACTCCTTAGATTTAGGGATCACCCACTGCATGAGACTATATGATTATATTGCTAAACTAACGTTCAAGTGCAGCACACTCAGTAAGGTTGCTTCCGGATGAGAAGTTGCTTCCGCAAGCAATCAGGATGTCTGAACGTTCAAAGAGATGCAGTGTCAGAATGCTTTTGTCAGAGCAGAGGTGTCAGGACTACTTTTCAGAGATAAAGCAAGTCAACCCTGCTAAACATTAATGAAGATGCACTTCTCAACGGTAACATAGGATTAACGGCTTTATTCAAACGTTCATATTCAACCTGCCACAGAAGCCTATGAAGCCGAGTATAAAAGAGACATTCATTCAGAAGAGAAGATATGGAAGAAAAAGAGAGAACAGAACAAAGTATCTGATATATCATACTCTTCATTCTACACATCTTCTACTACTCTCAGATCCAGATTTGTGATATTTTTCAGAGAGTAATTTTATTGTACTTAAGTGAGTAACATCATCCACTCTTAGAGAGAGTTAGTTTTGAGCTTAAGTGTTTAGCACAATCAGTTCATAGAGTGAACATAGTGTAAACTTACAATTTGTAAGGGGGAGCATTTAGAGGTTGTCTAAATCTCCATAGGTTGCAAGTTAGCCCGTAAAACTTGCATTTGTAAGGTTTGCAGGTGAACCCGGTGTAAAACCTGTGGGTTGTTAGGTGAACCCGTGCTCGTAAAACCTAAAGTGTAAAGGCTTCTCTTGTGCCCGGTTTAAACAAGAATAGTGGATTGAAAATCTCAGGTGGAGCCTGGGGACTGGATGTAGGTCTGGGTGACCGAACCAGGATAAATTTATGTGTGCATAAATTTACATTCAAACATTCTATTTTGCATCACATAACATACTGACTTGTGCATATCACTACTTCGTAAATATTATCACCAAGCACAAGCAGTCTTTCGAAAACAAGATTCAAAAGATTTAATTTATTCCCTCACCCAATTCACCCCCCCCTCTTGGGTGACAGCCACGTTTATCATTTGGTATCAGAGCAAGGTCACTTGTTTAAAGGATCCAACGATCTCAAGTGCAAAGACCTAGGCTGATTTGGGTTACAAAATGTGTTTTGAAGGTTTTGATCATACAATCCCACCCGTGTTAGAAAATGCTGATTTTTACTTATGGAAGGGAAGGATGAAAAGTTTTATACTATCCACTGATTTCAAAATGTGGGATGTTTTTGAAAAGGACTCTGATTTCAAACCAAAAGTAAATTGGACAGAAGAGGACAAAAGCTTATTTTACTTAAACCTTAGAGCAATGCAAATTTTGCACAAAAGTTTATCTGACAATGATTACCAGAAAATTAAACATTGCTCTAGGGCTATAGATATTTGGAACACTCTTGATACTATGTATGCTTCTAACCAATTTCTTGATGTTAAGGCTGTCCAAAGCTCACTATGTGCTCCTTGTGAATCCACCGTTGATGAGCTACTGGATGGTGATGTAGTAGAAGCTAGTATCAGCAAAGAGAGAGTGGATCTCCGCCTAGAAGATTCAGAAGCTGAAGAAAATGAGGTACCTAAACTTGAAACTTCTGAATTGCAAGATATGTATAATGAGCTACATGTTGAATTCTGTAAACTTGCAAAAGAAATTCTAGGCTTAAGAAAAAGGAATAGGGAACTTGAGGAACTTATTCCTTCTTCTACAACCAAGGAGTCCAAAGTCCCACTCATAAAAGAAGATTTTTCGAAAGACCCTGAAATTTCAAAAGTTAATAAACATAGAGTCTTTGAAAAGAAAACTGACCACCATAATAGTGATAAGAAATCTGATTCTGAACATCATCCCATTATCTGTCATTATTGTGGTAGAACTGGTCATATTTCTCACACATGCAATTTTAAGAGAAATTTAAATGTGAGAAATAAATATATATGGATCCCCAAAGGACAAGTAAGGTCCAGCGCTAACTATGTAGGACCCAAGTACAAATGGGTACCAAAACTCCCTTCTAGTGCCTTACCTGTGCAGGAAAGATCAAGAGTTCCTCTTGTCCCAAAGAAGAGAACTCGTGGTGATGTCACTACTGCAACTACCTGGTTCAATCATAAGAAGCAGTGCGCTACCACAAGGAACAAAGACCTTGTCTCAGGGATAAGCTATCACAGAGTTCCATTCAACTATCCTGAGAAGGACAAAAGAGAGAGGATGTCTCAACTCACATGGAGAAAACCTGCGAATCCTGTCTCTCCTAAGAAAGTGCTTCAGGCCAAGGATAAGTATAAAAGATCTCCTTGGGTAAGCAAGGGATTATTTAAGGTTGAAGCATGCAATAGTAAAATCTCCTATGCAAATGTAAGATGGACTTATTGAGATTTTACATTAAGCATCATAAGCATGAACATGATATGGCTTATAAGATATTTCACACAATGTTCATACTCTACATGCTATCTATGACTATCATTATCAGAAGCCATGTGCATATAGTCATAGTTGATTCGCAATGCTATATTCATAGTGAATAATTCTTAAGTGCATAAGAATCACATACTTCCTACAAACTGACCAGTCAGATCCAAGTTTGGAGACTGAAAAATGGGAAAGAGAAATCATTTGCTATTTTGTAGGAAAGAAGGTACGAAGGAACAACAATTTTCATGATCATACCTGATCAGAGCAATGTATCAAATCTGAATGAGTTGTTGTTCATACTGGGCTCCGAGAGCTACTGCTCCTGAAATTGAGAAGATCAAACAAACTCTACTTGACGCAAATATGGCTTTAGTTATGAAAGCTTGATCGCTGTGGATGCACAAGAGAGAACATCAACGAGTCACTCAAAGTTAAATCTTAAGTAAGTACCATCGGAAGCAAAACTACTTCCGGATGCTCTCGTGCTGACGCTGAATGACTACTCAAGGCAACCAGGAGCGTCTGTCCAACCGGAAGCAAAATCACTTCCGAATACTCTTTTGCTAGCGCTGGATGATAATTCAATATGATCAAGAGCGCCAGTGTCAGATCAAGGGACACATCACTTCAGAAAACGTTTCAACTTCCTCTATGAAACGCTGTGCCTTCTCTGAAGCAACACGTGTCATCAGGTGTGTCGTTCCAACTTAAAAACTTACGTTACCCAATGTGTGAAAATTTGAAAGAGTATGCCCATTCTATCCTCAGAAGTTTTACCTATAAATAGAAGTCATTTTCCATTTTCACTTTTTACTACATCTTTTTCACTCGCATCATTTTCTCTGAAAAGTCTTTTCATCTTCTCCATTGTGTTCTTTATTTTTCACACTTCTTGCATTTCATCTTTATTTACACAACATTCATACAAAAAAAAATGGCCGGTACGAATGAATCCAACCCAGTCATCCAGAAAACCTCTTCTTCCAAGAAACATAAATCGAAATCTGGGAAATCCACTCACAAGCATTCTGGTAAATCTGGGCACCATGAAGAACAACATGAAGAACTTCATGAACGCCAAGAAGGTTCTGGGCAATCACGAGGACAGGGTGAAGACGTTCAGGGTCAGCCTGAAACCTCTAGTAGAATAGAACAGGCAGTGGGTTCTGAACAAGAGCGGGATGCTCAGGGAAAGGGAAAGAAGAAGAAGGTTCATTTTTCTGAGGAGCCTTCCTCCAAGAGGCAGAGGGTTGAGGAAGAAGATGATCTCACAGTTTATAGAGATGGGGCTCTGGAGAGTGTATCCGCCAAATTTGAGACATCCATTCCCATCTTCAACCATGGCCTGTTCATCAATCTGGACAAGTTGAATGAACTAGGGTTTGCTCATCTACGCCCTTACTTGGAAAAGTATATGCCTTGGCTGGGCATCAACCAGGACTACAACGTCAACGTCCTGCGAGTCTTTTGCCAATCCCTCTCTGGCAGAGCTAAGTACAGGAAGGTGGATGGGAAAGAGCAAGTCCACAAACTCTCCTTCACTGCCACTGTAAGAGGAAGAACCTTCAGGTTCACTTGGAGAACCTTGAATGAGATGATGGGAATCACAGAAGAGGATATGAATCAATGGATCTACCCTGAGTCTCACAAGTACAGCAAGGAGGAACTCGAGGAGTTGTATGGCACCAACAGCAAAAAGGTGTCCAAGATGTCTGATTCTAACAGGCTCTTGTACTACATCTACTCCCGGATAATGACTCATAAGGGAGGCAACTTCAACGAGTTCACACTGCTGGACAACCCTTGGTTCCCTAGACTCCTCTCGCTCAAGCCTTTCAACCCTGGGCAGTTGATATGCCTAGAGCTTCAGCGCTGGTTAAGCAATGACAAGTCAAGTTATCTTCCCTATCCCACCATCATTGCCTTCCTTCTTGAGAAGCATCTGATCAAGGCTACATCTGCTGTGGAAGAAGAGAATGTCCAGTGTAGGCCTGTGGGAGCAACCAATGTGGCAAGGATGGGGATCAAGTATTTCAAGCCTCCTAAGCCCACTCGCTCACGCTCACAAGCCAGTAGTGCTTCTGGTACTTCAGCTCCCTCTGCATCTGGAGCAGGAGATCAGGAAGTTGACTCACATGCTGGGCCAAGCCGTAGTGCAAGGGTTCCAGCTTCTGTTAGGGCCTTTGCCGAGGACATAAAGGAAGAGCTTCTGTTGAGACTGACTGATTCCTTGGTGGGTCCTCTCCGTGTTGAATGTGAAGCTGGCTTCCACCACCAAGGGGAGCGAACCCAACGGCTTGAGGACAGAATAGGACAACTCGAGAATCACCTTGCCAGGGTGGATGCAAAATTAGACCTCATTCTCCAGCACCTACAAATTCCCCAACCTTCATCACAAGGTAACTTACCACCTCCTCCTCCTCCTCCTCAAAACCCTCCTCCTCCTAACCACCCTCAACTACCACCTCCTCCTCCGCCCAACACTCAACAACCTCAGCCTCCACCACAAAATGACCAACAAGCCCTACCATCACCCAACAATGACCAACAATCCCAACCTTCACCTACCCATGACCACCAAACCCAAGACTCACCTCACAACTCTCCACGCCATTCTCCTAGAAACTTCTCATCCTCACCTTCCTCATCCTCATCCTCACCCATTCCCACACGACCAGGTGCCCCTACACGCTCTCCACTCCGCTTCTCCAACCCTACCAATCAAAGCCCTAGACGCATAGGATCTGAAACAGCCATTCACCCCCTCAGCCAACCATACGGCGAATATCCCCGCCTTCAACCACTCTCCGATGACCATTTACCCTTTACCCCTGACTCCGCCAACTACAAAGAATACTCCTCCACTCATCCTTATGGGAATATCCTTGTCACCACCAGCTGCTTCCCCGACCCTCCTCAAACTCCTGAACACCTATCTTCTCCCACATCCTCCACCTCTACCCTCTCACCCTCCCCTCCCAAGAAATTTGGTCCTGAACCACCTCCATCCTCCTCCACATCCACTCCATCCCTGGCACTCACCCCTGTTGATGATGACAAAAGGGGGAGAAATGTTATGTCCACTCTTCGTCTAAGCATGGCCACAAGGGATGCCCTCAGCCAGCCATCATTCTGGATTGATGAAGATATCACGGCCGCCCTGCGTCGTGCATATGAGTCTCAGAGGCTGAGTGGTGCAGAGAGCCTTATAAGAGGAGAGGCCGTCCGGTTCATGCAGCAGAAGAAAGCGGCTGAGCAAGGACCACAATGGGATATGGTTGTGTATGGGCAGAATGAACAATCCTCACAATCTGAGTCATCATCGGAGCCTCCTCCAAATAAAACAAGTAGAGAGATGGTTGAGGAGATCATAATGAAGTGGGGACTGAAGAGACCCAACCATCCTCCCATTGTGATAGCCAAGCCTGTTCCTGCATCCTCTGGGCAAGAGTCTGAGGTCCCTTCATCTGAGCAATCTTCTGATCCTCCTCCCTCGTCTGAGCCAGCAGCCAGATTCAGTGCACCCAGAAAGAAGGCCGTTGCTAGGAAACGTGCCAGGAAGTTAATTGCCACCACTGAATCTGATGAGTCTGAGGAAGAGACTCCATCTGACCTACCTGAGCAAGGAACTTCATCTGCTCAGGTTGTGCAAGAAAATCCAGTGGTCCAAGCGGTTCCAATTCTGAAGGAAGTCAAATTGGAAATTGAAGACATGACTCCTGAAGAATTTGAGAAGTATGGATTCACTGACAAGCTATCCTTTGGTCAGATGGCTTGCCTCGATGCTGAAAGAGCAAGTGCCATGCCCACTCCTCCAATTAGCAAAAGCAAAAGGAAGAGCAAAGGGAAAGGGAAACGGAAAGTCCAGGAAGTTGAGGAAGACCCCAACTTCCCTGTATGGAATGTGAGAATCCGGGCTGTCCACTATCCCAATGGAGAGATCTCCTACTTCGATGATGCTACAGGTTTCCCTGGGTATGAAGAAGTGGAGAACATGAAAAGGGCATACGAGGAGTCCATTGAATCAGAAAGGCTCAGGAGGGAAAAAGAGGAAAAAGAGCTTCAAGAGATCATTGCCCAGATAAACCAGAGTGAGCGTGAGGAAAATGAAGAGAGGCAGAAAGAGAGGGAAAAGAAAAAGAGACACAAACTCTAACCCCCAATCCAAATATTTTTGTTGATTTTGTTTTCATGCATATTTTCATTCATACTTAGTGAAATTTATTTGTATACATTCTTTACTTGTATATGTTATTTGATTACATAACTCTGACTTGTAACCTCTGCTTGTCAATAATATTTGTCTGAGTTACTTGTTGTTATCCATTGCTTTTATTCTCTTGATAATCCTTCCTTAGGAACTTAATCGATAAAACTAGGTTTGTCATCATCAAAAAGGGGGAGAATGTTAGAATCTTAAGTTTTGATGAAGACTAAAATATAGAGGATTAAACCAAGTGCCTAGGAAGCAATAGGATAACATAGGATCCCAAGTAAGAGTGCTTCCGGGTGAAGATCTACTTCCGGATAGATTAGGACTTGCGCATGCGGATGAATGTTTTCATCCCCCAGCATCAGCAAGTAAATCACTGGGAAATAACTTAGTCCATGAGAATTAGGTACACAAAACCTTAAGACTAAGCTATGTTTCAATCGGAAGTGAGTTTGCTTCCTGTTAGACTTAGACTGGCGCAGAGCGATAGAATAGATATTACTCCAAGCGACTGTGAGTCTACTTCCCCAAGTGAAAGCGCTTCCTGTTAGAATTAGACTGGCGCAGAGCGACAGAATAGATATTACCCCAAGCGTCAGTGAGTCTACTTCCCCAAGTGAAAGCGCTTCCTGTTAGACTTAGACTGGCGCAGAGCAATAGAATAGTTATTACCCCAAGCGTCAGTAAGTCTACTTCGCCAAGTGAAAGCACTTCCTATTAGATTTAGACTGGCGCAGGTTGATAGACTAGATATAACCCCGAGCGTCAGCGGAAATGCAACATCAAGTGAAGTTGCTTCCTGTTAGATCTTGACTGGCGCAGACTGATAGAATATATTTCACCCTAAGCGTCAGTGAATTCACCACGTCAAGTAAAAGTGCTTCCGATAGCTCAGTGACTAGCGCTGAGTGGTGGAATGAAATAGACTAAGCGAGAGCAAGTCATGGTGAACTAAATCCCTCATCAGGTGAATTTACTTCCGGATGTAGAAGTGCTTCCGGATACTCCTTAGATTTAGGGATCACCCACTGCATGAGACTATATGATTATATTGCTAAACTAACGTTCAAGTGCAGCACACTCAGTAAGGTTGCTTCCGGATGAGAAGTTGCTTCCGCAAGCAATCAGGATGTCTGAACGTTCAAAGAGATGCAGTGTCAGAATGCTTTTGTCAGAGCAGAGGTGTCAGGACTACTTTTCAGAGATAAAGCAAGTCAACCCTGCTAAACATTAATGAAGATGCACTTCTCAACGGTAACATAGGATTAACGGCTTTATTCAAACGTTCATATTCAACCTGCCACAGAAGCCTATGAAGCCGAGTATAAAAGAGACATTCATTCAGAAGAGAAGATATGGAAGAAAAAGAGAGAACAGAACAAAGTATCTGATATATCATACTCTTCATTCTACACATCTTCTACTACTCTCAGATCCAGATTTGTGATATTTTTCAGAGAGTAATTTTATTGTACTTAAGTGAGTAACATCATCCACTCTTAGAGAGAGTTAGTTTTGAGCTTAAGTGTTTAGCACAATCAGTTCATAGAGTGAACATAGTGTAAACTTACAATTTGTAAGGGGGAGCATTTAGAGGTTGTCTAAATCTCCATAGGTTGCAAGTTAGCCCGTAAAACTTGCATTTGTAAGGTTTGCAGGTGAACCCGGTGTAAAACCTGTGGGTTGTTAGGTGAACCCGTGCTCGTAAAACCTAAAGTGTAAAGGCTTCTCTTGTGCCCGGTTTAAACAAGAATAGTGGATTGAAAATCTCAGGTGGAGCCTGGGGACTGGATGTAGGTCTGGGTGACCGAACCAGGATAAATTTATGTGTGCATAAATTTACATTCAAACATTCTATTTTGCATCACATAACATACTGACTTGTGCATATCACTACTTCGTAAATATTATCACCAAGCACAAGCAGTCTTTCGAAAACAAGATTCAAAAGATTTAATTTATTCCCTCACCCAATTCACCCCCCCCTCTTGGGTGACAGCCACGTTTATCAGTAGCGAGGGCGTCTAAAGAGTGCCACAGTTTAAAACCAGTAATACGTATATATACATAACCTACTTCTTCTTCCCATATATATATGCAAATCTCACAATATCCATTAATTTCAATATCTCATCACAATAATCAAAATTAACATCAATCTCATTATCAACACCATACATTCTCACATCACCTATCAATCTATTATCCACAATATCTTCAATCACATAACTCTCCAAAATCTCAATCCAATCAAATAGTACTGCCACATCAACTTTCACACTACACTGTGCCCCTGTCTCTACTCAGAAGGCATTTTCCATTGTGCCCCTGTCTCTACTCAGAAGGCAATTTCCATTTCAGTTGTCCGATGGTCGCTGTCTCTAATCAGTCGACCTATGATTTCCCCCTGTCTCTACTCAGAAAGGATCGGTACAAAATAACTGTCGATCGGCCTATCGACAGTTATCATCGCGCGATGGTACATATATAAACCAGTGTCATGCAATGCTCAAAATTTCTTTCAACACCTCAATCTCATTCAATATTTCAAGCTCAATACCGATGCCATGCACCCTCACAATTCCTTCAATATCTCAATCTCAACATATCATTGTTTCCACAACCTGACTCTCTACAAGCTCAACTCAACATCCAACTCTCTTTTCTATCCTCATAACCTCTCAAACCACTATCCAAACACTATACCTATATATCCTTCACACCATTCCAAATCAATAACAACCACTAAGCAGGATAGTATATATATGTGTGTCAAAGTCTTTTATATGAAAATAATCGCGTTTAAAGCACCCGTTAGCCTATTTTGTATTAAAAATAACATTTCAAAGATTTCATATATATAGAGGGTGAGAAAGGATTTTGAAAATCCTAACTAACATCACCCTCAATGTTATAGCAAGGTTAAGTGTGATTACCTGTCGCCCTTTAGCACTTAGCTGTTTTTCCCCCAGTTTTCTTAGCCATGCCTTGTGAAACATTCGTATCTAGCACAATGTTCTTCCTATTATTACACAATGTAATAATAGTAAGTTAATAACCATTTGAATATGGATTAATATCGTATCTCTCTCATTTCTATGTTACTACCCATTTTCCCCCTTTTCTTACTTCAAATCCTTTAATCAATTCAAATCATAAATCTCCTGAATTTCAAAATCATCAATTTCAATCCAAGGAAATCACATTATTTATTACTACGTAAACCCTTGTTATGTTATTTTGGAAAGTTTATGAACTCTCAAGTTGGCACAACAACAAGTGACATAACTAGGATGACAATTCAGTCAAATCAAAACATTCCCCTATAATGTAAAGAACGACAATTCCATGGAAATCATATCTCTCATTTACAGTTTATCAATCACAATCATCTAACCGATGCAGTGTGAAGTCCAAAAACAATCAAGTAAGGAAACTGATTTCGTTTAAGAACCATCTTTCCCTTCAAAATTACAATGCAAGATATCCCTTATATCTCAAAAGAATTCATTTCATCTACTCACATACACATGCATTTCCAACTTCTCCATATTTTCAGATTGGCCAATGAGAAAAAGAACCTCAAAAGCATTGCAACTTTCATCTACAATTTCATACTAACCAGACAACTTCATTAATTTAATCAAAAGAAATCAAGATAGGCAATTAAGCACCCTACTTAAGACTAGTCCCCATACAAATCAGTTATTCAATTGAATTGATAAGACTATATCACCAATTAACAATTCAATTCAACCATCCAGCCCTAAAATGTGCATTCATATTCAGCAATATATAGCCATCAATCTCAAATGCTCATCATCAAATCATCAAATAAACCAAAAGCATGAAAGTGGTTAAAATAAACACGATCCCATCACTTAGTAAGATCCAAAACAGGTTGCAAACCAAATTCTTGATAAGATATAAGCCAAGAATTACCCAAAGGCAAATTAGAATATCAACACCTTCTAAATGCTTACAAACCTACACTTTGGCACCACTTCCATAATTTAGTTTTACCATTATTTCTAATCATTTATCACATTAATAAATAGGCATCATCCCTATACAAAATCAACAAACAAATCTTCACCATGAATGGCAAGAAGAATCAAGTCATTTTCAATTAAGTTAATTTGGAACCCTTTAATATCTCAAATACCTTTGCAATACCTTGTCACCTAGCAAAAATTCATAATTTTCGAACAATTCATTCTCTTACACATTTTATCAAACACCTTATGTGCATTCCGAAATCAATGATATTTTTAATCCCTTTTTCAACCACTTTCTTGCCAATATTTCAAATCATGTATCTTCCTTACCCCTACACTCATTCAGATCAGACCAAGAAGGGCAAATTAAATTTCACATTCATCAATGGAAATCAACATTCAAGCAAAAACTCAATCAACCACAAAACTCAAACAAATCATACAAGAACCATCATATTTATCACAATTATTCTTATATAATCAATAAATTTTGAAGATTGAACCTTATAAATCTCAAACTCAGCAGCTTACTAATACACAAAGTTAGGGTTTTCACAAAATCAACCAATCCTTAATCAATCATTTGAATCCTTCCTAGAAACTTCAAAACCAAAGCCTAGACAGGATTTTTGGTAGATTGTTTAACCCAAAACAGAAAATCATTTTCGGCCTCCCCTCTCAACTCGCGAAGAACAAAAAGAAAAGGGATAGGAATTGGAAGAAATGAGACTACCTGAACTTGTTTTTGACCTCCTGTAACTCGCCGGAGCTCCACGTCACCGGAAACCACCGAGCTCGCCGGAGACGAAGAGAAACAGAGGGAGGAGGACTCGCATTTGGGGAAGGAAGATAAAAGAAAGTGAGAAATCAACATAAAAAGAAGCATAGCTCGAAAAACACCAGAAAAATCGAAGCTTTACCTCCTTTCCGCCGCACCACACCGCTGTCCGCCTCCGAGTTCGCCGGAAACGATGAAGAACCTGAGGAGAGAGAAGACGCGAGGGAGTGAGATAGAAGGTAGGTTTTGGTGAGGAAGAAGGAAAGAAGAGGAAGAAGATGATGGCTTGTGGGAGGGGTCGGCGCCGCCGCGCCTTGGCCGCCGGAAACGCGAGGGACGGAGGAGAGAAAGAGAGGAGAGTAATCGAAGGTGGGGGTGTTCGGCTGAAACATATAAAGAAAGGAGGGAGGGTGTGTTTGGTTAGGGAGAAATAAGGGTGGTTTTTGATAATTAAAGCCCAAACTTGTCATAGTGTACTTATTTTGATTTAAAGTCACTTAAACCAGCCTCCAATCTTCTTAAACTTCAAAATATTTTTAGCTTTACCATTCCCTCATATTTCAAACTCTTCATTTCTTAATTAATTATATGCACATTAATTACTCAAAATTCCCAAAATATCCCAAAAATTCCTAAAAATTCCAAAATTCCCTATTTCTCCATTTATTATTTCCCAAAACACTCCTTGATCCTGTATCAAATTTTTAGGATGTTACACGGCGGCGGCGGGTGTGGGCGGCGGCGGCAGGGTGGGGCGGTGACGGCGGGGGCGGTGGGGCGGTGGTATGGACAGTGGAGGGAGGGGGTGGGGTGGGGGTGTGGTGGAGATGAGGATGGGGTTGTGGTGGTGGGGGAGTGATTTTTCTTTTTTTTTTAATTTTTTTTTATTATTTTATCTTATTTCTTTTTATTATGTGGCATACATGTAAACGCTAGAGTGATAATTTATCTGCCACGTGTATTAAAATTAACGGTGTTAAAGTGATTGTCTAACGAAAGGGTTAAATTGCTCCAAATTTTTACTTCAAGGGTAAAATTGCTTCGAAAAATATATCAGGGGTGAATCTGCACCTTTTGGTATACTTCAAGGGGGAATTTGCCTATTAACCCTTTAATTTATAAGGGCATTTTGGACTTTTCATGTTTAATTTTATTGTTATATTAGTGAAAATATCATTTTTTGATCTGCCCAATATTTGAGAATCATTTTTGTACCTTAGAATAGTTATATATTATTTTTGTTTTTTGGCCAATAGTTATGTATCATTTTTGGGCATTCGCCCTATAAAATTTTATAGTCTAATGAGGATTTTAATATATAAATGGAATATTAGTTAATAATGGCTCCTTATTAAGTCAATGATTTGATATTTAATATCTCACATCATCCCTACAATTTAGGCATCAATCTAGGCTGATTTGATTTAATCAAAATACTCCCTCCGGTCCCTAATGTAAGGGCCCAAAATTTGAATGGTTTTGGTCCCTAATGTAAGAGCTCACCCCATATTCTCTCCTCATTTAATGCATTTTTTCCTACTTTACCCCTAACTCTCTTTCATATTTATTAATGCTTATGTATTTCTCTCTCTTAAAACTACCATAATAAATATGGGCAATTTTGGAAAAGAAGCATTAACTCCAGACATCCAACTAACATTCACATGTTTTCTTAAAAAGCGTTTTTCTGACGGCTAGCTCTTACATTAGGGACCGGAGGGAGTATTTTATATTATTAGCTATTTTAATTAGGGTTGGGATTGTCTTTGCGCCCCAACCCTCAGCGCCCTCTCCTACAATTCATACCCATTGAGATTAATCCAAAAGTTCTCAATGTGCCAAATAATTATATCGTTAAAAATAATTATAATATTTTATGGATGATGGTGTTCTTAATTCAAGATTAGAAAGTAGCAAAATAAATTTATCAACTATATCTCTAATTGGTTGTCCACCCTTTTTTGAATTTTCTTCTTTGAAGTGTGTGCTATAGACTCAAATTACTGTAGCTAAGATATATTGGCGGGAAAATGAGAAAATGACTATAAATAAAATATATTTTGTTGTGATTTTTGACTAGGTATCATGTGCTGCAATAAATGCCGCTTGACATGTGCCATTAAATGCTTTAAATGCTGCTCAGTGACGTGCCCCACTGCTCACTGCAATAAAGCCAGGCTCACAACAAAGAATCCCAACAAACAACACTATATCAACCGTACATCTCACACTTATCTTCCATATAAAAGCTTTGTCATTCCTCACCAGTCACCACATGCTCATTCCCTTTTCGTCTTGTGTTAGAATCACTCACAAATTCCTTATTTCCTCTCTGATGGATTCTGAATCCTACACTCCCATTGATTTGCTTGAATCACACCGCCATGAAGAGTGTTCTTATCATTGATGTTGGCCGGTGAGATGTGGAAATAAGTTTTTTTTGTTCCTATCATATCTATTAGTATTGAGTCAATCTCAGATCACCATTTGCCTAAATCTCCACTGCAGGTACACAAATGATTGGGGAGTGAGGAACTAAGGAGGGGATGGAGAAAATGGAGGCCATTTTCAAGGGCTATCATCTTATAGAGAACTCAATACCTCGTCAAAGAACCTGGTTTTTCCAATCAACACTGAATTTGATGAGTTGTCAAAAGTGTTGAGGAGACCACTATTGCTTTTGAGGATCGTGTGATAACCTCATATCTCACCCCTATCGTTCATATTCATAGTGTTTCATTCCACCTGCACATCTCTCTGCTTTGTTTTCTTCAGCATATCCTCTTTACCTTTCCCATCTTCTCATCGTTGGCCTGAGCTGTTCCTGTGGAATACATTTTAAATGTTTTCTATCATCAAGTCTTCTATTCAGTTCCAAAAAAAAATCATCAAGTCTTCTAATTCTTATAAAGGAAAGGGATTACTGAGAAGAAAACTGAATTCCCATTCCCTACTTCTCTCCACCCTCTTCTAAATGGGACAAGTTTTTTCCTCTGCCATTCCTCATCAGCTAAAGATTCTGAAATCATTGTAGAATCTGCCAAAGGGAGAAGAAGAAGATGGTTAACTGAGCAGCATATTAGCCACATATTTCACCTTAGCTGAACTGAAGATACCTTTAACCTTTTCCCCAAAGGCACACGAATTAATTAATACACCATGTTGATTGCTTTTTTTGTCCTTGATTAATTTTTAGTCTTTTTTATATCTTGCGCTTTATTTAAGTCTTGCTGTGAGATTTCTCATATAACCTAATGGCTAAGGAATGGAAAGGTAAAAGCAAGGGCTGGAAGAGGTTTCTCATATAATATCTTTCCTTGAACTGTCTCACTTTCTAATAAATCAAAATACTTCAATTGCTATAAGAACTCATATTTGTAAGTATCCCAAGAACATGCTTTCTCTCATTCATAAGCAAAATATTCAGCAGTCGTTTAAAGCAATACAAGGAGTGATAATAGGGTCATTTTTGGATCATTTGCCTCTAACTTATAGCAGCAGCAGAGTGAACATAAAAATTCAGCTTAAATATGAAAATTGTTGGTTCCAATTGCATTGTTAATGTAACATGTTCATTCTAATTCTCTAAAAGGTAAAGCTTCTAAGCCATACATAGAAGTTAACCAACGAAGATCAATGTAGCTAATTTGACAGTAAAGAAAAACACAATTGATGATATTCAAGTTATATATGTAATGTACTAAATTGAATGAATAGAATTATGAAAGCAACATCGGAGGTCAAAGAAATGATGATTGTCACAAGACAATGCAAAACTATAATCAAAGGTTTTGACCTAAACTAGATTCCATTTTGGCTCGAGCAGAGCACAACCACAATGTAAAACAGAAAGAGCAGAGCAGGAATGCTTGACATACATGAGAGACAGAGGGGCATTGGGAAGGGCTTACATCACATGGCGAGATAACAAAAATAAGATAAAAAAAATTTCATGGCTACATTGACAAATGCGCCTGATAAGTTGGAGATTTAAAAAACTTGAGGTCTCCACAATGAAGCATGATCCCCAACTTGGCTATTGTCTAAAAACAGAATGATCAGAGAGTAGCAGGTACTCTATAAAGCAAAGCAGCAGAAAAAAGGTGTAAGAAACATAATAGAAAGGGTAATCTTTGTTTTGTGAAAAAGCAAGAATGAAATGATAATAATATTGGATAGGACAGGATGCCATTTTGACGATTTGAAATAATAATAGTAAATCATGGAGGATGACCCCGAGCCTGCAAATATGATAGAAAAGGAATGGACAGAGGGCAGCATCAATAACCCAGCATATTTAATGTTGGAGAAGTATGATTAAGATGGAAATATTCATTTTCTAAAAAGAAAACAACGAAAATATTTTATTAATCAACCACAATGTCACTTATCGCATATCAGCAAAATGTTTTCGCAGGAACCTCAAAGCTACAGGATTAGACTGCACTGAGTAGGATGACCTCCAACCTGGTAAAAGATGAAAAGGGGATGATCAGATGCAACAGCAATAATCTAGCATCTTAAATGTGAGAGAAGTATCATGTAGATGGTAATATTGGGTTTTATAAAAAGCAATTGAGAACTAAAGTAATAATAATATAATAAAAAGCAACTGAGAACTAAATTTACCACTACGATTGTAATTATGAAGCTAGCTCCAAACTCCAAATGGTAGAACCCTTTCTCCAAACTCGAAATGAAGCTAGCGTCGAAAATAAAGAAAAGTAACTTTAAGATTCAACAGGATGAGATCCATTGATCTGAACCTTAACACCAACCAGTCCGAAATGAAGCTCATTGTTTTTGGTGTTGAGTGGGTTGTAGAACTTCTTGCAGGTAAAGAGACGAAGAAGTTTCTGATATAAAAACAAAAGAAGAAGAAACAAACGACATCGTTTTTGGTGCTTGACTTGCTTGACTTGCTGGTTCCCACACAATTCAACTTTAGTCACAAAACATTGGGTTTAATCACAAAACATTGGGAGGCGCTCCTTTTGATAACAAATTACTACTTTGTAATATTTGGCCAAAAAAAGAAAACAATTGGTTTGTAACATTCATAACAAAATTGTTTCTGAAAAGTATAAATACGGATAGTTTGATATCTGCATAAATACGAGAACAAGTGAATAAAAATTTTAATTAGAATCATTCACAAAAGTAATCTCAAGTGGTGAGAATAATATACAAGAAGATTGACATAAATGGCTGCAGATGTATTTGAGAGATATAATCCTCATCCAATCAATTAGGACGAAATGTGAAAGACGGTGTTTTTAACTTCCCCATTTATACTAATATTAACCGGTGATGTATTATATTAAATGTATTATTACATTTACTAGATAAAATCTATACACAATTCCTAATGAAGTAATTTGTTCGTTTTACTACGTGCAGGTGATGTTGACACTGGAAAACAAACCATTTTGGGCTGCAAGCATGCAGTTAACAGTGTTTTGTGATAGTTGATCCAGAAATTGATGTTCTTCGTTCATTTTAATTTATTTTCTGTGTGAAACGAGTGTTTGCTATATGAAGAGTTCAGTTTGGGATTCTTTGCTTTAGTTTTCATTTTAATCAATCTTAAATGAAATATAGAGTTGTTTTAATGATTGTATAGACCAATGATCTTAATGTTTCCTAGATAGGTTGGTGAATTAGGTGGAAAACCTGTTAGTTGTTTCTAGTCAAAGTAGGATTGCTCGCCGCGCAAAGCGCGGCGGGAGGAATGCTAGTTATAAATAAAAGGGTGAAGGCCAAAAAATGATACATAAGTATTAGGTAAAGAACAAAAATAATACATAACTATTTCAAGGTACACCAATGATACCCAACTTTTAACATGAGATCAAGAATGATATTTTCACTAATGTGACAATAAGATTACACATGAAAAGTCTAAAACGCCCTTATAAATTAAATATATTTTTTCTTCCCCTTCTTCCTCACCCTCTTCTTCCTTCTTCCTACTTCTCTCTCAACACCAAGACAGAGTCCACACTTACCACCGCCAATGTCGCTGCTGCCACCAACTGAATGGAGCACAATAATTTTTTTTTCTGTAGGCACTCCTACCTCACACACACACACACACCAAAAATACGTTTCATCTCAACGAATTATCATAGCAGAATTGCTTAACAGTTTGTTAATTAGCATAACTAATTAATTCTTATGAACAACTCATCCATTCAATAATGAGGATGCACAGCGAGTTGGGTTTGATGAGAGAGGAAGTGGCAGAGGCATCATCTTCCGGTTGAACTTGAGGCGCCACGGGCAACGGCTCAGCTTCAGTCCGATCGATCATGGAAACCGCCTCCGCCGGTGGAGGAAAAGGAGGGGAGAAAATTGTGGTAATTGTCAGAGGCAAAGATGAGATTCTCCAACGTCATCAACGCCTTGTCGGAGAAATCCGCCGGCAAAGGCACACCGTAGACTTCGTCCATAACAAATAGAAGAAAAAGAAGAAGAAGAAGTTGGTTCTGGAAGAAGGATAGAAGATAACATATGTAAAGAAGTTGGTACTCCATCATCGCCCTTTTCTCCTTCGGCCAGCCCCACCCGCCTTGATTCTTCCACGACGGCTTCCTGAATGCACGTGGAACCAGTGATGAAGGAAGAAAAGAGAGACTGAACATAATGGTGGAAGAAGGGGAAGAAAGAATTTATTTAATTTATAAAGGCATTTCAGACTTTTCATGTGTAATCTTATTGTCACATTAGTGAAAATATCATTTTTTATCTCATGGTAAAAGTTGGTATCATTGGTGTACCTCGAAATAGTTATGTATTATTTTATTATTTTTGTTCCTTGCCCAATACTTATGTATCATTTTTGGACCTTTGTCCTAAATAAAAGTTGCAGCCTTACTACCGGAGGATATATGAAGATGGGAGAGCTAATTTTTTTAGACGTTAAAGATTGGAGATAATGACTTTGCTGTCTTTTCCACCATTTCATCAAGTAGACTATATTGATTAACGAAACCAATAAACAAAAGTAAAATGTAACCTTATTGATCAATTTAACTTCCTTTTCGATGCCTCTAAAAAATTATAGTCCGATCCTATATGAATGAAGGCGTTTACTAACAGATTGCTTTTTTTTTTAATTCACAGAATTAGGAAAAATAAGCGCTATTAAACTAACTAGCCATTTAAATCAACCATCATTAGTAACATAAATAAAAACTTTTTGAAGAAAAGGCATTTATGCCATTTCCATGACTACGTACGTTTTTGAAGCTGCCATATAATTGGACCCAAAACAATTCAAAATGTTCTTCGATTGACATCTATGGTTGGTGTGTCATTTCTCACTTAAAGGGAAAGGCAACAGCATAATGAATAGTAAGAGAATTGGCTTTTTGTGTATGAATGGACGAGAAATTGGGTTATTATTTTCATGCACCTTCGTCTTTTTTGAGGGGGAAATCGAAAAAGAAGTTTAGTACAACAACATGATTTTGTCTCCTCCATGCGAATATGTTCAAGTTATAGTACGTAGCAAAAGAACTCTCAAAATCATACCATAAAAGAAAGCCATATCTTCCATGCGATGATAACCGCCCATTAGAAAATAAATCACATAAGGAAGAAAAATAACAATATATTCATAGAGAGTCAATAATAATTATTCATCAATAGGTTTGGCAGAATAATCGAGATGTTCTGTTGTGATCAATACCCTTATTCATTATGAATGATGACAATTTAGACCCGATTGCAAGTATTTGACTTATTAAGGATAATAAGGATCCATTCTTTATATATACTTGGAATCGTAATAAGGTTAGGGTACAGGTTGGTTCTGATTTGTGTTCCATGATAAAAATTTAGAACATGATTTTGTTAGGATCGAGATCTGCGTGATGAGGTTCTACATCGACTAACGCAAAACTCTCTTATATGCAAGGAAAGAAGCCTACATTAAAAGGCAAGGCCTACCAACAAGACGCCAACTTATAAATTTTTAACATATAATAAGATGCTAAAGTACTGAATTCTCGCTACGCATTCCACACTGACTTTTGTTATTAACAAGTTTTATATTAGTTCGTAGACTTGGTTTTAATTGATTAAACGTGATGTCTTCACTTCGAACACATGTAATGTAGAAAATGTTTTGAAAGAATTGCTTCCAAACAGATATGGCAATGCTCAAATATGATCTAACAAAATAAAAACTAAGGAAGAAAATTGTTAGGTGGCAATGTTGGATTTGATCCCTGTTTGCTGCTGTCATTGAACGTGGGAAATATATATTCCCTCAGTAATTATATATAAGAGCTCAATAATAATATCATATATATATCAATATAATAAGTAGCTAATTTACTATGATAAATATGCCCAAAACAATTTTAATCTTCAAAGTCTGTCCTTATTTATGATGAGGAACATTGAAAGAAATACAAATGTTAATAATAATATAAATGAATATGGAAAAATGTTACTAGAGAGAGTAATGATAGATATATAAAATGGAAAAAACTCATTAAATACTATGATAACTTTAGGTAAGCAACTCAAATTAAATATGGAGTGATTACTTCAATTTATAATGATTTGGTAGTTGATTTTTATTTAATGTATTTGTGACAAGCTCTTTGAAACAACAGATGTATATATAGCCATATAGGACAGATTCCCTGGATAATTTTGGAAATTTGTTCCCTGAATTGGTAGTGTCATCCCCCTCCTTCCATTTTTTCAGCCAAACAAAACTGTTGGCGTAATATAAATCTGGGCTGTTAAAAAATGTTGAATACATTTTTTATAAAAAATTTATAAATTTAAATCTTGAAGTTTTGAATAAAGATATAGTATATAATTTCAGATTCATCCTAATTAACCGATCGGAGCAAATAATGGCAAGTTTTGAGTAAAACAATGGAATGTGGGCAGATGGGGTTCCATGTACAAGGAATGTGCTACTTTTACATCAAGCACTGTTGCTCTTTGTTTATTAGTTATTAGTGATAAGATTCCTAAGAGAAGTGTCATTCATTTGTACCTTTTGTCTCAAGCCGAAAGGAACCCTCATTATCGATGGCCTCAATAATTAATTTCTTTTTTATATTATTGTGCTCTTATTTAATAATGTATAATACACTAAACATTAAACTAGAAAATCTTTACCGACCAAAAAAACTAGAAAATCCTTGACAATTTCAACTCTACCTTAAAATTTAACACATATTTTATTTTGATCCTCATTTAATGTATGCATATCTACATACATACGAGAATGAAGTCAATTTAATAATAAAAAAGATTAGGTTAAACCAAATTTTGGTCCCTATAGTTTCCCCCAATTTGGGTTTTGGTCTCTATAGTTTCAAAACTGAGGTTTTGATCCCTATAGTTTCCACCGTTTAATAAAGTTAATTCCTATAGTTTTAAAAGGGCTAAAATATGACATTAACGGTGTTAAGTATGATTACGCGGCGCTAACTCCGTTAGTTTTGCCTACATAGCATAATGACAAGAGAGTATAAGCTGAAAGTCCTCTTATTGCAGATCGTGCCAGACGAAGAACATCTACTTACTACTGTCAACATTTTCCGCAAGTTGAAGATCATGAGTTTCAACTTGTTACAATAAAATCCAATCCAAAGAAAGAAAACACGTCTTAACTCTAAACCAGGAGAACTTTGCGATTTTCGTTCTGTTTTCTTACCAATCTAAATTACAGGACAAAAGCGAAAGAATTTTAAATAAGCACCATCTTAAACTCAAGCAAAAAAAAAAAAAACTAGTTAAAACTATTTGCAGCAGAAATAGAAACAACCAGCCTAATAATATTCAATTCAGCATCCATTAAACAATAATGTTTAATTTAATTCCAGATCCAGTCACAATTACAAAAACCCTCCGGTGACATTGACGGTGACGAGCGGCAGCCGGCGATAAGAACAGCGATGGTGACTGATTTTTGGGGAGGGAAAAGGAGAAATCGCAAGGGTGACCAACAATGACAGAGGAGATTGAGAGGAGAGGAAGCTGCAGTTGGATTGAGAGAAGATCTAGTCATTTGTGCCCTTATTCCTCTTCTTCGTCTGGTGCGATCTAGGATTGAGGAGATGTTCTTTTTTATTTTTAATAATTGCTTCTCAAATAAAAATAATTTATCCACCTCACATTATTATTTCCAGCTCATACTCTCTTGTCATTATGCCACGTAATTAACGGAGTTAGCGCCACGTAATCATACTTAACACAATTAATGTCATATTTTAGTCCTTTTAAAACTATAGGGACTAACTTTATTAAACGGTGGAAACTATAGGGACTAAAACCTCAGTTTTGAAACTATAGGGACCAAAACCTCAGTTTTGAAACTATAGGGACCAAAATTTGGTTTAACCCAAAAGATTAAATTTAACCATACTTTGTTTCTTATTATAAGTCAAACTACCAAAAAAAAATTTGTCCCTATATGTAAGTCTACTTAAATGCCAGAGATTATTATTTTTCAACTTTAACCTTATTTAATTATTGTAGAGAAGGAAGAAAAAAGGCAGAGATGTGCAAATAATTTATAAGTGCAGAGAGGGAAAATCTTAAATAAGGACAATCTTGGAAAATCTCATCAACATAATATATATTTAATGGTCTAACTAACAATTCTTGGCACATGAGAATTAGTTAAAATAGATTTATAATAAGCAACATTGTTGTGTTCATTTTAAAATTCTAATGATACTAATTGTAAATATGAAAAAACTTTCTTAATTATGTATCTCATGGAATATTTAACGAGAGGTGAGTATTAGGGCCTTGAAACTCAGTAGTTTGACATCTACCTATTAGGTGGGAGGTTGCGGGTTTATTTGATTTCCCATATAACCTCAAGTCATTAATATTTGTCTCTTTAATTAAAAAAGTATTACATGCACGGATAAAATTATTCTCTTATCTCTTCTTCATAATGCTTAATTTAACTTTGCAATAATTTCAGTATGCTTATTCTTCCTTTCCTTGCGATTACTAAAATGAGTGAGGCTGTCACCCAAGAGGGGGGGGTTGAATTGGGTGACAAAATAAAACTTTTCAATGCTCTTTAATACATTACTTCTTGTGCTTGATGAGAGTGACGATGAATCATGCTACGCACAAATAAGTATGTGATGGCGTGGTGCTGGAAATATGAAGATTAAAAAACAGAATAAGCACACACAAATTTATCCCCGTTCGGTCACTTCCAGACCTACATCCAGTCCCCAGGCTTCACCTGAGATTTTCAATCCACTAAACTTCTTGTTTAAATCAGGCACAAGAAAAGCCTTCACACCTTAGGTTTTACGAACACGGGTTCACCTAACAACCCACAGGTTTTGCAACGGGCTTACCTGCAAACCTTGGAGATTTAGAAAACCTCTAAATACTCCCCCTTACTCTTGTAATGTTACAACACTGTTCTTCAAGCACCAAGCTGTAGAACAGCCTCTATTAATTAGAGGATTTGATAATATGTTCACTCTATGAACTGATTGTGATAAACACTTAAGTACAAATGATTCTCTCAGGAATTCTCTCTAAGAATATTACAACTCTAAGATCAGAGAGTAGAAGATAAGAAGAATGTAGACTACAATATCTCAGACAATAAGCTTGTTGTTCTTCGTCTCTTGTTTTTATGAATGCTGAAGATACTTCTTTTATACTCGGCTACCAACACTCAATGGCTTGGGCGACAATTTGAAATATGTCCGTTTGAATATAGCCGTTGATCCCTTGTTACCGTTGAGAAGTACATCTTCATTAATGCTTAGCAAGGTTGACTTTGCTTTTAATTAATTCTGCACAGAGGACTTCTGAAAAGTAGCTCTGACATCTCTGCTCTGACAAAAAGCAACTCTGACATCTGCACACTGTACTATCTCTGACAACGTCCATCCACTAGCGCAAGTGCAAGGCGCTATCACAAACTATGAACTAAGTTCTGCACATTCAGATGTTAGTACCAAGTATACAGTGTGTGTGTGCAATGGAAAGCCTTTTCGCTAAGTATAGTCTACTAGTGGATTCAAGTGGTTCCACAATGGGAAGTATTTTGATAATGTATAGCGTTCCACTTAGACTATCAAGACTTAGTTTCTAGTGTAGCACTGTGGGAAGCAAAATGTGCTAAGTTAAGGATGATATGCTTCGGCAAGCAAATATGCAATGGGAAGCGAGTCACTTAGTTCTGCATACAAATGTGTGCAACAAGTATAATGCAAGTATGTGCAATGGGAAGCGTTTTTGCTATCGGAAGTCTAACTATGTAGAATAGAGAATCTTGCTATCGCAAGCGTTTTGGCTATGGGAAGCTCTCCACTTAGACTTTGTTAACTAGGATCAGACTTAGTGTTCAATTGATTCCCGCTATGGGATGCGTTTTGCATCCGCAAGTGTGAGTGCTATGGGAAGCATTTTTGCTATGGGAAACATTTTCGCTATGGGAAGCAATTTCGCTATGGGAAGCAATCCTACTTAGACTAGGTTCTGACTTAGTGTGTTATTGACTTCCGCTGTGGGATGTGTACTTCATCCGCAAGCGCTAGTTACATTGTTTTAGCTCTAAGTCATCCGGTAGTGATTTTACATCCGATTGTGTTCTAACTTAGAATCTAAATCCAGTTGGGCTTCCTAAGCATCTAGTCTATAGAAGGTAGTCCACTAAGCTATTAGGATTCAGACTGATCAAGAACCTAGACTACGTTTTGCTAGTATAGTCCATCCCATGATGCTTTTGCTTGTGGTAGCCATTCTTAGTCAATTTCAATATTGTTCAATCTAAGTTCAGGCTAATTAAGTGTACATCTATGGATTTGCTACAATGAAGATCTTAGTGACAGTGATATAACCATCTCAGATTATTCGAAGTCTTCATTGGCTATTGCTGTCCCAAGCTATCCTAAACTATTCCAAGCTATAGCTTATCATTCATTCACATTCAACGCTCACTAACTATTAATCTAATAGTCACACGAGCAAGCATGCTTCATACATATTCAAACATTCAAGATTCATCATGCTTTAAAACAATCTTTTTGCTTATCATTTAAACATATGGTATTGATGTCAAGACTTAATCATATTCATCATAATATATTTGACATCATCGATATCTATATTTGATATCATCAAGATTTAAGATTATAACAATTACGACCAATTAGGATTGATTTTCTTGCAAATGCGAACTGATGATAACGCGATTTACTTGGAATCTTGTGGTAACACATAGTTGATGAATGCTAATTCCATTTTCTCCATTAGTTTCACCGGGTGTGTTAATATATATCTGCCGACTATTCGGTATCTTATGCTTCAAATAATGTTAAATATCGAATATTAGTATCGTTTTTTCATCCATGAAACTCGGA
This sequence comes from Mimosa pudica, assembly GCA_029929735.1. Classification (NCBI taxonomy): domain Eukaryota; kingdom Viridiplantae; phylum Streptophyta; class Magnoliopsida; order Fabales; family Fabaceae; genus Mimosa; species Mimosa pudica. The sequence continues at coordinate 13,112,257 of JAKELP010000024.1, forward strand.
TTTGAGTCTTTATTTAGAAGAAAAGTCCTCGATATAAAAAAAAAACTTTTGTTCCTGAAATAGAACATGTTTTATGAAGTGAACTTGTTATATGAAATATAAGACACCGAATTGAAATAAAGACACACACACATATTATATTTTCGTACATTTTTTAAATTATCTTAATTGGTGTTACTAAATACTCCCTTCGGTTCTAAATATAAGACCTAATTGACTTTTTTTAGAAAATCCTTAGAAAGCAAAATAAGTTAATTATAAATTGATTTACCCAATTTTTTCCCTTAAACTAGTTTATTTTAACTATAAACTAATGGATAATCTAAAAATATATCAAATATGTCATCATTTAATAACCTATTTCGCAACTTTAATCTCTCTAAAAAAAGTCAATTAGGTCCTATATTTAGGACCGGAGGTAGTATTAAATAAGTAAGAAAGGGATTGTAAGAATTAAAGTGGATACATGGTGAAGGTGATTTGGTAATATCACATATTTTAATACCACTCTTAAATCAATTAAATTAGGTTAATAGGTTGTATGTAAGTACGTAATGTATGTATGTATGGTGTGTATGCAATTTGCTTTTCTGAAAACAACAGTAATTAGCTGAAACTTATTACTGAGCAAATTTATAGGATGAAATCATCGAACTTTGCAATATATTATCAATAATTATCTTACTAACTAATTATTTGGTCAAATCATACACTGACGAGGCTTTTATATTTTCATGCTATACAGTGTTCTAATAATCAACCTCCATTCTGTAGTTCGCAAGTCTAATTCTAAATATGTATTGCAATTTGAGAGACACACACAAACAACATACAAGATGAATCCCATGTGGAGTAATTTCAAAAGAAAAGTGGACTTAATAATTCTAGAAGACTCTTTTACCTAAATTTGAAAGACCATTTCTCTTGATATCGTAATACTCCATCAGAGCTACTTTTTGTGCTTTCATGTTAGTCCTTTTAGTTTTTACAATGGACTTATAAGGCGAACTTGACATAATGAATATTTTTAAGCTCTCAATCTAAAAATATAAAACCTACGATAAATAACAAATACGTGTCATTTATGTGACTCCATGTGATACATGAAATTTTCATGTCTATATAATTGAGTGTTTTAAACTAATTTATGGTTCATTCATTACTTCAAATTTTGGGCAGTACATAGCGTTTGAAAATATTTTTAGTAAACTTTTGCCCATAAAATATTTTTCTTATTATCAATAAACACCCTAAATTCAAAATAAAATATATGGTATGAAGATAACACTCTATGATTCCACATACACTAAAAATTATTGTAAAAAATACTATAAGCTGTACGTTGGATGAACCACATACTAGTTTAGAAAATTGAGTGTCATCATTGAAAAAATATTCCAACGATGTTGGAAAAAATAACAGAGAAATATCTTCTAAATTTTAAAAATCATAAAAGTGATTTATAATTATGAATATTTATATTCAGTGAGTTAGTATTGTTACTCAACTAATTATGATCTCCTATATAATATTTTAAAATCTGGAAACTATTTTTCTATCTTTTTCCAATCCCAAAATGTAACATTACCCAACTAACTTTATTAATTATATTTTCAATGTCAGACATTGTTCGCACCGCAAGTCCACGGGTCGCGCCACAAGTAATAAAATGATAAGTAGATATCGTTTCCACGAGGATTGAGATACAAATCTGGTCAAGTAAGAGGCTTAGTGATTAAATATTAAGTTGAGCTATACATAAAATGATTTGAGGGTTAAATAAGTAAAAATTATTATCTAAAAATTAAAATTGGACAATGATGACAAATTGCTCTTTTCAAGGATCAATTGGCACCTTGCATTATTTATCCCCCTTGTATCTTGTAACCTTCAATCAACTCCTTTCCATATTGCTTATATGTGTATATATATATGTGTTAACCTAGGGTTCTAACATACTTGTAAACGCTCCGTCAAGTTAAGAACAAGTGTGTAATTTCATTAATCATGCAATCTCTTGTCACAATTAATAAAACCCAATTTCTATGTTTCAACCCTAATGTGGCTATGTGAGGCTAATAAGTATATGTCTATCTTATTAACAAAATCATTAATTTTTCATGTAAATTTCAAGTTCTCACACTATTTTACTCAAGTTCTACACTTAACCTAGCTCTCTCAAGTCATAAGTCAAATGAACCAATCAACTAAATGTTGATCAATCTCTTAGAGGCATTAGGATTAGAGTAAAATAAACACATATATTCATTCACAAAAGGATATGAGTTTTGAAGAGTTACTCCATACAAGGGTTCAAAATAATTCTAGATAAATAGGTTTAGCTACTCATGTTCAAATAAAAACTACAACCCCAAAAGGAATACATAGTCATAAATGCATATAAGAAAGGAAGGATGAAGAGGAAACCAAAAGGAGAGAGCTTTCAATGTCTTTCAATGCTGCTTTCACCAACTTCCCAACCTTCAATCTTCAATCCCCAAGCAAACCTAGAGCCAAAGAACCCAAGAAGAGAGTATGTGTGCCCTAGAAATTGCCCCAGCTGAGTCTCAAGTCGAAGTGCCCCCTTGCGAGTGTGTTTGTGGTCTATTTATATCTCATTTTTCGAGCTGAATTTTGCTGTAAATTTTTATCACTGCGTTGGCTGTAGCCAAGAAAGTTTGTTTGTTGTCTTGGCTGTAGCGAGATCCATTCTGACATGCGTTGGCTACAGCCAACCCTTTTTGCCTGCAATTCTTGGCTGTAGCCAGGTAGGTGCATTTTTAGCTTCCTTTTGCTCCTTTTCCATTTTTATCCTTCCACCTCAAATCTCCTCCAAATGCAACTCAAATGTGGCCCACTTGTTTAGTATCAACAACCTACATAACAATAAGATCTATACCAAGCCAAAGTTGAAAAGTAGATGGTCAAATATTCACATGTAATGAATCAATAATTCCATGATTTTACTTCAATGTCAACTTGACACATTTTCCTATTATATGTACTTGAAAACAAGTATGAGTTTATCCAAAATATGTAGGAAGTATAGGAAAATGTACTAAAATGACATGAATTTCATGAGGTTAAGAATCATATATTAATAAAGTACTCCATCACATCTGAAGCCCATTATACACACGACGAAAGAGACGAGGAAATGATATTTGGAGTGTACGTAAAGTTGGATTCCCTTTCTCGTCTCACTCCTGTGTTAATGTTCCCTATTGCCCCTTTTCTTTACCACTGCGACTGAAATTGGGAATACATGTTTGTATTGTGTGTTTGTTTTATGTACAATTATGAAAACAAATTTTATTATTTGAACTACTCATACAATTTTTATATACTCCCTTCAGTCTTAAATATAAGATCACTTAACTTTTGTGCAAAAGTATTAAAGAAACGAATTAAACCAGTTAAATCATAACATTATGCTAGATGTAATTAGAATGTGTGTTAGTTTATAAGTAAAATAAACTAGTTTTGAGAAAATAATAATTATAGATAATTTAAAATCAATTTTGCAACTTTAATATTTAAAAAAAAAAGGTCTAAGTAACCTCATAATTAAAACTAGGGAAATATTTTTTTTCTTAAACGATAGCGAATCTCCCTTATGAGCCAATGGTAGCTAGATTGAGTGAGGAATATATTCATTTAATTATTATTATTATTATTGCTTTTTACATATGTAATGTTTTAAACTTCGTATTCGGAAATCACTAATTTTTTAAGTGAACATAAAATAATTTACAAACATATGGAATGAATTAAAGCCGAACAAGAAATAAATATGAATGCATGTGAAACTCCATCCATTTAAAAAAAAAAAGTAGTGTGTATACTTTTTCTGGAGAAACTAAAATCGTTATCGATGGCTTAAGCTGGTAGTCATCGCACTAAGTTCAACTTTGAACAGTAGCGTGCTGTTCTTCCTTACCCATATCCGTCATGAAATTGAGGCCAAAATTAAAAAAAAAAAACAAAACAGACAAACAAAATAAACCAACTTGAAATGATTAAACACTTGTCTCGTGAGTAAATGGTGTTGTTATATCACTTTCGAACCTAGACATAGGGAGCTTTCAACAATCACAACTGGGTTTCTTTTCTTAATTAATTAAAAGATTAGCCAAGTAACAATTTATTATCATTTACTCACAACTTTAACAGATCATCTATTTTTTTTATTTAACAACTAATATTAGATTTACACACATACACACACTACTTCAGCTCCTAATTATAAAATCATTTTGATTTTTTTTTGGAGAAATTAAGAATGCAAGACTAATTATTTTAAATTGCTTATAGTTAATATTTTTCTTCAAAATTAAACTAACTTATTCTAAACATAAACTAGTAACATATCATTTAATTACATATGACACATACACATACATATTAATCTAGTGATCCAATTTGCTTATTTAACTTCTAAAAAAATAATTAAAGGATTTTATATTTAGAATCGGAAGAAGTATTTATATTGTATGAACATTCATCACTAAACTAATCACCTTTTCTTGTATGACAAGATTTCATGCCGTTAGGATAATACGTCAATGGTAAATCAAAACGTAAATACTATGTATTGAACCGGGGAAGGTCCGAAGAATTAGATGAATTGAACTGCAAAACTCTACAAGACTACATCAGACATTTTATACTTTTTCATTTTTTTTATGAAAAAACATGTATTATAATTTTACAGATGATATATGAAGAAGTTAGGTAGATATAGAAGGGATTAATAATTGTGTGGTGAAGAGTAGTTATGATGATGGAGTTGAAGCCATATTATGGGATCGGAACAGAAAATTAATGGGACACAGATCCCTCGAAGTCAAAAGGTGAGATACTTCGTTGTGTACATGTTAATCAATGTTTCTTACACACACACACACACACACACATAATGGATGTCGCAGTCATTATTGATTTACATTGAAACTACCGCGGTTTCAACAAGTTTCTTTTTCAATATTGATGGGTCGTTAATTCAGACTTACTCTTTAATCTCTTTTGGTAAATGATGAATAGTAGAACTCACATAGACATTCCCAACCAATCATAAGAAATATAACACACACGCACAAAGTATAACTTTTACGATGATTTGATGAAAAAATGAGACTTGATTGATTTTAGTAAGACTTTTTTTTTCTAATTTATAAGTGTAGCAAAAACTGAACACTTGGCCAAAGCATGGCCAAGATACATGAAGGATCAGGTGAAGATCGATTAATGACACATAGATTTATTATCTCAATATAAAAAGGGTAAAGGTGCAAAAATAGCCACCGTAAATTTAAAAATGGACAACTACAACTCTGGTAAATTGAAGGGGGCAAAACTGTACTCTGTAAACTAAAATGGGGCAAAAATATACATTGTAAACCAAAATGAGACAAAAGTAACCTCTCTGTTAGGCCGAGTTAAACAGGCATTTTCCAGACGTGGGCTCCACCATCAGTAAATGATATGTCATTTCCAAAATCTAACGTGAAAGCTAAAATGCATTCAGTTGAACCCTAAATCACTAAAAACGAACTCTAAACCCCCAAATCATTTCGATAAGAAACCAAATAGAACCCGAAATCATGTGAAATTTACCTTACTTCTACGTAATCATCTGAAAAAATAAAGTCTCATAAAAAAATAAAGTCTCAGAAAAAAATTAAAGTCTTATTTATCTGGGTTACTTTTTTATTTTCCCGCTCTTTCTTTGATTTCTTGCATTTTTGATTTCTTGCATGTGTATTATAACCTTAACTTTGAAAAGTCTGAGAATGGCGCGAGTCGGTAAACAAGGGTTTTTTATCAAAAAAAAGGTAAACAGGGTTTAAACTCAAGCCTTCGCGTCATTCCTCACGTCTTCACCGTCCTTTCTTCTCTTCTCTCCCTTACAAACCCGTGCCTGCCCCTCCTTCCTCTTCACCACCCTTTTCCTCTTCTAGCCCATGAGACTCATCGAAGATTGTTACCTCGCGCCAAATTTTAACGGATTTTCATCTCCCATCACCATATTTATAGGTTTGATTCATTATTTATCTTCTTTAAGCTGTGTCATTGGTTATCTACGAACAAAAAGAGCGTGTTTGAAATTTAAGTTGTTTAGCTCTTCTTGGATTGTCGTCTAATCCAAGAAAGCCAAGAAAGAAACTCAAAATGGATAATACTATTTGGTCAAGAGAGAGAAAGAGAGTATATACTACTCCCTCCGGTCCCTAACGTAAAAGCTAGCCGTCAAAAAAACGTTTCTTAAGAAAACATGTGAATGTTAGTTGGGTGTCTGGAGTTAATGCTTCTTTTCCAAAATTGCCCATATTTATTATGGTACTTTTAAGAGAGAGAAATACATTAAGCATTAATAAATATGAAAGAGAGTTAGGGGTAAAGTAGGAAAAAATGCATTAAATGAGGAGAGAATATGGGGTGAGCTCTTACATTAGGGACCAAAACCATTCAAATTTTGGGCTCTTACATTAGGAACCGGAGGTAGTATAACGTAATATCATATTGACTTGGCTGTTATTACGGCAAAAGATTCATATTTCTTTTCTCTGAAATTTTGGTAAATTAATAAATTCAATACAATTGTGATTTTGTCTTACTCCTGCTTCTCTTTCCACGCTCAGTTTCAGCGCCGTCACAGTTTGCTTGAAAAGGATCCCTCCCATAATAAGGCTTCCTTATTAGTACATCTGGCAGCTGCTTTAAAGCTTGGTCATTCAAATGAGCTCATAACGACATGCAAAATAACAGGTATTATTCTATAGCTTTTAGCATTGTTATTCTCATATAGGTTTGTACGATAAAAGGTTAACATAAATTTTGGTCCCTATAGTTTGTCTCTATTTTTATTTTAGTTCCTGTAGTTTAAAACAAGAGATTTTAGTCACTCAAGTTTGATTCTATTAATACAGTTAGTCCCTATAATTTAAGAAGAACTATAATATCAGTTAACACAGTTAAATATGTTGACATATTGCTAACAATGTTAATTACAATGACATGATTAGATTATTAGGAGGTTGACGTGACCAAATAAAATATAAAATTTGGATTTTGGAAAAATTAAATAATAGGAAAGTAACTCTCACTCACCCCCAGTCCCTTCCCCTTCACCATTGAACCCAAACACCTCCTTCCCCCACCCACCACAGTTGGCTCCAACCCCAAAACCACCTGAGACAGTGCCGTTGTGGCCGTTGCCAGCACAACGAAGATGAATGACACAAATATACTCATACATATATTTTTGGGCAAAGATGCAAAAATAGTCATCGTAAATTTAAAAATATGCAAATATAACTCTGGTAAATTGAAGGGGGAAAAACTTTACACTATAAACTAAATGGGGTAAAATTGGGCAAATGTGCAAAAATAGCCATCGTAAATTTAAATGTACGTTTTCCAGACGTGGCCCCACCATCAGTAAATGATGTGTCATACATTTAAGGGTGCAATATGTTGATGAGACTCTAATTTTTTTATGAGACTTTATTTTTTCAGATGATTACGTAGAAGTAAAGTGAATTTCACATGATTTGGGGTTCTTTTTTTGAAACAAACACATGATTTGGGGTTCTATTTGGTTTCTTATCGAAATGATTTGGGGGTTTAGAGTTCGTTTTTAGTGAATGACATGTCAATGCCAAAATTTAACGTGAAAGCTAAAATGCATCCAGTTGAACCTAAATCACTAAAAACGGACTCTAAACCCCCAAATCATTTCGATAAGAAACCAAATAGAACCCCAAATCATGTGAAATTCACCTTACTTCTACGTAATCATCTGAAAAAATAAAGTCTCATCAAAGAATTAAAGTCTCATCAACATATTGCACCTTTAAATGTATGACACATCATTTACTGATGGTGGGGACACGTCTGGAAAACGTACGTTTAAATCTACAATGACTATTTTTGCACATTTTGCCTAATTTTGCCCCATTTTGAAGGGAAAGTCTTCAAATTCCATAAAGTTCATTTGTTTTGAAAGTAGAGAACATTGTATTCTTTATGTTTTAATGCCACCCTTGTAAAGCTCTAGTTAACTAATATAATTTTGGTATATTCATTATACAGGAAAGAGAATAAGCCTAGCCTTACTTGATAGGATTGCAGCCACTCTTAGTGCATAACCATGGTTATAATTTGGATACTACTTCTTGGCATCTTGATGCACTATCTTTATTTGATTAGAAAGTTGGTATTGCATAATAGTGGTGCCCAAATTTCTCCCCTTGCAAAAAAAACAGATGGCAAATCAAGAAACAAAAAAACAATGGTTAAAAAAGGATGTGCAAAATCAAAAAAAGAAGGTTTAGTGATAAGTGAAGAGTTGTCGTATGTCAAGGATGAAGAAGCCAATGGATGTCTGGGAAAACTCTTTATATCAAATAAAGAGATTGCTAGAGGGAGAGATTGTAATATAATTTTAGAGGGAGAGTTTGAAGGCCGAAAAGTGGCCATAAAGCAGATAGAGAAGACTGATGTAACCCTAGAAGAGATTCAAGGTATCATCGAGTCCAGCCATCACCCCAACATTGTTCAATGGTATGGGATGGAGTTTGATCCTCCTTTCACCTACCTAGTGTAAACACCTAGACTTTCTACCACTCTATTAAAAGATTCAATTGAATTATAACCACTTGATCAACCCTTTTTAGAAAAACATGTGCTTAAAAATCTGAATGAATTAAAACTTTTCTTCAAAAATGGTATTTAACCAAGCATTTATCAAAAAAGAACTTTAAATATGTCAAATGTCAATAGAACAAGTGGTTATAAAACAATTAAAAGAAACATATACTAATTGCTAAGGTCACTTGCAACTATAATGTGTTGATGGTTCGTCTAAGTGTAGGTTCAGTCATAACATAGGTTTAATAAGATAATAATGTAAAAACAACTATGTTTACTACTTAAGGTAAAGATCAGATGTTCCTTTACCTATATACAAAATACTATGAATGTATCTTTAAAATATACTACTATGTTACCCTAATTCTACCTACTCAAAAATTAGGGAAACTTTCAAAACATATAAGCTTCCAAAATAGAGCTTCATGCACAACAGTCAGACAAGTGTTCCCGTCTTTTCTCCACCACTACCTTTCCAAAATATGTTCGTCCAACTACCTGAAACCAAAGAGTACATTGCAGTTTACTTCTATACAGGCAGTAATAATTTTTAATATAAAAGTATAATCATGATAATATCCTCCTCTTTCCAATCTCTTATTGGAACCTGCCTCTTTCCAATCTCTTATTGGAACCTGCCTCTTTCCAATCTCTTATTGGAACCTGCCTCACTATACCAACCATTTTTAACGATATGTTCGTTAATTAATGGAGGTATTCTTTACCTGCAGGGTTTCTGTAAAAATTTGGCATAGGGGGTGCGACCCTCCTAATGCCTAGAGTACTCTACTTTCTTATTTATCTATCTGAGATAAATATCCTTCCTCCTCTTGGATAAACATTATCATGTTTTGAAAAATAAATACTACAATATACATGCGGATATAACAACTTTCATTTATAATATGAAGTAAACTGCTACCTGTACTTCAACCGTTACTTATCCTTCCTTTCTTGCTCAAGACCTGGCTGCTTAGCACGAGTTCCACTGGATCCTCCTGAAGCTAAATCACCAATTGCATGTGAGATTGGACCAAGTTTTGCTAGGTTTGTGGCTGGAAAATGTGATGTTTATGGAGGGGCAGCAGGGAGGACGAAAATAAGAAGAGAAAGATGGAAAAAAAATGGAAATGGGAAAGTGAGAATGAGAGGGTATATGTATGTGTAGTTTTTTTTTTAAAAGATGGGTATTTGTGTGTGTGTGTTTTGTTTTGTTTGTTTTTTTTTAATAAGGAGAAGAGGACACTTGTGTCATTTGCTTTCTATATACTAATGACTATTCTTCCCTTCCAATTTTTTTTTTAATAAGACTACCCTCAAATTCTATTTTCTTTCATTACTCCTATACTCCATAATTAATTTGTATACCCAATTTCTAAAATTCCTAATTTATAATTATAATCCTCATTTAAATTTTTGGGGTGTTACACCTAGCCATTGAAAGGTGCGCCTGCAACTTAAGTAGTTTCATCAAGGCATATTCACAACGTAATTTAAGTACAACCATCTCTAGATTGAAGTCACAATTAAAGTTAGAAGTAGTTGACTACGAGAAAGGCCTTTGGGACACAGAAAATCGTCCGACATCTCTACTATTCAAGTTGTTTAGGTAATATTTTGTATTTTCCAACTGACCTCACATGTTAAGGCTTGAATAAGATTTTTTGTGATTACATATGGTTTTCTTCTAGTATAATTACACTTCTTTTATTGTGTTAACAGGGATATAATATTTGGGCTAATTCATTTGCATCACCTAGACATTGTGCATGCCCATCTTAAACCACAAAACATCTTGATAACAACAAGGTCAAAACGTTTATACGCCAAATTATCTGACGTAGGCATTAGTGAGAGGATACATGGGTCTAGAGATCATCCCGGTTGGCAAGCACCAGAACAAATTGTGGAAAATGTTCAAACACAAGCATCAGACTTGTTCAATTTAGGGTGTATCATTTTTTTTTTGCTTAACCAAAGGAAAACACCCATTTGGCAAGTATGCTGATATGAATTTGAATATTACAAACAACAAAAGGGACCTATCATTGGTAGAATCTAATCATGAGGCTTATAATCTTATTTCTCAATTATTAAACCCTATTCCCAATTTAAGGTACATGTGAATTGGTTTACCTTCTTTTTTGGTTTTGTAAAAGTTGTACGCTGCATTTATGACCTATACATGTAAATCTTTCAGGCCACAATCAATTGCAGTGTTGAATCATCCATTCTTTTGGGGTGAAGAGAAAAAGCTTTCATTTCTTTGTGATGTTAGCCAAAGAATGAAAGCAGAAGATAGAAAGGCTAACTCTAGTCTTTTACAAGCATTGGAGAGAACTGGCACAAAAATTTTTGGAGGTGTAACATGGAATGTAAAGATGAACCGTACTCTACTTCAAGACATCTTCGTATACAGGACATACGGATTTGCTAGTGTTCGAGATTACCTACGAGTTATCAGAAATAAACGGAGTCATTATGAAGAATCTAGCCCGAATATTCAGGTTTTTATTTGAGTAGCTTTCATGTCATAAATTCATTCCATAGTTGAAGACTAATTACAAAATGTGAATTATGTTTTTGATGACAACTAATATTTCATATTGTTTTGTGTTTTCAGGCTATTATTGGACCTATTCCAGAAGGCTTGTATTATCATTTTACAAGTCCATTTCCAAGTCTCTTGATTGAGGTTTATGTGATTATTAGTAAATATTGTAACCAGGAGGGAGCCTTTAGAAGATACTACACAACCAATGTAGATTATGTAGTTCTTCATTTGATTGAATAATAGAATTCATTTGTTATCATAAAAAAAGTTATTTTCTCTCATTTGGTATCTTTTGTTTAATTTACCGTAAAATGTTGCAAGCTCTTCAAACTACAACTAATTAGTGTTCCGCGATATGTAGAGAGATCAATGAGAGAGAGAGAGAGAGATAATGTTTGAAAGAGAGGCCTCGATCCGCCGGTGACAAATCCTAATTGAAGGTAATGGATGCACAAGAGGGGGGGTGAATTGTGCTACAAAAATAAATGCTCAAATAAAACCAACACAAGATTTATACTGGTTCGGTCTTCCTGACCTACGTCCAGTTCTCAACCACCCAGGCCGAGTTCCACTATCTCAGGTTTTAAATCGGGTTCACCTGAAACCTTACAACCGCAAGTTTTGGACGGGATCACTTGCAACCTTACAACTACAAGTTTTACACAAGGCTCACTTGTAACCTTTCTGACTAGCTCCCCCTTACACCTAGCAAGGGTTCAACCTTTACAACTAAAGGATTTTTCTAACTAAGTTCTCTTAAAGAACAGATAGTGTTACACACTTAAGTACAATCAATGCTCTTATAACAGAAAGAGACTTAACAACAAAGAGTATAGAATATGTAGATGAGAATGATCACTCGATGTGTTAAATGCTCTTTACTTTTCTGGGCAGCTTTGAATGCTTGAAGATGTTCTTAGTTTCTCGCTCTAACTTCTCTCAAGAGTATTCAAAGATAATTATTAACCTCATAAATGAGGTTTGAGTCTCTTTATATAGTCTTCAAGCAATCTGTCTCTTGGTAGGTGGGAGAGCCGTTTGAATATGGCCGTTTAACCCATGTTACCGTTTGCCCAATAAATGCTTCATCAATGCATAGCAGGGTTGACTTGCTTTATCTCTGAAAAGTAGTCGTGACACCTCTGCTCTGACAAAAGCATTCTGACACTGCAACTTCTGACATTCTGATTGCTTGCGGAAGCAGATTCTCATCCGGAAGCAATTCTACTGAGTGTGCTGCACTGAGTGTTAGTCTAACAGTATAAACATATAGTTACATGCAGTGGGAGTGTTCTTAGTCTAAGAGGTCTTCCTTGCATCCGGAAGCACTTCTCCATCCGGAAGTAAATCCGCTGGATGAAGGGTTTTGTTCACTATTACTCACTCTCGCTCAATGTTCATTCAATCCAACAGCCAGCGCTAGTCACTGAGCTATCGGAAGCACTTCTACTGGATGTTGCTCACTTTCACTGACGCTTAGGGATATCTATTCCAATCAGTCAGCGCCAGTCTAAGTCTAACAGGAAGCAAATTCACTTCCGGTTGAATCTTAACTTAGTCTTAGGATTTTGTATATCTAGTGCTCATGGACTAAGTTAATTCCTAAGTAAATTTCTTGCTGCCGCTGGGGGAAGAGACATTCATCCGCGAGCGCTAGTCCTAATCTATCCGGAAATAAGTCCACATCCGGTTGCACTTTTACTTAGGATTCTATGTTCACCTATTGCTTTCTAAGTTCTTTCATATTTTAGTCTTCATCAAAACTTAAGATTCTAACACTAATATTTGTATGTTTTTAGTGTGTTGAATTGAGGTTATTAACATTTCAATGATGCAATATTGGTTCATTTATGCCTAATTGAATATCTAGACCTTTAAGTAGAAATTAGTTTAGGAAGTGAATTAATTGGCCTAACTTATGAATTTAATGTGTTAATTGATTTTAAAGAGTTAGTTGATGTATTTCCTTCCCTTATTTCACTTTTAGGGTTGTTTAAGGATCAAACATAGAGGAGGCTAGATGAGAAAAAGCAAGAAAAAATGGTGCAAAAGCTTGAAAATGAAGTTTGTGGACAGATTTGGAAAATGTCAGAAAAGGACCTCGAATTTCAGAATTGCAGTTTAGTCCCAGTATCATAACTACAATTCTACCATCGAATTTAAGAAATTACATTCTGGTCCTCATGCGAACTGATACATATCAGCTTCGTTTTTTCTGGTTTTTTCACTATTTTGAACCCAATTTGGACCCAAACTTAAACCCAATTATTAAGCCCAAGTACCCCTTCATATTAGATGAAAAAATTAGGTTAGAAACTCAAGTTTTGGGGGTTGGGTGCTCCCCAAAACCCTAGTTCCCTCTATTCCCTTCATCCTCTTCTCCTCACTTCTCATCTCATTTCTTCAATCTTCCACCTTCCTTCCTCTTCCATGCCTCAATAAAGTTCCTCCTTGCTCTTGGAGTTGATGGGAAATGGCTTGAGCTATGGTTCTTCAAAGGGAAGTCTCAATTCCTTTCCTTTCTCTTTATATTTTTGATTACCTAGGTTTAGGTTAGCATTTATGTTTTGATATTGGACTGGATTTGGTTGTTATTGTGGGTATTTGTGATTTTGTTTTGTAATGAGGGATTTGAACTCATCAATATACATGGTTATGTATATGTTTTTTATAGTTTATTTGATATCATTCTATTTATTCATGGTATTGATAGATAGTTTAAATGAATTAAATTATAATTGAACCTAATGCATTACAAAACACTAATCACACTCAAGGGTAATTAATAATGCCTATTTGAATGGGTTCATGAGACTAGGCATTAGACTTACCGGTTGGTGAGGTTTGGTACTTTAGGAAACCTAGAGAAAACTCAAATGTGCTAAAGGACTTAACAATTTCTAGTTAGTTGGGGTTCCACTAATTAGGTAATTGGACTCATGGGTTCATGAGGTTTAATAAATTAGGAAATTAGTGAATTAAACTCCCCAAAAATATTTAGAAAGCTATGATGGCCATTGAAAATCATTTCCAAAAGCACTTCACTTCCATCACACCCTTTTATTAAAAATACCAAAAATATTTATTTGTTTTGCACCCATCATTTACTCTTTAAAAAATCAACAAAATATATTTTCTTTACCTAAATCCATCTTGCATTGCATCAAATTTATTAGGGTAGTTTAATTAAACAAGGCTCCCTTGAGAACGATACCCGTGGTAACTTCCGCTTACCTTGAGGTACTAAAATTTCTTGAAGGACTAGACCCAAGGCACACTACACCGACCGCAAAATCGGTGTCCTTCAGCCGGCTAGTCGGAGGAGGAGCATGCTGAGTTGGACTGTAGTAGGAAGAAGGAGAGATTGGATGACGTTGCGCTCTCGCAAGAGCAAAGTTTGCCTCCTCGTGTACAAGAATCGAGAGAAGATGATTATCTTGAGTTAAGTGACAACACAAAGGAGAAGGAGAAGAGCCCAAAGAAGGGGAAGAATTGGGCTTCTTTAAAGGAAGCTTGCATGTAAAAGGGAAGTCGAGTGTGGAAGTGGAGACTGATGGGGAGAAGGAAGACCGGTGGAGTGGGTAGTGTTGGATGTAAAGGCTTTTGGTGGATATGATGGCGAAGGGCCAAAATGTTATCATCCCTCCACAGGAGAAGCTATTAGGTAGAATGGTGGACCCAATTTATTTTGAGAAGAAGTGGGTGCAACTATGGGCTAACCACATTGTGACTATTGATGTAGGGTTAGGTTTCGTTGCGGTTAAGTTTTTTGGTATATAGTAGGATTGCACATATGGCGGGTAATACTAGGCCTTATATATGCCCTTAGTCTTATTCTTAATATTTTGGGCTAACTTTTTTTGTCCAATACTTGGACTAGTGTTCACACCGCAAGTGCACGGGTCGCGCCAAGTAATAAAGTGAAAGTAAAGATCGTTTCCACGAGGATTGAGATACAAATCCGGTCAAACAAGAGACTTTGTCATTTAATTAAATTGAGCTAATCAAATATTGTTGGAGGATTTAACAACTAAAACTGTTGTTTGAAAATAGAAAATAGATGCTAAAAGTGGTTCTTGACTGTAAAGATGAAATGCAACCTAGGATTATTTTCCCCCCTTGTATATCATAATAACCTTAAATCAACTCATTTTCCACATTGCTTTCATGTTTATATATGTGTTAACCTAGGTTCTATAATACTTGTAAAGCTCTCTCAAGTCATAAATAAGTGTTTCATTCTATTAATTATGCAATCTCTTGCCATAATTCATAAAACTCAATCCTTAAGTTCTAACCCTAATATGGCTATGTAAGGTTAATAAGTATATCTCTATCTTATTAACAAAACTATTCATTTGTCATGCAAACTTCAAGTTCTTACACTATTACACACAAGTTCTACACTTAGCTCTCTCAAGTCATAAGTCAAATGAACAAATCATCTAAATGGTGATCAAACACTTAGAGGCATTAGGGCTAGAGTGAATTAAACACATATATATACATTAATCATAAAAGGAGAGGAGTTGTAAAGAGTTACTTCATACAAGGGTTCAAAATAATCCTAGATAAAGAGTTTAGCTACTCATAGTCAATATAAAAGCACAAATACAAAGTGAAAGTATAGCCATAAATGACATGTGGAAGGAAAGGAGGATGAAGAAGAAGAAAACCAAATGGTTGGAGCTCCAAATCTCTTCCAAAGTTCCAATCTTTGCTTCAATCTCTTCAAAATCAAAACCCTAGCACACCCACACACTTCAAAGTCTTCAAAAGTCAGGACCCCTTTTCCCTTTTCGTTTCTTCCTTTTTAGACCCTTATTTTCGGCTGAAAATTAATGATGTGGCAAAATCATGCGACTCTGCCGCGACATGGTAATAGAGGCGTAAAATGGTGCCGCGACATGGTTCTGTTCTGACCAAAACTAGGCTGCAGCTCAAAAGTCCGGGCCGCGGCTCAATTCCTTCAGGTAAAAATTGAGTTCTTCTCATGCAATTGAAATGCTTCAATCATGCTCCTCAATCATCTTTAACTTCTCCAATGTTTGCCTTCAATTCCCTAATACAAAAATACCTTGCAAAATAATAACTTGGACAAAAATGAGGAATAAATGTGCAACCAAAAGTATATTGCATCCTTCCTATAGTTAAGCCTCTAATATATGTATGAAATCTCCAAAAAATGTATATAAAAGCAAGTGAATCATGCTAAAAAGTATGAATTTCAAGACATTAACAACTAGTCCTTCGAGCCACATGAAATGTCCTTGTTGTCCTGAACTTTTAAATTATAGTAAAACATAATGAAATAAATTAAAAAAGAAATCAAGAAAAAGAATTAATAAAATATTTTGTATGGCAGTGTAGTAAATATTAATAATTATATAATGTATTTTAAAAATGGGAAAAAATTTATTTATTTATAAAATATTAATATTCTGGAGTCTGTCTTTGTCCTGTCCTGCCAGCTAGTCGAGTTTAATCTTGTCCTAATTGTTAGGGTTCTGAGCCAATTCAGCTTATTACCAAATTATTGTATCAGGTTAGGATGGGTACATGTCGAGCCAATAGGTCCCAAGGTTTTTGTTCAACCTTAGCATATAGGACTATGAATTGGCGTTAATAGGGGTCCATGGCTTTTGTTTGATCACTATAATATAATGATGTACAATCATAGATCATGTGGGGTTGACTACATAGATCATATGTTGTCACTGTGTTCTATCGGTAACTAACTCTTTCGATATATTATTCACCAATAGGTCACATTCTATAAGTTCTCCAAGTTTTTGTCTTAGTCTCCCTCCCTCTTTTGATTGAGCTTCAAGTTGATTGGTTACTCTCCTCGTTGGCGCATCTATTGGTCTTCTTTGGACTGATCCAAACCACCTTTACCCATTTTCTAGCATTTTCTCAGTAAGATTTTATTAATATTATTGTTGTTAGATTCTTCCATTAAGATTTTATTACCATAAGGTTCCTAAAAATTATTTAATTGTTACCATGTCTCAAATAAAAGACTTGAGTACAATAAATATAACTAGGGTGAGACCTCGAGCGATGCGCGGGGATACCCGGCTATAAAACAATTTAAGAGTTCAATATTAAAATTGTAGTTTAGATGACAGTTTTTTTGCTAGGGTAACCCCATGTTAAATAGAATCACAAAGTTTGATTACAAAATTGAACCTTATATGGTTGTTCTTAAGTTGCATTTTGACTTTCTCAAACATTACCTGCAAAGAAGAAATTGACATCGTGAATTAATTATCTGAAATAATTCATTTCTTACATAACAATTTTAGGTTAATTAAAAAACATGTATACACCAAACCATCAAAAACTCCTCATGTGTCACACACAACCAATCTCACCCAACAAACTATTTGGAGGCTTTATGTTTTTTTTTTTGAGTACATATTTTTTTAAGATTGATTTTCCTTTGAGTCTTGTAGTTTGTTTGTTTATACTCATTTTCTTTTCTATGTTGTAATTATGTGTGTTGTACGCATAATCAGTCATGTTAATTTAGTAAAACCACAAAATCAAAAACTAAATACAGAAAAAACACAAAATAGAAGCAAGAGAAGAAACCAAATCTAAATACGGGAAAAAAAAAGACAAACCAACGAAAAGCAGACAACACCAAACACATAGCTGAAACTAAATAACAAATAATTTCATTTGATCACAAAAATAAACTTCAAAATAAACAAACTCTATGATATCATAACATTATTATTTCAATGTGACAAACACAACAACAAAGAAAAACTTATTTATCAAATATGGTACTAGGCTTAAATAAGAAAACAACAACAAAAGAGGAAAGACTAAAAAAATGATATTGCAAGGACATAATAGGTTAATTTAATCTACATTGGAAATCCAAATTCAGCTAAAACAAAATAATTTGGCATCAACACTCTCATACGTCATGCTAAAGCTATACACATTGTCCATCGGGGTTTACCAGCCAGTCATCTCGCACTTTCATATACCCAGTGGCTCCGGCTTGCTGATCAGAGGAATCCCGGAGGAGCTTTGTTCAGCACTAACCCTCTCCACCATGGCTATTCTTGCCTCAAAAAATTCAGGAAATGATGGTTCAAAGAAGACTCTTGTTGCATCGTGATAAGATATCAAATTCGGCCACGCTGATATGTAGTCCAACCAAATATGCTAAATTAGAAGCTCAGTCCTAAAATTTAGGTTTGCCTTTTTTCCAAATCAAAAGTCTTGAAAGACTCTTACCTCCTTTCATTAACTCACCATACTGCACCAAAGCCATAACATTTTCATTTTCTTCAACACGTTTGTAGTCCGTCAAGGCCGCATCGGCACATGAACCATGTAAAATACAAATGAGCATTGTTGGTTCCCTGAGAAAAGACACTTAACTAAGTACAAACAACCTCCAATAACTTTTTTTTATTTCATAATGTATTCACTTAAAGGGAATTATAAATAAATCTTCTAGTAAGGATGAATACCTTGTAGCAGAAACATCTCTATTGTTAATCACAAGAACTGCCTCCCTAAGCGTCATTCCATCAACATCTTCTATTCCCCTCTCATACATAGTAACAACAGACCCAAAAACATCTATAAACAAATTACATTATAATAATAACAACGTAAACCATTATTCCACTTGGGTGGGGTCGGCTACATGGATCACACGAAGCCATTTTGCTATGTCCCTAGTCATTCCTGGAGAATAAACCTTTCACTAACATATTTCTTTGAATAACTTCACTAAGAGTTCACTTTGGTCTCCCTCTATTTCTTATATACGGCTCCCTTACCATCTGCTCCGTTATTTTTACTGGCTCATCTAATTCTTGAACATATTCATACCACCTTAAATGATAATCTCTCATTTTCTCTGAAATTGGTGCTACTCCAACTCTTTCACGAACGTGATCATTACGAATCCTATCTTTTAGTGTATACTCACGCATCCCTCTCAACATTTTCATCTCTATCACATCCATCTTATGTTCTTGTTGTTTTTTAATTGCCCATTATTCACGTTTTACATTAATTGTTTCCTCCTCAATTACCAATTTTATCGATAATAATCTGTCTTCACTTCTATAAAGTTTCAACCACATTCTTCTTTCATACTTCATCCAAAATTATACCTACACCATTCCTACGACTCACTTTATCAGTGTACCAAAGTTTATAACCATCAATATCCTTAGCCTTTTCACCTACCCATTTAGTCTCTTGTAGACATAAAATGTTTATCTTTCTATCCCTCCTCACACCTATTACCTCCCAAGCTTTGCCTTTTAAGGTTCCAATATTCCACGTACTAAATCTAATCCTACACTCATTGACTTGCTTCTTTATATATCCCTTCTTCTGTAAAATGCTAGACGATGACATATTGCAAAAATGATTGTGTGTGTCCATGCTTTAGGATTAGACAAATTTTTACGTTGGCTGCCAAAGCCTAACATAACCTACTCTTTTTATCCGGGCTTAGGACCGGCTATATTATAGGCAGAGTATTACTTACAATAATAACAGAATACAATATAATAATAACACTAAACATTAATAATAATTAAACTAGCACAAATAATAACAAAAAAATAAAGCGGTAAAAAAATCACAATACAATAGAATAATAACACAATACAATAAAACCAAAAAACAAAAAACGTAATTTCAAACAGAGTTGAACACATTACGTACCTATTGAACCATGGGGTCTTTCACGATCATGCATAATTTCAGACATAGTGACCAAATCAAAACAATGTGTATTTACAATGGGCGGAATTAAAGAAGAATAATTTGTGATGCGTTCAATCTCAGTATGTCTATTCACGTGAATATACAATGTCCTTGGTACGGTGTTCTCCGTCATTTTCACGTCAAACTTACGGAGGCGGAGTATTCTCTCTTCAGCAAACATATAACGAAACGTCAATTTCACCGTGTAATCATCCACGACAAGAAGTACACGTCTTTGCTAAAATTAAGAAAGAAAATTGTATTTTAAAACTTGTTTAATAACAAGTGTCAAACTAATCAACGTAACAACTAATATATATATATATATATATATATATATATATATATATATATATATATATATATATATATATATATATATATATATATATATAACGCGCACTTGCATGAAACACTATCACGTGAATCGCTTCTTCTTCAGACATAGGTCGATCTGGCCCAAGCGGATAAAGCACAGTCATGATACGTATGATACGATCAACTTTGACAAAAATACTGTTGGTGTTCACACCCATCCGCAGATCTCTCACCATAGGACTGGTGAAGGACACCGATTTTGCGGTCGGTGTAGTGTGCCTTGGGTCTAGGCCTTCAAGAAATTTTAGAACCTCAAGGTAAGCGGAAGTTACCCCGGGTATCGTTCTCAAGGAGCCTTGTTTAATTTAACTATCCTTGTAAACAAAATGCAATGCAAGATGGATTTGGGTGAAGAAAATATATTTTGTTGATTTTTTTAAAGGTGAATGAAGGATGCAAAACAAATAAATATTTTTGGTATTTTTAATAAAAGGGTGTAGTGGAAGTGAAATGCTCTTGGAAATGATTTTCAATGGCTATCATAGCTTTCTAAATATTTTTGGGGAGTTTAATGCACTAATTTCTTAATTTACCAAACCTCATGGACCTCCAATACCTAGTTGTTGAAACCTCATCCAATTAGGCATTGTTAAGCTTTTTAGTGCTTATGGACCTATTACTTGCAAGGAACTATTAATCCTACGAACGGAACCCCGAATCGCCACTTAATTAATCCTATGATTTTAATTCACTATTGGAACCCCACATAATAAAATAAAACCAAAGGATTGTAGTCTAATGTTACTCAAGCAATTAATAGGTTCACTTTGAGTTTCTCTAAGTTTCCTAAAGTACCAAAACTCACCAACCGGTAAGTCTAATGCCTAGTCTCATGAACCCATTCAAATAGACATTATTAATTACCCTAGAGTGTGATTAGTGATTTGTAATGCATGGTTCAATTACAATTCAATTCAATAAACTATCTACCAATACCATGAGTAAATAGAAATATCTTAATGAATTATAAAGAACATAAGTATGACCATACATATTGTTGAGTCCAAATCCCTCATTACAAGTCAAAATCACAAATACCCATAATAACAACCAAGTCCAGTCCAATATCAAAACATAAATGGTAAACCTAAACCTAGGCAATCAAAAATATAAAGAGAAAGGAAAGGAATTGGGACTTCCCTTTGTAGAACCATAGCTCAAGCTATCTTCAAATCATTCCCAAGAGTAAGGAGGAACTTTATTGAGGCATGATGGAAGGAGGAAGGTGGAAGATTGAAGAAATGAGATGAGAAATGAAGAGAAGGGGATGAAGGGAATGGAGGGAGCTAGGGTTTTGGGGAGCACCCAACCCCCCAAAACTTGTGTTTCTAACCTAATTTTTTCATCTAATATGAAGGGGTTCTACAGACCAAGTTCGTCATTTTGACCGTATGGATCAAGGTTGTAAGCAATAGGTTAGGAGTATTCAAAGAGACATTAGTAAGGGGAAAACTACGTTGTTGTGAGATTGGTGCGAATTACCCGGTAACTATAATTATTTGTTTGCGTGTGTGTGTGGGTTAGCAAGTTTTTCAAAATTATATTTTGAAAAATTATCTACGCACACATGTTTGAATTATATTCATTATAAAATTGTTTGGTGGAGTATGTTATTTTGAAAGGCATAAAGGTGTGTATTTCATGTTTTGAAATTCTTATACATTAACGATTTGTTTCATGTATGTTTTATGAAAGTTTGATGGTTTTGTGTCATACGATTTTGGGTGATGCATACGTTGGTTGATGTGGTTTGTGTGTGTGACACCGGTATATTGGATATATGTCATCCATGGATGAGGTACCCTGCAAGATCTACAGGGACTAAATGAGAGAGAATGAAATATAGAAATACGAATTGAGGGAGAACGCCCCCGGGAAATGAAATATAGAAATACGAATTGGGGGAGAACGTCCCCGGGAAATGAAATATAGAAATACGAATTGGGGGAGAACGCCCCCGGTATTACCGGTATTTGTGTGTTTTACTTGTGATTGCAAAGTTTTTGATATTGATATTTCAAAAGATTGAACAGTTTATATATGGATTGTCATTATGCTTCTAATTGTTACATGTCATATGTTTTAAATCTATATTATATGTAATGCTCCACTGAACACCTTGTTAGCGCACACATGCACGTAGGCAAGTAGTTATAGTTGCAATTGGGTCTACCCCAGTTTTTATCATTTTTCAGGTTCGAGCAGCGTTGTAGACGATCAAGGGAGGGATCCAGGGACTTCTCACTAAAGTGAGTCGCTAGGGAGCCACATTAGGATTTCATATATTCATGTTTGCATTTATTAGGATTTCTATATTTCTTTAATTCGACGAATTATTGTTATTAGTATTTTCATTATTTCCTTGAGAATTCATTTGTATTTAGCAGGCAGAGTTATGCCGGATTATTTGAATAATTGAACTTCTAAGTATGGACTATGTTTTTCTTGTTTACCCGGAGTGAGTTTTTTTGAATTTAGTTTAATCTTTTCTAACCATGATAGAGGTAGTTTACATAAATTAGATATTTAAATTTTTCTATCATGGTTAGGTAGTAAATAGCAATTTAGGAAATAAAATAGTCAAAAAACCAGTAAAAACGAAGCTGATATGTATCAGTTCGCAGGAGGACCAGAATGTAATTTCTGAAATTCGATGGCAGAATCGTAATTATGATACTGGGACTAAACTGCAATTCTGAAATTCGAGGTCCTTTTCTGACATTTTCCAAATCTGTCCACAAACTTCATTTTCCAGCTTTTGCACCATTTTTCTTGCTTTTTCCCATCTAGCATCCTCCATGTTTGGTCCTTAAACAACCGTAAAAGTGAAATAAGGGAAGAAAATAGATCAATTGACTCTCAAAATTAACAAATTAAATTCATAAGTTAGAGCAATTTATTCACTTCCTAAACTAATTTCTACTTAAAGGTCTAGATATTCAATTAGGCATAAATGAACCAATATTGCATCTTTGAAATGTTATTAACCTCAATTTAACACACTAAAAATATACAAATCATAGGATTTGTCAACTGGCCCCCGTGCGCTTCCTTTTTGAGCTTTGGCTAGCATCTACCATGATGAAAAAAGTGGACGAAGGTGTTTTAGAAAGATTTACAAAGGAAATGAAAACAAATATGAAGTAAATGGTGTGTAGAAAATGATAAAGAATACCAAACAAACGTCGTGCATTAAATATGAAAAAGTATAACCTTTCATGATATGGGTCATTTCTCTTGGAATAGCAAGTGTTACATACATTGTGGATCAAGGACCTAGGCACAAAAGTTGCAATTTTAATTTATACATATATATGTATATCTGTAAAATAAACATATACGTTGCTACAATAGATTCACAACAAATGAACAAATTATTGAATGAATATCATAATCGAATCAAAATTATTTTTTTCAATATGTCTAGTTCGTCATAAGTTATTTTACATATATAGTTGGATTTTAATATAGTTTCATTCTAAAACTCTTTTTTCGTTGCTAAGTTTTTTTTTTGCAGGTTTCTTCTATAAACGTTTTTCAATTCATATATGATGTCATTGCAATAATTTTATATGTAAAATTTATTATAAAGAAACATTGTTGCATAATATAATTGATGACTCGATAGATTCATTAGACAATTTAATTATTGATTTGTATGTTTTACACTTTCATGATAGGTGATTAAACCAAAGGGCAGCAAACAGAGGAAAAATGAATAAATAATGCAAAATAAAGATAACATCAAGTCCCTATTTTCGAGATTTCATCTCAAACGTCAACGTTGAAGTCACCAACTCTAACTGAAAAGACGTCAGAACCAGCACTATCCAAGACATCCCCTCAATCAAGATCACATCAAAATGCACTTTCATATCCAACAATAACTCACATGTAAAAGCTTTGATTTTTTATTCTACTTTTTTTTCGCCAGTGATTTCTTATACTACTTGATTGTTAGCAAAAGTAGATAGAAAATAAAAAAAAATCATAAAGCCTCCAACTCTACAACAAATAGTACACCCAAAAACGGAACAAAATAAATAACCCAACAAAAAACATTAAGAGCGAAAATCGTCAAAACACAGAAAAGCAATCAAATATGCCATAAAACAGAAAACAACAATGAAACACGAATTTTTGACGTAAATTTTAAAATAATAAAGAGTTATGTCTTATTAGCATCCAGAAAAAGTAAAATCATTCACAAAATTTCTAATACATGAGCGTAAATAGGATAATACATTTAAAACATCAACAAACTGTACAAAAGTACATGATAATGGGAGCAATTTTCATTCAGAATTTTTAAATTATACATTTTCTAATTTAAAGACAATGGAGAGTAGCACTTGACTAATTTTGATTAATGTTTACAGAATATCTAAATTCACACCCTTTTATCTTTGCACTATTCTTTTAACTGTGCACTATTTTTTATCTTTGTACTGTACTATTTTATAAATAAGCATAAACACGCAAAGTTAGCGCTAATTATTAAATCAGATCAAATAATTTTCACCAGTTTTAATACAGAAATGTTTATTTTTTTTATAAAGCTTGCATTAGCCACACCGAAACGGAAATCAACTACAAAGTAAACAAATCAAACATTATGCAGGATTTAAGATTATTTTTTTCGTGATTAGTCAATGGCGTAAATATTATGGATCAATTGATGAACGCTTTACATAGGTTTTCGAGATTCATTTGTAAAAACGTTAATGGTTTTCTCCATATATATTAATTAAAAAAACACTAATTTCTAAATATAAATCATAACGACTTGGTCATAAAACATTGCATATCAAGTTTTTGGAATATTACACATTATCTACTACTTTATTTACTTTTATTATTTCCTCCTTATTCTGACATGTATGAATATGAGAGATTAAATTAATATATGATATTGGATAACTCATTCACTGAAATAAAGTGTATAGGATACAATAAAAGATGAGACTATAGAAATATTAATAATAATTACGTCATTCGTAACATATTATATTGTCTGATATCACAACATGCGGGAAAACGGTAGCACTAAAAACATAAATTGTATGCATTAACCTTACATAATAACTATAATAAACTGTCTTGCACAACAAAACATTGATTATTAAACACAACTTCTTTTTCATGATGTTTCAATCGGACCATGGAAATTCTGCTTCATCAACTGTCTCTTCCATACTACCAATTGTTGTGTCATTTGTTCCAATTTTTGATTCACCCTCTGCGTTCTTGTCCGAGTACTGTGTTGAAGTAGATGAAATTACTGAAGAAGATGTAACTGTATGATAGCAGAATTCAGACGCCAAAGTTCTCACTGCGTTCTTACTTTCAACATTGACCTATAATGTAGTTTACCGGATTAGAATCTTTGGAAATTTACATGAAAACTTCCCTGTACTAACAAATACTAAAAGATGAACAGGTTGAAACTAAAAGCAACCTTTTTAGTTTCAGGAAGACTACGCACAATCATATTCATATCCAATTTTCTGAAAGTTGTGAATGGATGGAAAAACAGTGAAGGACACCGATTTGCGGGTCGGTATAGTGTGCCTTGGGTCTAATCCTTCAAGAAATTTTAGAACCTCAAGGTAAGCGGAAGCTACCCCGGGTATCGTTCGCAAGGAGCCTTGTTTAATCTAACTATCCTAGTAAATTAAATGCAATGCAAGATGAATTTGGGTAATGAAAATATATTTTTGTTGATTTTTTAAAGAGGGAATGAAGGATGCAAAACAAATAAATATTTTTGGTATTTTTCGTAAAATGGGTGAGATTGAAGTAAAATGGATAATATTATTCTTGATGGATGGGTGCTTAAGAAATCCTCACTTCAAAACATTTTTCGGGGGTTTTAATGTTGTTGGCTTCCAAATTAGACCCTAGAGGGGACCCCTCTAGGCTAGGCTTAGATTAACTTAATTAAGGTCGGAACCCCAAACATTAGTTAAATTAATCTAAGTTGATTAAGCTCTAAGCCAAAGGATTAATTAATTATGAAGGACTTGTAATCCACAACTTGGGCCACCCCACAATTGCTCTAAATTAACCTTGTAGCTTCAATTTATTAATGGCCACCCAAATAATAAATTGAAGCTAGTCAAGGTTTATGTCCAATGCCACAACATAGTCAATAAATCCTATTATCATTTCATGAATGCAAATAACTTAGACTCACAATTCCACTAGTCAAGCCACCTTGTACTAGCCCAAAATATTCACTAAGAGAAAACAAAGTCATGAACCCATAAATTTCATTAATCTCAAAGTTAAATGGCACCAAGTCAAGTATTTAACAAGAACAAAATGACAATAACAACATAGAAGTAGTTTCTATCCCTAATACAACATAGATCATATGAAGTATTCAACCAAACATCACAAGTATACTCCTAGAACCTAGAAAAGCATAAATGTAAGAAAGGAAGAGGGATTAGAGCTACAAACTCCCCTAATGAAGATTCAAGCTCTTTCTTTGCTTGCTCCCACCATCAAGAATTAGTATTAATGGTTGCTCATGGAGAGAATGATGGAGGAATTTGAGAGGAATGGGGGAGGAATGAGAGATCCTGAAGAAAATAAAGAGGAAAGGGGGGGTCTGTTCGGCCACCACCCCCTCCCTTTATTCCTTTCTTCTTTTCTCACCAAAGGCCCCCTTTTCTTTTCACTGTAAGCGTTATGTGGCTCTTCTAAAGTGTGGAGATGATGATCACCTATTTTTGCAACTCCCTCCTTTTCCCTGCAGCTCCTTCTTTTTCTTCTTCATTTAATTCTTCAATTCATTTTCCAAAGCCCATTAGTCTCCTCGGCCCAACAAAACTAATTTCAGTTTTTTGCCTCCTTCTCCTTTCTTTTGTTTTGGACCTTTTTCTTTCTTTCTTTTTAGTAGCCCATTTGAGGATAATGTTTTCTTCTTCCAATGTCTAGCAGCTCAAAACTTTGATGCCTATAATTCTTGTTTCAATCAAATATAACTTTAAATTAACTCCCAAATATGACAAAATAGATAACAAACATAATATAAAAAATGGGGAGTTATTATGGATGATATTACATCTTAATCATGTTAATTGCTCCAAATGTAGCATATAAAAATCATACAAATCCAAGGATTTGTCAAACAGCTTGAAAGGGTGAGCAACTAACTTTTCTGCATCATTGTTGTGAACAACCCGGAAGTTTTCTATCTCATATGTTTCTCCTTTATTAGGGTAATCCTTATAGACTTGCATCAGTGAAGGAACATTTGTGTACCCCTCGATAAGATCACCCTTAAAACAATATGAACACAATCACTAATTGCATCACAACATGGTAAATATAATTTGGAATATTTTGATATAAATACCTCTTCATCTAGTAAATACATGGAGTATTTCCATGGCAAACATGGTGGCAACCTCCTACAAACTTCGTACTTGCGTAGGATCTTTACCGTGATAGTACATGTTTTTTGTCTTTTTGTGTCTGAGACAGCAGTATTTTGTTCATGCTTGTCATTCTGAGAATGACTTAAATGCAAGATAGCAATTTATATGTGTTCTTTCCAAGCCTTGTGATGTGCCACGAATTTGGAAGCCGACTACATCCTTCTTTTTATACACATTCGTGAAGTTCATTAACCGCTGTTGATGATTTCAATGAGTTTCATGATAAATTATACGAAGGTGCTAGTAGATCATAACAAATCAGAGTTTTTAATTGCATGAATGTACCTACTATGATTACGAGCACTTATAATGTATCAAATTCAATGAATTACAATTCTATATATCCTCTCGCTATTTGTAACAAAGTATGTTTATTATTTTATACATGTATCTACCATGACTATAAGGATACATAATGGTCATTCATCGTTATTGATGATTTCAATGAGTTTTATAATAAATATAGTTATTATTTGATGCATGTATCTAAGATTGCTATAAGAGGACACAATATATGAAACTCAAATCACGGTACTAAGTCTTAGGTATATAAACTTGATCATAAAATGCAAGAGCCAGATGTTACAAATGCATGAAGAACGGATACGTGCCACTTTATTAGATTCTTTGCATGTAACAATTAGTTTGAACTATGTTTTGTTAATGTTTTGTAATGAATTCAAAGTGTCAAATAGTGATTTCTATAAATGCCTTGAAATGATTTGTGTACAATCCTCAATTTTTAGAAACGACAACAAAATGTTGAATGAGTCATGTTAACTTGAAAAAACCACAAAAACAAAAACTAAATACAGAAAGAAACAAAACAGAAGCAAGATGATTGGACCAAATTTCATACCTTTAAGCATGTGCATTTGAGCTTAATTAGTGGGAATTAATTGATATATTTGATCATTATTGGCATATTTTATTGCGCATGTTTATTGGAATTAATTGGTGAATATTAGCCTTTTCCTTGCATTATTAAGGAACCAAGGGTATTTTGGTCATTATGACTATGTGATGATATTTTATTGTAGGGGGGTCCCATGTGGGCCCCATGCACCCTTGGTGGAGCTTCAGTGGAGATAATTTGGCAAGGAGGAAGGCTAGATGACAAGGCATGTGTCTGCTTGTGGAACCTGAGTTACATCCGGAAGCTCAGCCACATCCGGAAGCTCAGCCACATCCGGAAGCAGATTCACAT
This sequence comes from Mimosa pudica, assembly GCA_029929735.1. Taxonomy (NCBI): domain Eukaryota; kingdom Viridiplantae; phylum Streptophyta; class Magnoliopsida; order Fabales; family Fabaceae; genus Mimosa; species Mimosa pudica. Next base: position 13,141,250 of record JAKELP010000024.1, read on the forward strand.
CCGGAAGTGAATGATCTTGAGCTTGCAGAATGAAGTCTTGACATCCGGAAGCTAAAGTCCATCCGTCAGCAAGCACAAGAGCCAGACTGCACAATGTACGGAAATGTCAGCTACTTTTCAGAAGTCTGCTGTGCAGAATAAATTAAAGGCAAGGGGTGCAGAATCTTTAAGGCATTGATGGAGTATCTTTCCAAAAGAGGCAAAATTGGCGCCAACTTCAAATTCAAACTTGGAGGCCTCATTAAGGGCAATTTTGGAAGCACAATCATTTGGAGAAAAAGGAGGAACCTTTAGAAATGCATGGAGATGAGATCTAGTCCACATTCATCCTAACCTTTCACCAAATACCGAAAATACCCTTCCTTCCATTTAACCTTACACCTCTCGGCCATAACCCTTTATAATCACCAAAAATATCTTTTGACAGCTCATAACCCCAATTTGACAGCTCATCCTTGCCAACTCATCATCTAACTAACTCACTTACTTAATCCCAACTAACTTCATTTTTGACATAACTCTTATCTCACTTCACTTTCACTTTCTCTCTCCTCTAACAAACTCTCTCAACTCCATCTTCATCTTCTTCACCTTCTCCACTTCGCAAACCACCGCCATGTCCGCCATAACCTCACGCCTTCCTTCATCCTCCACCTCCATGTCCGGCTAGATCGCCTATCCTTCTTCTCCAAGGAAAAGTGCTTGAAGAACTCAACATTTGGCTTCATATGCTTGTAATTTGCTCTTTTTAGGTTTCAAGCTAGATGTATAATTTTGCCTATGTAATGACTGTTAGAATCTTAAGTTTTGATGGTGACTAAGGTATGATATGGTCTAGTACTTAAGAGAACATAATCAACACTTAGGAGGGATTAGATGACATGGTTAGAATCCTGAGTTAGATCACTTGAGAATGCAAGATCACTTCCGGTTAGATTAGGACTTGCGCATGCGGATGAATGCTTTCATCCCCCAGCGTCAGCAAGTAAATCACTAGGGATTTAACTTAGTCCATGAGAATTAGGTACACAAAACCTTAAGACTAAGCTATGTTTCAATCGGAAGTGAGTTTGCTTCCTGTTAGACTTAGACTGGCGCAGAGCGACAGAATAGATATTACCCCAAGCGTCAGTGAGTCTACTTCCCCAAGTGAAAGCGCTTCCTGTTAGACTTAGACTGGCGGAGAGCAATAGAATAGTTATTACCCCAAGCGTCAGTAAGTCTACTTCGCCGAGTGAAAGCACTTCCTATTAGATTTAGATTGGCGCAGGTTGATAGACTAGATATAACCCCGAGCGTCAGCGGAAATGCAACATCAAGTGAAGTTGCTTCCTGTTAGATCTTGACTGGCGCAGACTGATAGAATAGATTTCACCCTAAGCGTCAGTGAATTCACCACGTCAAGTAAAAGTGCTTCCGATAGCTCAGTGACTAGCGCTGAGTGGTGGAATGAAATAGACTAAGCGAGAGCAAGTCATGGTGAACTAAATCTCTCATCAAGTGAATTTACTTCCGGATGTAGAAGTGCTTCCGGATACTCCTTAGATTTAGGGATCACCCACTGCATGAGACTATATGATTATATTGCTAAACTAACGTTCAAGTGCAGCACACTCAGTAAGGTTGCTTCCGGATGAGAAGTTGCTTCCGCAAGCAATCAGAATGTCTGAACGTTCAAAGAGATGCAGTGTCAGAATGCTTTTAACAGAGCAGAGGTGTCAGGACTACTTTTCAGAGATAAAGCAAGTCAACCCTGCTGAAGCATTTAAGAAGATGTTCCTTCCAACGGTAACAAGAGGATAACAGACACATTCAAACAACATTGTTACCTACCAAGCATGAGGAGTATGAGAACATAATCTGAAGATTCACTCAAGGTGTCAAAGCTCATACTGCCCACAAAAGTCAGAGTCCATAAGAGAGCTTCTGATAGCAAGAGAGGATCCAATAGCAAAGCACTCTTATCATTCATGGACAAGTGCTTGGAAGACAAAGTTCCTCTATGTGATAGCAAGCAAAATGTTAGAGTCCACGAGCTTCAGATAGCAAGAGAGCTTCCGATAGTGAGTCTCTTAACATCCTGGACTTATGCTTGAGGAACGAAGTCCTCTCTGACAGCAAGCAAGAGTCGGACCGTACAACGTGTTCAGATGCCAGAACGACTTTTGTCAGAATAGTATTGTCAGAACAGTGTTGACAGAACAGCATGGTCAGAGCACCTTTTTCAGATAAAGCAAAGTCAACCCTGCTGTGCATTAATGAGGACAACGTAAACAAGGCCCCAACGTCTATAATCAAACGATCTTATTGCCTCTCCAACGGCTAGATATTCAGAGACTGGTATAAAAGGGATGTTCTTCATTTCTGAAGATGGGGCTTGAAAGAAAGAGAGAGAACAGAGCTTATTATCTGAAACACTATTCTACATTCCTCTCATCTTCTACTCTCGGACTTTGATATGTAATATTCTTAGAGAGTGATTCATTTGTACTTAAGTGAGTAACATCATCCACTCTTTGAGAGAGTTAGTTTTGAGCTTAAGTGTTTAACAAAATCAGTTCATAGAGTGAACTTAATTGTAATCTTACATTTTGTAAGGGGGAGCATTTAGAAGTTTTCTAAATCTCCATAGGTTGCAAGTTAGCCCGTAAAACTTGCATTTGTAAGGTTTGCAGGTGAACCCGTTGTAAAACCTGTGGGTTGTTAGGTGAACCCGTGCTCGTAAAACCTAAAGTGTAAAGGCTTCTCTTGTGCCTGGTTTAAACAAGAATAGTGGATTGAAAATCTCAGGTGGAGCCTGGGGACTGGATGTAGGTCTGGGTGACCGAACCAGGATAAATTTATGTGTGCATAAACTTACATTTAAACATTCTATTTTTGCATCACATAACATACTGACTTGTGCAAACCATTACTCAGTAACATCATCACCAAGCACAAGCAGTCTTTCGAAAAGAAATAAAGTTTTTATTCCCTCACCCAATTCACCCCCCCTCTTGGGTGACAGCCACGCATTTCATTTGGTATCAGAGCAGGTCACTTGTTTAAAGGATCAAACGATCTCAAGTGCAAAGACCTTGGCTGATTTGGGTTAAAATGTTTTCCAAAGGCTTTGATCATACCATTCCACCTGTGTTAGAAAATATTGATTTTTGTTGGTGGAAAGCAAGAATGGAAAGTTTTATAAAATCCACTAGTTTGAAAGTGTGGGATATTTTTGAAAATGATTTTGATTTCAAACCAAGAGGAAACTGGACTGAAAGGGAGAAAAATTTGTTTTCCTTAAACATTAGAGCAATGCAAATTTTATACAAAGGCTTAACTGAAAATGATTTCCAGAAAATCAAACATTGCTCTAGTGCTAGAGATATTTGGAATACTCTTGATGTGATATATGCTTCTAACCCATCTCTTGAAAGCACAGATGTCCAAAGCTCAACTCGTGCTCTTTGTGGATCATCTACTGATGAGCTTCTGGAAGCTGATATTGAGGAAGCAGACTTCAGTGAAGAGAGTATCCATCTCTGCCTAGAAGATTCAGAAAGTGAGGTATCTGGATCTGAAATTGAACTCTCTGATTTGCAAGATGCATACAATGAGTTATATACTGAATATTGTAAACTTGCAAAAGAACTTCTAGGCTTAAAAGAAAAAGATAGGAAACTTGAAAAACTAATTTCTTCTTCTACATCTAAAGTTTCCGAGGGTTCTTTTAAAGAACTAGTGGTTCCGATAGCTAGCCCACTATCGGTAGGGAAAACTTCAACATGTCTTGAAAAATGTTTTGATTGTAAACACGTGTTGAAGGAAAAAGAAAAGCTTTCAAAAGAAACTGAAATTTCAAAGGAACAAAAAGCTTTTCTAAAGAAAACTAATCATGATAATGATAGGAAGCCTCATTTTGATTATCATTCCATTATCTGTCATTATTGTGGTAGATTAGGACATATTTCTCACACATGCAGTCTTAGAAGAAATTCAAATGTGAGAAATAAGTTTGTATGGATTCCTAAAGGACAAGTAAGGTCCAGTGCTAACCATGTAGGACCCAAGTACAAATGGGTACCAAAACATCCTCCTAGTGCCTTACTTGTGCAGGAAAAATCAAGAGTTCCTCTTATCCCAAAGAGGAGAACTCGTGGTGATGCAACTGCTGAAACCCACTGGTACAATCATAAGAAGCTGTCGGCCACCACAAGGGACAATGGTTCTGTCTCAAGGATGAGCTATCACAAAGTTCCATTCAATTATCCTGAGAAGAACAAGAGAGAGTGGATTCCTCGATCATCATTGAAAAGGCTCTTGAATCCTACCTCTCAGAAGAAAGTGCTTCGAACCAAGGATAAGTATAGAAGATCTCCTTGGGTAAGCAAGGGATCACTTAGCAACGAAGCATTTGATAGTAAAATCTCCTATGCTAATGTTAGATGGACTTATTGAGATTTTACATTAAGCATCCTAAGGTGTGAACATTATATTCATCATAGAAGAAAGCTTGAAGAAATAAGTAATGTTCATAATCTACATACTGTCCATGACTATCTTGATCAAAAACCTTGTATATCCTTGTGCATATAGTCATGAAAGATTCACCATGCCATACACATAGGACATAATCTAAATGCATGTGAACTATATATAGCCTACAAACTGACCTTCAGATCCAGACTTGGATACAAAAGGAAGGAACTATCTGGTATTTTGTAGGAAGGGCAATCCGAAGGTTCAGAAAGACAAGGGTGAAGAAGACCCTTGCTAAAAGGAAGATCTCCTCCCCCCACAGTGAGCCATCTGATTCATGTGCCCCCAACAATCTGCTAGCTCAGAGGCAAACTTGAGATAGCGCTGAGTGATCAACCTGCGGAGATACCTTCTGCTGAACCTGTGTCTCCCTCTGCGCCAGCACCCAATCTGAGTGAAGAGCTGTGTATGAAGTATGGGTTCAAGAGGCCAGAGATGCCAGTGGTAGTGATCACAAAGTAAATTCATCCCTCTGCACCAGCTCCAATCCATCCTATTAGCCTCAGCAAGACTCAGGACTGTACCTCATCTGAACAATTAGTCAAGTCTTGATAAGCATTCGTCACGCATAGATTTTGGTACTGCTCTAAATATAGATTCCATACATTGCCAACCAAAATCAAGCGAGCTACTGCTAGATGCGAATGGAGCTATGGTGATATCATTCTTACCTTCCTCTTTACTTGAATAATCACTTGGCTAGTAAATGCATGATGGGCTCAACAGCTCTTATTTCTCTGAAACTGATATGATTTCCCTTATCTGTGATGAACACTTATTTTCTGTAAAAACGACCCTATCATATCAAATTCATTTTCTGATATAATGCATACAGATTTTACAAATTCAAGAAGTCCGACACCTTGAAACTGAACCTTCTTCAAAACCTTCTGAATTTGTGCATGTTGAATCATTGTGTTCTAAGATTTCTGACATTGTTAAGATGATTCGGAACTAGTTTCAGAATTTTGACACTAAAACTAAAAATCTTCCTCAGAGTTTTTCATATGGTGTCTAAATCATTTTACTCATATATGCTTAGTGAATTCTTTTAAGGGCACCTCTCATGGAAGAAAATGGTTTATGCATTCACCTTGATTTTTGAAAGATCCTTTTGAAATACAAACTTTCAAAACAGATTCTGATCCTCTTTAAACCTACATGACAACCGTACCTCATGATAGCACTCAAAAGCTATTTCTGATTTTCCATTTCATGTGGTATCTCTTGCATCAACTTTTTCAATGCATAAGCAGCTATGGTTTCGAGAACAATACATCCCTCTTAATTACATCTTTAAGTTCTCAATCTACTAATGATCTCAGTTCAAGTTTGTGGTTTAAGAATGTTGACACAGATTATTGAAGCTTGAACAATGAATATAACCAAGAGAGAATGACAACGAAAATGTCTCTTATCAAGATGTGTGGAATGGCTATACCAAACCTGAGAAACTTTCGCCAATACACATGAGCATTTCTATCCCTTACATATTCTGTTGTGAAATTAAATGGATAGTCTCTCTCTTGTCTGACATGCATTAGAAATCTTAGGAAATGCCTTGAATTAAACTCTGCTAGATCTGTAAAACATGGCATAGTATCACAAGCATGCTATAATCTGTATTAATTTCAAGCTTGTTGATATCCTAAGAACAATGAGATCACATTGAGCATATCTAGAAGAACTCGAGCTAATATTTGGAAATTATTCTCGTAATCATATGCTGAAATTTGGTTGTTTTTGTAAAACGAATTCAATCCTAATCAAATTATTTTGTGAGGATGAAGATTCTCTTTTTCAAAATCTCATTATATTATTAATTCACATGTCTTCATGATCTAACATGAACATCCTTGAGGCATATGTATTGAACTATACTTGCTTATGAAACTCTGAAAATATGCCACCTGTTTAATATTCTCTGTACTATCACATTGATATTTATCCATGAGAGTATAAATAGAGTTCATGTCTTGATAGTGAAACTATGTGAATGTATAGATAATTTCAAAATTAGTTTTCACATAATCATTGCTCATATTTTCTTAAACCAATTAGCAAGCATGATTTCTTAAAATTATTAGCTTGTGCTGATTAACACAGATTGACTTGAATGTCCTGAGGATGGTCTTCAATGTTAAATCTTAAGTTCTTTCACTGACCATCAGAAAGCATTTGTTTCCTCAAGCATATGCAGGACCAATCATCAAGTTTGAGCAAGGATGCTTTCACAACAATCAGCGCCTTCGATAGCAGGCCAACTATTGAACCATGGGAAGAGTAGAGTGACTGCCCAGTCATGTCTGCTTGTGGTTGTAGCTCAGCTTGCCGAAGCGAGTCATCAAAGCACTTGCGCTAGGGGTTTCCACTTGAGATAGCACACCTCTTGAAGATGTCAGGAAGCATGCTTATCTGCGTATGATTCAGATTCCTGAGTCTAATAGAGTATGAGTACCCCTCATCTGTGGTAACATCTACACCTTACCATCTCTTACATATGATGCATACATGGCATTGGTAAGGGTGTCAACTTAGGATGTTTCTCTCAATCTGCACTGTCTTAGAAAATCATCCTAGCTCACACATCTGTATCCTCTAAATGACATGCTGGAAAGTAATTGATAACATACCTCTCTTATATGCTTCCTTTCTTGATTTAATGATGATTAATCTTAATATAGAAAGAGAAGTAAGTGGACATTACCTGTTAATGATCCCTTGAAAATAGAGAGTCACATGCTGTCATCGATAATAAACTCTTAAGATGCTGTGATGCAATTTGTTTGGAAATTATTTTTGGCACTTTTAAAAACACAAATTTCATTTGATTTGATTTCATTTCATATGGTATCACAAATTTCATTTGGCATTCAATCATTTCCTTTGATACCACAAGTTCAAACTCACAGATCTCATTTGATTTCATTAGGTATCAGATTTCATCTCATTTGAATTTAAAATCACATATTTCATTTGATATCATAATCATCATTTTTAAACACATCAAAATTACTTTTGATATCATGTTAATCAATTCGAGAGGATCAAAATTACATTTGGAAAGAATTTTCACCTTCAAAAAGAAAACTGTTTTGTATGTTTTGATCTTAATTTAATTATGATTAGATTTGATGTATCAATATCTCCTTTGAAAAACATGTTTAACTATCCTACATAGTGTTTAGGGAAAATACAATCATTTAGGATCATGAGCCATTATTGCTGTTCCTTGTTAATTCTCGTACATTGTATTGAATAGTCTAGAACAAATCTTTATTAGCGATACATAGGGAGAAATATTAGGTAGAAAGCCCATTCCTAGGAGAACGATAAAAGTATCCCCATCCCTAAGGCTAGCTTGCACCTGTTGGATTTTGATGAAGCCAAAAGGGGGAGAGAGATGAGATGTCTAGAGATGAGATGAGATGTCTAGAGATGAGATATAAGATGTCTAGCTAGAGATGAGATATAAGATGTCTAGCGAGAGATGAGACATGAGATGTCTAGAGCTGAGAGATAGATAAGATGCCTAGATTTTTGGGGAGAGAAATGGGGAAAGGAATATAGCTCTAGGATGAGTGATCTAAGTTTAATTATGTTCTCTAGTCATCTATGGGTTTGTCATCATCAAAAAGGGGGAGAATGTTAGAATCTTAAGTTTTGATGGTGACTAAGGTATGATATGGTCTAGTACTTAAGAGAACATAATCAACACTTAGGAGGGATTAGATGACATGGTTAGAATCCTGAGTTAGATCACTTGAGAATGCAAGATCACTTCCGGTTAGATTAGGACTTGCGCATGCGGATGAATGCTTTCATCCCCCAGCGTCAGCAAGTAAATCACTAGGGATTTAACTTAGTCCATGAGAATTAGGTACACAAAACCTTAAGACTAAGCTATGTTTCAATCGGAAGTGAGTTTGCTTCCTGTTAGACTTAGACTGGCGCAGAGCGACAGAATAGATATTACCCCAAGCGTCAGTGAGTCTACTTCCCCAAGTGAAAGCGCTTCCTGTTAGACTTAGACTGGCGGAGAGCAATAGAATAGTTATTACCCCAAGCGTCAGTAAGTCTACTTCGCCGAGTGAAAGCACTTCCTATTAGATTTAGATTGGCGCAGGTTGATAGACTAGATATAACCCCGAGCGTCAGCGGAAATGCAACATCAAGTGAAGTTGCTTCCTGTTAGATCTTGACTGGCGCAGACTGATAGAATAGATTTCACCCTAAGCGTCAGTGAATTCACCACGTCAAGTAAAAGTGCTTCCGATAGCTCAGTGACTAGCGCTGAGTGGTGGAATGAAATAGACTAAGCGAGAGCAAGTCATGGTGAACTAAATCTCTCATCAAGTGAATTTACTTCCGGATGTAGAAGTGCTTCCGGATACTCCTTAGATTTAGGGATCACCCACTGCATGAGACTATATGATTATATTGCTAAACTAACGTTCAAGTGCAACACACTCAGTAAGGTTGCTTCCGGATGAGAAGTTGCTTCCGCAAGCAATCAGAATGTCTGAACGTTCAAAGAGATGCAGTGTCAGAATGCTTTTAACAGAGCAGAGGTGTCAGGACTACTTTTCAGAGATAAAGCAAGTCAACCCTGCTGAAGCATTTAAGAAGATGTTCCTTCCAACGGTAACAAGAGGATAACAGACACATTCAAACAACATTGTTACCTACCAAGCATGAGGAGTATGAGAACATAATCTGAAGATTCACTCAAGGTGTCAAAGCTCATACTGCCCACAAAAGTCAGAGTCCATAAGAGAGCTTCTGATAGCAAGAGAGGATCCAATAGCAAAGCACTCTTATCATTCATGGACAAGTGCTTGGAAGACAAAGTTCCTCTATGTGATAGCAAGCAAAATGTTAGAGTCCACGAGCTTCAGATAGCAAGAGAGCTTCCGATAGTGAGTCTCTTAACATCCTGGACTTATGCTTGAGGAACGAAGTCCTCTCTGACAGCAAGCAAGAGTCGGACCGTACAACGTGTTCAGATGCCAGAACGACTTTTGTCAGAATAGTATTGTCAGAACAGTGTTGACAGAACAGCATGGTCAGAGCACCTTTTCAGATAAAGCAAAGTCAACCCTGCTGTGCATTAATGAGGACAACGTAAACAAGGCCCCAACGTCTATAATCAAACGATCTTATTGCCTCTCCAACGGCTAGATATTCAGAGACTGGTATAAAAGGGATGTTCTTCATTTCTGAAGATGGGGCTTGAAAGAAAGAGAGAGAACAGAGCTTATTATCTGAAACACTATTCTACATTCCTCTCATCTTCTACTCTCGGACTTTGATATGTAATATTCTTAGAGAGTGATTCATTTGTACTTAAGTGAGTAACATCATCCACTCTTTGAGAGAGTTAGTTTTGAGCTTAAGTGTTTAACAAAATCAGTTCATAGAGTGAACTTAATTGTAATCTTACATTTTGTAAGGGGGAGCATTTAGAAGTTTTCTAAATCTCCATAGGTTGCAAGTTAGCCCGTAAAACTTGCATTTGTAAGGTTTGCAGGTGAACCCGTTGTAAAACCTGTGGGTTGTTAGGTGAACCCGTGCTCGTAAAACCTAAAGTGTAAAGGCTTCTCTTGTGCCTGGTTTAAACAAGAATAGTGGATTGAAAATCTCAGGTGGAGCCTGGGGACTGGATGTAGGTCTGGGTGACCGAACCAGGATAAATTTATGTGTGCATAAACTTACATTTAAACATTCTATTTTTGCATCACATAACATACTGACTTGTGCAAACCATTACTCAGTAACATCATCACCAAGCACAAGCAGTCTTTCGAAAAGAAATAAAGTTTTTATTCCCTCACCCAATTCACCCCCCCTCTTGGGTGACAGCCACGCATTTCAATGACTTTGATTAAGGCTTGTATAGGTTAGAACACCTTGAATTAGGTGTTTTACTTCATTTTAGCTTGAAATCTCTCTTTTAGGTTAAGGACATGAAAACCGAGGCTTAATTCTTGTAGTTTCATATATGTATGTGTGTGCGATTAGCTCCTCTTGCATTTATGGAATGGATTTGTTTCTTAAGTACTAGATCTAGTGCTTAATGTTGCTATAGGTATGTTCTTGGCTTGAAAGAGCTTTAGGCTTGATTAAATTAGTTAAACTCTTGTAGATTTCTTTGATTAAAGAGGTCTCAAGGATTTAACTAGTTTATATTAAGTGAGACAAGTATATGAAGTCCGATTAAACAAAAGCGCTAAGTACTTGGAGAAGGAGGTACATCTCATTCATACTTTCACATCTTTTACATTCTGTAGTTGTTAATTTTGTTAGATTTAATCAAGTTGTAGTTATAGAAATCACACTCCAACTGTTTGATAATTTGCGTGACTTAAGTACTTGAAATTAGCTAGATAACCTGAACCGTGGAAAGACCTGTACTCACTGCTATCTTCATAGTGGATTAGAGTATTGAATTGTTTTGATTAACCTTTTTAGGCGACAAAAGAGGTAAAAATCACAAGAGAAGAAACCAAATCCAACTGTTTCATTAAATGTTGCAAATCACCAAATACAGTCTTCCAAATACAGTCAAAACATCCCAACATACGATTATGTGGTTGAAATAGTCCATGTAATATAATGTGGTTGAAATAGTCCATATAATGGAAGCAAATGACTAAAACATTAAATTTTTTTTATTTTTTCCTTTTTTTGCGATTTTTAAACATCACATTAAACATCAAACTTTCAAGTAGTAACAACTATCTCTTGAGTTTCTTGAATTTAATCTGGAAATTTATGTTTAATCTACAAAACGGAGTTTGTTCTTTTTTACAACAAACCAATTGTATAATTTATACTCTCTTCTTCTTCACTATGACACACATTTTTTAAATAAAAGTCTTATCTTCATGTCATCTACAAGAAACACATAAAAACTCAAAAATTAATATCTATTTGGTGGCTCGTTTTTTAAGACTGATATATGGTTACGTCACATCACGACTCTTAAGGTTAATCTGGAATTTTTTTAAAAATGGTTATTTCTTGTTTTATACTCTTTACACTTGACATTTTTAATCTTTGTGTATTTGTGTCGCCAAAAAACCACTATTAAATATTACAACCTCATATTCCATTCACGAAATACAAAACCAATTTTATTTTTCTATAACGTATTTTAACCATATATTTGATTTTCCCTTCTCTTCCAATTTTACAGACATTTTGAAAACTAAAGTGATTTTTTTATGTAGTCTTTAAAAACTACACACAAAAATCAACCTCCAGCGTTACCTGATCACACACTTATTAACGTGTATAAATAAATCCATTTTAATGACTATTGCTTGTTTTTTATCCTCATACTGATCATCTCTAATAACCGTTTTGCAAATAGTAATATTTAAATTGTGACGGAGTGTTCCCGAGGTTTGAATCCTATAAAAACAATCGAATTGTTTGAGCATTAAATGTAGTGGGTTTTTATAATTAGGGCGTTTTAACATTTTTCGATTGTTTGATGTTCTCAAGGTAGTTTAGCAAGACAAAGTATATCTCTTGCTCTGTCTTTATCAGTGTTGTTGCCTGACCTCAGTTGTTACTTTTCCTTTTTTGCCCTTTTTATTTGTTTTTCTACTCCTTGTGTTTCTCCGTATGAAGTACTCCATCTGTTCCTAAATATAAGATCACTTTGGGGAAGTAGATAAGTTCCTAGATATAAGATCACTTCCTATTTTATCTCAAATTTTGCCCAAACTACCCTTATACTCCATCTTTTCATTGAAACCCCTCCTCCTTTTAAAGTTAAGTAATTGAGGGGACTTTTGGAAGATCATGTAATTTTATTGTCTTCCTTAATCTCCCCAAATTAACCAAAGTGATCTTATATTTAGGAATGGAGGAAGTATGTATGATCTTCTAATTTCTCATTATTTACAAATAACTAATGCAATGTAGGCAGAATAATAGATTATGCTTTTCCTCGAATATGTAAATAGCATAATTTCCTTTACCATATATATCAATATTTGAGACAACTAAAAAAAGAAGAATTCAATTGTTTTTGCCTCATGAATTTCTTAGAAAGCAAATGAAGCATTAAACTTCTGACTAATGACATCCACACATTAATTACAAAACAAATGCAATTCTCTTTTGAAGCAAACCAATTGAATATTTTATTTTTCTTTCTCCTTCAATATTGCAGACATTTTACAATTTAAGAAGGCATTTTGTATGACTTCTATAAAAAACAACACAAAAAACTTAAATTTCCAACGTTTACTTTCTGGCTAATTGTTTAAGTCCTATCTATGTGTAAGTGTATATACTGATCATGAATAAAGTCTATGATACGTTAAAGTGATAGAATATCAATTTATATTATATAATATCAAATTCATCAAAGTGAATTTTTTTATGTAGTCATTAAAAACTACACCAAAAAACTCAACCTCCAGCGTTTACTTGATCGCATGCTTATTAACGTGTATATATAAATTCATTTGTAATGACTATTGCTTGTTCTTTGATCTTCATACTGATCATCTCTAATAACCGCATTGCAAATAATATTTAAATTGTGACGGAATGTTCGCGAGGTTTGCATCCTATAAAAACGATCGAATTGTTTGAGCATTAAATATAGTGGGTTTTCATGATTAGGGATCTAATTGTTTGAGCATTAAATTTAGTGGGTTTTCATGATTAGAGCGTTTGGATGATTTTTGATTGTCTGATGTTCTTGAGGTAGTTTAGCAAGGCAGAAATCTGAGAGTATCTGATTCCCAGAGTATATCTCTTGCTCTGTCTTTATCATTGTTCTTGTCTGACCTCAGTTGTTACTTTTCCTTTTTTTACCCTTTTTATTTGTTTTTCTACTCCTTGTGTTTCTCCGTATGAAGTACGTATGTTCTTCTAATTTCTCATTACATATGTACAAATAACTAATGTAATGTAAGCAGAATAATAAATTTTGCTTTCTCTCAAAGATATAAATAGCATAATTTTCTTTATCATATCTATCAATATTTTAGACAACTAAAAAAAGCAGAAATCAATTTTTTCTGTCTCATGAATTTCTTAAAAGCCAAATGAAGCATTTACGATTTCTTTTGATGCTTGAAACGTTTAGTCTGTTTGTTTTCCCAGATATACTTTATTTTAGTATTATTATTTTTGATTTTGTCTGTCATTTGGCTCAGTTACATTTGTTTTATTTTCCCTTTCTTTTGTGCTTTCTAATTTGTTTGTGTAACATCCCATTTTCATAAAGCCTATAAAATAAGTTAAGTGACGATAAAAAATAGTAGAGATTACCATTAGGTTTTGGGTGTTTGGATGAAAACAATTCGAAATAGTACTTTTTAATATTTCATTATGTATAAAAAAAAAGAAACTTGTGATTAGTTTTGTATATTAAGATTATAAATATTTTATCTATAATGATGACTCAGTATTTAGTGTATAGATAACTTATAAATAGAAGTAAATAATACATTTCTTTTTGATAACAATAGTAAAAATGTTTATAAGATTTGGATATTTAGAAGGTTCAATCATAAAAAGCCCATATGTGTAAACCCTAGATTCATTCCAATATAAATTTCATTTTTCCCCTATCGTACTCACACTCATCCAACAATCTAAGTGTCGTACAAGTACAAGGCGATTTTCATCTTCCTCTTACTTTTACTTTACATGTCCTTTCAAGTTTCAACATTATGTTTCTCCCATCATTTGAATATACCCTTCTCAACTCAAATTCTATTTTTCTTTTCTTTCTCCATTTTATTTAATTATTTGATTGATTACCATGCCTTTATCATTTATTTTTATAAAGAAAAACTATATCTTTCAATTTTCTCGAGCCAATTTGAGATGACTGCGTTTCCAGGATTATTTCAGTGCTTGTTATATATTTATTTTATTATTTTTAAGTTATTTTATTTAAATATATAAACATAAATTTATTGTTATTTGGTTTTACAACTAACTTTGATTTTCACATAGCATAGCATGTGTAGTACGTTTATCTCTTTATCAACCATTGCCTCGTATGCTCTCATGTCTGTACATAGTCTTTTATTTAAAAATTAACCATATATAAATATATATTTATTATTTTGTACTGTTAAATATATAATATTTTATTTTAATAAGGTTTCTCCTTTATTTAACATTGTAATGAAAAAAAATATATTCTTATCTATTATTGTATTTGCTAAACGTGGATGCAGACCTCGATTTCTTTTTAAATTGATTTATAATTAAATGTGTGTGCTGCCTAAAATGTAAATTGAATTCAATAAAATTGATTATTTAATGATACGTTATCAAATAATAAAAATAATTATGTGTATACATACGGGGTTTAGCATACCTTTTTAGTATTGTTGAGTCTTATATTAATATATACTTATATTGGTGATGCTATAGACTCTCATTAAGGGCTTAGGCATGATCTTATTTTTGTGCTTACCTGTGAGCTAAGGATCAACAGGTAACTCTGAATGATTCTTTCGTATGCTTGTAAGTTATCGATAATTATAATCTAACTGATTACTGATTACCTCTTAATTTAAAAATGTGAATGATCGATTAGTTTGTTCCTTTTCAAGCACGTTTGTTGTCAATTCTTGTTATCAATGTTTTATATAATATGTGAATGATAAGTGGTTTAATTCTTTTCAAGCATGCTTGTTGTCAATGTTTGATGTAATATGTGAATGATAAGTGGTTTAATTCTTTTCAAGCATGCTTGCTTATATGATGATATTATATTGTGTTAGATAGTGTATTATGGTAATTTAAATTCAAGTATATTTTAATTGTTGGTGAACGTATATATATCTGTCATTGCATGAGCATCTGTTATGGGATAGGGATTAGAGGAGGATTATGTGATGATGGATTTTTATACCCCCACTCGGTGCACAGTGGTAGTGGTACTTGTCAGGGCCCTTTCTTCTATGTCTTCCCTTGCCAGGATTGCATGGAAGTTATGGGACATGTGACACCTCCTTATATTTGTTCTTTAAGGAGGGGAGCCATAGTCCATACTTGAGCTCTATACCTCGGCAGGGTATATCTCATGTACTGGTGAGCTTGGGATAATCTATTTGATTAGATTTATTTCTGTTTGGACTATATGTTAGCCTATGGCTCCCGTCAGCGGTATAAGGTTGGAGGTGATATAAGGGAGGCATACTGCATTTATGCATGAGTTAAATCTTAATGTAAAGGAACCGTTTTTGAATTAAGAGGTCAATCGATATGGATAAAGAGTCGATTTGTACGAACCAATATGTGAATGAACTTTGTATTGTAATTATATGTAACTTGCTTGTGTATGTTAGGAGATTTCGGTAGTTACTGAGATGTCGATCTCACCCCTTTATTAACAATTTTAGGTGAAGGGATCTAATAGCAAGCCGGGGAAGGCACTTGTTAGAATCTTAAGTTTTGATGGTGACTAAGGTATGATATGGTCTAGTACTTAAGAGAACATAATCAGCACTTAGGAAGGATTAGATGACATGGTTAGAATCCTGAGTTAGATCACTTGAGAATGTAAGATCACTTCCGGATAGATTAGGACTTGCGCATGCGGATGAATGTTTTCATCCCCCAGCATCAGCAAGTAAATCACTGGGAAATAACTTAGTCCATGAGAATTAGGTACACAAAACCTTAAGACTAAGCTATGTTTCAATCGGAAGTGAGTTTGCTTCCTGTTAGAATTAGACTGGCGCAGAGCGACAGAATAGATATTACCCCAAGCGTCAGTGAGTCTACTTCCCCAAGTGAAAGCGCTTCCTGTTAGACTTAGACTGGCGCAGAGCAATAGAATAGTTATTACCCCAAGCGTCAGTAAGTCTACTTCGCCGAGTGAAAGCACTTCCTATTAGATTTAGACTGGCGCAGGTTGATAGACTAGATATAACCCCGAGCGTCAGCGGAAATGCAACATCAAGTGAAGTTGCTTCCTGTTAGATCTTGACTGGCGCAGACTGATAGAATAGATTTCACCCTAAGCGTCAGTGAATTCACCACGTCAAGTAAAAGTGCTTCCGATAGCTCAGTGACTAGCGCTGAGTGGTGGAATGAAATAGACTAAGCGAGAGCAAGTCATGGTGAACTAAATCCCTCATCAAGTGAATTCACTTCCGGATGGAGAAGTGCTTCCGGATACATCCTAGACTAAGTAAACTCCCACTTCATGTGATTGTGTGTTGACTTAATATACATAGCATGAATGACACACTGAGTCACTTAGGAAGACTTAGAGTAAACTAACGAGACTTAAGCTGACTATTGGAATAGAGATCCCTTAGAGTCAGTAGACATTACACTAAGTCAGAACATAGTCTAAGTAAGACTACTTCCCATAGCAAACTTCCCACAACATGTGTAGTTTTACTATATCTGATTATATATATTGCTATGTTGGACTAACCAGTATGTGCAGAACTTAGTTACACTTGCGGATGCAAATGAGCTTCCGGATGCAAAGACTCTTGGCATTGGATTTCAGAGATTAACACTTGCAGAGCAAGATTGCCACTTCCGGATGAACGATGATCATCCGTCAGCAAGAGTACAAGAGAAAATGTCACATACTCAGAAGTAAGAATGCTTTTGTCAGAGCAGAGGTATCAGGACTACTTTTCAGTGATAAAGCAAGTCAACCCTGCTGAGCATTTAAGAAGATGTTCCTTCCAACGGTAACAAGAGGATAACAGATATTCAAACAACATTGTTACCTACCAAGCATGAGGAGTATGAGAGATAAGGAGAATATAATCTGAAGATTCATTCAAAGTGTCAAAGCTCATACTGCCCACAAGAGTCAGAGTCCATAAGAGAGCTTCTGATAGCAAGAGAGCATCCAATAGCAAAGCACTCTTATCATTCATGGACAAGTGCTTGGAAGACAAAGTTCCTCTATGATAGCAAGCAGAATGTTAGAGTCCACGAGCTTCACTTCAGTTAGCAAGAGAGCTTCCGATAGTAAGTCTCTTAGCATCCTGGACTTATGCTTGAGGAACGAAGTCCTCATCTGACAACAAGCAAGAGTCAGACAGTACAGTGTATAGATGTCAGAACGACTTTTGCCAGAACAGTGTTGTCAGAACAGTGTTGACAGAACAGCTGGACAAAGCACCCTATTCAGATAAAGCAAAGTCAACTCTGCTGTGCATTAATGAGGACAACGTAAACAAGGCCCAACGGCTATATTCAAACGGCCTTATTGCCTCTCCAACGGTTGGATATTCAGAGGCTGGTATAAAAGGAACATCTACATTCAGAAGAAAAAAGGAGGAGAGAGAGAGAACAGAGCTTATTGTCTGAAACACTATTCTACATTCCTCTCATCTTCTACTCTCGGACTTAGATATGTAATATTCTTAGAGAGTGATTCATTTGTACTTAAGTGAGTAACATCATCCACTCTTTGAGAGAGTTAGTTTTGAGCTTAAGTGTTTAACAAAATCAGTTCATAGAGTGAACATAATTGTAATCTTACATTTTGTAAGGGGGAGCATTTAGAAGGTTTTCTAAATCTCCATAGGTTGCAAGTTAGCCCGTAAAACTTGCGTTTGTAAGGTTGCAAGTGATCCCGTAAAACTTGCGGTAAGGTTTGCAGGTGAACCCGTTGTAAAACCTGTGGGTTGTTAGGTGAACCCGTGCTCGTAAAACCTAAAGTGTAAAGGCTTCTCTTGTGCCTGGTTTAAACAAGAATAGTGGATTGAAAATCTCAGGTGGAGCCTGGGGACTAGATGTAGGTCTGGGTGACCGAACCAGGATAAATTTATGTGTGCATAAACTTACATTTAAACATTCTATTTTTGCATCACATAACATACTGACTTGTGCATACCATTACTCAGTAACATCATCACCAAGCACAAGCAGTCTTTCCAAAAAGAGTTTAAGCTTTTATTCCCTCACCCAATTCACCCCCCCTCTTGGGTGACAGCCACGCATTTCATTTGGTATCAGAGCAGGTCACTTGTTTAAAGGATCCAACGATCTCAAGTGTAAAGACCTTGGCTGATTTGGGTTAAAATGTTTTCCAAAGGCCTTGATCATACCATTCCACCTGTGTTAGAAAATATTGATTTTTGTTGGTGGAAAGCAAGAATGGAAAGTTTTATAAAATCCACTAGTTTGAAAATGTGGGATATTTTTGAAAATGATTTTGATTTCAAACCAAGAGGAAACTGGACTGAAAAGGAGAAAAATTTGTTTTCCTTAAACATTAGAGCAATGCAAATTTTATACAAAGGCTTAACTGAAAAGGATTTCCAGAAAATCAAACATTGCTCTAGTGCTAAAGATATTTGGAATACTCTTGATGTGATATATGCTTCTAACCCATCTCTTGAAAGCACAGCTGTCCCAAGCTCAACTCGTGCTCTTTGTGGATCATCTACTGATGAGCTTCTGGAAGCCGATATTGAGGAAGCAGGCTTCAGTAAAGAGAGTATCCATTTCTGCCTAGAAGATTCAGAAAGTGAGGTATCTGAATCTGAACTTGAACTCTCTGAATTGCAAGATGCATACAATGAGTTATATACCGAATATTGTAAACTTGCAAAAGAACTTCTAGGCTTAAAAGAAAAGGATAGGAAACCTGAAAAACTAATTTCTTCTTCTACGTCCAAAGTTTCCAAGGTTTCTCTTAAAGAACTAGTTGTTCCGATAGTTAGCCCACGATCGGCAGAGAAAACTTCAACATGTCTTGAAAAATGTTTTGATTGTAAACACGTGTTGAAGGAAAAAGAAAAGCCTTCAAAAGAAACTGAGATTTCAAAGGAACAAAAAGCTTTTCTAAAAGAAACTAATCATGATAATGATAGAAAATCTCATTTTGATTATCATTCCATTATCTGTCATTATTGTGGTAGATTAGGACATATTTCTCACACATGCAGTCTTAGAAGAAATACAAATGTGAGAAATAAGTTTGTATGGATTCCTAAAGGACAAGTAAGGTCCAGTGCTAACCATGTAGGACCCAAGTACAAATGGGTACCAAAACATCCTCCTAGTGCCTTACTTGTGCAGGATAGATCAAGAGTTCCTCTCATCCCAAAGAAGAGAACTCGTGGTGATGCAACTGCTGAAACCCACTGGTACAATCATAAGAAGCTGTCGGCCACCACAAGGGACAATGGTTCTGTCTCAAGGATGAGCTATCACAAAGTTCCATTCAACTATCCTGAGAAGAACAAGAGAGAGTGGATTCCTCGATCATCATTGAAAAGGCTCTTGAATCCTACCTCTCAGAAGAAAGTGCTTCGAACCAAGGATAAGTATAGAAGATCTCCTTGGGTAAGCAAGGGATCACTTAGCAACGAAGCATTTGATAGTAAAATCTCCTATGCTAATGTTAGATGGACTTATTGAGATTTTACATTAAGCATCCTAAGGTGTGAACATTATATTCATCATAGAAGAAAGCTTGAAGAAATAAGTAATGTTCATAATCTACATACTGTCCATGACTATCTTGATCAAAAACCTTGTATATCCTTGTGCATATAGTCATGAAAGATTCACCATGCCATACACATAGGACGTAATCTAAATGCATGTGAACTATATATAGCCTACAAACTGACCTTCAGATCCAGACTTGGATACAAAAGGAAGGAACTATCTGGTATTTTGTAGGAAGGGCAATCCGAAGGTTCAGCAAGACAAGGGTGAAGAAGACCCTTGCTAAAAGGAAGATCTCCTCCCCCCACAGTGAGCCATTTGATTCATGTGCCCCCAACAATCTGCTAGCTCAGAGGCAAACTTGAGATAGCGCTGAGTGATCAACCTGCGGAGATACCTTCTGCTGAACCTGTGTCTCCCTCTGCGCCAGCACCCAATCTGAGTGAAGAGCTGTGTATGAAGTATGGGTTCAAGAGGCCAAAGATGCCAGTGGTAGTGATCACAAAGTAAATTCATCCCTCTGCACCAGCTCCAATCCATCCTATTAGCCTCAGCAAGACTCAGGACTGTACCTCATCTGAACAATTAGTCAAGTCTTGATAAGCATTCGTCACGCATAGATTTTGGTACTGCTCTAAATATAGATTCCATGCATTGCCAACCAAAATCAAGCGAGCTACTGCTAGATGCAAATGGAGCTATGGTGATATCATTCTTACCTTCCTCTTTACTTGAATAATCACTTGGCTAGTAAATGCATGATGGGCTCAACAGCTTTTATTTCTCTGAAACTGATATGATTTCCCTTATCTGTGATGAACACTTATTTTCTGTAAAAACGACCCTATCATATCAAATTCATTTTCTGATATAATGCATACAGATTTTACAAATTCAAGAAGTCCGACACCTTGAAACTGAACCTTCTTCAAAACCTTCTGAATTTGTGCATGTTGAATCATTGTGTTCTAAGATTTCTGACATTGTTAAGATGATTCGGAACTAGTTTCAGAATTTTGACACTAAAACTAAAAATCTTCCTCAGAGTTTTCATATGGTGTCTAAATCATTTTACTCATATATGCTTAGTGAATTCTTTTAAGGGCACCTCTCATGGAAGAAAATGGTTTATGCATTCACCTTGATTTTTGAAAGATCCTTTTGAAATACAAACTTTCAAAACAGATTCTGATCCTCTTTAAACCTACATGACAACCGTACCTCATGATAGCACTCAAAAGCTATTTCTGATTTTCCATTTCATGTGGTATCTCTTGCATCAACTTTTTCAATGCATAAGCAGCTATGGTTTCGAGAACAATACATCCCTCTTAATTACATCTTTAAGTTCTCAATCTACTAATGATCTCAGTTCAAGTTTGTGGTTTAAGAATGTTGACACAGATTATTGAAGCTTGAACAATGAATATAACCAAGAGAGAATGACAACGAAAATGTCTCTTATCAAGATGTGTGGAATGGCTATACCAAACCTGAGAAACTTTCGCCGATACACATGAGCATTTCTATCCCTTACATATTCTGTTGTGAAATTAAATGGATAGTCTCTCTCTTGTCTGACATGCATTAGAAATCTTAGGAAATGCCTTGAATTAAACTCTGCTAGATCTGTAAAACATGGCATAGTATCACAAGCATGCTATAATCTGTATTAATTTCAAGCTTGTTGATATCCTAAGAACAATGAGCTCACATTGAGCATATCTAGAAGAACTCGAGCTAATATTTGGAAATTATTCTCGTAATCATATGCTGAAATTTGATTGTTTTTGTAAACCGAATTTAGTCTTAAAATCAAACTATTCTGTGAGCATGAAAATTTCCAGTATTTCATTTTTGTGAGGATGAAGATTTTTTTTCAAAATTTCATAGTGTTAATAATTCACTTGTCTTCATGATCTAACATGAACATCCTTGAGGCATATTTATTGAACTATACTTGCTTATGAAACTCTGAAAATATGCACCTGTTTGATACTCTTTGTACTATCACATTGATATTTATCTATGAGAGTAAATAGAGTTCATGTCTTGATAGTGAAACTATGTGAACGTATAGACAATTTCAAAATTAGTTTTCACATAATCATTGCTCATATTTTCTTAAACCAATTAGCAAGCATGATTTCTTAAAATTATTAACTTGTGCTGATTAACACAGATTGACTTGAATGTCCTGAGGATGATCTTCAATGTTAAATCTTAAGTTCTTTCACTGACCATCAGAAAGCATTTGTTTCCTCAAGAATATGCAGGACCAATCATCAAGTTTGAGCAAGGTTGCTTTCACAACAATCAGCGCCTTCGATAGCAGGCCAACTATTGAACCATGGGAAGAGTAGAGTGACTGCCCAGTCATGTCTGCTTGTGGTTGTAGCTCAGCTTGCCGAAGCGAATCATCAAAGCACTTGCGCTAGGGGTTTCCACTTGAGATAGCACACCTCTTGAAGATGTCAGGAAGCATGCTTATCTGCGTATGATTCAGATTCCTGAATCTAATAGAGTATGAGGACCCCTCATCTGTGGTAATATCTACACCTTACCATCTCTTATATATGATACATACATGGCATTGGTAAGGGTGTCAATTTAAGATGCTTTTCTCAATCTGCATTGACCTCAAAATCATCCTCTACCTTAGAAAATCATCCCAGCTCACACATCTGTATCCTTTATATGACACGCTGGAAAGTAATTGATAACATACCTCTCTTATATGCTTCTATTCTTGATCTTATGATGATTAATTTTTAATATAGAAGAAAAGTAGATGGACATTACTTGTTAATGATTCCTTGAAAATAGAGAGTCACATGCTGTCATCGATAATAAACTCTTAAGATGCTGTGATGAAATTTGTTTGGAAATTATTTTTGGCACTTTTAAAATCACAAATTTCATTTGATTTCATTTCATTTCATATGGTATCACAAATTTCATTCGGCATTCAATTATTTCATTTGATACCACAAGTTCAAACTCACAGATCTCATTTGATTACATTTGGTATCAGATTTCATCTCATTTGAATTTAAAATCACATATTTCATTTGATATCATAATCATCATTTTTAAACACATCAAAATTATTTTTGATATCACGTTAATCAAATCGAGAGGATCAAAATTACTTTTGATATCGTTTACATTTGGAGAGAATTTTCACCTTCAAAAAGAGAACTTTTTTTGTATGTTTTGCTCTTGACTTAATCCTTGAAAAACATGTTTAGCTATCCTACATAATGATTAGGGCGAATACAATCATTTAGGATCATGAATCATTATTGTTTTCCTTGATAATTCTCGTACGTTGTATTGAATAGTCTAGAACAAATCCTTATTAACGATACATAGGGAGAAATATTAGGTAGAAAGCCCATTCCGAGGAGAACGTTAGGAGTATCCCCATCCCTATTAAGGCTAGCTTGCACTTGTTGAATTTTGATGAAGCCAAAAGGGGGAGAGAGATGAGAGATGAGACATGAGTTGTCTAGAGATGAGATATGAGATGAGACATGAGATGTCTAGAGCTGAAAGGTAAGATAAGATATCTAAGTTTAATTATAGCTCTGGGAGTGCTCTGGGAGTGATCTAAGTTTAATTATGTTCTCTAGTCATCTATGGGTTTGTCATCATCAAAAAGGGGGAGAATGTTAGAATCTTAAGTTTTGATGGTGACTAAGGTATGATATGGTCTAGTACTTAAGAGAACATAATCAGCACTTAGGAAGGATTAGATGACATGGTTAGAATCCTGAGTTAGATCACTTGAGAATGTAAGATCACTTCCGGATAGATTAGGACTTGCGCATGCGGATGAATGTTTTCATCCCCCAGCATCAGCAAGTAAATCACTGGGAAATAACTTAGTCCATGAGAATTAGGTACACAAAACCTTAAGACTAAGCTATGTTTCAATCGGAAGTGAGTTTGCTTCCTGTTAGAATTAGACTGGCGCAGAGCGACAGAATAGATATTACCCCAAGCGTCAGTGAGTCTACTTCCCCAAGTGAAAGCGCTTCCTGTTAGACTTAGACTGGCGCAGAGCAATAGAATAGTTATTACCCCAAGCGTCAGTAAGTCTACTTCGCCGAGTGAAAGCACTTCCTATTAGATTTAGACTGGCGCAGGTTGATAGACTAGATATAACCCCGAGCGTCAGCGGAAATGCAACATCAAGTGAAGTTGCTTCCTGTTAGATCTTGACTGGCGCAGACTGATAGAATAGATTTCACCCTAAGCGTCAGTGAATTCACCACGTCAAGTAAAAGTGCTTCCGATAGCTCAGTGACTAGCGCTGAGTGGTGGAATGAAATAGACTAAGCGAGAGCAAGTCATGGTGAACTAAATCCCTCATCAAGTGAATTCACTTCCGGATGGAGAAGTGCTTCCGGATACATCCTAGACTAAGTAAACTCCCACTTCATGTGATTGTGTGTTGACTTAATATACATAGCATGAATGACACACTGAGTCACTTAGGAAGACTTAGAGTAAACTAACGAGACTTAAGCTGACTATTGGAATAGAGATCCCTTAGAGTCAGTAGACATTACACTAAGTCAGAACATAGTCTAAGTAAGACTACTTCCCATAGCAAACTTCCCACAACATGTGTAGTTTTACTATATCTGATTATATATATTGCTATGTTGGACTAACCAGTATGTGCAGAACTTAGTTACACTTGCGGATGCAAATGAGCTTCCGGATGCAAAGACTCTTGGCATTGGATTTCAGAGATTAACACTTGCAGAGCAAGATTGCCACTTCCGGATGAACGATGATCATCCGTCAGCAAGAGTACAAGAGAAAATGTCACATACTCAGAAGTAAGAATGCTTTTGTCAGAGCAGAGGTATCAGGACTACTTTTCAGTGATAAAGCAAGTCAACCCTGCTGAGCATTTAAGAAGATGTTCCTTCCAACGGTAACAAGAGGATAACAGATATTCAAACAACATTGTTACCTACCAAGCATGAGGAGTATGAGAGATAAGGAGAATATAATCTGAAGATTCATTCAAAGTGTCAAAGCTCATACTGCCCACAAGAGTCAGAGTCCATAAGAGAGCTTCTGATAGCAAGAGAGCATCCAATAGCAAAGCACTCTTATCATTCATGGACAAGTGCTTGGAAGACAAAGTTCCTCTATGATAGCAAGCAGAATGTTAGAGTCCACGAGCTTCACTTCAGTTAGCAAGAGAGCTTCCGATAGTAAGTCTCTTAGCATCCTGGACTTATGCTTGAGGAACGAAGTCCTCATCTGACAACAAGCAAGAGTCAGACCGTACAGTGTATAGATGTCAGAACGACTTTTGCCAGAACAGTGTTGTCAGAACAGTGTTGACAGAACAGCTGGACAAAGCACCCTATTCAGATAAAGCAAAGTCAACTCTGCTGTGCATTAATGAGGACAACGTAAACAAGGCCCAACGGCTATATTCAAACGGCCTTATTGCCTCTCCAACGGTTGGATATTCAGAGGCTGGTATAAAAGGAACATCTACATTCAGAAGAAAAAAGGAGGAGAGAGAGATAACAGAGCTTATTGTCTGAAACACTATTCTACATTCCTCTCATCTTCTACTCTCGGACTTAGATATGTAATATTCTTAGAGAGTGATTCATTTGTACTTAAGTGAGTAACATCATCCACTCTTTGAGAGAGTTAGTTTTGAGCTTAAGTGTTTAACAAAATCAGTTCATAGAGTGAACATAATTGTAATCTTACATTTTGTAAGGGGGAGCATTTAGAAGGTTTTCTAAATCTCCATAGGTTGCAAGTTAGCCCGTAAAACTTGCGTTTGTAAGGTTGCAAGTAATCCCGTAAAACTTGCGGTAAGGTTTGCAGGTGAACCCGTTGTAAAACCTGTGGGTTGTTAGGTGAACCCGTGCTCGTAAAACCTAAAGTGTAAAGGCTTCTCTTGTGCCTGGTTTAAACAAGAATAGTGGATTGAAAATCTCAGGTGGAGCCTGGGGACTGGATGTAGGTCTGGGTGACCGAACCAGGATAAATTTATGTGTGCATAAACTTACATTTAAACATTCTATTTTTGCATCACATAACATACTGACTTGTGCATACCATTACTCAGTAACATCATCACCAAGCACAAGCAGTCTTTCCAAAAAGAGTTTAAGCTTTTATTCCCTCACCCAATTCACCCCCCCTCTTGGGTGACAGCCACGCATTTCATTGAGGTGCAAGCACACTTTTATTTTATATTTATTTTGTCATTGACCTCAGCTTTTAATGTTTTACTTTTTGTTTATTTTTTTTAAAAAAAGGTGTATCATCAATTTTTAAATTTGTCATTGACTTGAGACTTTTGGAGTGTAAATGTAATTTTATATAAATTGTATATGATTTTGAAAGGGTGTTACAATTTGGTATCAGAGCAATACGATTCTGTGACCGTTTGTCTTATGATTTTTGAAGGTATTTTCAAAGAAAAATATGTTTTAAAATTTTAGAGGTCATGACAATTTAAATATAATTTGTGCTCTTCCTTTATTAGTTATACTCATTATTGGATAGTATATATTGTTGCTTAACATATTGATTTTGTTGTTGTGGAATTATACATAGAAAAGGATAGAGAAAGTTATTAAAACAAAAATGATACAGAAAAATTATGCACAGGTGATGAATATGTTTATTTCTCAATGAAGTTGTTATTCTTGAGGAAATAATAATTAGAAGGAAAGCTTTGAATGTTAATATAATTTAGTATGAGAAAACTGAAAAAAAATTATTAATATATATATATATATATATATATATATATATTGTTGAGGAGTTATAGTGAAGTGATAGAATATTTCAGATTAAAGTATTTGGTTGTTTTATGTGTAGAGGGTGTGTGCAAGTTGATCTGTTATAATATGTGGTTAAGGAAAGAAATGTTTTTACCAAAGATATTATACCAGTTTTTGGGATCTTTAGAATGGAATTTGAAGGTTAAATAGGACATCATTGTGTATTACTAAGACTATCATAAGAAATTCTTGAGTAAGAAATAGATATGATGACTTTTAGTTTGTGGCATTTAAGGTTGCTTTGGTTTGGTGTTATATGGAAATAATAATTAAGGTAAACTGGTGTTGAAGCCTTGTGGATTTAGGACATTTTAAAAATCGTAATAGATCTCAAAGGGATGTAATTTAAGGACATGATAATCTAGGCAATGTAGAGGTCATGAGGGAGAATCATATGATTAAGACAACATCGAAATATTAAAAGAGAGACAAAAGAGTTAACTAGCACTCAATAGTGATAAAGTTGGAAGTTAATATGCTATAGTGAAAGTTTGGTATAATGGTGAATGAGATGTAAAAAAAAAGAGAGAGAGAGAGATTAGTCAAACCTAATTAATATTGTGAACAGATTTATGCAAAAAAAAAAACGGGGTAATTGCATTCGTTGAAGAAGTTTGGAGGATGAAAATATTATGGCAAGTTTATGACCTACTATTTGGGATTCTTAAGATGAGTGTATATGGGTATAGTAATTGAAGTTTGGAAAAGTATAGGAAGATAATGAACGTATGTCTTGAGGGTCACATTTAGTGGTATCTAGAGTTTAAATAAGGGTTCTAAATGATCTAATGATTGAATTTATTATTAGTAACATATGTATAAAAATGGTAAATATATGAAGTGCGTGTTAATAGTGTAAAGCCACAGTATGATTATTGAGTTTTTATGATGACCAACTAAGGAATAAATCACACAAGATAAAGATATTATTTTTAAGAATTGGTTTTGGAAATTTAACCTAAAATCAACTTACAATTGGAATAACAACGTAACTTATCATATTTTTATTGCTATTTCCATAGGAATAATTATTATGATTACCTTCCATAATTGTGCTTGCGAGTGTCCTTGTGATGACTGTGGTGGTTATTTTGCATGATAGGATCAATATCTATGATTATATCATAATTATAGGAATGTATGTATTTACCAATAAAAAACTGAAATGTCACAAGTTGATTAAGGTCTCTGTTCTTTATATTGTGAGTGTTGGATTGTAATTAAATTATTGAGTTTAGGTTGCAGATGGAAAATTTGCACATTGGGTGCCATCTTTTGTGAAATTTCAGAGAACATATATCAGTTAAGATGATTGTATAACTGTATTTTTTTTAAGAAATTAAGTAGAGGAAAATTTTGTTGAGAGGGGGTTTTTGTCAGTAGATCATGGTTTTACTAATAATCATGACAAAGAGGACTCACCAAAGGGTAGGAGCTATGGTTGAGTAATTGTTAGAATAAAATTGTGGTTAGTATCAAAATTGGGAAACTGTGATGCTGTATGTGTGAAAATAGGTAGCATGTCTTAGTAAAATATCTTTTTAAAAAAATGATATAAAATAAAAATTTGATAGAATGAGATGTCTTTTAGTGGTTTTTGAATGTGTCTATATCACTAGGCAGAAGGTTTTAAGTATTGAATATTGAGAGCTAATATTTGTTGGGGAGCATGAGGACTTGATGTATTATTTTATAATTCACTTTGTTTAAATGGTGTTTAGGAAGGACGTTAGCTACTTTAATTTATTGATGTTGAATTAGGAGGAATTTTGATAGAGTCAAAGTTGTGAATGCAAGGATTTGATATGGATTTTTGAGAATTTAAAGGATTTCGGAATTTCTTGATTTCTATACGCTTATTGGTGCTAGTGAAGAGATTATGTATGGTTGAGATATTTGGGAAGTGAGACAAAGGAAGTTAGGGTTCGTTATGGAATTAAAAAATGATGAAGGAGCTGTTGAGTTTCTTGTCCATTAGACATGATGGTCCCATTTAAAATTTGTATCCATCTAAATTGTGGAGGAATGAAATGGATAAAAATTACAGAATTTAAGATTAGATAATTTAGATTAAAGTGATAGGGTTTCATTGATTGGAAAATGGATGTGACTTTGGGAAATAAAATATACAATATTAGTTATGAGTTGTAGATTATATTGAGATAGTTTGTTTAGAACTGAGATTCTTGTTGTGGTCGTGAGGATGGGGATTCACTATGTTGATAAAAAAAAATTAAGGATTATTTGACATCAATGAATTCTTAGGCTCGTTAGCGGGAATAAAGTAGTTAGGTAAGAGTGTGATAAGTAATTTGTGGTTAAAGGTACTTAAATAGTTCTTATATTCATTTGTGGAGTATTTGGAGATGATAAATGTATGATTTAAGGAAGTATTGCAAGAAAATGAAGATTGAGGTTGGTATCATAAATAGAGTGTAAAATTCCAATGTGGTGATCTATGGATAGGATTAGTGGTATATAATTTGAAATGTTGTAAATGTGTAAGTTATGAAATCTTTCCTTAATGTTGTGAAGAAATTTTAATTTAGTGTTTAATATAGAAGTTCTGATTATGATTGAGTTGGTAAAAGATGATACTAGTTAAATTTAAGAATCCATGGTTGAAGATCTAATTAGAGTTTTTGTTGATTTATGAAGGTGATTATATGATGGGGAACAACATTGTGAATGGATTATTTCTTATTTTGGCTTAGGTTGAATTAAAGTCGTGAGGAGAGGAATAAACTTCCAAGCAATTCTTGTGTAGTAATAAAGTAATTAAGTTTCTAGGAAATATGAGTTGTCATAGTTGGTTTGGAAAAATGATCCAAATGGAACTCCCTATCTATTGAAATCCAGTAATTTTGAAATCAGCAAGTTAACAAAATATGATGTTTTAGAGGATTTCAATGACCATCATGTGCTTATGAATTATAGTATTGAGATGTTTTTGAGTTAGTATAAAGTAAAGTGGTCTTAAGACTTGTCAATAGTGGCTGAAAGGCGAAGAGCTAAAAATAAAACTTGTGATGATTTTTCAAATTAATGGGGGGTATCCATCTTAGTTTATCAGAATACATCAATTTGAATATTATTGTGTTCTAAAATATTTGTTAGAGTTGTATGATTTATGGAATTTTGAGGTCAAAATTCTTTTTAGGAGGGGAGAATTGTAACATCCCATTTTCATAAAGCCTATAAAATAAATTAAGTGACGATAAAAAATAGTAGAGATTACCATTAGGTTTTGGGTGTTTGGATGAAAACAATTCGAAATAGTACTTTTTAATATTTCATTATGTATAAAAAAAAAGAAACTTGTGATTAGTTTTGTATATTAAGATTATAAATATTTTATCTATAATGATGACTCAGTATTTAGTGTATAGATAACTTATAAATAGAAGTAAATAATACATTTCTTTTTGATAACAATAGTAAAAATGTTTATAAGATTTGGATATTTAGAAGGTTCAATCATAAAAAGCCCATATGTGTAAACCCTAGATTCATTCCAATATAAATTTCATTTTTCCCCTATCGTACTCACACTCATCCAACAATCTAAGTGTCGTACAAGTACAAGGCGATTTTCATCTTCCTCTTACTTTTACTTTACATGTCCTTTCAAGTTTCAACATTATGTTTCTCCCATCATTTGAATATACCCTTCTCAACTCAAATTCTATTTTTCTTTTCTTTCTCCATTTTATTTAATTATTTGATTGATTACCATGCCTTTATCATTTATTTTTATAAAGAAAAACTATATCTTTCAATTTTCTCGAGCCAATTTGAGATGACTGCGTTTCCAGGATTATTTCAGTGCTTGTTATATATTTATTTTATTATTTTTAAGTTATTTTATTTAAATATATAAACATAAATTTATTGTTATTTGGTTTTACAACTAACTTTGATTTTCACATAGCATAGCATGTGTAGTACGTTTATCTCTTTATCAACCATTGCCTCGTATGCTCTCATGTCTGTACATAGTCTTTTATTTAAAAATTAACCATATATAAATATATATTTATTATTTTGTACTGTTAAATATATAATATTTTATTTTAATAAGGTTTCTCCTTTATTTAACATTGTAATGAAAAAAAATATATTCTTATCTATTATTGTATTTGCTAAACGTGGATGCAGACCTCGATTTCTTTTTAAATTGATTTATAATTAAATGTGTGTGCTGCCTAAAATGTAAATTGAATTCAATAAAATTGATTATTTAATGATACGTTATCAAATAATAAAAATAATTATGTGTATACATACGGGGTTTAACATACCTTTTTAGTATTGTTGAGTCTTATATTAATATATACTTATATTGGTGATGCTATAGACTCTCATTAAGGGCTTAGGCGTGATCTTATTTTTGTGCTTACCTGTGAGCTAAGGATCAACAGGTAACTCTGAATGATTCTTTCGTATGCTTGTAAGTTATCGATAATTATAATCTAACTGATTACTGATTACCTCTTAATTTAAAAATGTGAATGATCGATTAGTTTGTTCCTTTTCAAGCACGTTTGTTGTCAATTCTTGTTATCAATGTTTTATATAATATGTGAATGATAAGTGGTTTAATTCTTTTCAAGCATGCTTGTTGTCAATGTTTGATGTAATATGTGAATGATAAGTGGTTTAATTCTTTTCAAGCATGCTTGCTTATATGATGATATTATATTGTGTTAGATAGTGTATTATGGTAATTTAAATTCAAGGATATTTTAATTGTTGGTGAACGTATATATATCTGTCATTGCATGAGCATCTGTTATGGGATAGGGATTAGAGGAGGATTATGTGATGATGGATTTTTATACCCCCACTCGGTGCACAGTGGTAGTGGTACTTGTCAGGGCCCTTTCTTCTATGTCTTCCCTTGCCAGGATTGCATGGAAGTTATGGGACATGTGACACCTCCTTATATTTGTTCTTTAAGGAGGGGAGCCATAGTCCATACTTGAGCTCTATACCTCGGCAGGGTATATCTCATGTACTGGTGAGCTTGGGATAATCTATTTGATTAGATTTATTTCTGTTTGGACTATATGTTAGCCTATGGCTCCCGTCAGCGGTATAAGGTTGGAGGTGATATAAGGGAGGCATACTGCATTTATGCATGAGTTAAATCTTAATGTAAAGGAACCGTTTTTGAATTAAGAGGTCAATCGATATGGATAAAGAGTCGATTTGTACGAACCAATATGTGAATGAACTTTGTATTGTAATTATATGTAACTTGCTTGTGTATGTTAGGAGATTTCGGTAGTTACTGAGATGTCGATCTCACCCCTTTATTAACAATTTTAGGTGAAGGGATCTAATAGCAAGCCGGGGAAGGCACTTGAGGTGCAAGCACACTTTTATTTTATATTTATTTTGTCATTGACCTCAGCTTTTAATGTTTTACTTTTTGTTTATTTTTTTTAAAAAAAGGTGTATCATCAATTTTTAAATTTGTCATTGACTTGAGACTTTTGGAGTGTAAATGTAATTTTATATAAATTGTATATGATTTTGAAAGGGTGTTACAATTTGGTATCAGAGCAATACGATTCTGTGACCGTTTGTCTTATGATTTTTGAAGGTATTTTCAAAGAAAAATATGTTTTAAAATTTTAGAGGTCATGACAATTTAAATATAATTTGTGCTCTTCCTTTATTAGTTATACTCATTATTGGATAGTATATATTGTTGCTTAACATATTGATTTTGTTGTTGTGGAATTATACATAGAAAAGGATAGAGAAAGTTATTAAAACAAAAATGATACAGAAAAATTATGCACAGGTGATGAATATGTTTATTTCTCAATGAAGTTGTTATTCTTGAGGAAATAATAATTAGAAGGAAAGCTTTGAATGTTAATATAATTTAGTATGAGAAAACTGAAAAAAAAATTATTAATATATATATATATATATATATATATATATATATATATATATTGTTGAGGAGTTATAGTGAAGTGATAGAATATTTCAGATTAAAGTATTTGGTTGTTTTATGTGTAGAGGGTGTGTGCAAGTTGATCTGTTATAATATGTGGTTAAGGAAAGAAATGTTTTTACCAAAGATATTATACCAGTTTTTGGGATCTTTAGAATGGAATTTGAAGGTTAAATAGGACATCATTGTGTATTACTAAGACTATCATAAGAAATTCTTGAGTAAGAAATAGATATGATGACTTTTAGTTTGTGGCATTTAAGGTTGCTTTGGTTTGGTGTTATATGGAAATAATAATTAAGGTAAACTGGTGTTGAAGCCTTGTGGATTTAGGACATTTTAAAAATCGTAATAGATCTCAAAGGGATGTAATTTAAGGACATGATAATCTAGGCAATGTAGAGGTCATGAGGGAGAATCATATGATTAAGACAACATCGAAATATTAAAAGAGAGACAAAAGAGTTAACTAGCACTCAATAGTGATAAAGTTGGAAGTTAATATGCTATAGTGAAAGTTTGGTATAATGGTGAATGAGATGTAAAAAAAGAGAGAGAGAGAGAGATTAGTCAAACCTAATTAATATTGTGAACAGATTTATGCAAAAAAAAAAACGGGGTAATTGCATTCGTTGAAGAAGTTTGGAGGATGAAAATATTATGGCAAGTTTATGACCTACTATTTGGGATTCTTAAGATGAGTGTATATGGGTATAGTAATTGAAGTTTGGAAAAGTATAGGAAGATAATGAACGTATGTCTTGAGGGTCACATTTAGTGGTATCTAGAGTTTAAATAAGGGTTCTAAATGATCTAATGATTGAATTTATTATTAGTAACATATGTATAAAAATGGTAAATATATGAAGTGCGTGTTAATAGTGTAAAGCCACAGTATGATTATTGAGTTTTTATGATGACCAACTAAGGAATAAATCACACAAGATAAAGATATTATTTTTAAGAATTGGTTTTGGAAATTTAACCTAAAATCAACTTACAATTGGAATAACAACGTAACTTATCATATTTTTATTGCTATTTCCATAGGAATAATTATTATGATTACCTTCCATAATTGTGCTTGCGAGTGTCCTTGTGATGACTGTGGTGGTTATTTTGCATGATAGGATCAATATCTATGATTATATCATAATTATAGGAATGTATGTATTTACCAATAAAAAACTGAAATGTCACAAGTTGATTAAGGTCTCTGTTCTTTATATTGTGAGTGTTGGATTGTAATTAAATTATTGAGTTTAGGTTGCAGATGGAAAATTTGCACATTGGGTGCCATCTTTTGTGAAATTTCAGAGAACATATATCAGTTAAGATGATTGTATAACTGTATTTTTTTTAAGAAATTAAGTAGAGGAAAATTTTGTTGAGAGGGGGTTTTTGTCAGTAGATCATGGTTTTACTAATAATCATGACAAAGAGGACTCACCAAAGGGTAGGAGCTATGGTTGAGTAATTGTTAGAATAAAATTGTGGTTAGTATCAAAATTGGGAAACTGTGATGCTGTATGTGTGAAAATAGGTAGCATGTCTTAGTAAAATATCTTTTTAAAAAAAATGATATAAAATAAAAATTTGATAGAATGAGATGTCTTTTAGTGGTTTTTGAATGTGTCTATATCACTAGGCAGAAGGTTTTAAGTATTGAATATTGAGAGCTAATATTTGTTGGGGAGCATGAGGACTTGATGTATTATTTTATAATTCACTTTGTTTAAATGGTGTTTAGGAAGGACGTTAGCTACTTTAATTTATTGATGTTGAATTAGGAGGAATTTTGATAGAGTCAAAGTTGTGAATGCAAGGATTTGATATGGATTTTTGAGAATTTAAAGGATTTCGGAATTTCTTGATTTCTATACGCTTATTGGTGCTAGTGAAGAGATTATGTATGGTTGAGATATTTGGGAAGTGAGACAAAGGAAGTTAGGGTTCGTTATGGAATTAAAAAATGATGAAGGAGCTGTTGAGTTTCTTGTCCATTAGACATGATGGTCCCATTTAAAATTTGTATCCATCTAAATTGTGGAGGAATGAAATGGATAAAAATTACAGAATTTAAGATTAGATAATTTAGATTAAAGTGATAGGGTTTCATTGATTGGAAAATGGATGTGACTTTGGGAAATAAAATATACAATATTAGTTATGAGTTGTAGATTATATTGAGATAGTTTGTTTAGAACTGAGATTCTTGTTGTGGTCGTGAGGATGGGGATTCACTATGTTGATAAAAAAAAATTAAGGATTATTTGACATCAATGAATTCTTAGGCTCGTTAGCGGGAATAAAGTAGTTAGGTAAGAGTGTGATAAGTAATTTGTGGTTAAAGGTACTTAAATAGTTCTTATATTCATTTGTGGAGTATTTGGAGATGATAAATGTATGATTTAAGGAAGTATTGCAAGAAAATGAAGATTGAGGTTGGTATCATAAATAGAGTGTAAAATTCCAATGTGGTGATCTATGGATAGGATTAGTGGTATATAATTTGAAATGTTGTAAATGTGTAAGTTATGAAATCTTTCCTTAATGTTGTGAAGAAATTTTAATTTAGTGTTTAATATAGAAGTTCTGATTATGATTGAGTTGGTAAAAGATGATACTAGTTAAATTTAAGAATCCATGGTTGAAGATCTAATTAGAGTTTTTGTTGATTTATGAAGGTGATTATATGATGGGGAACAACATTGTGAATGGATTATTTCTTATTTTGGCTTAGGTTGAATTAAAGTCGTGAGGAGAGGAATAAACTTCCAAGCAATTCTTGTGTAGTAATAAAGTAATTAAGTTTCTAGGAAATATGAGTTGTCATAGTTGGTTTGGAAAAATGATCCAAATGGAACTCCCTATCTATTGAAATCCAGTAATTTTGAAATCAGCAAGTTAACAAAATATGATGTTTTAGAGGATTTCAATGACCATCATGTGCTTATGAATTATAGTATTGAGATGTTTTTGAGTTAGTATAAAGTAAAGTGGTCTTAAGACTTGTCAATAGTGGCTGAAAGGCGAAGAGCTAAAAATAAAACTTGTGATGATTTTTCAAATTAATGGGGGGTATCCATCTTAGTTTATCAGAATACATCAATTTGAATATTATTGTGTTCTAAAATATTTGTTAGAGTTGTATGATTTATGGAATTTTGAGGTCAAAATTCTTTTTAGGAGGGGAGAATTGTAACATCCCATTTTCATAAAGCCTATAAAATAAATTAAGTGACGATAAAAAATAGTAGAGATTACCATTAGGTTTTGGGTGTTTGGATGAAAACAATTCGAAATAGTACTTTTTAATATTTCATTATGTATAAAAAAAAAGAAACTTGTGATTAGTTTTGTATATTAAGATTATAAATATTTTATCTATAATGATGACTCAGTATTTAGTGTATAGATAACTTATAAATAGAAGTAAATAATACATTTCTTTTTGATAACAATAGTAAAAATGTTTATAAGATTTGGATATTTAGAAGTTTCAATCATAAAAAGCCCATATGTGTAAACCCTAGATTCATTCCAATATAAATTTCATTTTTCCCCTATCGTACTCACACTCATCCAACAATCTAAGTGTCGTACAAGTACAAGGCGATTTTCATCTTCCTCTTACTTTTACTTTACATGTCCTTTCAAGTTTCAACATTATGTTTCTCCCATCATTTGAATATACCCTTCTCAACTCAAATTCTATTTTTCTTTTCTTTCTCCATTTTATTTAATTATTTGATTGATTACCATGCCTTTATCATTTATTTTTATAAAGAAAAACTATATCTTTCAATTTTCTCGAGCCAATTTGAGATGACTGCGTTTCCAGGATTATTTCAGTGCTTGTTATATATTTATTTTATTATTTTTAAGTTATTTTATTTAAATATATAAACATAAATTTATTGTTATTTGGTTTTACAACTAACTTTGATTTTCACATAGCATAGCATGTGTAGTACGTTTATCTCTTTATCAACCATTGCCTCGTATGCTCTCATGTCTGTACATAGTCTTTTATTTAAAAATTAACCATATATAAATATATATTTATTATTTTGTACTGTTAAATATATAATATTTTATTTTAATAAGGTTTCTCCTTTATTTAACATTGTAATGAAAAAAAATATATTCTTATCTATTATTGTATTTGCTAAACGTGGATGCAGACCTCGATTTCTTTTTAAATTGATTTATAATTAAATGTGTGTGCTGCCTAAAATGTAAATTGAATTCAATAAAATTGATTATTTAATGATACGTTATCAAATAATAAAAATAATTATGTGTATACATACAGGGTTTAGCATACCTTTTTAGTATTGTTGAGTCTTATATTAATATATACTTATATTGGTGATGCTATAGACTCTCATTAAGGGCTTAGGCATGATCTTATTTTTGTGCTTACCTGTGAGCTAAGGATCAACAGGTAACTCTGAATGATTCTTTCGTATGCTTGTAAGTTATCGATAATTATAATCTAACTGATTACTGATTACCTCTTAATTTAAAAATGTGAATGATCGATTAGTTTGTTCCTTTTCAAGCACGTTTGTTGTCAATTCTTGTTATCAATGTTTTATATAATATGTGAATGATAAGTGGTTTAATTCTTTTCAAGCATGCTTGTTGTCAATGTTTGATGTAATATGTGAATGATAAGTGGTTTAATTCTTTTCAAGCATGCTTGCTTATATGATGATATTATATTGTGTTAGATAGTGTATTATGGTAATTTAAATTCAAGGATATTTTAATTGTTGGTGAACGTATATATATCTGTCATTGCATGAGCATCTGTTATGGGATAGGGATTAGAGGAGGATTATGTGATGATGGATTTTTATACCCCCACTCGGTGCACAGTGGTAGTGGTACTTGTCAGGGCCCTTTCTTCTATGTCTTCCCTTGCCAGGATTGCATGGAAGTTATGGGACATGTGACACCTCCTTATATTTGTTCTTTAAGGAGGGGAGCCATAGTCCATACTTGAGCTCTATACCTCGGCAGGGTATATCTCATGTACTGGTGAGCTTGGGATAATCTATTTGATTAGATTTATTTCTGTTTGGACTATATGTTAGCCTATGGCTCCCGTCAGCGGTATAAGGTTGGAGGTGATATAAGGGAGGCATACTGCATTTATGCATGAGTTAAATCTTAATGTAAAGGAACCGTTTTTGAATTAAGAGGTCAATCGATATGGATAAAGAGTCGATTTGTACGAACCAATATGTGAATGAACTTTGTATTGTAATTATATGTAACTTGCTTGTGTATGTTAGGAGATTTCGGTAGTTACTGAGATGTCGATCTCACCCCTTTATTAACAATTTTAGGTGAAGGGATCTAATAGCAAGCCGGGGAAGGCACTTGAGGTGCAAGCACACTTTTATTTTATATTTATTTTGTCATTGACCTCAGCTTTTAATGTTTTACTTTTTGTTTATTTTTTTAAAAAAAAGGTGTATCATCAATTTTTAAATTTGTCATTGACTTGAGACTTTTGGAGTGTAAATGTAATTTTATATAAATTGTATATGATTTTGAAAGGGTGTTACAACGCCTCGCTCTCGAAATTGTCCGCTTTGGGGAATCCTCACCCCTCACGGTTTTAAAACGCGTCGAGAGGGGGAGGTATCCAGGCCTATATATAGCACCTTTCGTTCTCCTCCCCAGCCGATGTGGGACTTTACAGTTTGACTCTTTAATAAAGTGTACGTTCGTTGTGTTTATGGTTTAGTGCTTGGTTTGTATAATTTCTGTTTTAATTTCATTATTCCCTTTTTCATGTTGTTTCATTCCGTTGTATTTTTTATGTTGTTAAAATCTTTAGTAAAGTATATGGTTGTTGTGTTTACTGTCTAGGGTTTAGTGATTTGTTTAGGTAATTCTGATTCTATTTCGTAATTTCCTTTTCCTTTGTATTTTATTACGTTTTTCAAGTATTATTAGTTGTGAGCGTTCTTTACCTAATTTTTTAGTTTTCCAAATTGTTTCCCCAAGGTCCAACTCAAAAGGCAATATTGGAGATACCAACTCCAGAGGAAAAGATGTCAGATTAGTGTCATCCAAAACATCTCGCCAATCCACATCAAATTAAAACTCACTTTCTTATAACACAACTTATAGTATCTTTTATCTAATCTTTCAAATATATCAACATAGACATAACTAAGTGCTATATATTTATTTATGATCTTTTTCTAATCATAAAACTTCAATCCCAAGCCTTGTATCATGTTGTTAACTAAGATGATCATTTTTGTTTCTCAATTCTTGCCTCCCCTCTCTTGGCTGTGCTTGTAAGAATTCAAGCATACTATCAAAAGCATAAAAAGAATATATGAGGAAACAAAAAACACAAATAACATTGTATCTGTGTTCATTCGGCTACATGATATAACAGAAAAAAAATGACACATGCAGCAAACAAATAAATCAAAAACAAAAAGACAACTGGAAAAATAAACTCTCTAACATATACGAACACAAAAGTGAAATTACACAATATTATAACATAGATTTATATAGTATCAGATGACAAAAAAAGTCTATAAAATAGTAGAAAGATCAAAACAAAAAACATCAACACTACTCGTGGGTTACATAATCTACATGTAAACCTTCTGCAAACCACTCAACTTCAACATCAATACTACACCTTCTGCAACCCCAAACAGGTCTATCATCACGATCATGAAGATCACAACGATAGAAGGGATAGGTATGAAATAGAGGGTCTGGAGGCAATCTCACTCTCAAATGCGTTCAATCCTCAACTTAAACATATTTATACTCTCGACATTATCAATGTTCTCCCATAATTCTTCAGCCAACCTTCCATCTTCACTTTAATTGGATTGGAACGGGCAGCCAAAATGATACCATACACATAAATGGCCCTTCCAAGACCCTCACGAGCAGCCCGCAGTATCAACTCCAACCCATAATGTAACATACTATTACTAATTCCCTAATTAACCTAAGATATCCCTTTTATTTCAATAATCTCTTTACTAACTATGATAGGAAAAGGAATTTCCATAATGTCAATATTCCTATCATAGTTAGAAAAGGAACATTCGAGTGATTAAAACATTATCCATGATAGAAAAGAATTTCCTGATACAATATGAATACTATCATGGATAATTAAAACTTAACCATGTTAGAAAGGGTTTGCCTAACATGGTTAATAAACAAAACTAATTGATATTAAACAATAAATAATATATGTACTTGCGGAAGTGAATGCAGACCTATAAATTGGCAATATACAATTCTAAATAAACTACATAACCTCCACTACCTAATTCCCTTTCCTGATGCTTGCGTCTGTGCATGAATACCTGCAAAAATGTCAGTAATCGTGGGATGAGACAATTTGTCCCAGGAATCACCGCTTAACTCACTATAACAGTGAGATGTGCGGTAGCGAGGGCGTCTAAAGGGTACCACAGTTTTAAAATCAATAATACATACATACATATATATATATATATATATATATATATATATATATATAATCCAAACCTTCTTCCCATGTATCACTCTAGTCTCTCTGTCATTTCCAAATCAATGCACTTCAACATCTCTACCTCCAATACAACCATACCACCCCACAACTCTCACACTCACCTATAGATACATTGTGCCATCACGGGGCATTCAAGCATCTAATCTTCACTATATGATTTGACAATGTGTCCCTCTCTATGATGAGGGGGCAAATTTCCCTCTCTGGCAATCTCCAGAGAGAGAACCCCAATTCTGTTTCCATTACAGAACGGGAACGGTTGGACTCTTCAATGTCAAACAACCGTAGGTCACTTTCTCTCAATAAGTCGACCTATGATCCCCGGTCTAATCAATCCGAAAAGGATCAGTACAAATAATTGTCGATCGGCCAATCGACAGTTATCATCGCGCGATGGTACATATAAAAATCAGTGTCATGCAAATGCTCACAATAACCTTTTCAATACCTCGTCACAATATTCAACATCCCAATCACCCTTTCCTTTCAATATCCCAGTCTCATTCACAACCATTCAATCCCTTCCCCCCAATCTAACTATCATTATCTCGAACTAAGTACTACGCAAATCTCTCACAATCTCAAACTCAACCATTCACGCCCTTTCAAGCCTCAATCCTCTTTGTTCAGAATATGGTACATGTATGTCATACTATTCAAGGACTACCACCACCACCAGGATAATATATATAAAATGTAAATCAATCCTTTATATAAAAATGATCGTGTTTGAAAGGCACCCGATAGCCTGTTTTATATAGAAATAACTTTTTAAAGATAATATATAAAGAGGGTGAGAATGGATTTTGAAAATCCTAACTTACATCACCCTCAATGTTATAGTAAGGTTAAGTGTGATTACCTGTCGCCCTTAGCACTTTCTTGCTTTTCCTTACCGTATCTTGTATATTTTTCCTTCCAAGCACCTCTCTTACTATATTCTCCTATAATAATATAATACCAAATGACAAATTAATATCATTTCCATTTTATAATACTTTGGCGTCTCTCTCGTATCTCATATTACTACCCAACCCCTTTCTACTTTTACATTGTATTATAAAATATTTCATTATTGTTTAACCTAGATATCTTTAATAATCATAATCAAAATCAAGAAGTCATTACTAAACAAATCAACCTTCAAAACAATTTAAGAACAAAACAACCAAAAGAAAGCAAGTTCAGCAAACAATATACTTCATCCTTAACATGTTCTATATTAGTTAATTACGTGGATTCTCACGAAAGTTTAAATAAATCAACACAAATCATCAATTCCTTCAATAATATGAAATTGCACATCAAATTAACCGTTTTATCACATCCAAATGGAATTAAACTTGCAAATCAAGGTACCCAAATCAGCAAGGTTAATTGATCTTCTAATAGCTTTTCCCTCAACAACTTCTTTACAAAACTTACCATTCTAGTATAATTAAACACATTTACAGCTTCCAAATTAACTAAAAATTACAATTCAGTTAATCTAACATCTAATTGTATTCTACCACAAAGGAATCAAATTACTTTAAACATGCTCTTCAATAAATAAACCAAACTACCTTCTACCCTTGCCAAACATAACACCATTCACACTTCAAACTAATAAGTTCAGAAGATAAATAAGTCTCCAAATGAAATGCAATTAAGACACTATAATAACTTCAAGCACTAATTCATGCATTCATATTATCAATCATCATCATTGCCAATTCAGTTTAGTTATTGCATAAAAGAACAAGGAAATATTATATTTAGTGCATACACATCTTCATTATATTGAGATATTAGCAACACTCCTTACCTAAACTTGTTCAATTCCCACATTCAACCATATCAAAGCTCAAAATCAACGAGGAATCCATCAATACAAACTTATTCTTCCTTTTAATTGAAATTGAAACATATAGCATACATACACCACCCTTTGGACCATACAACTATAAAACACCAAAATATGCTTCATATATGCACCAAAATAACCTATAATCAGATTTTCCAAACATAAACCAATCTGCAAGAATCACAAAACCATTCCCCTTTTCATACATCTAAAGAGTACAAGATAAAAATCAATCTGCAGTGGCCAATAGGCAAATAATGCCGCAAATTCCACCCAAACATTTATAACAACCCAAAATTGAGCCAAAAATCAGTCCAACCACTATATAAGAGTAACAAAATCCCCATAAAACTTGACAAATCAAATATGCAGAGAAATAGTTTTACTCCATTACACTTCAACATAACTTAATCAAAGATTTGTGCCTTAAACATCACTTATTTGTCATACTTGAAACAAAACATAGGAAACCCCAAAAGTTAGGGTTTTGCATAAACTTCACAAAATCTTAATCAACACTC
Source organism: Mimosa pudica (assembly GCA_029929735.1). Classification (NCBI taxonomy): domain Eukaryota; kingdom Viridiplantae; phylum Streptophyta; class Magnoliopsida; order Fabales; family Fabaceae; genus Mimosa; species Mimosa pudica. Next base: position 13,183,938 of record JAKELP010000024.1, read on the forward strand.
AAATAATCATCAAATTGCTTCTCAAACACTACAAATAGAATCTTAATTTCAATTTGATGTGTTATCTAAAGTCAAAAACACAAACCCAAACTCGGCCCCCCCTCTCAAATCGGCCAAAAAAAGGAAGAATCGGAAATAGAAATGCAAGAGAAGGCTCACCAAGGTTTGGATCTTCTCTTGTAAGCCCCATCAGAGCCTTCCTTCGCCGGAAACGTCGCCGGAAAACAGCCACTAAGGTGAGTGACGAAAACAGAGAACCAAGGAACAAGGGAGAAGTGAGGAATCGACTTTGAAAAGGAGAATTAGCTTGAAGAACGAAATAAATGGCAAGGCTTAACTCACCCGCCGTCGTCTGCCTTGCGGTCGCCGTAAAAATGAAAGAAACTGAAGTTCACAGTGGAGGGAAGTGAGGAACGAGTAAGGGAGCTCGAGTTCTAGGGATTAGGTGGTGAAAATGTGTGAGAGAAAGAGAGTATGTGATGAATGGTGTGTGATTGGGAGAGGGAGAGAGAAGACGAGAATGAGTTTTGGAGGAGGAGGGTGTCGGCCCTCTCATGAAGAAGAAGGAAGAAGAATGATGTAACATATCGTATACCAAGTTGTAACATATTGTTATTAATTCCCTAATTAAACTAAGATATCGATTTTAATTCAATAATCTTTTTACTAACTATGATAGGAAAAGGATTTCCATAATATCAATGTCCTATCATAGTTAGGAAAGGAATTTCCTAATGATTAAATACTATCCATGATAGAAAAGAATTTCCTGATACAACATGAACACTATCATGGATAATTAATAACTAACCATGTTAGAAAAGATTTGCCTAACATGGTTATTAAACAAAACTAATTGATATTAAACAAATAATAAATATATATACATGCGGAAGCAGATGCAGGCCTATACAAATTGGCAATATACAATTCAAAATAATCTATATAACTTCTACTACCTAATTCCCTTTCCTGATGCTTATGCCTGTGCATGAATACCTGCAAAAATGTCAGTAATCGTGGGATGAGACAATTTGTCCCAGTAATCACCGCTTAACTCACTATAACAATGAGATGTGCGGTAGCGAGGGCGTCTAAAGGGTACCACATTTTAAATCAGTAATATATATATGTATATTCCAAGTCTCCTTCCATTCAACATCTCTACTCCTCATGTCTCATTCAAAATCCCTCAGTCAATTCCACATTAACTAAATTTCATCTCCCCGTACTCCAATCAAATAATATTGTCACATCAACTTCCACACTCACCTATAGATGCATTGTGCTATCAAGGTGCATTCAAGCATCTAATCTTCACTATATGATTTGACACTGTGCCCCTCTCTATAATGAGGGGACAATTTCCCTCTCTGGCAATCTCCAGAGAGGGAACCCCAATTCTGTTTCCTTTACAGAACGGGAACGGTTGGGCTCTTTAATGTCAAACAACTGTAGGTCACTTACTTTCTCTAGTAAGTAGACCCGTGATCCCCGGTCTCTAGTCCGAAAAGGATTCGTACAAATAACTGTCGATCGGCCAATCGACAGTTATCATCGCGCGATGGTACATAAATATCTCAGTGTCATGCAAACCTCACAATATCAATCCCTGTCCATCCATTCCATTCTCATTCAGTACCACAATCTCAACTATTCAATATTATGCACACTCTTACCATTCCCTTTGATATCTCAACTGTTTAATTGCTTCCATCTAACTAACTAACAATATCCTTAACAGAATACTATATAAACCTGTCACATCAATCCCAGAATAATACCAATCCAGAACAATCATTCACACCATACAGGATAATATATATAATATTTCAAATCTCTTTTATACGAAAATAATCGTGTTTAAAAGGCACCCGATAGCCTGTTTTGTATAAAAATAGCTTTTCAAAGATAATATTTATATGGAGGGTGAGCAAAGGATTTTAAAAATCCTAGCTAACGTCACCCTCAATGTTATAGTAAGTTTAAGTGTGATTACCTGGTGCCCTTTAGCATTTTCCTCCCATTTCCCTTTACTTTACCATGCCTCGAGGAATAGTGTAAGTCACATCCTTTCCTATTATTACACCATGTAATAATAGTGAGTTAATAATCATTCTAAGTCATAGATTAGCTAACGTCTCTCTCGTTCGTATTACTACCCATTTTCCCTTTTCTTAATTCAAATACATTAACCAATTTAAATCATAAATCACATTAATCAAACATAACCACCATCAAAATCACACATTTCATTTATGAATTCAAGTAGTTAAAGCTACTTCAATCATTTCCCCATGAATTCACATCACCTCATGTTACAGAAATCACATCAATATCCAATAATACAACATCAAACAAGGTAAACACTTTCTTTCGTACAAACATGCAACATACAGTCATCTTACATTATGAATTCACCATAAAGATGAAAAATTATCAATCAACAAGGAAGAACAAACAAACAGATGGAGATTTTACTCAGTCTTAGAAAATATATCCTACTCTCATTACCACACATGACCTTAATTCCATTCTTCCTTCATCACATTTAGCATAAACCGAGATAATGCAAGAGAGTCAAGCTCATTTCCAAACACCAATGTTTAAATTAGTTCAACAATATTGAGAGACTTGTAAATACATCTTCACTATTTCAATAGACTAGTCCCAATCCTCTACACTCTTTATCCTATATCGCAGTAATATCACCCAAGCACATTACCAACTCCTAATTCCAACACAAACATGAAACTAATTTAATCATTTCTTATTTATAACACTAACATCAATTTAACACACCACCATTGTCATTAATATTACACTTGACTTCTAAATTCAAATAACCCATTCAAAAAGGAAAGCCTCTTAACTACATAACTTGTAACCATCTCATTGTTATCACATTTACCCCTTTAAACATCACCTTGCTAGCAATATTAACAATGCACATTTCTATCCTATTTCAAATATTGGATAGTTCATAAATCAAGTACAATCCAAATTTAAGAATTTCACAAGGAACACACTTAAGTCTCTAAAGACAAGCATTTCCTACAAATCACTCAATCTATGAACAATCAATCATTTACATCTAATATATAACATATTTATATCACTTCACAACTTCAACAAATACATAAATAGTATGTAATCTCTATTCTATCTCAAAACAGATCCAACAGCCATATGAGCAACTAAACCTTTACACAAATCAAACCCAAGTTTGTTAAAAATTCAGCATTTCATTCACCAAATATTAGCTTTAGTTTAGCCCTCTCAAAGCTTGCAAACACTCTCCACAACTAATAAATTTCTCTGAATAGGTTGCCTCAATTCAGACTTAACATCCAGTGACAAAACAAGGTTCAAGTTATGAAAATACTGTAACAAACAGAGCATAATCCAATCAAAAAGTGTACAACACCATTTAGTTATACCCGTGGTTCATAAACACATGCCAACAATTCATTTGGTCAAAGAAAGAGACAAAGAACATCCAACTTACACCTCCAAAACATGCAACTTCATAATCTGATTTGTAATAGCCACAGTAATTACTATCTTACTTTTGCAAAGCTTTGATCATGGTGAAAACATTTCCCCATCCAAATACCAATTTGATGAGAGAATGGAAAGGATAATTAAAATTTAGTAAAACAACAAGATTTCACCAATCACTCATGCGGCACAAAAATCTTTAAACTCCTTTACACTTCTCCCACATAAATCAAAGATTTTTGAATCCAAAAATTAACTCAAAACCCTTCAGCCATGAAGACTCCCAATTTTAGGTTTTTTTTTGTGAAATCCTTATTTAGCATCAAATTGGTACTTAAAGCAAACAAGAATCCATTCATTCTTTCCAAAATCAATTAAGTTATAACAGTAGCAATAACAGAATTTTGCAACATACATGCTATATGCCATTTTTAGCTATATCTAAGCATTCAATACTCACATATACATACCCTTAGTAACTTAAATTACTGCATACACACACTATTATATCACATATGGTAACACAAAAAGGAGCAACTAAGCAAGGCATACCATAAACCTTCCCACTTATCTTCAGACAAATCTTATCATACAACAGCAACTATATATATATATACATACTCCATCCTTGTGAGATCACAAATGCACAGACAATTCAACATCAAGCATCTCAACAAGAAAATCACATAGAAAACTTCAAGAATCACCATGAATAACAAAATTCAGCCAACCAACATAAGCACATCAACATTCCAAACCCGTCGGATTTCAGAATGCCTAACTTTATGGCTTACCCAATCTCACAGAACATCAAAATTAATGTATGAGCTTTACTTTAACTAATTTATTAAGCCCTAACACTTCAAATCCATAACCCAATTCGTCCTTCCCTCAAAACTCGCCCAAAAACAGTGAAAGAAAAATAGGCATTGCAAGAAAAAGCTCACCGGAGTTGAATCAAAGTCTTGCACGGTAGGTTGGGCTTGGGGCCGCCGGTTTTCTCGCCGGAAAGCGGCCAACGTGGGGGCAAAACAAAGACAGCAGCTCGAAGAGGAAGGAAGAGTAAGAAATCAACTAGAAAGAAGAAACAAAAATGAAGAACCAAGATGAAATGGTCGAAACCCACCTCTTACCTATGCTGTCCGCCATCGGTCAATGCTCGCCAGAGCTGAAGAAGACGACGGGTAAGGTGGAGGACGTGTGTGCGTGTTTGGGAGAGAACGAAAATGGGTGGTGTTTGGGGAAGATGAATCGCGGAAAAGAAAGAAGGAAGCCACAGCGGCTTCCTCCTCCGCCGTCACCGTTAGCGGCGGCCACCACGGTGGCCGACGTGAGTGGACAGAGAAGGAGAAGAGAGGAGTCGGATGAGAAGGGAGGAGTAGAGGCGGCTAGGGTTTTTGGAGGGAGGGGTGTGAATATATATATATATATATATATATATATATATATATATATATATATATATATATATATATATATATATATATATATATATATATATATATATATATACTTTAGGGAAAATTACAGTTAACTACCCTATAATTTATTCCTAATTGTATTTTTAGCCCGAAAGTTTGAATATATTACTATTTCTCCTTCTTTTCATCATAGCATGATCTAGATTCCAATTTACTTTTCATAAAGTTTTCTATGCCCAATTAATTCTTTTAACCATATTTATTTAAATTCTCTACTAAATAAGATTCAATATTCATGAATTGCCCAAAATATCCTAAAATTCCTTCATAAAAACTTTTAAATTTCCTAAATTAAACCTCAAGACCTAAATAAATTCTTTATTATCTCTAATTTAGAATTTGGGATGTTACAAATGAGAAAAGAGAAAAAGAGAAAGAAGAAAAGGAAAAGAAAAAAAGAAAAGAAAAGGAATATGCTTTGTTACTTTAGGATATTCTCTCTTAATTTAGGATATTCCTTTTTATCTCTATAAAGTTGACAACAAAGTACTCTAATTGGCTTCCCACAACTTGAATCATAATTAATATTTCTAGATCACTCAATTAACTTAGTTAGGAAATTAATCCGTTAAACCTCCATAAATAGCTTAAATTCTACAAAACTCTCATAATTTCAAATTTTCTATTTATTATTTACTAAAACACTCTCTAATCCTACCTTCAATTTCTAGGATGTTACACATAACTGAAGCTTCCTTGATACCCAAAAAACTCCAAAAAACCTATATGAAAAACAGCCTTAAGATTATCAGCAATAGCAGCATTCTCAATAAGGCGTTGGACAGACGGATTATCCTCGGCAAATAGTGGGATTGAATCGGAACGGAGGCGCCTCAAGACCTCATTATCACAACTGACGTTGCGCAATAACTTGCAAGACACTTTAGCGTTCACATAAGACACAACACATTGTTTAGCGAGGATCTTCATCACCGAAACTAATATTTCTTTAGGGATGTCAACTGTGAGGGATGGAGGAACCTCACGCGACGGTGCAGTGCGACGTTTGCCATTCACATAAGAAACGTTACCAGACATGTTGATTGGAAGAATAAGAGAAAAAATGAAGACGCAGTCAAATAACCAAATACACTTTCAGTGAGATTAGACCACAATAAAGAAAATAAAGACACATATCATGGGTTAGAAGTGAGAAGAAAAACGCATCGGAAATATGAAAGAGAAAACAGTCATGATTATGTCAACCTTTAGAGATAAATTTTAAAGTAATAAAGAGTCATGTCTTATTAGGATCTAGAAAAAGTAAATTCATTCACAAAATTTCTAATACATGAACGTAAACATAATTACAAGTTTACAACACACATAATTACAACACATAAATAAAAATTAATATAAACAAAAAAATTACAAGACACAAAAAAATCAATCTAAAAAAAACTTGTATAAAAAAACATATCATAAAGCCTACAACTCTACAACAAATAGTGCACCCGAAAACGGAACAAAATAAATAACCCAACAAAAAGCAGTAAGAGCAAAAATCATCAATACACAGAAAAAAATCAAATATGTCACAAAGTAGAAAAAACCACTGAAACACGAATAACACATCGAGAATATAACGATAAAAGCAATTATGCAAGTCGATTCAGAACGCGTACGCACACAAAGCATATGCAAAAAGAATGATCCACAAAATCATTCACACTACAATATTAAGGACAAGCATAACCTAGTAGGAACAAAAATAATGCAATCGCAAGAGCGAAAAGATAAATGTCAGAAAATTCAGAAAATATACCTACAAACAGACACAACCCATCGAAAAGCAATTTAAAGAGCACTTCTATTTCACAAACCAAAGTTGTGTGCAGTGTACACAAAAAAAAGGACAAAATGAAAGCATGGCACAACAACAACGAAAAACTCATGAAATAAAAAATAAAAAACTAAATACCCCATCCATTCCTATACATAAGACTACTTTGGTTAATCTGGGAAGATTAAGTAAGACAATCAAATTACATGACCTGCCCAAAATCCATTCAATCATGTAACTTTCGAAAGATTACAAATATAACATAGTGAGTATAAGGGTAGTCAGGTCAAAACTTGAAAACAAATAAGGAATGATCCTAAACTCAAGAACTTATACACTTCCCCATAGTGATCTTATCTTGAAGAACGGAAACAGTACAAAATTAAATTCAGTTAATATAAACAAAACGAAGTTTACTATAAGAATTCCATTTTAATCTTTAACCCTTTTCCTCTGCATGTTTCTTTTCAAACGATAGTACACTTGAAGTTTGACCATCAAGAAATGAACAAACACAAAAATAGACACTTCAAAACGACCTTTATCAACTGTCACACTGTATACCTCTATAAATAAACCTCTTAGCACCAAAGCAAAAGTAAAAAGACTTTTTCTTTTATAAAAATGCAGATTATCAAAGACATACAAAAAACACCTCGAGCAAAACCCACTAAAAACATCACTCTAGAACCCACTACACATGTAAACCCACCATGTTTATAGCAAAATAACGCTTCAAAATGGAAACCAAATATTGAAGGAGTCATGTTAATTTAGTAAAACCACAAAAACAAAAACTAACCACAGAAAAAAAACAAAACAGATCACGAGAAGAAACCAAATCCAAATACGAAAAAAAAAACAGACCAATGAAAAGCAGACAACACCCAACTCACAAACAACAAATACAAGGAATGAAGAGTAAAGGTCATATGGGGCGATGCAACATATATGACTTTGGCAAAAAAGGAAAAGAGCAAACAAAAGAACAAAATTTCTTTGCTAAAAAGGTGATATAATTGATTAAAAAGGTGACACGAAAAAGTATTTCCCGCCAACGCTCAACTGCAATACGTAGAGCAGATGGAAAAATACATTAACCCAAACACTGAAAGCACACAAGAGGACGAAACACCAAATGAAGAGAGCAAAAAAAGAAAAGAAGCAGGAAAAGTAGCAACTGATATCAACCTACAACTCTAATAAGAATAAAACAAATAATATATCTCACCCAAACCATTAAAATGCACTAATCATGAAAAGCCACTACATTCAATGTCACATCACTTAAAATACAATGTAGGGGGCTAACCTCGAGAACACCCCACCATAAATTTAATGCCAAGACGCTTGGGACGAAGAACGGGTCGCAGGGCACGGTACAACATACATGCCTATGGCAAAAAGAAACTTTTGTACACGGTAAATAAACATTTTTAACTTAGGTAAAACCACCCCGAGAACCGGTTCCAAGTGTGAATACAAGAAAGATACCTTACGCGCAATTATAGGATATATTTGATTTGTCAGGGATCTTGCACAAAAAACATTTAGAGATTGATTGAGTTTGTTAGCGAAACATTTTCAGTTTGAGGATGGAGGTGATAGTAGTTTCACGAAGTGGAAGAGAAGTCATTATAGGGAGCCTTGATCTGAATGATTCGGTAATAATAAACATACCCCCTCTTGTATTTTACTATCTTCTTAAGATGTGAACCAAATTGGTGTTTTCATAATAATATATATTTTGCCAGACATAATTATATTTTATTACTCTCGAATTTTTTTTCCAGGGACCTCATGATAATAAAATATTAACGGAAGTTAACTCAATTTACGGTAGTATTGCATATACTTCATGTTGAATAGTTGGGTATTATTGATGTATCACGCGAAACTTTCATATTAGAAATGTTTTGACATAAAGTTTAGTATGATATTTACATATTTACCCTTTGTAAAGTTATACTATCATTATCCCTTGTTTTTATTCTTTATTTCTCTTCACATTTCTTTATCCCTTTAATTTGTATCATAAGGATATCACAAGATTCTTTTTGATCCTTTCTGTTGCTTTAGAGGCTTAATGTTCCTTTAATTTATCTCCCTACATTGAGGGGTCGTTTGGTTGGATGGAATTGAGGGGTGGGAAGTGGAAGTGGAAGTGGAACCCATCATTTTTGTCTTTGGTTTGCATGAATTGGCTTCCACTTCCACTTCCATAAAAAGTGGTGGAAGTGGGTTCTCTACCTAAATCTATGGAAATGAGATGAGCTCCATGGAAATGAAAATTTAGGACCATTATACTCTCATATTTTTATTTAATTGACAACTTTGCCCTTTATATTCTAGACTTCATTAACCTCTCTCTCTCTCCTCCCACTCAACTCAACATCCTCCCTGAGCTTCCCTTTCATTCCACTCCGGCGAAGCACCAGCGAGGACAAAACTGGCGAAGACGTACGGGATCTGAGTGAGGACGCACCAGAACTTTAGATCTGAGTGAGACGGTTGCTCACACGGCAAGGACGGTGGCTCACCCGCAAGGACGGTGGCTCACACCAGAACTTCAGAAGTTCAAAACGATCGCAGTCGAGTTGCTTCTTGTTTATTTATTCTTGTTGGGCTCTTGAAGTGTAGGAGTTGAGGAGGAGGAGGAGGAGGAGGAAGGGGGAGGGGTTTGATGGCCATTGTCGGACATGGTGGAGGGATGTGTATATGTGTGTATGTATATGGTGAAGAGGAAGAAGGAGAGGACGCATATGTGGAGGGAGTGGTGGATGGTGGGTTAGATGGTGGTGACGGTGGTGGTGGGTTAGATTGTGGTGGTGCTGGGCTCAATGGTGATGGTGGTGGTGGGTTGGATAGTTAATGAAGAAGATGATATGAGAAGAAAGTTTTTGCTTTTTCTTTTTTTTTTTAATAGTTAAGCATAATTTAGGGGCATTTTAGGAAGAACCTATTTTATTTACAAATATAAATATTAAAAAATACCTCACTTCCATATACACTTACCACACACCAAAGACATATTAAAATCCGACTTCCACCTCCACTTCCACTCCTACTTCCACTTCCACTTCCATCAAAACCTCTTCCAGTGAACCAAACGACTCCTGAGGGTCTAAATATCATTAATGATTTAACCTGAATTATTTAAAAACATAAAATTTTTTAACATGTTGATCTACGTGTATATATGAAGCTACGTTGACTTATGTAATTGTTTAAAATTGAAGAGGAAAAAAGTGACAATGTATTACAAGTGGATTAAAAATACACAAGACCGTAGGTCACTTACGACAGCATTGATGCATGCTACTTTCTTAAAATCTGGTAGCTAGACATATATGTATTAATTCAACTCTCCAGTAGGCCTCTAGCTACTTCACTCTATGAAGTGCTAAATAAGCTACAAGTCGATAACCCAATAACATGAGAGCCATCAAGATCACATCAATCCACAAATGATTCAAACCCACTGATTTGATTGGAGGAAAATCTTCAACTCTACACAAAACCCCATTATTGGAACACTCATAGTAATCATCTTCATTGTACTGAACACCCAGAAGCAACCTGTAACAATAATAGCTATAGCTTAAATATTTAAGCCACACTATAAATGGAGGAATCTGTTGAACATAGTACCCTCCAGCAATGAGGAACACAAGGGTAGTCACAGAAGCTAAGGTTGTGGCCTTTTTAATGTCCATGAGAATGGCTCCAAAAGCTAAGCCAAGGCTTTGAGAGACAAGAACGCTGTAGAGAACAACAAGGAGTGAGAGAATGAAGGTGATGGGATTAGGATTAAGGCCTCCCATGAAGTAGATAATGAAAACAAAGGCGGTGGGAAGTGCTAGCTCTAATGGAAGATCTCCTATTGTTCTTGCCAGAAAGTAGGATGAGAGACGATACATTCCTGAAGATCTCTCCTTGATCAAAATTCTTCTTTCTTGTGGGAATGTGAATACTGCATTGTATAGAGGATAGAATCCCCAGAAAACAGAGAAGAAAAACAGCAAGGCTACCTGTATAATTAATATAGATACTATTAGATCTTTGGTCAAGTAGGTATATGCTGTTAAGTTTGTATTTTTAATTTGAAAGCATTCACCCAGCACTATATAATTTTAATTTGCTTTTACCAATTTTCTTAACATTTTGTTATCATTCATGGTTATTTGTTTCACTCGATTGAACTTCTTTTAAGTGTTAGTGGCTAAGTCACAATCTTATTTTTCATATCGGATTTTTAGTGGATTAGGTGTAGAGTATCTTATCATTTTAAATATAAGAATGGATTAATTAGCTTTAAAAGTTCAAGGGAGCAGTTAAATATATTACTTTAAAATATTTATATTTTTCAATTTTAAATTCATCTTTTTAACTATAATTTTACATATAATATACTGATACTCATAAATATTTCAAAAATAGCGTTTAATGCAAGTTCAAATTGAGAAATTTATCCCTTTTCTCCAAATTAAGTCAGCTTTGTCCGAACTCACCATTTACCAAGCATCTTATTAATTATCATTATTATTATATTTTCTCTATCGGTGTTTTTCCCCCTAACAATACTCTCCTTATTGAGAGTTCTTTTATCTCTCTATTTTCGAACGTGGAGGTTTAGCTTCTCACTCAGCGGGAATCATCTCTATGGTGGTCACCAGGTGAGAGAGAATTAGATGGGTTGTGTGTGCGTGTTGGGTGTGTGTAGATTTGGTTGACATTTGGAAGGCAAGCAGATGGAAATGTTGAAAAGATCTAGACTTTGGAAGATTATCAAGAGATAGCTGGGATACCTTCTTCTTTGTTTGTAGGTCTTATTGGTTCTTCATAATGGTAGATTTAATTATGTTAATGTGAAAACAGCTTAGACATATAAAGATGTGGGATCGATGGAGCATCCGTACAAAAACCACCCTTCCAATCACCTTTATGTGTTTCTTATGGAAATTTAACCATTGCAATGTGGAATTGCATAGCTCTATTGTTTTTTGTTAGATTATTATTATCTGCTTTATTCTAGCTTTAATTTTGTTTGTGGGTTGTTTTAGTTTGGTTGACAACACATGTGTGAGATGCTTAATTTGGAAAAAAAGTAGGAAAATCTTTTGAAAAAAAACAAATTAGTTTTGTCTTACTATATAGTACTAGTATGTTTTTTCATATAAAAGACATGCATTCAATTTTTTCATCAAATAATTATCGTGATATTGTTCTTACAATTTTAATCAAAACCATGTATTTTCTCTCTCTTTATTAGCCATCTAATCAACGAAAACGAAAAGATCTGATATACATACACACGTACCCTATCTTGTATGTGAGATTCTGGGGTGTGCCACCACAAGAGACCACCGAGAAAAGCAACACTTATGACTTGGAATATTCTTAATCTATTGAAGGCTTCATATCTTCGTTCTCTTATTCCTCTTTGTATCAAAACCTTAAACTGATACCACCAGCTTGTGCTCCATTTCTCTGTCTTTCTAATGTCATTTCCTATACCAAGTTCAGTTGAAAAGGTGATCCGTTATTATTTTGGAGTAGTAACAGGAACAAAGTGTGCTCGCGTAACATTGAAAGAAGAATAATGACACTCCCTCTGATACTCCCTCTATTCTTAAATATAAATATATAAGAATATAAGAGCTAGTTGACTTTCTTGAAGAATTCTAAGAAAGCTATAAGGTAATTAAAAATTGATTTTCCTTATGTTTTTTCTAAACTAGTTAATTTGACTTATAAACTAACATATCATATAATAATATACAAAATATGTTATAATTAAATTGTTTATTTTGCTTTCTTATGATTCTTCAAAGAAGTCAAATAGTTCTTATATTTAGGAATGGAGAGATTAATAAAGAAGACCTACTAGATGAAGCATGTTTCATGAAGTTGTAGTTGTCCATAACGTCTGAGTTAGAAATCTCATGTTTTAGCTTTGGGGCAATATTCTTTTCATGAGCGGAAACTAGTGCTTCTTTTATTAGCTTCCTTTCCTGTTCCAAGCTCTCACTTTGTTCACTTCCTTGCTTGGAGTCAGGGGCAATTCCTGTAAATAAATTCCAACTAAATTTTCATCAAATATCTCTATTGAAGGTACTGAAAATCATATAGATCAATAAATTAGTTGAAATCTTGGTTCAAGTTAGGGTCGACCCGAGATTAAACCAGTTATAATTTAAAAAATAATCGGATAAAAAGGTATTAATCCACAAGTATATATTTATATATAACCTCCCATAATCCAACAAAACATAATTAAAAATGAATAAAGCACAAGTACGATGGACTCTTTTTTTTTTCAAAACTCAAAATAATGTCATTTCATGTTAAAGAAAAAGAAAGGAGGGAATCCATTCAAAACTCTTGGCTGGATTAACTAATCTCCTGATTCACATTTCACATGTGTCTAGCAAGCCAAATTCAGAAATGTTTTAATGATTTTGGCTCATCCAATTGAATTTGTGTTTAAAGAAAACAAAATGACAATTGAGCGTGTAAAGTAATTGATTACCATTAGCAAGATCTAGCAAAAAGTCAGGAGGATTGAGAGGGATGGATGTAGAAAAACCAACAGAAGAAAAATACTCCATAGCTTCAAAAGCTGGTCCATAATATATACTTCTTCCTTCAGACAAAACCATCACTTTGTCAAACATATCATACAAACGGCTAGATGGTTGGTGAATAGTGGTAACCACGGTCCGGCCACCATTAGCCACCGCCTTAACGGTGGTCATTATCCTTTGAGCCGTCGTAGAATCCAAACCAGAAGTTGGTTCATCTAGCAGCAACAAACTAGGATTTATCAACATTTCTTGACCAATACTTACTCTCTTTTTTTCTCCACCTGAAATTCCCCTCACTAATGCCCCTCCTATTATACTATCTCTAATCTTTGTTAGGCCAAGTTCTGTTATGACTCTCTCAACATGATCTATCTTCTCCTTCTTTGTGAGACTATTGGGAAGCCTTAGAAGTGCAGTGAAAATTAAGGTTTCAGAAACTGAGAGGTGTGGGTAGAGAACATCTTCTTGAGAAACAAAACCTGTAGTTCTTTTTATGGAGCCTGAGAAAGTTTGGTTGTTGTATGTGATTTTTCCTGACAATGATGATTTTCCATTCAAACGACCTCCTAGAGCTGTAAGAAGTGTGGTTTTGCCACTTCCAGAAGGGCCTAACATGGCTAGGATCTCGCCTGGTGATACCATACCTGTGATTCCATTTAATATTGTCTTCTCTCTGCAACTACTATATGATGAACTTCCCCAACAAAAAAGGCTTTTATTCTCTGGTTTCACTTTGTACACCACATCTTCAAACTGGAAACATACATAGAAACCAGATATAAATAATAAGAATAATGTAGATATGTAGAGTTTGAATATTGTGGATCTATGGAATTAATAAAGTAATTGTTACCTTCAAAGTTATGGGGAACAAAGTGAGCTTTGGTAAAGTTAGGACAGTAGAAGAGTGAAGGGAATCAGAAGTCATGAGTGGCTTTTGGAGGTATTAAGTTAATTAGAATGAGATATTTCCAGTGTTTCTGGAGAAGGAGGAGAATTCAGTAACTGAAGAAGAGGTGAGAGACAAGTCTCAATCTTCTTTTAACCTCTCACTTCTTCCTTGAAGAGAACTTGCACCCAGACATACATATATATACTGGTTTATGTGTGTGTACAGTACTATAGGTTCTTCCTTGTGTAGCAAGAGGAATTTGATCCCATGAAATAAATTCAAGCCACAAAGGAACGATTGGCACAGAAAAAAATGCATCATATTTTTGTGGGAGGCACTCAAGCATGAAAATAAGGTATATTTTCCTCACAAATTCTCTCCATAATCACTACATTAATTTAATTTAAAAAAAGTTGTCCATAATCAAGTCCTTTCTTTGTAGATGCACACCTGCCCATAGTCACTTAGAGTTTGCTCCCATCATCCTCTCCTGGTTAGTGAACTATGTAGATCAATTGAGTGTGTGGATTATTCCAACTTAACTAGTGATTTTGTGAAAGGTGTGTTAGTGGTATATAATGTTAAGTTGAATCTTATCACATTGATTAGAGTTTTATGTGATGGATTAACAGTTCCTAACATATATATTATGCTATTATTAATCCATATTTCATTAGTCTCCATGATAGCATATATATCTAAACTCTTGGTCATACAGAGGGGATCGATGACTATATAGATTTATATAAAACTATCACAAGCTCACAATTTTGATAAATACTATTGATCTTGGAGCCTATTTCAGTGTTGATAATAAATGATAAAGAACAACAAATGATCACCAAAAGAAGCATACAAACAAACGAAAGTATTGTGTGTTAAAATTAGCAGTCATCAAAGTTTAAACACTCTTAACTATAAGATCATTTTTAAATTTTAATTTGTTCTTAATTACAAGATTATTTTCTAATTTTTCCCAACTTTCCCCAAATTAACCTTAATAATGCTTATCTACAATAACAAACAAGAGAGGGAGAGTGAGAGTGAGGATAAAGGTATATAGTTAGGATATATTGGTACCATCATTTGTTAATAACTAACTTAACTAACCTCTCTAATCTAATCAAATTAGGGAAAATGATCTAGTTATATTTAAAAATTGATATAGTAAAAAATACAGGAGTACGCAATACATATTGTTTTGGTTTTTTTTGTTATTAATGATAAGTTATAATGCAAGGATTGTTGTTATAAATCTGTACTACAATGGAAAATAACGATATGTCGTACATTTGTCCATCATCGCTATCAAATACACACACACACGTGTGTGTATAGTGTTTATATTTTTTTTATCGTAGCTCACCCATTTATTGTGAGATTCACACTTCATGCTTAAAACTCTGAGGAAGATGTTTGTGTTGTTTAGGTTACAAATTCATTTCAAATATCTCCGATCTTATGTACCGAGACTTATTTTTAATTTTTATTGATGTTTCTAAAATTATTCTTATCATTGCTCCGCATTAATTGTGGGTTTTTTATAAATATTGAAAATATTAAATAACTTATAAACTATATAATATTCATGAGTTTTTTCCTAACCTAATTAGTTTGGCTTATAAATTAACACCACTGCACACATCTATTAAATGACTTATTAAACTTCCATAATCTTTAACAAAAAAAATCAAATAATTCTTATATTAGGGAATGGAGGGACTAATTTTATTTAGAAAAAAAAAATCTAGTGAATGATTTTTAATGAATAACATTTTAGTGAATGCTAAATTTGAAATAAATGAAATCTTTTAACTATCATTATTTTAAAAATGACTTTTTATCATTGAAATTGATCAGTTTTATATATTTTTTACATGACTCTTTCACATGTTAATGGTAATAAGGCTTGATGTTTGAATTGAGATAGAATAAAGGTAGTTTTAAGAAAAGTTTGATATCTCTTATCTAAAATTGAGGATATGTAAAGGTGGCACCAAAATTTCTTCAGTTAAAAACTCATAAATCCAGAAAAAAATGATAAAAAAAGAATACGTAACCTTAAAAGATGGGGATGTAGTGACAAGTGATTAACTCAAGTGCTTAATCATCCATTTTTCTATAGAGTGTAGAAAAAAAAAACATTTCACTTCTTTGCGATGTGATGATGAGCAATAGAATGAAAGCAGAAGATGGAAAGACTGGTTCTAATCCTTTGAAGGCATTGAATGGTATTGGATGATAAATAGAGACATGAGACTAAGATGATTAGGACAGAATGCTTGGTGTTGTTTAGGTTACAAATTCCTTTTCCAAATATCTCAAGACCCCACTTGTTTAAGAACTTTTAGAAAGGATCATTGATGTTTCTAATTATTGATGTTCAAGTTGAGGATAAAAAATTTATAATTTAAAATTTTAATATTTAAATTAAAAATTTCTTTTATGTAATTTCTTTTTGTATTTCTTATATTTAAATTAGAAAGTTATTTTATGTAAAATTTTAAATTAGAAATTTTAACATCAATAATTAATGAAAATTATTGAAAATTCACTAGAATATTGAAAATTAGAAATAATTATTGATGTTCAAGACCCCACTTGAGAGACTTCAGATAACATTTACTCAAGACCCCACTTACTCTCTATGTGGTCAAGCCCCCGAGTCAATCACTCATATCTTTAAAGACGACTCTCTGGCAAGTTTGGTATGGAAAAAAGCCCTCCCCAATGACATGTACACCACACAATGGTTAGGTGCGTGCAATCCTCAAAAAATCTGAGGCACGTGCTTTCTGGAAAGCTGTGATATGTATCACTCTCTAGAAACTATGAAAAGCTAGAAACTTAATTATTTTTGCAAACTAACAATGTATAGTTGATAATTTATTAGCGCAGATTAGAACCATATAGTTACTAGTAGCACACAAAAAGTTTTTTGTATGATTAACCATTTTTATTAGGGTTAATCGTCTTTGTGAGCTTTTGTAATGATGGGCGCATGACCCTCGCTTTGTACAGTTTCATTTACATGAACACAATTTCTATTCTACAGAAAAAATTCCTTTCAAATATCTCCAATCCTATATACTTAACAAAAGACTTATATTTCTAATTTTTATTGATCCTTTCTGGCTAAAATTACCTTTATCAATGCTCCCTCTACAATAATTAGGAAAGAAATCGAGCATGAGATTAAGATGATTAGGCCAAAATACTTTGAAAAAAATTATATCATGTTAACCAACTTAATAACTTGCACCCTTAGGGGTCGTTTGGTTCACTGGAAGAGGTTTTGATGGAAGTGGAAGTGGAAGTGGAGGTGGATGTAGGAGTGGAAATGGAGGTGGAAGTGGGGTTTTAATGTGTCTTTGGTATGGAGTAAGTGTATATTGAAGTGAGGTATTTTTTTAATAAATATATATGTAAATAAACTAGGAAATTCCTGAAATACCCATAGATTAAAAAAAGAGAGAAAATAATTTTCATCTTCTTCTTCATTATCCACCCAACCCCCACCACCACACCCACCACCATCACACCCACCACCACCACGAACTTGCCGCTGCCACCACACCCACCACCACACCCACCACCACCATGAACTTGCTGCCGCCACCACGAATCCGCCGCCACCACCACACCCACCACTACCATCTAACCCAAACCCACCACCCACCACCACCGAACTCTCACCTTCCGCTGCCACCACCGAACTCGCCGCCACCACCACGAACTCACCACCCCTCACCATACCCACCACCCTCACTACACCCACCACCACCCCTCCCTCTACCACCGAACCCACCACAACCACCACCAAACCCACCACCACTTTGGTGGTGCGTCGGACCCTCGCCGGCGTGTTGGTGCGCTGGACCCGTCACCGGCGTGGTGGTGGAGCTCCGGACCCGTCACCGGCTTGGTAGTGAAGAAGGTTGGTGAGTATGGAAGCTTGAAACATGTGGCGGTGGTGGAGCGCCGGAAACGTCGCCGGCGTGGTGGTGTGCCGGACCTTCGTCGGCGTGGTGGTGGATCGCCGGACCCTTCGCCGTCGTGGTGGTGGAGCGCCGGACCCTTCGCCGGAGTGGTGGTGAAGAAGGTTGGTTAGGAGTTGAAAATGATATGCCTTTGAGATTGATGTTTGAGTGAGAGGGGTAGAGTTGGCAATAAACAAAACTTTTGAGGATAAACTTGTCAAAAAAAATGGGCTCCCAAGAAGTGAGATGGGTTCCATAGGTTAGGCATGGGAACTCAAATGACCCCATTTTGATGGAAAGAGAAGTGGAAGTGGAAGTGGGTTCTATCCAACCAAACCATCCAAGTTGGATTTTCCACTTCCACTTCCACTTCCCTACCCCCAGTTCCAGCGAACCAAACGACCCCTTAATTTAATCAAATTAGATGAATATATTTTGTATTTAAGGCATGTGACAGTACCATAAATTGATATAGAGCAGCATTGTCCATAGATTTTTATAATGTGACTCTGTTTCCATTGTATTCCATTGTATATACGACTTTGTATTTATTTTTCTTAAATGTTTACATCTTTCAAAAAGAGTTCATTAGGAATATAAATGTGATTCATAATAAAAATATATTCTTTTTCAGTGTATCAGAAGCCAAAAAAATATTAAGTATTGCATAAAAAATGAAGAAATTAATGGAATGTGACAATAACAGTGTTGTGTAAAACTTATGACCATATAATTTCAAGCATGTACTGTGGAAGTGGGTCGCTCAATATATGCCCTTTGAGATTTTTGGTTATCTGTTGGATATGCTTTTTATTCTACATTTCATGTCTTTTTCTGCTTTTAATGAAAATGATTTTGATGCCATCCAAACTGTTTAGTACATCTATATATTCTCCAATCAAATCTCTATATAAGTGCATAATAAACAATAATGAAAAATCATCCATATCTGTTTACGTATGATAAGCAATTATAAGTTGATTAACAATTCAACAAAACAGTATATATACCTTGTAACAAAAAAAAATATATGTACCTGCAAAAATAATATAAAATGTGATTTTTCATGATTTTATATTATAAATAAAAGTCGCAGAATCACTACCGGAGGATATATGAATTGAAGATGGGAGAGCTAATTTTTTAGACGTTAAAGATTAGAGATCATGAATTTGCTGTCTTTTCCACCATTTCATCAACTAGACTAAATTGATTAACGAAACCAATAAACAAAAGTAAAATGTAACCTTATTGATCAATTTAACTTCCTTTGGATGCCTCTAAAATTGTGATACTTACAATATTAATGCAGATGTTTCCTAAAAGATTTATAGTACGATCAACTTATATGAATGAAGGCGTTTACTAACAGATTGCTTTTTTAATTCACAGAATTAGGAAGAATAAGCGCTATTAAACTAACTAGCCATTTAAATCAACCATCATTAGTAACATAAATAAAAACTTTTTGAAGAAAAGGCATTTATGTCATTTCCATGACTACGTACGTTTCTGAAGCTGCCATATAATTGGACCCAAAACAATTTAAAAAATGTTCTTCGATTGACATCTATGGTTGGTGTGTCATTTCTCACTTAAAGGGGAAGGCAACAGCATAATGAATAGTAAGAGAATTGGCTTTTTGTGTATGAATGGACGAGAAATTGGGTTATTATTTTCATGCACCTTCGTCTTTTTTGAGGGGGAAATCGAAAAAGAAGTTTAGTACAACAACATGATTTTGTCTCCTCCATGTGAATATGTTCAAATTATAGTAGCAAAAGAACTCTCAAAATCACACCATAAAAGAAAGCCATATCTTCCATGCGATGATAGCCGTCCATTAGAAAATGAATCACATAAAGGAAGAAAAATAACAATATATTCATAGAGAGTCAATAATATATAATTCATCAATAGGTTTGGCAGAATAATCGAGATGTTCTGTTGTGATCAATACCCTTATTTATTATGAATGATGACAATTTAGACCCGATTGCAAGTATTTGACTTAAGGATAACAATAATCCATTCTTTATATATACTTAGAATCGTAATAAGGTTAGGGTACATATTGGTTCTAATTTGTGTTCCAAGATAAAAATTTTGAACATGATTTATTTTGTTAGGATCGAGATCTGTGTGATGAGGTTCTACATCGACTAAAGAAAACCTCTCTTATAAGCAAGGAAAGAAGCCTTGATTAAAAGGCCAGGCCTACCAACAAGTACACCAACTCATAAATTTTAAACATATAAGATGTTACAGTACTGAATTCCCGCTATACATTCCACACTAAGACTATTGTTATTAACATGTTTTAACTTAGTAAGCAGACTTGGTTTTAATCGCTTAAACATGATGTCTTAACTTCGAACCTACGTCAAGGTAAAAAAAACTTCGAACCTACGTATAAATGTAATGTAAAAAAATGTTTTGAAAGAATTGCCTCCAAATAGATAATATCATATATATCAATATAAGTAGCTAATTAAACTCCCTCAGTAATTATATATAAGAGTTCAATGATATAATATCATATATATCAATATAAGTAGTTAATTAAACATGATAAATATGTCCAAAACAATTTTAATCTTCCAAGTTTGTCCTTATTTATGATGAGGACCATTGAAAGAAATACAAATGTTAATAATGATATAAATGAAATATGTCATTAGAGAGAGTAATGATGAACATATATATGAAATGGAAAAAACTAATTAAATACTATTATAACTTTAGGCAAGCAATTCAAATATGGAGCGATTACTTGAATTTATAATGATTTGGTAGTTGATTTTTATTTAGTGTAATTGTGACAACCTCTTTGAAACAACAGACGTATATGTATAATAGATCCCTGGATAATATTGGAAATTTCCCTGAATTGGTAGTGTATGTCATCCCCCTCCCTCCATTTTTTCAACAAAAAAAAACTGTTGGGTGTCATATGAATCTGGGTTAAAGAAAAATGTTGAATACATTTTTTATAAAAATCTTATAAATTTAAATCTTGAAGTTTTGAATTAAGATATATATATGATTTCAGATTCATCCTAATTAACCGACGGATCAATCATAAGGCATAAATATGGAAGCTAGTTAATAGCAAGTTTTGAGTAGAGCAATGTAATGTGGGGAGATGAGATGGGGTTCCACGTACAAGGAATGTGCTACTTTTACATCAAACGCTGTTTCTCTTTGTTTATTAGTGATAAGATTCCTAAGAGAAGTGTCATTCATTTTTACCTTTTGTCTGAAGCCGAAAGTAGCCCTCGTTATCAAATATCAGTTGCCTCTATAGTTAATTTTTTTTTTGTATTATTATGCTCTTATTTAATAATTATTACACACTAAAAATTAAACTAGAAAATCCTTGAAAATTTTAACTCTACCTTAAAATTTAACACACATATAGTTTTATTTTATCCTCATTTGATGTATGCATATCTACACATACACATGAGAATGAAGTCAATTTAATAATAAATATAAGATGAAATTTTACCATACTTTGTTTCTTATTATAAGTCAATCTACCAAAAAAATTTGTCCCTAAATATAAGTCTACTTAAAAGCTAGAGATTATTATTTTTCAACTTTAACCTTATTTAATTATTGTAGAGAAGAAAGAAAAAACACAAATGTGAAAATGATTAATAAGCGTAGAGAAGGCAAATCTTAAATAAGGGTAGTCTTGCAAAATCTCATCAACATAATATAAATTTAATGATCTAACTAACAATTTTTGGCACGTGAGAATTAATTAAAATAGATTTAGAATAAGCAACATTGTTGTGTACATCATAAAATTTTAATGATGATATATGCTAGTAAATAAGGTGGGAAAAAAAAAACTTTCTTAATTGTGTATATGCCCTATTTGACGAGAGGGGAGTACTATTAAGGCCTTGTAACTTAGTGGTTTGCGAGTTTGATCCCTTGTAATTTCAAATTATTAATACTTACCCCTTTAATTAAAAACAGTATTACACGAATAAAATTATTCTCTTATCTCTTCTTCATGTATGCTTAACGTAACCTTGCAATAATTTCACTAGCTATGCTTATTCCTTCCTTTTCTTGTGATTACGACCATTTTGGATTGATTTCCTTGCAAATGTGAACTGATGATAATAACACGATTCACTTGGAATCTTGTGATAACACATAGCTGATGAATGCTACTTCCATTTTCTCCATTAGTTTCACCGTGTGTATTTATATATATCTGCCGACTATTCGGTATCTTATGCTTCAAATAATGTTAAATATCGAATATTAGTATCGTTTTTTCATCCAATGAAACTCGGATTTGAGTTTTTTATTTAGCAAAAAAATCTTCCGTTCAAAAAAAAAATTCTTCTGTTCCTAAAATAGAACTTGTTTTATGAAGTGAACTTGTTATATTAAATTTCAGTTCAAAAAAAACTTGTTATATTAACTCAATATTTTTTTATGTATTCGTACATTTTTAAATTATCTTAATTGAGGTTACTAAATATTAAATAAGTAAGAAAGGGATTGTAGGAATCAAGGTGGATGCATGGTAAAGGTGATTTGGTAATATCATATATTTTAAGAACACTCTTAACTTAATTAAATTAGGTTAATAGGTTGTGTGTGTGTGTGTGTGTGTGTTGAGTGAAGGAGTAGTGTATATAAGTTTTCTTTTCTGAAAACAACACTAATTAGCTGAAACTCATCACTAAGAAAATTTATAGGATGAAATTATCGAACTTTGCAATAAATTATTAAAAATTACCTTACTGACTAATTATATGGTTAAATCATAGACTGATGAGGCGGCTTTTATATTTTCATACTATACAGTTTCTAACAATCATCCTCCATTCTGTAGTTCATAAGTCTAATAATAATTCTCAATATGTATTGCAATTTGAGACACACACAAACATACAACATGACTCTTTTACCTAAATTTGAAAGAGCATTTCTCTTGATATCGTAATACTCCATCAGAGCTACTTTTTGTGCGTGCGTGTGTTTTTATGTTAGTCTTTTTTACAATGGATCGGACTTATAAGGCGAGCTTGACATAATGAATATTTTTAAGCTCTCAATGTAAAAATATGAAACCTACGATAGATAACAAATACGTGTCATTTATGTGACTCCATGTGATACATAAAATTTTGATGTCTATAATTGAGTGTTTTAAACTAATTTATGGTTCATTCATTACTTAAAAAAATTGGGCAATACATAGTGTTTGGAAATATTTTTGGGAAACTGTTACCCAGAAAATGTTTTTCTTATTATCAATAAACACCCTAAATTCAAAATAAAATATGGTATGAAGATAACACTCTATAATTCTACATACACTAAATATTATTGGAAAAAATACTGTAGGCTGTACGTTGGATGAATCACATACTAGTTTAAAAAATTGAGTGTTATTGGAAAAAATATTTTGACATGTCGGAGAAAATAATATTCGTATTCGATGAGTTAGTATCGCCACTCAACTAATTATTATCTCCTATATAATATTTTAAAATTTAGAATATATTTTTCTATCGTTTTTCCAAAATGTAACATTGCCCAACTTAATTAATTATATTTTCAATGTCGATCATATATTAATAAAGTACTCCATCACACCTGAAGCCCATTATACACACGAAAGTGATGAGGAAATGATGAACGAGAGTGTAAAGTTGGATTCCCTGTCTCGTCTCACTTCTGTGTTAATGTTCTCTATTGCCCCTTTTCTTTACGACTGCGACTGAAATTGGGAATACATGTGTGTATTATGTGTTTGTTTTATATATACAATTTTGAAAACAAATTTGTTATTTGAACTCATATAATTTTTATATACACCCTCCAGTCTTAAATATAAAATTACATCAACTTTTTCGCGAATGTTAAGGAAGTAAATTAAATTAGTTAAATTATAATGTTATGCTAGATGTAATTAGAATGTATGTTAGTTATTAAGTAAAATGAACTAGTTTTGAGAAAAAAAATTATAAATAATTTAAAATAATCAATTTTCCAACTTTAATATTTCTAAAAAAAAGTCATAGTGACTTCATAATTAAAACCAGTGAAATATTTGTTTTCTTTAACGATAGCAAATCTCCCTTAGCTTATGAGCCAATATTAGATTAAGTGAGGAATATATTCATTTAATTATTATTATTGCTTTTTACATGTTATGTTTCAAAATTCGTATTACGAAATTACTAATTTTTTAAATGAACATAAAATAATTTACAAACGAACATACATATGGAATGAATTAAAGCAGCTAAAAGAAATAAATATGAATGCATGTGAATCTCCATCGGTTTAAAAAATAGAGTGTATACTTTTTCTGGAGAAACGAAAATCGTTATCGATGGCTTAAGCTTTTAGTCATCACACTAAGTTCAACTTTGAACAGTACAGTGTACTGTTCTGCCTTATCCATATCCGCCATGAAATTGAGGCCAAAATTTAAAAAAACAAACAAACAAACTTGAAATGATTTAACACTTTTGTCATAATAAATGGTGCTGTTATTATATCACTTTCGAACCTAAACAGAGGGAGCTTTCAACAATCACAACCGGGTTCTTTTCTTAATTAATTGAAAAATTAGTCAAGTATTATTTTGTTATCATTTACACACAACTTTTACAGATCAACTATTTGTTCATTTAACAACTAATATTAGATTTACACACACACTCTCTTTCCGCTCCTAATTATAAAATCACTTTGACTTTTGGAGAAATTAAGAATGCAAAATTAATTACTTTAAATTTCTTATAGTTAATATTTTTTCAAAATTAAACTAATTTATTATTCTACTTATAAACTAATAACATATCATTTAATTAAATGTGACATATATATATATATATATATATATATATATATATATATATATTAATTATAATCTAGTGATCTAATTAATTTGCTTATTTATGACATAAGTGTTAAATCATTTATTTAGAATCGAAGGAATGAAGTATTTATATTGTGTGAACATTCATTCACTAATGACTAAACTAACCACCTTTTCGTGTAAGACAATATTTCATGCCGTTATGATAATACATACACTAATCCCACTGATTCTCCGTGTTAATCAATGTTTATATATGTGTGTGTGTATTATTGGATGTCGTAGTCATTATTGATTTACATTGAAACTACCGCGGTTTCACCAAGTTGGTTTTTTATATTGATGGGTTGATTTAGACGTACGTACTCTTTAATCTCTTTTGGTAAATGATGAAAACTAAAACTCACATAGACATTGCCTACCAATCATGAGAAATATAACAATCACACGCGCACACAAAATATAACTTTAACGATGATTTGATGAAAGATGAGACTTGATTGATTTTAGTAAGACTTTTTTTTAATTTATTAGTACAGTGTAGCAGAAACTGAACACTTTGGCCAAAGCATGGCCAAGATACATGAAGGATCAGGTGAAGATCGATTATATATTGACACATATAGATCTATTATCTCAATTTATAATTGGCTTCACTAATCTTCATCGACATAAACACACATACACACGCACATCACAATCATTTAGTCTCACTCAATCTTTATAAAGTTATACAAAGTAAAGGTGATTTTAATAGGATAGGTGCGTGCATGTGTCACACACACACACAATGATATGATGGAGATTGCTATATAATATAATGATATTCATGAGAAAGTATAGAGTTAAAGGTTATATATAATCTAATGTAATTTTACACTTCATAATAAAAGATGTGGCTCTATATGTATCCATACTAATAATGAAAACTAGTTTCGGTGCTCGTAGAAATATGAGTGAAAGACGCTCATTACTCACTCTGAATTGTCTAGATTTGGATCTTGTCCTTCTAACATTAACAATTTTAAATGCGATTTGAAAATGAATAATATACATTTTGTTACAAAATGATGGTTATTTGGAAATTATCATAATTTTGAATTTTGTTACCATAAAGTAATCTTTTTTTCAAAATCAAAAACTTAAATAAAAAATCTGAATATATAGTATAGTTTGGATGTGAACAATCTAAAATGAAGGAGCATGCTCTACTTATCTTTTCAATAAGTGCCGAAACTTGTTATGCTGATAATGAGGAAAGGTACATTGGTTGCAATATTTTATGATTTGCCGAATAGTTTGATAAGTCAGGAGTATATCCTACTCATCAAGTGTTTTGATCACGCTGACTCTTAAAACTATAGATGATTTTTTTTGGTGAAATAAAATTGTAGATGATTCTTAGGTCCCAGAAAGTTTAACCAAGGATGATATTACCTCTAAATATTGGATTCAAGTCCTTTCTTCATACAGAAGTTTCAGTGATCGATACTATCATTTTTGTAACTGTCTCGACCGATATTTGCAACTCATCGTACGCTTGTTGATAGTAACCTATCTCTAGTCTTAAATGATGGATGTTGTGGACACTGGACAGCATATACGTGATGAGAGGCGTGACAGAGGAACAACATTTTAATTTTTGTGTTCAACAATGGAGATAACGACCCAACTTATGATACCTCCTCTCCACCAAACTTTCTCTTTTTAAAATTAAATGACATGGTCCGCAAAGTTTATGATTTAATGCCAATTATTATCAGACAATGATCGATATGATAATACCCATAGACATATTGAGTGATAAAATGATGTGAGGAGAAAAATACTAATGTGAAGGATTACGATAAAGAGTCACACATCCCTTGTCAAAGTTGTATGACTCGACTAACATGAAATAGTTCTCCAAGTCTAAGCTTTGGTAAGAAGTTTCTAGATTGACTTTATGAGAGGGAGGAGGGCTATATATATGTACCTCTTATTTGAATGAAGTTGGGGGAGAAGCTGTGTGCCTCTCTTATTTAAATGTAGTAATATTCAATTATCAAGTATTATCTTTAGTCTTTAATATTCATTTGCCTAATTGAGAAGAGAAGTAAAACCATATAAACTGCTGAATTATAATATATATGCCATTTGATATTTCTGAAAATCTTATGAAAATTATTTTGCCATAAATATATCAAAATTTACAAGTCATACAAGTTTTATTGGAGAAAACTAATGAGTATGAGATAAAATGTAAAAATGCATCATATTTATAATCAAAATTCAACTCTAACTGGCTTTTATATTTAAAACATGAAGCAGTAATAGTTAAACATATTTTAGATTTAAGCGAATCTTAAATTCCGCTGTTCAAGGGGCCCTCATTCGAATATATGTATTTTCAATGCATATTTACCTTTACATTTATATTGATCGTGGATCATATGAGTTGAATATTCTTTTGCGATACAGAATGAAATTATTAACAACAGGGGGTGATGATGATGAAGTGTTAAAAAATGCTTGGGATACTAAGTGTGAGAAAATATTTATTACTCCCCTATTCCTAAATATAAAATCTTAAAGAATGTGTTCTTAAGTATAAGACTTATTTCTAATTTGTCTCAACTTTCGTATTGATGTTCTTCAATGAAAAACAAGTGATTGAGGGAGGTTATTATTAACAACTGACATCCTTAATTTCATTAAATCTGGTAAACAGTCTTATATATATTTAACACGCTACAAAGTGAGCAATTTAAATAAAAAAACAGTCCAAGTTGAAGGAAATACTATATTATGTCTGAAGCTGCATGTATAGATTCTCTACTGGCCATCGATACACAACCATAAAAGGTCCCTCCTCCTTTCACGCTTTTTGTGTAAACTTCAAAACAATTTAACTTCAGAGTATGAATCACTTTCATTCTTGAATTACCGCAAATCAACACATGAAATACAATGTTCGCTGCCAAATTTCCAATGTTTCTCATTTATAAAAAATCATTATAATTTTTCAAACAAATAGAAATGAAATAAGTGATGAATCATCAGATTTACCTTTTCATCACACAAGTTGAACTCTAAACAATTTTATTTTGAAACATGTAGAAAATCACATTGAGATGAACAATTCACTCTAATTTCATGTAGAATTTAATGGTTATAACTGGAAGAGTGTTCAAATATGATTTGATTTTCTTTTTCAAGTAATTGAAATCATTTTTCAAACAAATTATATTTTTGAAATAAAAAACGTAAATAGATTTTTATTTTATTACGTTCAACATTTCCTCCTTCCTAAATGTAAAATCATGTAAAATATATTTGACTTTTTAGATTATATATTAGCTTATAAATCAAATAAATTAATTTAGACAAAAAAAATTAGACATTCAAGCTTAAAGTCAATCAAGCCCTATATTGTCTTCATTTACTATGTTCTCCTATTTGTCCATATTTCTTGTATCTTTCTAAATGGAGTATTACAAATGAAGAAATCATGAGATCAAATTTATAAATCCTTATTTTAGCAGAGATTACAAGTTAATAGAACTTTTTTACTTATAACTCACCGAAATGTTTTAATTTAAAACCAGAGTTACAAATATTGAGCATGCTTTGCGGATATACCATTAGCTGTGATAATTTGGAGAGCTGAACAGATCTATACTCCTCGTTTGGATTCTCCCTAGCCAACGAATCTAATTCCTTCCTTCAAAAGAAATTGAATAGAGAGTACGGAGCATAACATTCTTTAATTATTGCAAATCAACTATATGAAATAAATAAATATTTAATACCAAAAAGCATGTAACCTAATAATACGTCATCTCCCTAATCAATGACGAGAAGGTTGCGAGTTTTACTTCTTTACTTTACTTGTAAGTCACCATGAAAAGTAACATCAAGCAGTGCAATAGCTTAAAGTAATCAGTCGCTCAATGTCTTGAATTCCAAAGCATTGATAGAAATCTAAAAGTAATTCGTCTCATTTCCCATTAATTCACGAACAAAATTGTCATGAAATCTCAAAATCTACCATCCCGGGAAAATTCAAAAAATTACATGATAGACTCGATCTGATGGAGAGTACAACATTACAAAAATGAATGAAGATAATATATACGGAACTCAAAAGAATAGTATTGGTTTAAGTATTAATTCATATTCCCAGTATAGTCCTGATTTGATCAGGAGGATGCCTTGCCAATGACCTAGGGTCAGGATATTCATTCTTGGGATCCATGATTGCATTGTAAATAAGCTCATAAGCTTCAGCCAAAGACCTGGCCACACCGATGCAAGCCTCAGAGCGCAATTGTGGAACTACCATCTGCTCAAATTCAGGCAACGAGCTCTCGCTTCCCAAAATAAACCCAAACAGAGCTTTTAAACACTCTGAAAGATTGGCTGGACTTGTGTCCTCCATCTCTGCCAATGGGACTCCAACCATTTCCTTGTCTTCTTGCTTGAGCTGCATTGAGTTGTGGAAGAGGGCCATCTTTTGTAACAACCCACATCTGTTTAATATGGCATCAACTTCTTTGTTCACAAGTACGTGCAGGTGGTTATCAATCATCTTTCCGAGCCTTCCCACATAGTCAACGGCCACCTCATGGCCCTCTAGAGGTTGTTTAATAGCACACAGGCAGTTGATGAGAAATATCTTGGATGGGGTCTCAGTGGTCTGCCAAAAGAACACATCAGACACTTCAACATCCTTGTAATATCATTGATCACTATGTCCACATTTGCAAGTTTCGTGATGTACAAAGATCTTCCACTATTTATTCCCCCTTATGCATTAGTCCAAATCATATCATTAATTTCACAGTATAGCACGGGACTTTACTCATTGATCCAAGTTAATTTACAACTAAGAAATGCAACGCAACTTCAAGGGACACATTCCAAAATTGCAGAAAACTTAAATGTTGGTTTCAGTTTCCTCACATTAGGATAAAATTTATAAATTATTGCACAATCAAATGATGACCACTGGAAGCGTGCACGCGCACACGCACACATATCAATTATAAAAATTCACTAGTGAAGCAGCAGGATAAAGTGGATAAATCATAGATCCTAGAAGTAGCAATAGTTGGTAAGGACCAAAAGTGAAAAGACTAAAGGTCTTAGTGAGGGACCTGGGAAGATGAAGCAGAGCCGCTTGCTGACAAGATTGCATCAACTGATGATTTTCTGATTTGGCTGGAGTCCGAACTCATCCTACTTCTTCTTGATGAATGCCCAGAGCCCTTGGACTTATGTGCCTCTGCCGCTTTCTCACACATCTGCAATGAACAGGAAGTTATGATATTCCATAATTTCATTGCAATAAAAACCAGTTCAAGGTTTCTTCAAATGGGCCAGGGCCAAAACAGGCCTACAGGCTACAAGCTTACAAAATAAACTGGGTAATATTTAGTGTGATGAGTGAACGGTAAGTTTATTGTCTGAGAAGGTGGGTGTTTCAAATTATAGGAATATGTAGTAAACAAAGGCGGAGGTCACATACAACTTTTTACCATCTTACAATGTTACTTTAGAATAAAAACAAGTGCAACAATCATCAAAGACAAACAGCATTACAAAGGAAGCTCAAATTTGGAACCACTAAATCACTTTGCTTCATGCCTGCTAACAGATCACAGTAACAAATGCATGTATCGGAATGACAGATGGAAATATACACCTGAATGATTGGATCCAGTATTGCAGAAATAACGGGATCAAAAGGAGGCTTTTTGCCAGAAGCAGGAACCATCATGCCGTTATAGTTATCAATAATTTCAAGGAGGAGAGATACTCCTTCCCTTACTGCTGCAGGAGGGGAAAGATCAACAGAAACAAGGGGGGGATATCGTAAAAGCTTTTCGCCACGACCTTTCAAAATATCAAAAAATGTTTTCTGAGCAGCATCTTTCAGCAACCATAGTGTATTACAAAGTGCAGTTTCTCGCCCAAGAAGATCTGAAATCTGTATGATCATTAAAAGTTAAGACAAAATATATGGATGGGTACAGTGCTGTCAAACAAGAAAAAGATTTGATGACAACTCACAGTATAGCTGTAAAATTCAAGAGTGTTACTCAGTTTGTAAGAGACAATGAGATTTGGTTGAGACTGTAAAACTTGTTCAACTCTCACTTTAAATGGCCGGCAAACTCCTTCAAAAATTCTATCCAGAACAAATGTCAGGTCAGATTCTGTCTTCCCAGAACCATTCTCAGAGCTCTTGGAGAACTGATCTGCTGTTGGTCCAGAATCCACTAGAGTGTCTGGATCAAGTAGCATAAGTAGAAGTTCGCGTTCAGATGCCAAGGCCTGCATGTAGGTCCAATACAATAAAATTAAGATACATGAGAAATAAATGATGTAGCAACAGAAGTGACTTTAAGCATTCACCCACCAGATTGTCTTGATAAACTCATACCTGATGTAACCACCCAAGCATATCGCCCACATATCGTAATGGGTCATGAGCATGAACCTCAATAGGTCGAGGCATTCCACCAGGTCCTCCACGAGTAAGAGCACTTATGAATCTTCTAAATAATGCATTATGTCTCATATTGGCCACCTAAGTAAACAATAACACAACAACACACAAGAAACTTTTTAGTTTCAGTTCAAACAGAGTATTCTTCGAACAATATTAGGTTCAAATGCGAGAGCTGATCTGTGAACATCATTAGGCATTGGCAAATTTCGAAAAATCAAAAGTTTCAGTTCCATGTTGGAAAATCACAGGATTCAAATCCAAAAAAAAAACAATTATTTTTGTCAAATGTTATATAAATCGATCAGATTCATAATGATATCACCTCTTCTGCACAATACTTGAAAAGGACAGGCCTTTCTCTGAGGCAGCACACAGCTGTTTTTAGGAGCTCATTAATTTCTGGATTGTCAGAATCGCCCAACTTCCTACATTCTGCCTGAACCCACCTACAAGTAAGATTTACAAATAGTTGTATATCAACGAGTTAGCTAATATCCATAAGAAAACAACTTTTAAAAATCAGTGACAAAGGAATAGTACGTAAGCAACTTCATCTTTGACAGCCATTTCAATATCATATGCAGTAACATCTTTTTCGGCCAATCATTGACAGAAGTAAAGTCTTAGTTCTGAAGGCTCTAAAATTAAATTCCCTTTGCTAACACATCATATATATTACATTACATATGTTTTAGGGGAAATTTGAGCTTTTTGATTCATTAGCTACTCCAATTAAAATAGATTAGACCTTTCCATCATCAAACCTTTGCAGTTTAAACAAAACTCTTATCTATTCTCTTCCAATTATTCTTGATAATCCTTCCTCCAAAACTCCCAAATAAATATTATTTTCTTAACAAAGATTTTGCCAACAAAAACATCACTGAAACAAGAGGTTATGGACTGCTCAAGTTATCATGGATTAGATTCTTTTTAAGTGAAGATTAGATGGTTGTTATTAAAGAAGAAGAATCTTGACCTGCACAAGCGCTCATAAGCTCCTTCTTGGTACACAGCCATCATATCCATCAGCTCTAAACCAGCACGCTGAAATGAAATTCTTGAAGTTAATAAAAAGTGAAATATTATTTTTAAAAACATTATAGTAAGAAAATTATAGAGAAATGTTCCTGAAAAAAGTCAGAAGAAATTGAGAATTGCAGAAGTAGGGAACATATAGGAAACATTGACACTAAAGAATTAAGAGGACACAGTATTGTTTCTTTAGTTCATTGGCAAAGAGGCCCATCTTTTGCAAAACGAGAAATGAAACAACACAGCTCATCCAGCCCAAGAGAACAGCCCACAAAGCTGAAATTAATATCCATATGACTTGAAATTATTTGATTTCAACATATATATAAGGTGCAAAGAAAATATAAAAGTCCCTGATAAAAATAAAGGTGAAAGATTGAACCATATGGGTATTTAGAATTGAGAAAGATGTTGTAATAAAAAAAAGGAATTGAGAAAGATGCATTAAAGATATTAGCTCTGTTTGGCCCAAAAGCAATATAACAAGCAATATAACACCTTTATTTGATTACAAAATTGTCTTTTTGCTGCAGCTCAAAGCGAAAATGGAATGAGGCAAAGATAGAAACAAAACAATTACCTGATGATGTGTCCTAAGCAACACTTTACAGTTGGCATGAATTTCTTGGACATGAGACAGTGCTTTGAAAAAGTTTTCATTAAGTTCTTCATCTCTAAGTGCACTTATCTATAGACGAACAACAGTTTGTTGTAAGAATTCCATATTTGAATTACAAAATGACAGCCCAATCATTGCAAAATATGAAACAATAACTTAAAACCTCTTCAGGGGAGAGCTGATAATCACGCAGGAAACATGACACAATCTCTTGCCTTTGTGTGGTAGTTTCAAGATCTTGTTTGAGCCTCTCTGTGGTACTGATAATGTCACCTGTGGTAGCACTGCAACTATTCAAGGCCTTTGATATCCTGTAAAAGGTCTGAACCTTAATCTTTTTTAATAAAAACATCATTAAAGGGAATATTCTGACTGAATAACGAATAATTCTAATTACAGAGCGATATAAGAAGAATTTGAAGGTAAGCTAAATATCATGAGATGTTTGTATCTTAATAGCGGATAAAACAAACAGTCCGGAGGCCGATTAAAAAAGAGGGAGATTAAGGCGAACACTCGCCGAACTCATAGAATGAGATCTATTGGTGAATAATATATCCAAAGATTTGGTTGCTGATAGAGCACAATGACGTCATATAATCCATGTATTCGGCCCCACATACTAGGATAAAGCTTTGTTGTTCATATCCCAATGGCATCGTCAAAATGATAAGCACAACATCATTTAAAACCTAATGTTCCTGAGGTGTCAGCCCTCAAACAAAATAGTCTAGCCAATTATTGAATTAGTTTGAGGTTAAAGAGCAAGATTTGCTAATGAGTTCAAAGACCAAATCAATATGGTAAGAGGGAATCATAAAAATGTAAATGACATCATTAAAATGAGTTTCGCTATCAACCAATCTGGGAGACTCACAAACATATCATTTCACACCAAAAACACAGACATTGAATTCCTTTGTCCTAAACTGTAAACCAATTTTCCGATACACTTGCTCTCATATTAACCCCAACTCCAAAGCTAAATTTTAATATGGTAAAGAGGAAAACCCCCATGTCCTAACAGCTTCACCAGAATAATTAACAGAGTATCAATCATAAACTGATGCACCTGAAATTTCCATACCAAGCAAAACATGTCTCGCATAAATTAGCTACAGAACCCAAATCTATTCTCACATCATTTAATCCCCAAATAAAGCATTAAAATAGTGAATTGCACCAAAGTGTAGCTTCTCAACTAACCACTAACCAATACTCCATCCATTCCTCAATACAGGACCTAATAAACAACAAAATACTAATAAATTGATTTACATTTTTTTCTCTAAACTAGTCTTTCCATTTAGCTAAAATATAATCTAATAACACACAAGTGCGAATTTGAAAGAAAATCGAAACCTGTCGCAGCATTCAGCGACGGCATTGACCTCTTCCTCAACGCGATCCAAGGCCTAACAAGAGAAACAAACACACACAAAAAAGCGAATCAATCAGATCAGAACAATGAAATGAAGTGAAATGCGAGAGGAATTCAGAAAATTGAGCGAGAAGTGGAAATAAGGATCACCGATTGGACGATATCGGAGGCGGCGAGAAATTCGAGGTTGATGGAGAGAGAACGGTTCTCAATGGTGGATCGGAGGTTACGGCGAGATTGAGGAGTGTTGTGAGTGTAGAAGGAAGATAAAGTATTGAGAGAAGACAATAGATCAGGCGTGTCGGTTCTTGATTCCAGAACCTTCTTTAGCTTCCGAGAAAGCCCTGGCGCTAAGCCTGGCATTGAACTTCCCATTTTCTCAACCTTCTTCTTCTTCTTCTTGTTATTGTGTGTTTTGTTTAGATCTTTGATTTACTTTTTGTCATTCTTCTTACATTTCTGGTTTCGTTTTTTTTTTTGTTTGGTTTGGTTTGTAGTTTTGTGTGTGAGAAAATTTGGTTCCAAAATAATGGGTAGTAAATAATTGAAAAGTTTTGGGGTAATATGGTCATTTACATATATCGTGAGGCCCACAAATTTTCTCTCTTCATCTCACACTTATCGTGGGCCCACAAACTTTACCCTCTCATCATTACACCTACTTTCCATCTATTATCCTTTTCAATTCTTTAATTTCTTTCTACCTACCAAACACACAAACACACTCTGAGATGAAGCTCATGCTTGTTGCAGGCGGGTTCGCTTGATGGTTGATCCGACCCGATAAATGGTGCCGGGTTAGAAGATTCGGACCGCTACTGCCTGCTCCCTGCTCGTGTCTAATCTCATGTGTCTCACTCTCACCTCATGTTTGGCACACCCTCAAACATATGATTCATTTAAATCAAACAAATATTCACATTTTTTTAAAAAAAACAATCCTTTCAACTGAAAACTAAATCTATAATGCCCTTATAAATTAAACAACTTTTTTTAAATCAAAATACCCTTATAAATCAATGGTCATCTGATAAAAGTATATTTAATTTATAAGGGTATTATGGATATTTCATGTCTAATATTATTGTCATATTAGTGAAAATGTCATTTTTGATCTCATACCTAATGTTTGAGTATCATTTGTGTGCTTTGAAATAGTTATGTACTATTTTTTGTTCCTTGACCAATATTTATATATCATTTTTGTGGGTCTTCGCCTAAAAAATTAATATGCTTCATTATATAGACCCTAAATTCTTAATTATTTAAATTCAAATAAGGTAAAATTAAGTAGTTAAAATCCGGAGTCCGGACCATGCATGGTTATGATTATAGTATTTCGGTTATTACATGAGGGAACACATAGTAGGATATGGATCATAAACAGCGTAGGCAATAGTGGGGCATGGTGGAGGAGCAAACTGGTGGGGATTGTAATTACAGTTACATGGACAACCTGCAGGTGCTGGTGGCGGCTCTGTATCATCGCCGCCACCTTCTTCTCCGTCGTCAGGGTTGTCACCAGAAGGGTTGATGTCTTGCAAGCTCAAGAGTTTGGCGTGACCAAACTTCTTCCTCATAGAATTGGTCAAGCAAACAGCATCCACTTCCTCTCCGGTCACTATTATTTCGTCTTCCCCGTTTAATCCCACTGATACCACTCCTGTATATTCACACTTTCTTCATCATCATCATCATCATCATCATCATCATCATCATCATCATCATCATCATCATCATCAATCAATAACTTCAATTTTTACTCACACACACACACACACATGCATTATCATCATATATTTGCAGTATAACAATCACAATAGTTAATTTAAAAACTGGAAAAGGTCTTGATATAGTGGGCGATGTCATTGTAACATAATATGATGAGGAGTTATAATCTATAATAAGTGTGTGATATGTATATTTCTGGTTTTCGTCATTTTTTAAAAATTATCTTATATGTCATTAGCAACAACAACGAAGTAATAAAAAAGATGGAAAAGGGTTAGACTTAAAGTCAATGATTATTGGATTAATATTAACTATTTTAATTCTTAATAATTAAGTGACATGCATAAGCTAAGCTAATACATTTAGCATGTGAGCTCGGAAGTAGGAGTATATATAAATCACCTTGTGCTGCAGCTGCAAGTTTGAAGGCCTTGCGTCTGCTTTTATCACTACTCATCACTCCCACCTTTATTACTATTATTTTCTGCAGCAATATATCGATATAGTACGTAGGCTTTAATTTCCCACCAGCATGAGCAATATCAATATTTAAAGATGTATAAAATAATATATAATATATTTATATAAGTGAGCTCACCACCATCTTCAAACTTTTGAACAGAGAGCTGTAACTTATTTTTGGTATTGTTGTGGGAAACAAGTTAAATCCCTGTAGTTGTATGTGTTTGTAACTTTGTACAGCCTCTAGAGTGTAAAGAGAGCACTAATATATAGAAATGCAAAATATAGAGACAGCAAGGGGATATTTTAATATTTATTTTTATTATACTTCTAGTCTACTCGCCGTCGACCTTCTGAGTTCAAATTTTCCACAATTACACGCATTTACGCCATACATACTTTAGCTCTATGTCCCTTGTTTGCTCGCATGGGACTTCTTGAATTTACATTATACCCCCTCTCTTGCTCCTAGAGTATTCAAGTTCGAAAGGGTCGGGTTATTTTGGTTCTCTCACTTATAATATTATATATTATTAATTATTAATACCAAAGTTTCATATTGATATGCTCGTATAAAGGAATAATATTAACCAATGAGTAGTTGGTTGAGCTGATAAGTGAACTATAAATCCGTAAGTATGAGAAAACATATTTGAATCCTGGGAAACACTTTTATTGGTAGAAGGGACAACCTTACTTATGCCCCCTCAAGTCCGGACTAGTGTATTGTCAATAGACATTGAATTAACGGGTGGTAATTGACCAAAAAAAGAATAATACTATATTGGTCAAAGGGTACTTCTAGCTTTCAAGTTTCAATGAATTTGATTGTTAAATGCGTATTTAGATAAACTAGCATTCATTCATTTTAACTGCCTAATTTAACTAACTTTTAAGTATTTACAAGTACAAGTAACTCATTTTTTCTATCACAAGTAACTTGTGTATAATTTTTTAAATGAGGGTATTATAAATTAATACAGAGCTGACAAAAAATAGCCAAACAAAGGCAGGGACGTAGGTATGAAATCAAAAGCATTTGACTCTTATAAAATATATATAATAAATTAATATATATATATATATATATATATATATATATATATATAATTGAAGATTTAGTCATACCTTGCATGGAATTTAATTAGTTAATGCAAGGTATGACTAAATCTTCAATTATATATATATATATAGAGGCTTATACTTCCATGCAAGGCATGAGGTACGTAATGATGAAAGTACTCGAACATTTTTACTTGCATTTATGAACAAATGTATTCATGTTGTCATTCTTTGTAAGTTGAAGAAAAAAGCAAGAAATATTTTTGTATCAATTTATTTACCAAATGAGTAATTTACATTGGCCACGTCTGCTGTGTGTGTGAGGTATTGCACGATTACACGTCTTAGGGCCTGTTTGGATTTAACTTTTGGAGAATAGCTTATGAGAAAATAGCTTTTTTAGAATAGCTTGTGAGCAGAATAGCTTTTTTGAAAAATAGCTTTTGATAAAATGAGAGTGTTTGGATAAAGTGTTAGTAGAATAACTATTTGAATGTCAAATTACCGAAAAGGACAATGTTACCCAAATATTTATGGTAGTGTTTGACAAATTACCAAAAATTGCTTTTTTTTTGTTAATCACCGCCCGGTTTAATCCGGACTCGAGGGGTAGGAGTGTTGCCCACATAGGCAAGGTTGTCCCCTCTCCCAATGAGAGCGCTTCCCGAGAATCGAACACGCGTTCTCATCCTTACGGGAGTTGTAGCCCACCTACCAGCTCAACCAACTACCCATTGGTACCCAAAAATTGCTTTTAGAATAACTTTTTAAATGTCAAATTACCAAAAAATTTCTGAAAAGGAGAAAATCCCAACTTTTCCTCAAACCTAGGTTTTGGACCTGAAACCTAAGTTTTGGACTAAAAATAGTTTTTTCAGATTTTTTATAGTGTTTGGCAAATTTTGGGTGAAACCTAGGTTTTATTTCCAGAATAGCTTTTCTGAAACTATCCAAACAGGCCCTTAATGATGTGTAGTGCATGTTTGGATATAAGGTTTTAAATCGAGGTTTGCATCTAAACTTAGGTTTTAAAATTAAAATAGATAAACACTCTCAACTTTTTTAAAATAGTTTTTTTTTTCTGCCAAAATCTAGGTTTTAGTTAAATATGACAAACATTCACAAATTTTTCAGGATAGCTTTTATGCCTGAAAATCTTTGAGAAAAAAACTTAGGTTTCATTAGAAACTATTTTTTCAATTTTTCCGTAAACTATTCTCAAAAATCTATTCTACAATCTATTCTCCAAAAAGCTAGGTGTGTTTGGCTGTACTTGTGGAAAAGTGACTTTTTAGTAAATTAGTTTATTTTTAAGTCAGTTTGAAAATAAGTTTTAAGTTGACTTATTTTTATGTTTGAATGGACGATGAAAAATTGACCTATTTTCCCATTTGACTTATAAACATGTGTGGATGATTATGCGTTGAAAATGAAAAGGACAAAAAAGGGCATAAATTTCATTGAACAATGCACATAAATTAAACATTTGAATTATGATAATTTTGAGTGAGAAAATAAAAAGTAGTTTTTTATAAATAAAATATTAGTTTTACCTCAAATCAAATTTAGAATTATAAAATAAAAATATTCTCTATTTCTAATATTATTTTACCACAAAAGTTACACATCAACAAAAAGATTAACTTAATTTATATGCTTAAATTGTTTATCCAAGTATTTATGAA
Source organism: Mimosa pudica (assembly GCA_029929735.1). Lineage (NCBI taxonomy): Eukaryota > Viridiplantae > Streptophyta > Magnoliopsida > Fabales > Fabaceae > Mimosa > Mimosa pudica. The sequence goes on from JAKELP010000024.1 coordinate 13,223,498, forward strand.
ACTGTAGTCATCAGAAACCATGATCAAACTACATAATATATATAACCAAATTGTGATCAGATTATAACGAACAATCCAACTAACAAACTACTATAGTAAAGGTGAGAACTTTCTGTTTGATCCAATTAATTTGATGATTTTATTGGTTTTGATGATCTGCTGCCAGTGGCCACTATAGAAAACAAAAGTTAATACCAACACATGGAAATAGCTTCAGTTTGTAAAGAGGCCCCAAATGCCAGGATTTAGAACAATTATCTGTGGACAAGTTTTACTACTGGGTTACAAGAATTGCATTCCCCTCTTCAAGAATTATACAGAGCAATAATTCAATCAAAAAATTTCATAGGAAATTTTGTCAGGAGGAAAATATAAGACACAAGATAGGCTTTAAAATATATGTGTGAAGCAGCTCCTTCAAAGCAAACCAATGGAAATGCAGATGCCACGTGGATATTATCATAACCATTCGCATAGATATAAAAGCATATAGAAATAAGCTATGTTTCTTTTGAAATAAGCTCAAAAAGTTGGCTTCTAAAATAAGTTGTTTTTTTAAATAAGTTGAATGAAAAATATGTTCATCCAAACATGTAAAAAAAAGTCATTCTCACAAACCAGAATCTCAAAATAAGTATCTTACTTTTCAAAAACAAAATCTAGTCAAACACACTCAATGATATTGTGCACTTGAAATTAAAACAGAAAAATACCAAAGAAGATCTTAACCAAAAAGAATGATACTAAATAAGTAAAAATCTTAAGCGGGATCTAAGCAAGGTGTTGTGTACCCGTCTGTACTTGCGTTTGAACCCTGAGAAGTCTCAAATCAAGGAGCGACTCTGGATTAGTCTGCATCCAAAAAGTGTGGGACACCGGGAGCTCTAAGCAAGAGCGGGATCAAGCAGCAAGAGCGTGATCAAGCAGTGACTTTTCTAAGGTTTTAATTTCATCGCCCTTATTTTAGTGCATAAGGTTGACATGTGCTTGGAGCTATTGAAGAACTGTGATGATGCGTTTAAGTCCAAAAGAAGGTTTTATTACTTTGTTATTATGTTCTAGAATTTCAACGCGCTTATTTATTGATAATGAAACTAGCTCCTTTATGCTCATTTTCTATGAAATTTCGCTCGGCTTTAAGTTTTGGGGTATAATATAGCAGCTTCTTGATGACTTCAACCCCCAATGGAAAAAGAGCTGAACAATGGAACATAATAATCTTTGCATTTAGGAATATTTTGTGGGAGAGAATAATTCAAAATTAAATTTCATAAATTTCTAGTTTTTTGAATTTGAAAAGTTAAGTTAGGGAGTAATTTTAGGTTTCTTAAAATAATTATGAGAAAATCAACTTAGCTTGTTGAGATTTTCTATGTTCAGTTTTTAATTTATTTATTTTTCAAATTTCCAAGTTGTAAGTCTATACAGTTGCTATTCATCCTTAATGAAATTGTCTTTTGATTAGGTCTTTTTTATATTATTATTATTTTCAGAATATTTACATTTAATTTTATAATTTCTAATAATATTGTCACTCTTTTTGTTAAAAAAAAATAGATTTAGATGCCTTTAACATGTACCATCTTATTCTGACTTGGAATTCCTTTCCTCTTGAACTTATCGATCTCTTCTATCATCCGATCCGACCCATTCTCTGTCTCTACTCTCCCGCCTTTCTCCTTATACATGCTACGTACTACTTATCAAATTACATCATGATTGTGCTAAATTTTCCATCTAGGACTACCTTACTAATCAACGGTCTTCTCATGCAAGCTTGTCATTATATTGGTGGAAAAGATGAAAAGAAAGATAACCAAGCGTGGTTAGTGTAGTGGTTACCTCACTTCACCGCTTAACCAGAGGTCTCGAGTTCGAGCTCTGGGAATGCAGCCTGCCCCTTGGCCAGCACTTTACCCTTAAGTGGAGGCCCCGGTGCGGATCTGGATTAGTCTGAGCCCGTTGAGTTCCCCGTGACATTGGGGCTGGCTCAGGACACCGGATTAAAAACTCAAAAAAAAAAAAAAAAAATGAAAAGAAAGATTGAACATGCACATGGGTGCTAATTATGAGTGGGATTAGGTTGAAGTACACGTGTTTAGACCATTTGTATTTGGTAGGAAATTTCCGTGTCTTTTCCATGACTTGAATCGGGGGGATAAATTGACTGTCACCATTTGTGGCTGTAGCCTGTGGGGATAAATTGACTGTCACCATTTGTGGCTGTAGCCTGTCGGCTTCTATAAATTTTGTATTTCATCCACTTTTGTGTGTGTGTGTGTGTGAAGCATATAAAAAATTTTATTTTTGCTGTAAATGTAAGCCACATTTCATTTTACGAGGAACTTAAATTTTTTCCTAAACTATTCCTATTATTTATTATATATTAAGGAGCTTTCATTAATTAAATTATTCTTGCATAATGACAATTCTTGAATGCGATATTCTTAAAAACTTAATGTACTTAGTAATTTCTGACAAACAACTAATTGAATTTACTTTTTAATATTGGGTTAAGGCCTTAAGGGTAATATCTACCCGAAAGCTTGCACAAAAGATCATATCTGTCTAAGAAATTTGCAAATATCATATTTGGACAAAAAAAATACTTCCGGATCTCATCTGTGTATACTTCGAGGTAAATACGACCCTTGACACTTCAATAATTTAGTGGATAAATTTTAGAATATGAAGGAATTGAATCCACTTAATGTTTGATTTACTATTACCTATACCCCATATGCGATTTTAGATTTTAATTTTGTCATTTCAAATGACGCTAATTGTCAGCCATGAGAAACAAGTTCAATGAACGTGCGATAAAGAAAATGGAGGAGAGCATTCTGGGGAAAAATGAAGGCTGCAAATGAAGCTTCTCAAGAAAGCCTAATAGAAAAGATTATATACATCTGAAGTCCTGATCTTGATGAGATCGAGTGGTGTATATATTTTTCAAGCTATTGGATCTTCCCTTATATCAGCCTTTTAAGATCGAGTTTGAGCCTTTGAGGTTCGTTCAATACTTTCTATCTTGAAGTGCGCATACATTTCTTCTATCACTTTCAGTCTTTGGCTTACTAAGCACTATTAAATGGGATCTGCCATCCACAAGAAGTGATGGGGGTATTTACATAAGCGTTGGAAAGTAGCGCCCTCTGACATAAGTAATAATGGCGCGACTACGTTCTGACATTTACTAAACACCGCTAAGTTTAAAAGATGTTCTATTAAAAAATTAGAGTTACTTAGGTCATTCAGGTATTTATACTTACTATAACTGCAGCAAAGTAATCGTGGCAATTTCAGCACGAGTTTCAACCCCATTTTTGCTGTGTTTCGAGTATAATCGTCGCTATGTGAACTTTTAGAGGTTTTTTTTTTGTTAAAACACATGAATGTGTTCATGGCTAAGTGGTGGATTTTTCGTAATGTGTTTTATTTTTTAAAACACTAACATGTAAGATGTCCCGCCATTTGGCGCGACACCATGCGTTTTTATTAAAAGAAAAAAAGAAAATAAATATCGTATGTCTCACCTCTCATAGAACGGCATATCTAGCTTGCACAACTACATCTTATTTATGTCGCACATTTTTGGCTTGACTAAATTTTATCTATGTTGCACATCTCATGGAGGAAGCGACTACATAACTTTTTCTTGTAGTGTCTATTTATAAATTTATGGTAGATAAACTGAACCTTGGACCTGAGTTACTAAACTAAGGAATTGAGAAGAAATTAGTCCCATGCGTGCTGTTAAACTTGGTAAAAAGGTAACAAGTAGCAAAAAAGCAAACTATATATGTCAAATTGACGTGTCATTAGGATAATATACTATATGTCATTAGAGAATAAGACCCAATTGATTTGGGAGTTTTACAAATCTAAGTACATACATAAATTACTTTATATGTGACACTATTACCAATTTCAACCGTGGAGGAGTTGAATAACATAATACGGGGAGGATCTGAACAACGACATACATCTGGAACTGAAATAAACGAAGAAAGTTTGAGATCTCATCTTAATTTTTTTAGTCATAATTGAAAGTACCAACCATTTTAAGAATTTGGAAGAAGATATGGAAATTATATGATATTATCAATTTACTTTAATCTGATCCACAATCTTATAAATATGCATGGTATCCTCCATTGATTATTCAATTTACTTTATCAATTCTTAAAATGGCTTAGGAGGGTGCGCCAAATTATTCACTTTAATCTAAGACACAATGCTTCTTCCAAATTATTAATTTTCATAAATATTATAATATCATATTTATGATTAAAGTAAATTGAATAACATATTGAATAATCTGGCGCGCCCTCCTAAGCCATTTTAAGATTTTTTTGTCTTTGTTACCACTTACCATCAGTTAATCACTTTTTTTATCAGAAATCAGTTAATCAGTTTACACTATAAAGGATTGAGCTTGGCGTTAGTAAACTTATCTAATTATCCTGCTGCCTTTTGACTAGGTCACTCGCTTGAATATATTAATATTTATTTTCACTCAAAAAATATATTCATGTTACATTCACATAAATTACGGAGTATACTTATTTTTTGTTGACATTGATTTAAGGTAAGTTTAGGGGAAATCATAACCATTTCTCTTTCCCCTAAATCTGGTTTAATTTAAAGTTTAGGGTCTGTTTGGATTCAGCTTCTGAGAATAGCTTCTAGGAAAATAGCTTGTGGAGAATAGCTTTTGAGTAGAATAACTTTTCTGAAAAATAGTTTTTGATGAAATGAGAGTGTTTGGATTAAGCTTTTTGAGAATAATTTTTAAGAATAACTTTTGAGTAGAATATAACTTTTCTGAAAAATAGTTAGGATGAATAGCTTTTCATGTTTCTTTTATTTGAAATAAGTGTTTTTCCTAAATGAGAGATCGAAGCTTTCAGCTGGAAAAGGAGAAAAATGTAGTTTTTCTCAAAATAGCTTTTTGGAACTCAAACTAGTTTTCCTTCTCAAAATAGCTTATCCAAAAAATTGAGTGTTTGGAAACCTAGGTTTAGGAGTCATAATAGCTTTTGTAAATATATCCAAACAGCCACTTAGTTGAAAATTTGAAATCACATTTCAATGCTTTTCACAAAAATATCATGAAGCCTAAATCCTAATTAAGGACTTGGCACTTGTGACTTGAGAAAATAGAATAGGTTGGGGGAGGACAAGGCAACTACTCAAGACATTTTGAGCGAGGTTCAAATGAATTGACGGAAAAACTTCCAAAATAAAAACCATGAAGCATCATAATACCTAGAATACATACAACTATTTGTGAAAAAAAAAACTGCCATACAATTTAGAATTAGATTTGGCTTTTTTGAACTTACTCTGAAATTAACATCATGAGTAAAGTATGTGGAGCAGTAAAATCTGTAGCTTCAAAATTAGAACAAACTGAAGTTAGCTAACAAGATAGTACATACTACTCCCATCAAACTATAACTCAAGCTAAGCAACCCATTGAGGCTTCAAGAAAAATAAAATTATCGCAACACATTGGCTAATCACTACAATGTTATTCGTACTCATTATCATATATACTAAAAATATGGCTACTCATTACCACCCATAGATTAATGTTAATGTACACAGCTGAGCTGTGTGATTCTTGCACCAATTCTATTAGGATGGTTAGTTCTAAAAAAAATAGAAGGGTCATCTTGGGAAGGCAAAAAGGAAAATTTTCCTTTTCTGTAGTATCCATACTTTAACCCATAATAAAATTGCAGAAAATATCTCTCCCATTATCCCATAGGTCTTCTCATGCATGTCATCCTATCCATGCCAGATTCAAGGACTGCCACATCCAATGAAAGGTTCACAGTCGATCAATATATTGGTGACAGGCAACTATATTGATCCACTGTGATTTTTTTCTTTTTTATCAACTTTCAGGCCGATCTAGTGGTTAGTAATTGCACAAATCATATTTTATTGTCTTTGTCATATTATGAACATGTAAAAATCTCTTTCTATTGGCTGCAGTTTTCTTTAAAGTAGATCTCCCTTTAAATCCTCACATGCCCCCTCTCCATCCAAAGACGCAAATGAGCCTCAAACATTAGACATCTCTCCGCATGTGAATGAATCCAACACCCAACAATACCAACAAAAAAAAAAAACTCTCATGATAAAAGCTAAGACAAAAATAGTGCACACACACATATCTATCCTAACGGTATAAATATGGTATTAAAAGAGATTAATAAAACTAGCTAACGGTATACTCCACAGATACAGGATAATCCATACATCAGCAATCTGGTATTGAAAGAGAGAAATAATGCACACACACATATTCATATGTCAAATAAGTAAAAAAAAATATTTGGTAGCAAAATGTATGCTCATTCATCATTCAATATAACATCTCAATAGGGCATCAAAAACTGTATGAACAATCTAATTAACGGATCTTAATTAGTTTCTCTAGCCCAAATACTTAGATCAAGGTCCTTCCTTGTAGCGGCACAAGACTTTCCACATGATTAAAGACATCATCTTCATTGTTCAAACCAATATCCATAACACGCATCTTAACTTCATTACTGTTGAGATTCAACAAATATAAAGTTCTTTTATAAAGACCCAGTTCAACATTCCAAGACATTCCCTGAACCCTGCAAACAAGTTCATTCCTCCATATCTTCATTGGAACTAACAAATATGGTGTGGGACTAATGGGTATGTACCTATATTTTTCAATCCAACTCCATCTCCCTCCAGGTGGACATGTATTCTGAATCACCCACAGATGAGAAGAATTACAAGGCTCACTATTAAGATGGTATTGAAGAAGAGCTAATTTGTTGTCATATACAGTAGGAATGGAGAATGTATAATAATGTAAAGGAGGCATTTTTGTGAATGTAAACACTTCCGTTTCAATGTCAAAAGAAATTATGACTGGTTCCCACATATGATTGATACTCCACTTTTCTCCCACCCAAATAATGGCTCCATTATTATTACTGAAGTAGAGGAAGGTTCCTCTAGGAAACACATATACCTCCTCTATGGCGCCAAATTCTATGTCTTTCCACAAATCTTTGCTTAATGTATACACTTGTGCCCTATTCACAATTGTTGAGGACTGGTGGCAACGTAAATAACCATTCTCATCATGATAATACTTGTGACCGAGAATTCTAATTATCTTATAATCATTAGCAATCTCACTGAATCCAAATCCTACACACCAATCACCTATTATTAAATCATCATTAGTTGTGGGTACCATTTTGGTTTCTTTGGTAGTTGGGTTCCAGAGAAGAAGGATTGGAGGAAACAAATTAAATTCATGGTAAATTCTAACACAGAGAATGCCATTGATGGAATCAACGATGGCAATTCCCAACAAAGAAGCAAAATGTAAATGTGACAAGCAATCGATGAGAGGCGTGTTATCGAATTCACGGCGCTGGAGAAAGCGGGAATCCAATGAAAGTAAGTGCAAAGGCTCATTTTGTTCATAACGTGTGTGGTAGAGAAGAGAAGGTTGATGATTTGATTGTTTGAGCTGATCTGCAATGAAGAATGAGTCCTTCAACATATTTTTCCAATTTTTGCACACACATTGAAATTGGAGTAGAGACTTCACGGGAAGTGAATGTTGTGGACAATCTCATGGGGAAGATAATTATTGTTGTCATCCATGGCCATGGGTACGTTCAAAGTTTTGTTGGCTTCAGCTTCGGCACCACAAGTAATGCAGGGGTTGTTTCTGCATTAGGCTTTTTTTTTACTTGATGTATTATAAGTAGGAAGAAATAACGGCTACACTTATGCTGTAAAAAAAGGCTACTTTCATCAGAAAAAAAACGGCTACATAAAGAGGTTTTATGTGAATTGAAATATTCAACCTTTTAACTTGGTGACCTAAAAAATCTAAGTAATAATACATTAAAAAAAGGAAAAAAACTATGTCCATTTATTTAGGAAAAATCTAACTAACATATTTACATTTTTTAGAGAAATTCTTAGGTGAACTGGTGCACCAGCTCATTTGTGGTCTGACCAATTAAAACTTGACACATCAATTAAAATCAATCCTAATCATCCTGCTGATGTGGCTTAATATTAAATTAAAAAACTTCTCAATTAATTTATATTTTCTCTTCTCTGAACTAATCCCTTGATTTCTACGTCAAATAGAACCACCCTTTCTTCCCCCAAATCCCAGATCGGTCGTTCAATCGTGTGGAAAATATTCTTCATGGCGGAGAAACTCCTTTATCATGAGAGAAACTCTTTCTTGTGAAAATCCCAGATCTGATTCATATTCTTCTTCGTCGATTTCTCCTCCTCCTTCTTCTTCTTCATGTTCGTATTATTCTTGTTGTTGTTGTTGAATCTACAGTGGTGGCTGATGCACATCGTCCATCGCCGAAAAATTTTCGTTGGCGTTCGGACAATATTGCAAATCTGCTTCGAGTTGTATTGCAAATCCTCAACGCAGGTTGTTGTTGTTGTGTGTACAGTGGTGGCTGATGCTCCTTTGCAGATCTGCTGAAGAAGTTCCGCTGCCGATCGACAGAGGAAGAAGATCATCAGAGATCGCCGATTCTGGATTCGGAGAAGCCTCGTCGGGAAGAAGATTTTCAGACGGCTGATTTGGGGGAGAATGGGTGAACATGATGAAGGAATGGAGGGATTCAGTTTTTTTTTTGCTACTGAAAAGGGATTCAGTTGGAGAAGATGGGGAAATTATAAATTAATTAAGAAGTTTTTAATTTAATATTAAGCCACATCAGCAGGATGATTAGAATTAATTTTAATTGACGTGTCAAGTTTTAATTGGTCAGACTACAAATGAGCTGGTGCACCAAGTTCACCTAAGAATTTCTCCATTTTTTAACGTGTTAGTTAGATTTTAGAGGATGTCAATTCAAATTGGATATTCAGACAAAAAAATTCAAATTGATATTTCACATAATATTTTACATTTAATTTGTTATTGGTCGGACCATCAATAAAGTAGTGCATCAGGTTCACGCAAGATTTATCACTTTTTAAAATATAATATTTATATATTAAACTAAAATTTAAGCATACTTTAAGTTTGTAAGCTTAAACCATGAAAAGAACACCCTGATGGTAATGTGGTGCACAAATGACGGACATGACCGGGCCACCTATATGCCCTGGTCTTGTCCTAAATAATCGTCGGGCTGGAATTTTTGGCCTGAGACTCGGTCATGTCCTGTTTGGCCTGAGACCTGGTCATGTCCTATTTGGCCCGACACCGAGATCGAGCCGGACATGACCACCGAGCCACATGACGGACCATGTTGGTCCCAAATTATTTTTTGTACAATAAAATAAAAAACTTCTACTTTTCAACCATTAAATAAATTGATGTATTAGACAAAAAAATAAATTGATGTATTATGTGGGAAAAATAAAAAATTGTAATTACAATTAAATAACTAATTAATTAATTATGAAATAGTTTGATAATTGTGTCAATTAATCAAAATATTTTTGCTAAAAATAATAAAATAATCGGGTCGGGCCGTTCTATTGGTCATGAAGCATATACCCTGGTCCTGTCCTACCTGATGGTCCGGCCAGTCATGTCCTAATTGGGCTGGTCCCAGGCCACATTGTAACGGACCATTTTTGGCATAGGACTGGATCGGGTCATAACGGGCCAATCGGGCCGCCGGGCTTTTGTGCACCCCTTTGTGCAATCACTCTCCACTACAAGCCGTTGAATATTAGATTCCCAAGCTTTCTTCAAAGTCTAGAAAACTCCCCATGCCTCAGCTTTAACAACTGAACCCCTCTCCTTGAAAGGCTTGAACAAAAAGGCATTATCCTTGTTCCTTAATACACCCCCGCAGTAGGGGTGGGAATAGGCCAGGCCAGGCCAGGCTACACCCATAATTGGCCTGGCCTGGATTATTAAAATGAGATTTGGGCCTGGCCTGTGGCCTTTTAAAATAATTTTTTCAGGCCTGTGGCCTGGCCTGAGCCTGTTAAGGCCTAGCCTGGAAATTAAACAGGCCTAACAGGCCACACCAAATGAAAAAAAAAAGAAAAAACAGAAATCACAACTCATTCAAAATAGGAATTCAACAAAACCCTAATTTTATTTTCAACCACCAAATTCTCATTTTACAAATTCAAATCAAATCAACCTACCTCCAAAAAAGTAATCCATTCCTTTCCATATTACTACTTAATTTCATTACATTTCATCTCAGCATCAAAGGAAAAAGAGGAATGAGAAGAATTAGAAAAAACCCTAGAAAAGGATATAGGAATGAGAAGGTCTTCATCTCTGTCTTCTTCAGCAGAAAAGATTGAGAGGAAGTAGGAAAAATCTCCATTCCTTTATTACATTTCAAACCAAGAATCAGCAGAAAAGATCTTCATCTTCTTAGACTTCATCTTCTTCTTCTTCTTCGCAGTTTTGGACTTTTCTTCTTCTTCAACGAAGGTCACAGATTGGCCAGTTTAGTCGGTGACAGACTCTACTTCTTCTTCACAGATAAAAGAAGAAAGATGGAAGTTTTGGTGAGGTGAGGGACTTGGTGGTGAATTGAGTGGTGAATTGAATGGTGATTGGTGAGGTGAGAGAATCAAGCATGTGTTTTAAATATTTTATTTAATGTTTGACTAGTAGGTTTGGTGGTTGAATGGTTGGTGAGGTTGGTGAGAGAATGAGACACCCGAAAATGAGATGAGAATGAGGAAATACTTGGACCAAGTATTTTGCTTCTGTTGGGCTGGGCTCTATTTTTTTTAAGACAAACTCTTAACAGGCCAACCTGTTGGTTTAATAGGCTTTTTTTTCCAGCCTGAGCCTGGCCTGTTAACTAAAATAAGTAAAAAAAAAAGTCTGGGCCTGAGCCTGGCCTGAATTTAATCAGGCCGGACCAGGCCCTAACAGGCCAGGCCATAGGCCTTAGCAGGCCGGCCTGGCCTATTTCCATCCCTACCCCGCAGCTACACAATCCTGAAACAAGATGTGCCCCTTTGCCTTTCTATTGACCCCATTTTCTGCGCCTTTAGAGTTAAATGGGCCGATTGAAGCGCAACATTTTTTCATTGCAGATCAACATGGTGAGGTTTGGCCCAGGAAAATGTTTCAATCCATAAAAATCTTCTGGGTCAATTAACTCAAGTCAGGGGATCATTTGTGAGACAATAGTTTCTAACCAGGAATTACCCGTGCCATGCATGAATCATGTATGTTACTTGTTATCCAAAAAAGTCAATCAATAAAAAGTTTGTAACCATTTTATGTATTGTGGTATACGAAATTATTGACCGGTTGCATTTTAGTTTTTTTATTAAATGATATCCCAAAATTTTAGCATTTGATTTTGGAAATATTTTGTATTTGTGTAGGCAAAATGAAGCGAGTCATTTACTTAGGTACACAATTATATGGTGTATTAGGTACAATTATTTTTGAAAAAAATGTAGAGACATATACCAACTAAGAACTTGCTAAGAGGTTCTACGAATATTTTTTTTTGATCAAAAGAGGTTCTACGAATATGATAGATAGATAATATACTCCATATCATATTTAGTACCAAAGCGAGTGCAATATATAACCCTATATCATACCATCCCCCCAAAAAAAAAACCGTCGAACACGGCCAACTTACAAAGGTAAAAATCAACAAATATTCCAATCAACAAAAAGTCAAAACCAACACTCAAAAAAATATCACCCTCAATTTAAGTCTCTAGTATTAAATTAAATTAAAGACTCATTTCTCCAAAATAAGCCCACGCTTTTCTTCAAAGAAGATAAAATGAAACCAAGCTTGATCAGAGTGATTCTCCCAAAAACAAAAAAAAAAGCCTTTCACATAAAAAATATCTTAACTTGTAGGTTCGAACAAATAAATAAATAAAGCCCTCAATGGGAATTTCCTTTGTTTAAGGTAAAAATCTTAGAGATATTTCAGACTTTACAGGAATCCCATATAAATATTCATTAAATACATGCACTCAACACAACACGTGTATCCGAAGAAAGCAGAGAGGGAAACAGGTCGTCACAATCAAAATCCGGCGAGAGAAAAAGAAAGACTGTGAACATAACACACACACACACATACATAGTCTTCAAAACAAAGGAAGCTTTGAAATTCGTTGAGCATTCATTCATTCATTCATTCATTCATCAATTCATTGGGTGTTTTTAAGGTTACATTCATTCATCAACACGACATCATCATCATCATCATCATCTCCTTCCTTCCTTCATTCTCTCTCTGCGAATGGCGTCTACATGGGCTTCGCTGGGCGCAGGGGGAGACATATCGAAGGCCCATTTGGCGATGGTGATGGTCCAGCTTTTCAGTGGAGGATACCATGTTGTCACCAAAGTTGCCCTCAATGTTGGGATTAATCAGTTAGTGTTTTGTGTTTTTAGAGATCTCATTGCCCTCGCTATTCTTGCCCCCATCGCTTATATCAGGGAAAAGTATGCTCTTTTCGCTGTTTTTCTTCTTAGATTCCCCTTTTATATTGTTTTCTTCAGTTTACCATGAGAAAGATTTGATTTTGTAGGCTTTTAACCTGACCCCTCTAGTTTTTTGTTTTTCAATTTCAGTTTAGTTTCAGATGAGTGTGATTAGGTGGAATTGTTAGCTCTGATTCCTTTGTTTGTGTGGTGGGATTTTTTTTTTGGTTAATCTCTGACATATTTGGGTTTCTTTAATATGGTGTTCATATTATTGCTTAGTGTCAACTGATGCACCAATTCTGGGTTGTTGGTTATCCCTAATTTTAAGTGACAATGTGGGGACAATTTTTCAGTTTCTAGAGCTTTCTGACTTTTAATTTAAGAATTGTGTAGTGTCATGTTATGAGTAGGGCCAACTTGGCTCAATGTTAAGCTCGCTTGCCGTGGGGTCTGAGGTCGTGGGTTCAAAGCAGTCACTCAGCACAAAGCAGGGGTTAGGCTGTCTAGTATATTCCCTTCCCTAGCACCCTCATCAAGTGGGGACTTGAACTAAGTTGACCCTTTTTAGTGTCATGTTATGCACTATAGTATCCTTACTGGGCATTAGCTTGAGCTCATCAATTGTTTTTTCCACTTTGGTTTTCGAAATTGGTTAATCAATGTCAGTTGGTAATTGATAGTCATGAGTTTTTCTGGTGTTTCTGTGTTCCTAAATGGTGGGATTTATATGAATTTGGAATGTGGATGATACTTTGTTTATTGGTGGTGAATGCGACACCAGTTTTGCACATTGACATATTCAAATAGTTATGTCGATGTCTTAAATAACTAAGTTTGTAAGCCGCTTATCATAATTCTGGCATTATTTGTGATGTGTTGCATGTTGTTTGTAGACGGACAAGGCCGCCTATAACCAAGCGCTTGCTGATATCATTTTTCTTTCTTGGATTAACTGGGTAAGGTTCTTGGTGTAGTCAAATGTGTGCCAATAATAGTTTCATGTGAATTTATAAATGATGCAGACATGCAGTGTTGACTGTTTAGGTTCGTTTTGCTGTGATTTGTGATCAGGATATTCGGCAACCATCTTTTGTTTCTTATTGGTTTGAGCTACACTAATCCAACTTATGCCGCTGCAATACAACCTGCCATTCCAGTCTTCACTTTTCTTTTGGCTTTAATGATGGGGTCAGTTTAGCTATTCTCATCTATTTCAACTTTTATAGGTGATGCTACAATGTCTATTTTCTAGGATTATATCTTTTCTTAGAACTCAATCAAAAAGACACACATGCTCTTAGTTATAGAATTATAGTGAAGAAATCAGCTCATTGTTAAACTTTTTCAAGAAGTCAAGCCTTATTGTGGAATTCTGACGGAAATTGTTTCAAGTTCCCTTTATCTCTTAGCCTAAAAACAGTAGTTCCTCATCCCTTGTACATCATATTATAGAATTCATTCAATAATTTGAGATATTTTTCTTCTCATTCTCTTCCCTTTCTTCACATTTAATTATGCTTATATATATACACACACTTGTCCTTGCGCAGTACAGAAAGAGTGAATTTACTCAGATATGAAGGTCTGGCAAAGGTTGGAGGAACTCTTATCTGTGTTTTCGGGGCCATATTTATGGTTTTGTTTCGTGGTCCGGCATTGATAGGATACACGGACATCGACAATGTTGCACATAGTGAAGTATTTGCCAGGGGTCAACCTGAGCCATATGGATGGTTAGTTGGCGGTTTAATGGATCTTGGTTTAGACCAATTTCGTCTTGGGGTTCTGTGCTTGATTGGAAACTGCATGTGCATGGCTACTTTTCTGGCCATTCAGGTACATTATCTGTGTGCACCCGCGTCCTTTACATGATTTGATTTTATCATCAGGTGGAAAATAAGTGATATCTCTTCCACTTTTTGTTTCTGTCATGTAGGTAGTTCTTGCTACTTAAGACTTATGCCTATACCTATATGCAGAAAATAGTATATTTCCAATCCTCTAGTTTCTTGATATTTGAAGTTTTCATCTGTTTGGTTACCTTCTACTGGAAACACCACCTTCATTATTTATTTTGAAAGCAATGTTAAGTTCCTTGTATATTTATGGGATAGCTGAGTTTCAAGTGCTAAGGCTTTTGTTTGGCTTGTGATTCTTAGTGATATTGATTAACGATAATAAATCTATACATTCATTGAAGGCCAATTTGGGCTTGGTCTCCTAATAATACATCAGATGTCTTCATTCAAGTCTATTTTCTAATATCAAATTATTTTTTAGAGTATTATTCTTGTTAACTTTACTAGAAGCTAGTTTACGTACGATTGCTCTGCCTTTCCTTTTTATGCTTTTCCTTTCCTTTTTAACTATGGCTATCTTATAAGAGCATCCTGGTAAGCTGCAAGATGTCAAGATGCCGTCGTGTAGCTATGTAGATTTGGAAAACTCCAAAAAAGGGCTTCTCTAGTGTCATTTGTTAATGTTAATTTGTTGGTATGGTGAATTATTAGCTGCTGCACATATTTATAATGGATGTCTTTCCGGCTATTTGATTCATTTTACCCCATCCTATAGGATTTTGGTCACCTGTCCAATTGTTTTCAAATGAAGTTCATTTCACCATATGAATTGCATTAAAATTAGTTTACCTCAATTTTTGTGGTTGTCTATTTAGTTAGTTGCAGTATTCAAATTTCAAGGAATACTTCAGTCTACTTTTCTTTTGCTTAAATATTCGGCATCCTGGCATGAACAATTTTCAGGCTCCCCTATTGAAAAAGTATCCCGCAAGCCTATCTGTCACAGCGTATTCTTACTTTTTTGGAGCTTTGCTAATGGTGATAACAGCGTGCTTCATGACCAATGAGTCAACTGACTGGAGCTTGACGCCATCTGAAACATTTGCTGTTGTTTATGCTGTGAGTCTGCCTTTACTTTCATCAGCTCTTATCATGCTCCTTAGTTTAGGTCATTTTATGTGATAAAGCATTTCATGCGGCGTTATGTTTAATTTGGACACTTTATTTTTTGAACAGAAAAATGAAAATATGCCATTTGTGGAAGTTTGTATTAACAATCCATAAAATCACTCAACAAGTTTCTGTCATACAGTCTTTGTCATCAAGAATGTGCAAGTCTGTTTAGTTATATAGCTGTCAAGCTGTTAAGGCATTTAATGATTAGGGGAGAGGCTTTTTATGTGGGAGACTATAATGAGCCCCAAGTTATCAATATCTGGATAAAGTTCATGGCTAAAGAGATTGTCTCGATTGGAGCAAGAAAGTACTGAAAGTTGTCTATGATCTGGCAGTTTAAATTAGTTTGCATCAATCTGTTACTCAATTTAAAACAGTAATATTATTGTATATTTTTTAAAACTGGCATATTTTTGTGTGTTGATCAGGGAACCATTGCATCTGCCCTTAACTATGGACTCATTACATGGTGCAACAAGATTTTGGGCCCGGCTATGGTTGCCCTTTATATCCCACTTCAACCGGCAGCATCCGCCCTTCTGACGCGGATTTTCCTTGGAAGTCCTATTTTCTTGGGAAGGTATAGCTCCTATTATTTTATTAAGCAACTTTCTAATTTTTTTCAACTTTTTCCTAAATAAATCCTAATATGTTTATTTATAATAAATAAGCAAGAGAGGGAGAGTGAAAATAAAGGTATATAGTTAGAGTATATTAATAATATCATGTGCTAATAACTACCTCAACTAGCATTCTTAATCTAATTAAATTATGAAAGTGATCTTGTATTTAGGAACGGAGGGAGTATTTCTTTAGTTTCTACATAACATTTAGTTTTGGACCGCATTTTATTTGTGTTTCTTACTTATTTTTCTTGTTCTTTTTATCAATGGTTACAGTGTGGTTGGGGGATCTTTGATCATTGCTGGTCTATATGCGGTGACTTGGGCAACTTACAGAGAAAAACAAGGAGCTCATGGAGTTATTCCTACTCAGAGCTCGTGGGTCTCCGAACAAGTTATTCATACGGATGGTTTAGTGGGCAAGAGTTCATTTCAGTTAGGCCACATATTTTCCGGTTCACCCAAGTTTTCTGATTAAGGAAATGAATTATGATACTCACTCATTGTAGAGCCTTGTTACAATTCTCCACCATCATGTTACTGATGATATCATCATTTAAATAGGAAAAAGCTGTATTGATCTTGGTCTGTGTAGATGCTGATACAAATTACAAAGGAGCATGCTGATTTTATCAGATAAAATGAAAGATGGTTATCATTTCAAATTCGAGTTTTGAAGAGACGAATTTTTTGTACCCCTTATTTGTATAAAATCTTTGGTCCATAAAATTTGCTTGCATTATTTTGATCTTGGTTGTTCGAGTTTCAAATTTGAGGCTTAAGTTTTTTTAAGGAGGGGTAAAATGGTCCAGATTTTTCGTAAAAAAATATAGGGATTGATGTTGAAATGAAATGAAACTTGAAGGATTGAAAAACTTCTAATTTGAAACTTGGGAATCAAGATCAAAATAGGGATAAGCCAAGATCAAAATAAGGATAAGCATTAAAGATAAAAGATTGTGCTAATCACTTAATCCTTTGTAAAATTAGGCAATATACAAATCCAAAGCATTAAAGATAAGCATTAAAGGTTCTTGTGAACTGACCAATCCAAAGTATTGAAAAACAGTATTACTAAGATTTCTATGCTGCAATATACAAATGCTGATTTTATTCGTTTAATCAATTAATGAACATGTGCATAGTTAGTTTGGCATGGGTACATATAATTTACCAAACATGGGTAGGCTTAGGCAGGCATGTGTAATGCCTATAAACTAGAAAGTTAGCCAGAAGCTACCTTATTTAGTTGGACATGCAAAACGACTAATTTTGCAGTTTCTTGCAACTATGTACCTAACATTTATATATATGTGCCTAACATTATGCAACTATGTACTTAAAACGCGAGTGAGGTTAACTACATATAGAAAATGCATTTAGCAAGTATTTGCATCATCTCTTTCGTCTATCATTCTACATTGAAACCACATGGTTTTTTCAGATTAAAAAGAAACACTGTAACAAAAACGAAAAAAAGAAACACTTGGCTATATTTAATGACCTTAGATATACTACATGTTTACGCAAATCACATGATTCTGTCTGTAAACTTATTAACAACAAACGAAATTTTGTAGCTCTATTAAATATCATCACTAATTCACTGCTTCTCAAATTTTATTTCATTAAGGCAAATAAATCCAAAAACTCTAATTACCTAAATAAAATTTTGTGCGCATGCATGTACATAAAAATTTTCTTTTTAATTGCAACGAGTTGCATGCACATATAAATTTTCTCTTTTTCTCTTCACATCCCATCATGGCCATTAGAGTAACAAATTAAAAATTGTCATTGAATATTTTTTAATATTATCATATTCTAGACCCCGTTACATTACATAATATCTTGAATGAATCTTAATAGTTACATTTATTTATTTTTATATAATCTCAATCTTAATTTTACTCACTATTAAATGTAAATTTTATACTGGTCTCTCGAATTTGACTAAAGACGCAACATGTAGATCGTTTCCCTTTTCTTTTGTTGTTTTGAGATTAATGAATGGCATGCAGTCTTATTTTTCTTAAAAAAATATCAATTGTTACTTTTCTCAATAAATATAATTAATAAGGTGGCCGGTGATGAAATGAGACATAAGAGAGAAAAATAACTAGGTTGAGAAGATAATCAAAACTGTAAAATTTCTATATTTATGTATCTATATATAAATGTATATACATTTATAGAGTACCAATGCGTTGGATTCCTCTAATATTTTATAAAAAGAACCAAAATAAAAGAGGAAAAAAGCAGAGATAATATCATAATAACATCAAACTTTATCCATATGCCATAAATTTTCTGTGTGAACAATATCTTCTTAGTGACCCCACATGCACTAGGCGGTGTCCGGGTCGCTCGGGCCGGGCCATCACCATAGCTTCCTGAGATCACTTTCCCTCACAAAAAGCCCATGAAACCCATAAGGAACTCGCCGTGGAAGCCTGACCGCCGCCACAATCTCAAGCTCAGGCGACTTAGCATCCAACACCAAAAACTTGGACTCATTTTTCTTCTCATCATGCACAAACATCACCACATACCCATCATCCTCCTCTCCTTCTTTATCATTATTACCATTCCTTGCCACAAAAAATGGCTCCCCACCATAACATCCCTCCCCTAACATCCTACACCCCACTATACAATCCCTCCTTTCCTCTCCTTTTGACACGTCAAGCTTCACCACACCCGATATTTTCGGCATGGGGTCCCCCACAGCCGCATAAACAAACTTGTTCTTCTTCCCCACATAGTTTTGATTAATCACAGCGAAGTCGAGATTCCTAGCTGAAAGTGGTTGTCTTGTGACATGGCCAGTTGTTAGATTTATCTTCACTTTCTCCACCATTGCATGCACTAATTCCATTCTCTCTAGTGTGTGCTCCACTGAGAGAATATTAGGTGCTATGAGGACTATTTCGTTGCCATCTTCACTGTCCCATGCGTTGATTGCATGTATCATGTTAAATCCAGGAACATCAAACCATTTAATCTGGGACTCATCTTTTGCGTACTTAGGAAGTACTCCAATTCTTGAAACTTTCGCTGGATCTGCGCCTACGGGGGACCCACCGGTAAGCATGTCAAGTGGGTTCATACCGATTTGGATGTCACCAAATAAAGCATACTTCTTTGTGATGGCAAAGTCATGTAAGAAAGAGGGTGTCATCATGGAGAAAATAGGCACATCTGGTTGTTTAACACCATTTGAATCGAACCTAAAGTATGTTAAAAACGGTGGGATTGGACCGTAGCGAAAACCAAAGGCTTCACCAGAATCAGGATCAACTTTAGGATGAGCAGTCATACTCATGAATAACTTCCCATCAAAATCAAAACGACCAATAGTTTCAACTTCACCATTTTCCATCACTTTAACTTCATAAGGAAGATCAGACTCACCTAGAGCAAATAAACGATTTCCAAAGAAAGCCAAACTCGTGTTAGCGAGCCCGATTCCATTAACAGGATTGTACTGACCCGTTAAGACACGTGCGGCAGTGAGGGACCCACGTGCGGCAGAAGCAATGAGGCCATTAAAACCGGAGAAGACATTAGGAAATATGGGATAACCAGCTTGGTTTTCAACGTTGTACTTGTAAGTTTTAACGTATCTACTACAAAGGGTGGCTTTGCCGTTGTTGATGAGAATGGAGTGGAGCATGCCATCGCCGTCGAAGAGGTGGTAGGGACCACGGGGGAGATATTGAGGGTTGGGGCCGTTTCTTATGTAGGCCCCGTTGAGGGAAGGAGGGAGGGAGCCTTGGATGACGTGGCAGGGCGTAGGGGGGAGTTCGTTGAGGACTGGGGAGAAGTTGTTGGAGAGGACGTGTTTTGGGTCAACGGAGGGTTTGACTGGTGGGTCAATGAAGGTGTTGATGATGGTGTCAAATGAGTTGAAGAGTAAGGATGGTAAGGATTGTTGTTGCTGTTGTACATATTGTTGTGTTGGGGGTGGTCTTGTTTTGATGGTGACTTTGGTAGTAGTGTTGTTTCTTGTGGGGAATTCTTGTTCTTTTGATGGTGGTGGTTGTGGCGGAGGAGGGGTGGTTTTGACGGTGGGGGAATATTGGGGAGGTCGGTCTTCGATTCTGACGGAGGAGATGGAGAGGCGAGGGATGTGTTTATTAGGGGAGGGAGAGTATAAGGAAGAAGAGGAAGATAGTATGAAAGGTTTGGGGACCATGGTTAGCTAGGGAGTGAGCTTAATTGTGTGTAAAAGTTCCAAAGGTAGAGAGAGACAATACGTTGGGGTGTTATTATATAAAAAAATAGATGCTGGTGAAGAGGTTGGATGTTTGAAGCCAAGGAGATCTTTCTATCATTTTATTGGCACCGATGACTTGACGTATGGTTACTTTACATAAAGGATATATACCCTTTAATTATGATATAACAGGAACTCTTCTGTTAAACTTGTTTATCCGGTTTATTTGAAGTGACTTATTATAGCGCGATTAATCACAAAACAAGTAATTTAATAATAGTATACAATATAGCTTGAAAAAAGGTTCGATTTGATACCATGATGCATGTGTGGAATGAATTTTTTTTTTTTGGGGGGGGGGGAATTTACTCATGTGTTAGGTCATTTAATTTGTTTTCTGTTCAATTATATCTTAACGCATATCAGACATTACTTTATTTTAATGTGATACTTCATTTTGTCTTAAATATAAGGTCTATTTTATATTTTTATAGAAGTTAAGGAACTAAATTATAACATTAAATATAAGTATAGATTAGTAATTTATAAATAAGATAATTCATTAGATTCAAGGAAGAAAGATAGTTTATATTTCAAAAATAGTTAATTTTACATACTTAATTTCTAAAAAAAGTCAAATGAGTCTTATATTAAGACTGAAATTTAAAGAGCAAGTTAATTCAAAGTTTAGAATTTTTTTTCTTTGGTGTAGGAGAAATTAAAATCTAACAGGGCATTTGTTTTCCTCCTCACACAAATGACCCGTAAAATTAAAATATTACATATGGGATTAAAGTATTTATGTTAGATGTTTATTTATGCTCGGTAGTCAATAAAAATGTGGCAGATATTATCCATGCAAAAAACTTTCAGACCATAAAGCAATCGGTTGAAGCCGAGTAGATTTCAAGAGGCCTTGACGTTGACACCTATTTTATGGGGTTCACAATAATAAACCTATGACAAAGGAAAAGCAAATTTTCCATTAGCTAGAAATTGATTTTCTCTACGGTTATTGAAGTTCATGGGAGAAGTACAAGATCCATGACAGTCGTTCATGGTAAACTAGAGATGGTAAATACATTGTATTCACAAAGTGGATCGGTGTGTTTTCGAAAGTTGTAGGATTTTGTAGCCAATCAACAATATAAGTGGAAGCTAAGGTTGGTGATTTTCATTTCTTCTCCCGTTTTTAATTTAGGGTAGACACATTGGTGGGTGGCTTTTGCCAATACGCCTACTTTGCTTCTTTTTCTTTTCTTTAATTTTTCCATTTTTGTATGTGTAATTATGAATAGGGCACCAAGACGGTGAGTTCAAAGGCCCGTGCTTTCATCTGACCTGAAAACTTGCATGTCGTCATTGCTTATTTTTTTTTTTTGATAAGAGTCGTCATTGCTTATTGATGTTGCGCAAATCACCATTCTCAAAATAATGCACCACAGAAACGGTGCGTTTTGGGGTATATCAACAAAAATCCAGTGATTTAATTTCTGCTTGAATAGATGACATGACAATGATGATTTCCAATACTGTATTTGTTAGAGAAAACCAAAATATTAAAGCAATCATTCATTTTGTTCAAAGAGAAAGCATGTGTTGAATAAAAACCAAGTTGCATTTTTGTGTCATTATTTGTCTTTTGACTTTTGAGATACATACATATATAACTCAAATGGCATTAAACACCTGTCTTAAAAAAATTAATTGCTACTAGTTTGTAAATTCAAACTCTCTATAGAAGGGATGGTGAACATCTGAGTTAGACAAAAACAATGTACAGTGAGTTGAATAATTGCAAATCCCCGGCCGTTTATTTTTTTGAATTATTGCAGAGATATAAGATTAGATTATACTCGTTGAGTTGTTATTCTGTTAATAGATGTTTCGTTTTGGTTTATCTTAAATAGTTAAGGAGTAATTTTTTTCTAAAAATTTAAAACTCAGAAATCATATTGTCCTATCCTATTATAAAATTAATTAATGTTGATTGTTGAAAAATGGTATTAATCGCAATATTTAAAAGGCAAATGACAAAATTATTCAATTTTAATACTTTCTGCAGGGCAACATCACTTTTCGTAAATATCACTTTTTGATATAGTACTCGCTTTGCTCCTGAATATAAATTATATTTATCCAATTTAATTATATTAAGAATGTTATTAGTTGGAATAATATATAATCATGAAATAGCCTAACCATATATATAATTTTATTTTTTTATCAGAAACCATATAATATTATTCACTATCTATTTCTTTTACTTTTTTACTACCGAGAGAGCTTCACTAGAAAAGTTGAAAAAAGCTGTCAAAAGAAAAAAGAAAGCCAGGGTCATAAATTTACAAATTGAATAAGAATCAAGAATGGTGTAGGGCACAAATAATATCGGGATATATTATTTCATCGTAATGTGATGCCACAAGTAGAAAGAGGTAGCTATGGCCAAAAAAAAAAAAAAGAAAGATGTAGCGATCTTTTCTGTAGGATATGTACCTCACTCATACAGCAGCAACACAAAACCATATAAGTTAATCAAGGCAAGCAACATTTCCTGATGTAGAGTGAACTTAATCTAATCATCATGTCAACTTTCTATCAGATCTAAATTATGAATTTATGACGACTATAATATGATTTTGATTGCACAAATTTTGTATCAAATTTAAAATTTGAAAAATATTGAAGGATTAAATTCCATTATTTCGCCCTCTCTCTCTCTGTTTTTTTTCAGAACCCGCCACTATTCATATATGCGACTCTGTTTCAGATAAAACTTGATTTTTTTTTTACCAAAAGATAACACTTGATTGGGAAGCTTATGGAAATCATCCATATATAATTATTGTTGGGCTATTTGTGGTCCCACCCGGTTCTTATTAAAAAAATTATAGCCACAAATGCTGCAATATATATAATCTAATCATCCAAATCAACTTATGTGGGACCTCAATTCATGTGAACCTTTATTCTTTAGATATTTTGGAATTTGCCTCACTTCAAAGATTCAAATCCTGTGTGGCTCAAGGCACCCATATTTCACATCCCACTGGTGCTGATTCACAGTGTCAATTCTGTAAGCACCAAATGTACGTGCCATCAATGATACACTCCCTTTGGTTGTTTATCTACCATATATAATTATATATCAACTTCTATCGAAAATTTGTGATCCTAAATTTAAGTTTATTATTTACATACATTTTGGTAGTATTTCAGATTTTTTTTTTCAAAAATATCTTTTGTTTCAGTTCATTCAATACAAGTCCTTTATTTCGCACTTGATAATGTTAATTAGAGGTAAAGATTAAGATAGCTAGATTTCCTTCATTTGCATGGAGTCGACTCATATAGTTCAGACATAGCCAAGTATGGTTAATTAAAGTGTAATAAGGGTGGGGCGGTATACTGGTATTAAACATTAATATGCCAAAAACCTATCCTCTTACAGTCTTATGATATGAGGACACCATCATGCATTTTTAAAACGCAAGGATCGAATTATTGCAAATACAACATAAATGAATATTTAAACTAATTATTTATTTGTTTACATGCGCATCATAGGCACATTATTTCCATGATGTTTTGGATTCCCTATAAACACAAAATATCAGTACTACACACACATACACACGCCCCCAATATTTAACCGAACTAATTTCACAAATTTATACTCATCAAAATTCAGAAAGAAAATTAAACCTTAATAACTCTACCTTTAAATTTAACAAATTTTTCAAATGTACATATATTAGATCTATAAAAACAAAATATATACAATAACAAATGAATAGTAAATCTGGAAAACAATTAAACCAATGATATATATTTTCCTATAAAAAATTAATGATTTAACTTATAAGTATTAGGACAGAAAAACTCTAATCAATACCGTACCTATCTTTGAAAGAAGGAGAATTTAAGCAGTTTAGTTTGAATATATAAATTGAAATATCGATGGATAAGGGAAACAACAAAAACGTGCAAAGTTGGCAATACGTAGCAAAAATAATAGGACGAGTGGAGGCCAGGCTACCATTGATGTAACCAAAGGGACATTGATGTAACCAAAGGGACCGAAGTTCCTTCAAAGCCTTCACTCCTTTAATTGGCAACATGGCCCATCTTATTCTGATTCTAAAGCAACGTAACGTAACGGAGTTAATTTTTTAATTACTGTATTGAATCTAATTACCCAACAATTTAAGCTGTTTCAAACAAATCCTTTCAGTCCAAAAAAAAACAAATCCTTATTATTCACTCCATTTGGAATATACGCGCGCGCGCACATTTATTTGTGAAATTGAATTAGTCCCTTCATTTCAAAATATAGTTTTTTACAAAAGAAATCAAAGTATTGTGTATGTAGCTATTTAAAAAGTTCAAAGCATCACTGTACTACAAAGGTAAAAAAACAAAATCACTGTACTACCGTTTAAGGGGCATATTTTGAGAACAGAGATCAAATTGGACCAAGTATACGTTTTTCATGTCATGCCGATGAAGATAAATGTTGAGGCTAAAGGTTAACTAATGCTTTGACAAGGAAATTGAATAAATTGGGCAATGTATTTTCTGTGATAAGGCATGGTGCTTGTCTCAATACGTGTGTCTAGAGTCTAATCCCAAAAGTTTAGCGTCTAATCCCAAAAGTTTAGCATTCTTCAGCACCTAACGAAAGCAAAAACCTATATAACTTGTTTTGGAGTTGATTTTGATCGTAATGGGATGTTTGTGTAATTTATCTTCTGTTATCAACTTTTCCATTTGATGTCTCTCAACAATAATTAAACAAATGACAGGTACAGAATTAAGAAATCATCACGGTGTTTTTTAAAAAATAACATCATATTAACTAATAATTTAGTTTAATTTAATCAATATTTTAATCTTATTAGAGTTAATAAGATCAGATGCAAGGTTTGGAGAATTGGAGGTATGAGATAAAAGTGGGGGCCGGGGGGTCCATGGAAGAAATAGATGGGCAATTATTAGAGGACCACGTGGTTTAGCCTTCAACCTCTCCACGCAGCTAAAACAATTCCCGGAACAATCTAATTCAATAATAGTATCTCCGGTCTTGAAGATTTAGTTGACTTTTTTTTTGGAGAAATTAAAGTTATGAAATAAGTTATTTAATTATGACATATTTAATATATCTTTAGATTATCCATTAGTTTATAGGTAAAATAAAATAGCCTAAGGGAAAAAAACTAGGTAAATCAATTTATAATTAACTTATTTTGCTTTTTTAGGATTTTCCAAAAAAATTCAACTAGATCTTATATTTAGGATAAGAGGGAGTATCGTTTACACAGTTGTTTTCTTATTAACAACTATTTTTTTTATCACAATATTAACAACTATTTAAATTATGGCTAAAATATGATTTTATTCCCTTATGTTTACATCAAATTTTAATTTACTCATTTATTTTTGGAAAGTATATGTTTAGCCATTTTTTTGTTAACACCGTTAGTTTCCCTTAAATCTAAAAGACCATTTCAAAGTTAATTACTCTAACATATTTTAATTTAAGCGTTTTTTATATTTTTAATCTTAGATTAACCCTATACAATTGTGAAGTTAATATTTTCTGTTAAATGAAACTAACTGTATTAACAAAAAATGACTAAAAATGTACTTTTAAAAATAAATGACTAAATTGATTAATCAATTATGAGGAAAATATTAATGAAATTAAATCAATAAATTAATTTTTGCGCAAAAAATTATTGACAAAAGTTATCAATGGATTATATTTTTATGACACAATAACATTCCTCAAGTACGTCCTATATTAAATGTCGCATGAAAAATTAGGTTAAATTAAGAGGTAAAAATGGAGCCGCCATCAAAATTTTTAAAAAAAGATATTTTGGAAAACCTTTTAAAATAAAAAAATAGGGTTCGGGAGTCGATTGTGCGTGGGGAAGGTGTTAGGCACCCCACAGCACCCGTTCAAGAAAACGGTTACCCTAAGTTACTTATTTAAAAATAAATATGACCTTAATTTTAATTTTATTTTAAATTACCAAGAGAAATTAATATATACAAATAAAAATAAAAATAAACAAAAAAAAGAAAGAAAAAAAATATTTTTTACATTTTTGGACTTGACCTAAGATTTGACCTAGGGCCTACGTACCCTTAAGGGATCAAAGCCCACGTAGTTCGGGTAGAAATGTGTGTCACTTAGTTTGTGTTTTTTAAGAAAAACATTTGTTTAAATTTAAGAAGAAAAAGATATTATTTTTGGTTTGTTTTTTTTATATTATGAAAATGCATATTTATTTATTTTTTTAAAAGAGGAAACACTTCACAATTTTAATTGAAT
This sequence comes from Mimosa pudica, assembly GCA_029929735.1. Lineage (NCBI taxonomy): Eukaryota > Viridiplantae > Streptophyta > Magnoliopsida > Fabales > Fabaceae > Mimosa > Mimosa pudica. The sequence goes on from JAKELP010000024.1 coordinate 13,250,112, forward strand.
CGCCTGAGGAGATAATCTCTCTCGGAGAAACAATCGATTTTCAACATGAGAAGATAATTCAATCTTTCTCGGATGAAAATCATTCAACCTATTTTCCTCTTTTATGAAAACCATTTCATTTTATTTTTTATTTATAAAAAAAGAAGAAGAAGAAGATGAAAAAAAGATTTCATAATTTTAAAATAAAATCAAAACAAAATCATATATCAAGCAAAGATAAAACATTGTAAAAAAATATATACATATATATACAAAAAAATATTTTTAAATAAAAAAAATAATAACTAAGAATAATCCTCTCTTATCTCAAATCATTGGCAAGGTGAAGAGACAATCAAATTGTCTTAGAGGGTTATATCACCTTTGCCTAAATGAGATTAGAGAGAGATTATGAATGCATCCGTCTACAATAGACTTTCATCGGCATAAGAAAACAAAAGGTAAGAAGAAGAAGAGGAAGAAGAGGAAGAAGAAAGGATCTCACATCAAATCACTCTCCACTACTCATCTTCTCTCTATTTTTCCCCAAGAAATATAAGAAGTATGTTATAGATGTATACCTTTCTAATACACCTCTTTTCTTTACTCTCCAAACCCTAGCCTTTTTCTCTCCTTCTCCAAAAAAAAAACCTCTCAAAAAAATGATCCTCACTAGAAAACCTAGCCTCTCCAAAAAAAAAAAATCCTCCATATACTCTCTTGCTCTCACTTATATAGGCCACCAACTCTAGGGTTTCATCTTAAATGCCCATTTATTATTTTTTGATTTATGTTCACCAATCATTCTCTCCATATCATGTTAATTTCCTTTTTCCTTTTTATGATGGTTGCACATGTATCAATTCCATTATGAAACTTGATTGGCCAATAAAAATTTTCCCTTTTTACTTAAATTCTCTTCAAAAGTTTCCTAACTTATTCAAATCAAATTCTAATTGATGGGGAATCATGACACAATCACCACAATTATTTCCAATTTCCTCTCTTAGTTGTCAATCTTTGTTTGACCCTTACACAATTTGACTTGTGCTTACTTCACAAGAAAGAATCAAGAGAGCATATCTTGTTTTATTATCTTTTTTGTTTTTATATTTCTTTTTTATTATTTTTTATTTTTTATTTTTTTTTTATTTTTCATTTGGTGGGCCCGGACAAAATAGGGTGTTTAAGATGTGATGAAACTATATATAAATTAGTTATATATAATACATGAATTTATTAAATAATTAAACCTCACTTATGAGGAAAGTATTAATAAGTAGTAAAATGATGAAATTAAATCAAAATTTATAAGACATACAGACATATAGAAATATTCCTTTCACGATGACAGTGAATGGTGGCCGGAGTCGCCATCATCGATGTGAGGGATCCACATGTCATGCATTAAGTGAACAGAAGTGTAGCTTAATTAAGTTATAATTAATACTCCCTCCGGTCCCTAATGTAAGAGTTAGCTGTCAAAAAAACGCTTCTTAAGAAAACATGTGAATGTTAGTTGGGTGTCTAGAGTTAATACTTCTTTTCCAAAATTGCCCATATTTATTATGGTACTTTTAAGAGAGAGAAATACATAAGCATTAATAAATATGAAAGAAAGTTAGGGGTAAAGTAGGAAAAAATACATTAATAAATGAGGAGAGAATATGGGGTGAACTCTTACATTAGGGACCAAAACAATTCAAATTTTGGGCTCTTACATTAGGGACCGGAGGGAGTATTAGTTTGCTTATACGATAAGAAATTGGAGATATATGTAATGCGAGGAAACATATAGCCTTTAAGATTACTTCTTCAGGATATATTTCTAATTGAGTTTCTTTTATTGTGCACCCAATTATGATTTTTACAAACTTTTTATTTCTCTGATCTAGCGCCTATGTATTTTCGAGTCCTTTCATTTGAAATGCTTCTGACAGGGAAGGCCAATTGCAAAAAGGAGTGGCCACAATTCTACTCTTTAATTCATCAAATAATATAGGACACAATAACAATAACTTATCCATCAACAATGTAACATGAATGTGTGTCTGTGTTTGTATAAAGGGGTAGATGAATTATGAATTATGAATGATGAATCTCATGCAGAAGTTGAATAACCGCAATGCTTATTTAAACTCTACCTGCATGTTTACATTTGAAAAATATCAACGATTGATATATAATACTGTATAATAATATTATTATTAAAATATTTTCTAAATTAAACAATATCATAGGACTTGAGTACTTATTTATTTACATTTTAACAATTATGAGAGAACATAAAAAGGAAAAAAAGTGATTTTTGAGACGTTTCATTAGTTATACTCGGGGAGAAGTTTATCCATATAACTCTTCTCTTTACTCCATTGCTCACCAATGGGCTTGAATAATTTGTTTGGCCCATTAAAATAAAAGTCCATTAGAATATTCGATTTCGGGCATCTAATTTGTTACAAGGGTATTGCTTCATATTCTGGCTGTGTATTCACTTTTCATTACACATGTTAGTGGTAGAAATGGCCCATCTATCATTTAATTGCAAATTTAAAACATTACAAACCAAACCGCCTTCAATTCAAGGCAATAAACAAACGGATAGATGTTGGATGTAATAATAATGGAGTTTTAAAGTGTTTTCTAATTGACAGTTATTACACTTTTGTGAAGCACAAGTCGCCAGCATTTTAGTAGAGGCAGCCAGCTATTTTACTTCTTCTCCCACTTTAACAACTCCCAACTTATTTCTATTTTTTTATTCATTTTTATGTTATCCTTCTTTATCCATTAACATTCTCGATTTATATATGGTAAAATGGAACCAACTTATCGGTTTCCAACAAGAAAATAATTGGTGTAGTGGACAATTTCACTCTTGTAAGAACTAAAAAACAATTAATATATTCGGAAACACGCTTGTTAAAGATACAAACACTCTTGGACAGTTTTTAAGTCCCGAAATCTAGCTATATGCTTGTCATCGTAAAAGAAAAAATTGGACAGACCATTTTTAGCGAGTGAAATTGGGAGTAGTAATGGCTTACATGATTTTTTTTTCAAGCTCTTGCGTGTCAATTAAGAAAAAAAAATGAAGATTGCAATTTGTAAGGGGACCACTCCAAAGAAACGATTCCTTAACTTTCTCATGTCTCTCTTAAATGCTTTACACGTAACCATCCTTGCACTCTCCTTTTCACCTTTCCTTAGTTTCTGGTTATTGTTCTACTGTCTGTCCTTACATCTTTTTAATAATCATTACCTCAATTCGTGTTTCCTTTTTTCCACATAAAACGTTAAACGAAATATAAATAGAAATATACACTAAGACAATACTACATTTTTAATCAAAAATCAATTTATTAAAAATTTGTGGAGCTGAATTAATGAAATGGTTAAGCATAACTATACTAAATTACACGAAAATCAGTTGAACTTGTGTAGAAGTACTTGAGTTATAATATAAATAATGGAAATTTAACAATGAAATGAGGAGAGACAGTGTAAGTTGTCGTGTTTCACACTTTGATTCTAATTGTATGAAAGAAATGAAAGTGTGGGGCATAAATGAAAAACTTCAGTACAAAGGGCATTCTCGTGAGTCACATTAATTGATAACTCATGCATGTTGTTGTTGCCCCATTCTCTTACCAAATCTACAGAAACTTTTATTCTTTTCATCTTTAAATAATTGGTACGTAAAAATTTTTATTTATTGTTTGCAACTTCTGATTTCAACATATGCATGGAACAGGCCCAAGCCGGCGGAGTCGGCAATTGATTCATTTTCACTCATTCATTTATTTATTTCTACATTGTCATCACAATAACTTAAACTCACTGTGTAGTGTTTATAGTTATTTTTTAAGTATCTGTTGGCTCTTTCTATTCTGAATGAGTCCAATATAGTATGGGAAAAAGTTCAATCCAAAACAAAAATATATGTGAAAAAGATTATACGTGTGGCTGGCTACATAATTAATACACGTACTAGTCTATTTCTTACCTGTATACGAATGTGACTTGAAAAAATGAAATACAAATGCGCTTGTATCGTTTACACGTGTAGAGTGGATTGCCTTCAATATGTATTTGCACAAAATCATAAATCTGTATATATATTTTAATCTTAAAATGTACCTTACGTTTTTAACAAAAATAGTCAATAATTTCTACCTCAACTGCTGGTTAGGTACGGGATTCGATTTAATGTGAAATCCGAGTTCAAGTTATTCTAATCACAGAAAAAAAAAATCAGAGGGAACAAAATCCAAATATGACAGAAGTTGCTATTGAAGGAAACTTGCTGCTGCATGTTGAAGAAATCGAATCATATGAATTGGTTGACTTGCGACCCGAATTCTTTCTCCACTCGGGCATTTCAAAAGGCTATAGTGCATGCCAGAACAAATTGGTATAAAATTAAGAGTTCATTTCTTTAAAAAAAAAAAAATAATTTGAAAATTAATTCTCGTGAAATCAATCAATGATAATCACTAATTTGAAAATCAACGTCTTCAAATCCAAAAAAAAAATCAATGTCTGCTTCTTTATAATCTAATTGACTTTTAGTTAAAAAACGATTGACTGATTCAACTCTAAATCCGTAGTCAGTCATACCAATTATGCTGAATAATTTGAAAATTTTGATTGTGCTGATATTGACGAGGTGCACGATAGAAAGTATGTAGTATTAAGAATTTGGTCAAATAAAGAAAAAAATTAATTTTAATAATTTGATTGTGATATAACGGAATTGATTGAATGTTACAATTTTTTTCCATTATAAACAAATGCCTTTACCTCATCACTATCATAATGTGTTGTAATCAATTAGAAGAGTTGAATTGAGGAAATTCAATCCTCCACAAATTTTGATGTTTTCCCCTATTAATTTTCTTTTGGTCTCATTCCCCTATCAAAATGAGTGCATAACACATAATACTTGTGATTTAAATAATTAAGGGTAATTAATATGAGGTCCCACTCAACACACACGGTATAAAACAGTTCAAAGAAATAGAAAAAGTTAAAGTAGGGTCTCAAGGGACCTTAGCTTACTTTAATCATCTCTCAACTCATAAAGATATTTTTGTCCTTCATTTGTTATTCACAACATAACACGTGTTTGCGCAATAAATTAAATAACAAAGTTTTGATTACGCGTAAGTTATTGGATACCAGTTACAGAAGTTTGTGTTTTAACTAATAACAAATATTTGAGCTGTGAATAATAACGTCTGAGCATGCATAAAAAACTAATATGCCTTCTTGACTTGGAAGATAATTAAAGTAAAATCTATATATACTTTAATTTTGTTATTTCGTTGGACATTTTCTATATTATGTGTATTGGTCATTGGGTGAGACCTCAAATAATTAATCATCCCTAAATAAGAATTCAAACTTCATCTTTCTTGAGCTGTAAAATATTTATTGAGTTGTGATTTAATGATATTGACAAAAGGCTGCAATTTTATTAATGACAGAAAAAAATTCTTCACTGTAAGATTATGAAATCATGGTATAATGATTGATATTCTTTTGTAAGCTTTTGAGAAAGTTGATTAATTTCGGGGCACCAACGAGAGAGGTGAATTGAGGGGCGTAGATCTGTTCAATTTTTTAGTTGATTTAGCACGAATGCATGAAAGTTTTTTTTTTCAGTTCATAAGATTATTTTTAGTAGCCTCCATTTATAAATAAACACAAAAGAACCTTAAAAAATTACTTGTTAGATAAAAATCAATTTGTATCATTTTAAACTAATTAGATTTTTTATCAGGATAATCTAATTAGATTGGATTATTGACGTTAGTGAAAGCCATACCATATTTTGGTAAAAAAAAAAAGTCATACCATATACTTCTTCGACCCTCTCTATCTTACTTATTTATTTTTGAAGGGAGAATTGGGAAAAAAATTTGAGAAAAGAAAAAACAAAATCTTATATTTAGAACAAAGTTATCCTATATTTAGGAATGGATAGAGTAACATTTTTCTATATATAATTAAAAAAGCATAGTATTGCAATTTAATGAGTAAAGGTATGGGATCAAAATATGCTCATTAAAATACTTACAAGTTACAAGTCATCCTCCAATAAAACCCTCACATGCATAGGATTCGAACTCAACTTAACAATAACAAACTAACTCTCCATAAATTGGGTCAACGTCTCAAACTAGAGAATTAATATTAGACAAGTCCCGGTAAGTTTTCATGTGGTACTTTCACTTGTTAATCATGTCAATAAAAAGCACATTTGATACGAGGGATTTGGAGGGGAGAGGAGGGGAAGACAAATTTTTGTAAGATGAATTTTTAAATATTTTTTTTTGAACACATTTTCGGACCAAACACAACAGCAAAACCAACTAACGCGGTTGACAAGCTGAAGTGTGAATGTCCTACTTATATACTCACACACACACATTCCTGGTCAATGTGGGACTAAGAAGAATTTTTAAATATTGAAGAAGTGAGGTTGAGATATTTTAATAAAAATAAGATGTTAAATATAAGAGTTATATATATTACTTTAGTTTGATAAAAAAAATATATATATTAATTTAGAATTTCCAACCCCACTTCTCAACTTTTTATAAATTCATGCCACAAAAATTTTCCCTCGTCCACTCCCCTCCCCCCCTTACTAAACAAACCCTAAAATTTGTCTATCACTAATTTTTTTTTGATACAGCTATCACTAATCTTTTACTCACAACCTCAATATAATTTTCCTAATTTTTTATTGGGCGTGACATAAACTTAACCGTAGGCAGTAGCGAAAGATTTCGAAATTTAAAAATGAGAAACTTGGATTTTGGCCGTATATGACCTCATCGCAGAGCTGTATATTCATTCAACTTGGCCAGACCTGATTGATTATTGTATCATTATTACTACTATTTTGCATTTCAAAATATATGAAGGTACATGATGATAGTCGATAGATAAGAATAGGAACCTTCATTCATAATTTGATGAGATCCAAAAACGCCATTTGCCCAAAGTTATATGTATGTTTCTTGTTTGATCAAAAAAAAAAAAATGTATGTTTCTTGTTGGCTCATACTCACTTCATAACATATAATTACATTACATAACATTTTCTATCTTCTTCTTCTTGAGCTGCCCTTTCTTCTGTAATGAATCCACTCGTGACCCTTTCGCTTCTCTCTCTTTTTCCTCACGCTTCTCTCGCTTCCTCTTTCTTCTAACTTCTAACCCCTTTGGACTGTGATTGACCACCCAGATCTCTCTCTTCTCTTCTTTTATTTCCACTGTTTATGTCATCATTCCTCTCTTGTTTAGATTAAAGGTCAGATTTTTACTTACACCCATTATTTTTCTTCTTATTATTAGTCTTCTTGTGGGTATTTGAAGTACATTCTCTTATTATTGCCTATTGGGTGTCCCTTTTTCAATGGTTTAGTCCATTCTAGTGTGTGGTTTTGCCGATCTTGTGTTTGCTGCTCTAATGTGTTGCCTCTTACATTTGTGGGTTTATTATGTGATAATCATATAATCTATGTTTTAGTTTATGATTGGGTCTGAGTCTTGTGGGGATTTTCTGTATTTTTCAATTCTTGTTTTTTAGTCATATTCTTTTTTATTAGCTTCAATGTTCATGGGATTTTGTTCCTTGCAAGAAATATTCCTTTTTTTTTTATGAAAATGTCTGTTTCAGATTTTTTTAGGAAAAAATTGAGATTTTTTTAGTACAAAGTTAAAAGCTGATGCAATTTTTCTGTGCTTTTTTGTTTGAGTTTGTGGTTTGTTGTTTTTTGGTGGTTCATTTACTGATATTTCAGTTTTTAACATGCAGAGGGTGAATACTGAATAAGCTGTAGGTTGTTGCTGAGGAAGAGTAAAATTCAGTTCATCAGCTGAATTAAGAAAAAAAAATGACCATTATCGATATGCCATCGCCTGTGACCCAAAGTATGAGGGCAAATAGTAGGCCTTCCTTTAGTTCTAGTAATGGCTATGATACCCCTGTTCATAATCATGCTGGAGTTAGCAATGGTGATGGCTATGACAGTGATAGCTCCAATTTTGCACCAGCGTTAGTATCATTCTCTCCTTTGCAGATATATTGGAATTTATGTGAATGATGATTATTATTGTTATAGTTGTGTTGAGTATTTTTTTTCATGTGAAGAATGAAAACATATGTTAGTGGGATAGAATCTTGTTCACCTTTGCCCTCCATTTGTGTGGAACTATATTTGTTGAAGTGTTACTAAATGTTGTATTTTATGGCATGAATGGTACATAGGTTTCTGATGTTATCTAGTGCTGCTTACTGAAAAAATGTCTTAAACAAAGTATGTGAATTGGTTTAGCAGATGTAAGCTATTATCTTGCCCATTATTTTTGTCATCTTTAACATAGCACTGCCACATTCATCTTGCATTTATTGTTTAGTTTTTTTCAATAAGAGAATCTCATAGATTGATTGAGAAGTTGAATAAACTTTTCCGCAGCTCTATCTCTTGGCAAGATTCTTTGGTTTTTCTTTGTATGAGCTCATTTTTACTCTTTCATTCTGGTTGTATTGGCAACTTTTTAAGTTACTTGGTATTCATCTTGCTTTTGCCCCTTGGTACGGGGCTAGTTATATGACAAGTGAGATGAAATTTGTTTTGCACTTGCAGCACACCTTCAACTCTAACAATGGCTATTCCAGCAGAACTAGCTGGAGCTGTGCCCTTGATGGATAGATTCCAAGTAAGAAGACATATATGCTTACTCAGTTATGCATTATATATCACCATGATCTCCTTTTGCTCATCTATTTTCATTTTGTATCATTAAGTTTTTTCTAATGCTGTGTCAGGTGGAGGGGTTTCTAAGATTAATGCAGAAACAAATTAATTCTTCTGGGAAACGTGGATTTTTTTCTAAAAGGTCTGTGGGCCCTCAAACTAAAGAGAAGTTTACATTTGAGGACATGCTGTGTTTCCAAAAGGTAAGAAAATACCAATTTTGGTAAAGCATGTGGCCAAAATCCATTTCATATGAGATACTAACTCAATTTTTTTTAGGATCCTATACCAACATCTTTGCTCAAGATTAATGGTGATATGGTAAGCCGGGCAACTAAGCTATTTCAGATCATTTTGAAGTATATGGGAGTAGATTCTTCAGAGCGAGTAAATCCGATAAGTTTAGATGAGAGGGTTGAGCTTGTAGGCAAACTATACAAGCACAGTTTGAAACGTTCAGAGCTTCGAGATGAGCTTTTTGTTCAATTATCAAAACAAACCAGGAATAACCCTGAAAGGTATGTACATGTTCTATACACTGTAAAATTTCATGTTAGTTAGACTGATAGTTTTTGTTGCTTTAATGACTTAGCTATACATGCTTGATGTTAAATCTTTTCTCATTTTGAGATAGGCAATGTTTGATTAAAGCTTGGGAGTTGATGTATTTATGTGCATCCTCCATGCCACCTAGTAAAGACATTGGAGGATATTTGTCTGAATATGTTCACAATGTGGCCCACGATGCAGCCACTGATGCCGAAATCCAAGCCCTTGCACTAAATACATTAAATGCTCTTAAGCGATCTGTCAAAGCTGGTCCTAGACATATTATGCCTGGACGTGAGGAGATTGAGGCTTTATTAACTGGGAGAAAGCTTACAACTATAGTGTTCTTCTTGGATGAAACTTTTGAAGAAATCACATACGACATGGCAACAACAGTTGCTGACGCTGTTGAGGTGCTTTGAAATTTTGTTTATCTTCAAATTGTTTGCTTTCATTATTTTTAAATTTATAATATATGTTGCAATATTGAAAAAAATAAGAAAAAAGAGGGGGAGACTATGAATGACATAGTAAAGGAATTAGGAAAGTTTTGAAATATATAGTCATTTGAAGAATCCACTCAATCCAATAAAGCGTGTCAATAATCAGCCAATTCAATTTTTTTCATATTAAGGCCTCTAGTGCTTTTAACAAAGGCAATTATTTTTCTAAGCTTGAGGTAGCAACCTGGAATTAGTTTCGTGTGTGTGTGTTTGTGTGTGTGAAGAATTAGGCTTTAAATTCCAAATATGCATGGGAAAAACTGACTAGATAATAGTAGTAATACTTGGAAGTGGTTTCACTTGATATGTACAGTGCTTCACAACTTAAAAAAAAGTTAAAACCGTACCATTAACTGTAATCTTTTGTTTATGATTTTACCTTAGTTTTCAGTTTATTCATATGCTTTGCTTTTATATGCATCACTTGCTTCAGGAACTTGCGGGGATAATCAAATTGTCAACATACAATAGCTTTACTCTTTTTGAATGCCGCAAAGTTGTTACTGGGTCCAAATCATCAGATTCTGGAAATGGCATGTCTCTCTCACTCTTATTGATTGTTATAGTCCATAACTAAATAAAATAAATTGTCTAATTGCTCTTATATTGGCTCACAGAGGAGTACGTTGGTTTGGATGACAATAAATATATTGGAGATCTCTTGGCAGAGTTTAAGGCAGCAAAAGATCGAAATAAGGGAGAAATCTTGCAATGTAAACTTATATTTAAGAAAAGGTTATTTCGAGAGTTGGATGAAGCTGTGGCAGATCCCATGTTCGTACAATTGTGCTATGTACAAGTATGCCTTTTTATTCAAATGCCCATGATTTTATACATGTATTTAGAAGTTAATTGTTTGCTTTGTTAAAAAACCACGACTACTTATTTGACAATCAATAAACCATATGTAGATTTTGCACTAAACATTTACCTTTAGGTTCTATATTTGTTGATTCTTGTTGATTAATGGTACAGTTACAACATGATTATATCCTGGGCAATTATCCGGTTGGAAGAGATGATGCTGCCCAACTGTCTTCATTGCAAATTCTGGCTGAAATTGGATTTGTTAGAGCACCTGAGTCTTGCACGTAAGTGCTTGGAAAACATAAATATCTTGCAACAATATTTAGTGTCACTTGATTTATTTCAACATATCACCTTTTACCAATAATCATTGTCTTGTTGAGTAAGATTGACACCTTTTAAAGTGTTAACTCTTGAGTGTACTTGACTAAGATTTATGATTTTCTATTTCTCAGAGATTGGGATTCACTTTTAGAAAGGTTTCTGCCTAGACAGATTGCTATAACTCGAGCTAAACGGGAATGGGAGCTGGACATCCTTTCTCGTTATCATTCATTGGTATGGTAGTTGGACATTGCCAAATGTCATCATTTATTTAGTGTGTTACTAATTGGTTGTTGATCTCTTTATTGCATATGACATTGCCCATTTTCTACTCATGCATGACACTGAAATGTAGAATTTAATACCTACTTTAGTTTACTCCTATACATGCATAAGTAACACTGTTTAAATTCTTTTTTCTTTGATACATTTTGTAGGAACATCTGACAAAAGATGAGGCAAGGCAACAGTTCCTTCGGATATTGAGAGCACTTCCTTATGGAAATTCTGTTTTCTTTCATGTTCGCAAAATTGATGACCCTATTGGACTTCTGCCCGGAAAAATAATATTGGGCATCAACAAAAGAGGGGTAAAGTTAAACACGCATAAAACTTTTATGTGTTTGATAATTAGGTGTGCTTTTTTATTTATCTATTGTTCAATTGTAGGTTCATTTTTTCCGTCCTGTTCCAAAGGAATACCTTCATTCAGCTGAATTACGAGATATAATGCAATTTGGAAGTAGCAATACTGCAGTATTTTTCAAAATGCGAGTTGCGGGTGTTCTACACATATTCCAATTCGAAACCAAGCAGGTATAAATACTTTTGTTGAACAAGCACTTAATTGTACTTGATTAACATTCAACTTGTATATCGATGTTTCTTTTTGCCTCATGGACAAATTCATTTTTTTTTCATAGGGGGAAGAAATTTGTGTAGCTCTTCAGACACACATCAATGATGTAATGTTACGTCGATATTCCAAGGCACGGTCTGCTACTGGTGGTTCTGTAAATGGAGATATCAGCACCAATTTCAAGAGTCCTACTACGGAAATATATGAAAGGCGTGTTCAAGATCTGTCAAAAGCTGTTGAAGATTCTCAAAGAAATGTTGACAATGTAAGTCCAAGCTTCTAGCATCTACAAAGGATGTTAAGCCTGTTCGATAAAAATCACCAAAATGAGTTTTTTTTTTATAAAATCACCAAAATGAGTTTTTAAGCCTAGTCTCTTAGAGCACATTTCTTCTATATGATTAAGTGGTAAAATGAAACTGTAGAGGTCAACCATTATATCCACTTTTGCTTTTCGCTTGATGGCTAAGGAACTTAAGTTTTACTTTGGCATTAGTTGTGATGAGGCAGAATAATGAAGTCTCTTCTTTCTTAAATTATCTATATGGACATGATTAGTATGCCCTTGACTTTAAGCATAGGCATAATTCTTCAAATTTGTTATTGCAATAAAAATAGGCATTTGTCAGCTAAATTTTTTAATACTGTAAGCTATGCTGAATAGTTGACAGAAGAGTTACGGGAAAAACAAAAGCAAGAAGAGAAAATGCAAGAAGAATTGGAGGGCTTGAAGGAGTCCTTGAATGCTGATAAACAAAATCTCGAGGAAATTACTCGTGAATGTGATATGCTGAGGTCAAAATGCAATGAAAAAGATAAAGCCATTCAGGTAAATTTCAATACTTCACATTAACTAATCCAATTTCACTTTTGCACTATTTTTTTTCTTACGGATATGAATCTACTAGGCTGCAATTCTAGAGAAAAGGAATATGGAAGTAAGAATGACCAAGTTGAATAATCTGGTGCTAGAGAACACAAAAAAGGAATATGCTGAAGCAAAAAACCAGGCAAGATACTTTTGAAGGTGTTGTTACTCGTGTGTGAAATAGTCTCGGGTTAACCAGATAGCTTTCACTTTGGTAATAGGATTTGAATAAGCTGGAAAATGAACTAAAAGTTCATAAAGATGAGTTGCTTGCAGCAGAAGAAACTATAAGGAGTTTGACAAATGAAAAATTGATTTTGGCACGGAAGTTATCGGAGCTGGAGAAGAGGAATGCTGATGAGGTAATGTAAAACATTTAGAAGTATTTAGTTGATTTAAAATGCATTAATTCTAGATAATGTTCAATTAATGCTCAAGGTTTTCGCTGCAATGCAGAATAATGTTCTAGAACGAAGATTTGAGCAAGAGCGCAAAGCCTTGAAATCTCAAATTAACACCCTTGAAAAGAAGCTAGAAGGATTCAGACAAGAACTAGCTGCCACTGAATCAGCTCTATCAGTCAAGGATGATGAGTTAGTTGCACTGCGGAATAATTTAAGGGAACTGGAAGAACTAAGAGAAATGAAAGAGGTTTTGATACTTTCAGTTTGCAATATTCCTATCTTGTGGCAACACACTTGTAGGGCTCACTTTCTAAAATATTTTTATGTTGCTGTTTTTTCTGTTTAGGATATTGATAGGAAGAATGAACAAACAGCAGCCATATTAAGAATGCAAGGGGCTCAATTAGCAGAAATGGAAGCACTTTATAAAGAAGAACAAGTTCTTCGGAAACGCTATTTTAACACGATAGAAGGTGGGCTTTTAAAGTATAGGACTGTTCAAAGTGTCCCGGTTTGTGCCATCTTGGTCCTGCTCAAGACCTGTTGGGACTTGACAATTACATTGTTAAAATGTTATCTCAAATGTGATCAACCTAATTATTTATTTATCCTATTAACTTTTTAAAGTAATTATTCCCCAATTCCATAGCTACATGATTGTGTATATAATATTCCCATTGCATAGTTATAGCATCACAACTTGGTTTTTCTTTTAGATATGAAAGGCAAGATAAGAGTCTATTGCCGGCGACGACCGCTAACTGATAAAGAGATCAATGAGAAAGACAGAGATGTACTCACTAGCACAGATGAATTTACCATTGAGCATCCATGGAAGGAGGATAAATCAAAGCAATTTGTGTATGATCGTGTATTTGATCAACATGCTACCCAAGAACATGTATTTCATGATACAAGGGTAAATTTTGTTATATTAACATAAAAATGATAGTCCATATTTTATGTAAAATTTATTGGTAATGCCTTTTCTTTTGGTTATTTTCCATACAGTACTTGGTACAGTCTGCAGTAGATGGCTATAATGTCTGCATATTTGCTTATGGTCAAACTGGATCCGGAAAGACATATACAATCTATGGAACTGAAAACAACCCTGGACTTACCCCACGTGCTAACGCAGAACTGTTCAAAATTTTAAGGAGAGATAGTAACAAACATTCTTTCTCTCTGAAGGTAATAGTTTCAAACAGATTATTCGTGTAATGTATACTGTCAATGAGTTAAAATATATTTTGGATTATTTAAACAGATTTTTATTTCTTTTGTATAAAGTTAAAGCAAATTGGGTCATTATCTTATGAAGACTTCTTATATATCAATATTACAGGCTTACATGGTGGAATTATATCAAGATACCCTTGTGGATCTTCTGTTACCTAAAAATGCCAAGCGTTTAAAATTAGATATCAAGAAGGATTCTAAGGTGGTGATCTCTACCCATCCATCGTGAGTTTCTGGTTGTGATTTGTAGATCCTTATATGTCTAATGTTGTATTGTTTGATTTATTTTATTTTAGGGCATGGTGGTTGTGGAAAATGTGACAGTATTACCAATTTCAACCATAGAGGAATTGAATAACATAATACAGAGAGGATCTGAACGACGACATACATCTGGAACTCAAATGAATGAAGAAAGCTCGAGATCTCATCTTATTTTGTCAGTCGTAATTGAAAGTACCAACCTCCAAACTCAATCAATGGCAAGGGGAAAGGTATGTTTCTTATGTTTTTCTTTGAAATCAATTCTTGTGTATGCCTGTTTATGATGAACTCAACTTGAGCTATGGTTTATGCTTGCTCATATGTTTAATTTTAATTCAATATGCAGTTAAGTTTTGTAGATCTTGCTGGTTCAGAAAGAATAAAAAAATCCGGTTCCACTGGTAGTCAACTTAAAGAAGCTCAAAGTATAAACAAATCATTATCTGCTCTTGGTGATGTGATCAGTGCTCTATCTTCTGGTGGTCAACACATTCCATATAGGAATCATAAGTTGACCATGCTTATGAGTGATTCACTTGGTGGTAATGCTAAAACTCTTATGTTTGTGAATGTATCTCCAGCAGAAACGAACTTAGACGAAACACACAATTCACTCATGTAAGTTCCTAAAATCTTGTGATTATTTGTTTTTAGAGTATCTTGAACCCCAAGTTTATGAAGTTCTCTCTTCTTCTTTTGGGGTATTTAGGTATGCGTCGCGAGTGAGATCGATTGTGAACGATCCGAGCAAAAATGTTTCGTCGAAAGAGGTGGCTCGATTGAAAAAGTTGGTTGCGTATTGGAAGGAGCAGGCGGGTAAAAGGGGCGATGAAGAAGAATTGGAAGAAATTGAAGAGGAACGACCTATGAAAGAGAGGTCAGATGGACGACATTCTATGTAGGGACTTAGATTCAGAACCAACCACCCTGCAAGATTTAGAATGAGAAGCTCAACTATTTTGGTGATCAACAATGACATTTGAATTTTTTCTTCTACATATTGATTTGTGCAATATTGTATTGTTTGTAGGGTATGCTTATGTAATGCTTGTATATATATTGCTAATGCTAATCCTTCTTATCTCATTGCATATATGATCCCTTTTCTTTATCCCTTTTCTTTAGCCCAAGCTTGTAAAAATCACCTTAAAAACCATTGAGATTGACGGCGTGTCTGTCCTAGAATGTCTTAATTCTCAAGTTTAGATTCTTGGGCTTGCCCTACTGCATCATGACATTCTCATCTTGTACCAAGTGATTCAATATAGGAGATATTTTCGTGAATTTTTTTTAAACAACAATGACCGATTAATAACTACAAGTGTACTATAATAAAATATTCCTACCGTTAGACATTAATATTTGATTTAATTTTCAGTTAAAACGATTGAGGGAGATTAAAGAAACTAAATAACTTAGTCAAGTATGACATATATTATATTTTCTCCTGTCCTAAATAAAAGACTTATTTACATTAATTAGATTAAAGATGTTAGTTAAAAACATATGATATCATCAAAATACTCCAACCATTTATCTTTATTCCTACTTAGCCTCTCACATATTTATTACTCCCTTCAGTCCTAAATATAAGACCTAATTGACTTTTTATTGGAGATGTTAAGGTTACAAAATATGTTATTAAATTATGACATATTTGATATATTTTTAGATCATTCATTAGGTTATAGGTTAAATAAACTAGTTTAAGGGGGAAAATTAGGTAAATCAATTTATAATTGACTTATATTTTGCTTTTTTAGGATTTTTAAAAAAAGTAAACTAGGTCTTATATTTAGGACCGGAGGGAGTATTAAAGAACATAAAAAACTTGGGGGAAGTTGAGAAAAATTAGAAATGTCCTATATTTAGGAACAAGTAAATTCAAATGAATATTATATCCAAGACAATAGAGAGTATCATATTTTTGTAAAATTCATTGTATTATTCAATTGTATTCTAATTTTACGTCAAACAAATTAATTTAGAAAAAAGGGCAAAAATAAGATTTGAAACTAAAAAACAAATTCTTTAGATACAACAGAGTATCAAAAAAAAAAGATTAGACATCAGTCCAAAGTAACACTTATAATAAATATAAGGGGTGGTATATATACTAAGCTAGAGCGATAATAGTTCAAACGTTAGCAGTACAACTTGGAGTTAATGTGAAACCGAGCATGATTAAAATAAAAAACATTTATAATAACGCTGTGTCATGCTTGAACATTAAACTCGTGAAAACTTGTAAGGTCTCTCATTCAAAAGAGAAAATAAAAACTTATTAGATCTAACTATTGAATTGGGTGAAACTTTCATACCATGATAAATTGTTTTTTTTTTATTTTTATGATAAATTGATGTTAACAAGTCCAACTTAGACTAAATTTTGAGTTTCACCTGAATTACGTGAATTCCAAATGTTGAAACACCCCAAGTATTGTTCACTTCTCCCCTTTTCAAAACACAACCACGCACCTACCATCCATTGACTTTGTGAAGACCAAATATGCACAATTCAATGAAAAAAATCTGTAGGTTGCCTCCAGCATTTCCCGAAAATGAAAAATTAAATGCTTTGAAATCTACTATTCCATGCCGTATCTTATATTCTGATGAATTATTATGTTCTCACATCTCATGTTACATTATACCACTACATAGCCATGTAATCATACAATTGAAAAGGACCACACTTGGGGTCCACCATCCATCATCATTATACAGTATTTCTATTTCACGTGAGTTACATAAACCGTTTGGTTTTATCTGTTTGTCAAGTCGAGCTCCAGAAAATCATACCAAACCAGAATTGTTGGATGCCAACTTGGTTCTACTGATTTTAGGAGCAACTTTAAATACAATAAACACACCAAAAAATCAATAAAAGGATCTATATACTCAAGCAGTTACAAAATGTCATATTAGAGGAAACGAACATCTATCAGCACCCAAGAATTTTTTTAGTTGAGCAGAAAATTAGATCCACATTTATACAATTGTATATCCCAAGTATGCCCATAATTCCTTTCAAAACATGTCTCAAACACACACAAACACATTCATTTTGATGAATATAGAGGATCTGAATCTGTGTCTCTATGAAAAGGTGTGTTTTGAGTGGTAGAAGATGGTGTGGTGAGATCACTGATGAAGCTTCCAAAATCAAGAGCAGGCCAAACAAAAGAAGGCTTGCTTGGAGGCACATAAGGAACAGGAACTGCCCCACTTATAATCTGAACTATACTTTGCATTTTTGGCCTCTCAGCAGCAATTGGATGAGCACAAGCTAATCCTAATTTCAATATTCTCTCTGCTTCTTCAACCTCATACTCATTTCCAAGCCTTTTATCCACTGCCTCTAGAATCCTACCTTCACCATACAAATACCAAACCCAATCCACCAACAATTGATACCCTTCCCTCTTTGTCCATGGCCTCTCACCACATACCACTTCTAGAAGAACTGCCCCAAAACTAAACACATCTGTTTGTCGCGTCGCCTTCCCTGTGTGAAAGCACTCTGGAGCAATGTACCCCATTGTGCCATGGATTCCTTCAACCTCGGCATAAGAAGTTTTCTCGTGCTCAATGGCTCTAGCAAGGCCAAAGTCGCCCAAGCGGGCATTGAAGTCTGAGTCTAACATGATGTTACTTGCTTTAAGATCTCTGTGGACGACCTTTTGGTCATATTCGTTGTGTAAGTAATTTAGTGCTGAAGCTACACCTGAGATGATTTTGTAACGTAGGTTCCAAGTTAAAGGAGTTGTGGGTTTTGATTCATCAACGAAAAGGTGATTGTCTAAGCTGCCATTGGGCATAAACTCATACACCAACACTAACATTCCATTCTTGTGGCACCAACCTGCACGCCATGTCATCATATTATGAACCTTTGAATTTATTATTACTTTCAAATACAAATAACTTCAAAATTTAGCAAAAAATTAAAAATAGAAAAAAGACATTCCAATGAGAAGAATTAACTATATTTATTGTTTTTTACATCATGTAAAGTAAGCAGCTGTGCAGCACAGATAGTCTAAATTCTAAAGACAACAATTAATTATTAGTTCTACAAATGCAACATTGAAGTATTAATTTAGTCATATTTTAAATAAAATTTTAAAGTTATCACATGATGGAGAATAATACTAAGATTTTATTTATCTGATTTCTTGTCTTAAATTTATTGTGTCTTTTTTGGTCTCTTTGACGATGCATAATGTAATACATTCCTGAGTTGTTAGATGTTGGAGGAAAAGGTGTTATAAATTTATAATAAAAAATTAAAAGACGAAAAAGTAGAAAGCTTTGAAATAAAGGGACCAGATTAAAAGTACGTTATCGCCAGCACTAATAAATTATGGCAACAACTAATATCGAATAAACTAAAATCATTGACCACAACTGGCACATGTTACTTAAGTTTTAAATTTCCCAATTTTTGTAATTTAATTGGGAGTAGATATGCATGAATTATTAGAATATAGAAGATGCTACATTATTTTTTGAAAAAAAGATCTTAAAAGATGCTGCTTTAGAAATTTGCAGTGGTTATGATTTTCGAAGACCATGATTCGTACTGCATGGTATGCTTATATGTTATAAAGATCATATAATCTTAAATACTATAAGCTACTTTGAAAAAAGTCAATATTAAATTTTTATTTTTCACAAATATTCTTATAATTCATACTGTAGACAGAGTTACTCAAGAATAATTTAAATACATTGATTGATTTTAATTGGAAGGCGATCTTAAAACGTAGAACTGATTTTACTACTTTAATTATACATATTATTTTCCTAATCATCATAAAGTAGTGCTACTAGTAAAAATTGTCTTATATTAAGATTATGAGTTGCATTTAACTATTTATGATATGATTTAAAGTTGGAAACACATGAAACATCCTTCACATAGAAAAAATCACAAAAGTAAACTTTGACATGAGGCATGGCATGAAATATTGCCATTTTGTGGTTTCCAGCTAGTTCAGTTCCATGTTAAAATCTTAAAACTTAAATCCACTTAACATTTTTTAACTCTAATTTAGCGAACTAGATGAACATACATGTGTTTCACGGATTCCATGTTTGTGTGTGTGTGTGTGTGTTGAATAGCCCACCCAAATCATTTCAATGAATCTTCATTCGAAAAAGTTACTGTACTATTTTTTCACCTTTGAAAAATTTCACTTTCAAAGTTAAGAAATGGCTCCCGTGACAAATAGATAGAATTTTGGGTATGGTTTAGATCAAAGATGGCCTAAAGCTACCCTTTTTGTCTTTCAACCACATTTTTAATTTGCTAGCATTCAATCATACCTAAAAGGAAGAAATTGTCCATTGAATCAAGTTAAAAAAAATGATTGAGCAAAACACACACGACACACACAAATCTAAAGGATTTACAGACCTAAACTCTAGCTAACTTAGTCGTATACCAAACTTAAATTTAAAAAAAAAAAATCCTAATAGATTTCTACTATCTACATCTAAATGACTCAACTAGTTCCCATGCCATCGCATTTTTTTCCCTTCCTGAAAAGTCCAACAAACGTAATCTTGTGGTGTTTTTAAGATTTTCTCAATCTACAAAAGCAACCAACCCCTACCAAATTACGTATCAGTGAGCTATTAACTATAGCATATCCTGATCTAACTATAAATCTGGTCTGACATATCTGAATCTTAGACAGAACAGAACATAAGGACATCAAATCATTATAAGCTCCAAATCATTAGATACATTCCTAGTTTCAGTTTCAGATAGATTCGTAGTACTCATAGGATGATAAATATTATGGACTCAATCATTCAACAAATTTAAAGCATAATAGACAGACATATATATAGAAAGAAAAAATGTTGCATGAGAATGAAATGAATTACCTAATAACCGAACAAGATGCTTATGACGAAGACGATTGATAATGGAAAGTTCAGCCAAGAAGTCATCTTTACATTTCATGGCATCTCTACAGAATTTCTTAACAGCAACTTCCAAATTATTCTCTTTCTGCAAAATCCCTCTATACACCATCCCATACCCTCCTTCTCCAAGCTTATTCTTCTCACTAAAATTATTTGTAGCCTTCTTCAATTCCTTAAATGAATACTCTCTAGGCGTCCCTGGCAAACTCTTCAATGTACCCAATATTTGTTCATCATCCAACCTTCTCCTTCTCTTCTTCTTATAAACATAAAACACCACCCCACCAATCATTACAAGTATCAAAATCACCAATGGTACACCGATTCCCAAACCCATCTTCAAAGTTCTCAACTTTTCCTTATTTCCTGAAAGATCCTCCACAGTCATGTTCCATTTAAGAACACAGTTTAACTGGAAAAGTGTTCCAGTAGAAGCAGAAAATCCAAAATAAGAACTTTCTTTCACAATGGACTTAAGATCTAGATCTGAAGTCAACACTGGTTTCTCAGGCTTTGACACTATTACACCATCTCTATCTGGTTGTTCTCTAATGAACACATTGATTCTCTTGCTTACACCATTGTAATCAATCCATATAACATAGTATTTAGCACCTTCTGGAGCGATCTGCATGCCAAACTTAGTCAAAGAAACACTAGTTTTTGATTTGACACTATTGATGTTAAGTCCTAGGTGATTATCATCAGGGTCAAAATCTTGCTTTACAGTGTCTAATTCAATAGCAACTAGTTGGTTTTCTTTGTTACCATCAGTGGTTGAGTTTGTGAGTCCAAGGTATTGGCCATGGCTGTTTTTTGGGATGTCAAGGTTTGGAGAAATAACAAAGGCAACACCTTCACCAGGAGTGGCATTATGGACTCTATAACAATTAATGAGGAATGAAGTATTGAAGGAAGCAACTTTACCAGTGTGTTCTTCCCAAAGCTTGAAGGGTTTGTTGAAAAGTATTCTTCCTTGAGTGTTTGTGAGGTTAACATTGCCTGCTGTGTCTGGTGTAACTTGGAGAGCTCCAAAGTTGATTGAAGCTGGTGGGATGACTTTTAATGTTGTGTAGTATGATACATCAAAAGGGCCTAGTATGTAATCTTTTGTTTTTATGTTGTGATGTTGTGATGTTGCCAATGGGAAGAGAAGTTGGAGGATGCATGTGACGGCGGCGATGGCGGCGGAGAATGAGAGGAATGGTGGAGGATTCATGATAGGCATTAGAGGGAAAGCATTTCCTAATGAGATGATTAAGGGTGTTAATGAAAAAGATTGAAGAGGTTTTAATTTGAAGGCTTTTTTGTGGGAGGAATTAGAGTGTTGGTGTTGTGTGATTACTAGTTTGTTCTCTTTGGTTTTGGTGGTTTCTGGTTTGTTTTTCCTAGGAGAAACAGAGGAAAATGCAGAGCACAGCTATTTTGAGCAGGGGTAAGATGCAGTGTTTGTTTTAATTTCATAGGAGTACATTTTTTTTTCGAGATTGGGGTTGTTTGTTTGATTGTTTTAATATTGCAACATGTTTTTGGTCCACCAGATTCTTGTTGTAATTTTATAATACTATAAGACTAGACGACATATTTTGTCGTGAGATGCAATCAGTTGTTTCCCACTTAACTTTAAAGCAAGTTTATACCAAGAAGTAATTAGAATCATGCGCTTTCAATTAGCCAAACGTTTCAATGTTATCCAAATCGAGTGATTTAATGTTATAAGTAATTGAAAATGTAAATATGTCTGCAGTGCAGCAATCTTTTTTTAATATTAACCTTATTTATAATGAGACTAATAAAAAAGAGAAATATGAGTATTAAGTATTAACTATTAATATTTAATAGTATGAAAGAGAGTATAGAAAACAGAACAATTATAGCATTAACCCACCGTCTATGGAATGCAAGACTTCAAATAAACTAGGGGCAAAAAGGGAAACAATTATTAAATGATGAGACAACCAAAACAAGTTCTTATATTTTTAACCATATGGTAAGGGAGCACAGGAAGCGTTATCTAACATCAAAAGAATTTTTTTTGGGTTGAATTCTGACTGGATGTTAGTAAATCAAGTTTTAAACTAAAAGTGATGCAAATGCAAATATTGAGTTTTATTCTCATGTGTAATACTTTCGCCGTTTCAACTATTCCAATATACTATAAATCGTGCGCGTGTGAAATAGAAGAAAAATGCAATGGAAAAAATAAGCCCAATAGCATCGGACTATGCTAAACAAATGCAATTTTTTGCTCAGAAAGAGAAAGGTCATGAAGATTTGATGGTACGTATAAATATAACCAGTAAAAGTCTAAACAATATCCATAACAAAACAAGAACTGTATCCACAAATGAAGTGCTGATACTCATAACCCCATAGGCATGTCAAATTTTGATCATGAAATTCTTGCAATGCTCAAGTTCCAAAAAATACATTGAAGAAACTGCCATCGAGTGGGTAAATTTTTTTGTTATGAACCACAAGTGTGATGCTTCCCCTACTAGTCTACTACTGCCCAAAGAAGGGCAATTGTAAGGGAAGCATCACATTTGTGGACCATGACAAGAA
The DNA here is from genome assembly GCA_029929735.1 of Mimosa pudica. NCBI lineage: Eukaryota > Viridiplantae > Streptophyta > Magnoliopsida > Fabales > Fabaceae > Mimosa > Mimosa pudica. Next base: position 13,273,190 of record JAKELP010000024.1, read on the forward strand.
GAAGCTGGCTATGTAAAGGAATGATCACATTTGTGCTCTATGTACTTGAGGATCGCTGTCCAAAATGCAGGTTAAGAGCAAGAATAATGAAGTCAGAAATAATAAGTTGCTGAATTTGTTGGCTGTCTGAAACTTACCTCACCATAAGGAGTTGGAATCCCACTCATTTAGCTAAACCAGAAAGTGCAAGAAGGGATTTTCACCGCAAGTAAGAAGTACAGGAATTTGGCATTAAGTATGAGTTGACAACACAATTTGAGCATCTGATAAGACTAGACTATGGAAATTGTTAAATTTCTTCGTTCATGCTGATTGATTCTATATTACTAATTAGTTATTATTAACCAAATTCATGTTAATTATTTTTATTTTTTGTCCAGCTGATTATTGCTATTTTAAATTCAGTTGCCATATTTTCTATAATATTTTGAGAATTCAATTTTTTATTAAGTTGAAAGTTAGTACATACTCTCTTGTAGCTTAAATATGAGATTTAAATTGACTCCTCCAATTCTCTTTTATTAAAGAAGTTAGGTTATATAAAATTAAAAACCATTTAATTTTAACATATGCACATGTAATTAGACTTTCTATCAAAAAAACTTTTAAAATGGAATAGTTATTAAAGGAAAATTTCTAAGATAAACTAAATTCTAAACAGAAAAATTAAAATATAAATTATAAAAATAAGTAAAGTTGTCCCTCAATCGGTCAATCCCATGTAGAAACCATTAAGTAACAGTCAACATTTTGTCCAACTAACAGTACCATGGGGGCAGCGTTACACAATTTTCAAAAAGCTTAGAAAAATATTGCGTGAATTGATAAAAAAAGATTGGGGACAAATTTTCCATTTGATAAATGAATAAAAGGAGGGTGAGATGGGAAAAGGAAAACCCTAATCACTGCTTTTTCTTTGTTTATGTCAAAAAATTACATCCGATCTCATCTGACATATGAGACTCGAGAATATGGTTCTTTCCATATTTGTGGAAAAATCAAATATCCTATATGAACTTGATTTTGAAAAAGGGCAAGGATATTCATCTTGTTCAAACTTCAAATTTGGCTTCACAAAACATTTTTGGATACATTCTTTTTTTCTGGCCATACATGAATACATTCTTATACATCAAGTCATTAATGTTTATATTTTTAATTAAAAGAAATAAAAATAAAAATTTGATTGTGATGTTCGCGTGCATTTTTATTTATAGGTCTGTATGGTGGTGTGTACATGTCCATAGAACACCTCGTCTATCAATCATATTTATTTGGTCAGTCACGTACATTAACAATTTAACAATTAATATTTGGCATCTATCGTTCGTGGATTCAATTGGCGAAAAAGTTGAATTTTTGATCGTGACACTGGTGAAATTGGGCAAGGATAACATTTGAGTTGAGTGTTAAAGGATATCTCCTATAAAATATTTATTATGATCGTGTGTATTGCTGTATAAATACTTCAATCACAACTATTCTTATTGGAATGTTTTTTTAAAAATGAAAAAAGAAAATGGGATGTTCATGTGCTATAAAGTATACTTTTTTATTTGAGTCATTATTTTAATCAACATAATTTTGTCCATACTACATTAAAGAAATAAATGCTTACTTTTCTATAATATATGTCTCTTCAAAATAAAGTAAAAAAGATGCCTTAATATAAAAACAAGGTTAAAGATAAAATGCTGTATTATTTGTGATAATCATGAACACGGTTCTGCCAGCCCTAATGTGTTATGTCCGAAACTATTCTCTTCAACTTTCTTTAGTGTGCATTTCATTATTTTAAAGGCCAACTTGCAATTAATTAGTCTTTTCTTCATTCAAACTCCTTTGGAGTTCTCAAAGGTATACTCTCGTATTTGAAAAAGAAATAAAAACTAATAAAAATAAGAGATCTAAAAATAATGAAAAATAAAGCAAAAATATATAATTAATAATAAAAATATCAATCGTACGGGATGAAGACATGAAGTTGATTTCATTAAGAGAAATAAGAAATAAAATAAGAAAATCTTTAAGTTGATGATAACATCCAAGAATCCCATTGATGAAAGTTAGGTTCTTCAATTTTTTTTAATAATTGAATTGCAAATATTGATTCACACTACTCCAAATTCACGAGCTTTATTTTGATAAAAAAAATTCATGAGCTTTAATAGTAATAAAATATTTAAATTGTTTCATCGTAATAAAATATTTAAGTTGATAATTAACTCTCAAAACTATTTGAAAATTGAAAAATGAAATGTTATGAATTCAGAGTGTAGGATTTTTTTTTCAGCAGGCACATTGGAGGAGTATCACTAAAAGTGAGTATATAGTTGGTTAAGCTGGTAAGTGAGCTACAACCTCAAGGATGAAAACGTGTGTTCAAATGCTGAGAAGCGTTCTCATTGGGAGAGTGAACAACATTGTCTATGTGGACAACACTCCTATCCCTCGAGCTTAGATTAGTCGGTTGTCAATAAGCACTCAATTACCGAGCTTGCACCTAGCCCCCAAATAAAAGACTTAATTTCAAAGTGGTCCCAATGAGTTGTTAATAACCACTAGTAACAAGTGCAATAGGTCAATAGCCTTCATTAACAAGTGGTAAGAACTTGTTGGAACCTCTTTGAAATTAAATTTCTTATTTGGGACCTAAGTGCAACTGTACCAAAAAAAAATGTGAGTATAAACCAGACTATGTTCTCTCTAGAGTTGAATTGAAATTTTTTTTAAAAAAAATAAATAAATAACTGTATTCTTAAAGAGTCCACGTCTCAGCCAAACTGAATTGACTGAGAAATGGGTCACCACAAAATCTTGATCCATTGGATTGGGTCAGACTGAGATATGGTTCAATTTTGTCAGTTCGGATATACAACCGACTTTTTTTGGGACTGAAGATACACAACTGTCTATAAGTGTATGTCACCGTATAAATAAAAAAATATTGGCCAATTATACTAGAAAGTGTATAGTAAAGAGCCAGTCCTAAGTCCTAGCAGGTTTTTTAACGATGTTCATACATTATTGGTTTTATTTAAATACACCATGAATTCTAAAGAAATATTGGTTTCGAGTATGCAATCATTTGAAAAGGGTCCTATGGAAAACCATGTCCCTAGATATAAAGAAAATACAATATGTTGCTCAAATATACCAAAAAAGAAGAATTTAATTCAATATGACTTCGTCTCGTCTCAAATAAAATTTCAAAATTTCAGATAACATGTTGTATTCAGCTTTTACTCAAAAGAAGAATTTCAAAATTTCCAACCTTATATTTGGTATAGCCGAGAATTGACTTAATCAAAATACTCTTTGTTTGGTGGTTATTATTTAAAGGCTTAAATTATCGATAGATGCTTTTTGCTTCTAGAACAAATTCTGGCTTTTCCTACTCTAAAACCGTTCTTCTATGTGAAGACTGAAGAAGAAAAGAAAGTAAATTATGTAAGATTATATTCACACGCACGCACGCACAAATAAGTTTGCAACTAACCTGATGTTAGTAGAATCCAATTCTTCTCCATCTGCTCCCACAAATGCAACTTCCTAATCAAATCATTTTCTGGGATTGTACGTAAAAGAAAAGCAACCTTACATTTCTTTCCATTTTCCATGCTTGATGTTATAAAAGAGTGGTACATGTAAAGTCATAAGTAGTATGCGGAATTTTCTTTCCAGATTTAGCATTTATATCTAGTAAAGGAAATGAATCATTAACACTACAAAGATCATAATCTAGATTATGGCTTGGCACAGAACCATAATCTAGTTTCTTTAATTCTGGACTTAGCTGCCCAACTCACCAAGTCAAATCACACACACACACACACACACACACACACACACACACAAAACTTGTTTTGCACAAGTGGTTGCATTGATTTTACTGCTCTTTCTGAGATATGGGACTGTAATCATTACATATTTCTAATTTTAAAATAAATTCAAGGTTACAGAAATGAAGAGGTTGTGTTATTCATGCCTCAGAAAAGATTCGGTGTGCTATGAGTAAAACTATCACTATATTTAAGCATTTATTCCCCAGAAGCGTGCAGTGTAAATCAAACTGTACTGGCCTTGGCCAAGTGTTTTAATCTCAAATCAAGTTATAGACGTAGACGCTCACATCCATTTTAAATACAATGGAAAATTCTGTAGTTACAAATAAAAAGAAATGACGATCATGTATTTTCAGAGCAGTTCTGGTCATCATATTCTGCAGTTTTTCATCTTGCTTGATGCTCCAACCAAACATCATAATCTTTGGTATAACTTTTGGGAGTGATGATCCAATATTCCAGATTTCAGTATGTTGATTTGTTTCCAGTTCCTATAGAGACTTCAGTAATATGTACAAATAAGAATTATTATCTGACCAACCCTGGTTTTGCAGGTGAAACCCTGACAACTAAAGGACTATAGACAAGCAATCTTTTGTTTCTCCATAATAGGAAACCAAATGTATATCCCTTGGAGGGAGAGGCAACTTTGAAATTCACAGTGAAGTTGATTTTCTGTCCAAGCCTTGTGAATATTAACCTGTCTGGCACAACAGTGACATTAATTCCCGCAGGAGGAGACACGGCAGCTTTGTAAATACTTGTTGCTTTTCCAACATTAGTCACAGTTCTAGTCACTGAGAAGTTGTCTTTGAGATTTGGCACTGTGATGGATGGATAGTTAAGCTCAGACGCTGATTTGAATGCCCTATCACATGTTATGTTGTTTCTAGTAACAAGATGGAGTGACCTCTCACTGTAACCAAGTGAACAGAGGAATGCTAGATAATCTTCTGCTTCTATATCATAGATGAGACCAGGGTCAAGAACCCTTGCAGGGTTCACAAAGCCTGATCCATAATCAAATGCATTGGCACTTCTTTGTTCAGGATCCGCTCTTATGAACCCATGGTGCTTATCCAGAATTGTAGCTGCAAATCAAATTAGTATTTAGTTTCTCAAACTGAAGCAGCAAAGATTCTGGACTATACTGATCATTTTTCACTCTCTTTCTGGATGCATAATATATTCCTAGATTAAGACTGCAATAGAGTCATATAGTATTCAATAAAAGGATAGTATTGTTAATGTAATACCTGTTGTCATGATGGCAGACTTGATAGCAGATGGAGACCATGAAGGATGAACAGCTTTGATTAAGGTTGCAATTCCAGTTATATGAGGAGTGGCCATGGAAGTTCCTGAGAGAACGTTGAACTTCATGTTTTTGGCAGCGGGAGACCATGCTGCAAGGATGTTCAATCCTGGGGCTGTGACATCAGGCTACGTAAAATTATCATAAAGTCAGAATTTCAGTCCTCTAGGAATATTATGAAACTCAGCTTTCCCTTTGTATTAGTGGAAATACATCACCTTCAGAATTTCTGGAGTTAGGCTATTGGGGCCTTTGGAAGAAAATGCTGTCACACGTGGTGCAGGCTTTGCTCCTAATACTGTCTTTGCACTGAAAACCCTTGCAGTAGCCTTTCTGTTGACAATAAAAATGGCAGAAAGTAAGCTTGGAGAATTGAACGCATTCTTATATTTGGAGAAAAAGCAACACAGAAGAACTTAACAGTATGTACTTATAATCTCTTCTCTATTTATCTCTTTCTAAAACATTTTATATCTTATAGGAATGAAGAAAAATTAAAAACTGACCGGGTATTGTTGATATATGAGAGAATATGGTGACCCGTTCTTACTCCAACGACCACTGATGGTATCACAAACGGGATGGCAACATCTTGAAGACCTGTTTCATCTATAAGTATCATTCCTGCTCCTCCTGCTTCTTTCACTAAAGTACTTTTCGCTACCTTTGACTCTGTTGACCTCTCTGCATGTCGGCACACCAGAACTTTCCCTTGGGTCTTGGTCTTATTGAGGGAACTTTCTATACAATAGCTACAGAAACAAAGAAAAGACAACAAAAAGCTTCCTATGATAACATCCTTTTGCAATGATGCTTATACATTTCTCTCATTCAAAAGTACCTTGTGCTTCACCTGGATTGATAAGGAGTGAAATATCCTGCAGAAGCTTCAGAAGCAGAAATTATCCTTGCAAAGGCATTCATTTCCGAGATACTCAGACTTTCACCCTGTTACATTTTGGCCAGAAAAATTGTCAGTGCAACAATCGGAGAAAAACCTTATCAAATAATTTAGCAGTAACAAAAAGTGTTCTGGTAATATGATAGGTTTGTACCGTGATATTGACACCGTTTCCTAATGTGACATCAGAAGTGAAATCTCTATCAGTGGAGCTTGCAGCAACAGTGATCATCCATGGTGCAATGTTGGTAGCAGAACCAGGATACCCTTCATTTCCAGCCGATGCAACTACTAGCACTCCACGCTTGGCTGCATGATACGACCCAACAGATATGGCATCATTGAAGTAGTCTGCTTGAGGAGACTCAGGACCCAAAGACACAGACATTATGTGGACCCCATCTCTGATAGCATCATCAAAAGCAGCCAGCAAATCCACATCATAGCAGCCTGAGTCCCAACAAGTTTTGTACACAGAAATCCTGGCCAAGGGTGCTCCTCCCCTTGCTCCTCCACCTGCATATGCATCAAAAGTCGCATTATTCCCAAGTTATGAATGACTATGCAATTTATTCATTGTATGAACACAAGCACGGTTAGCTCATTAATTTTACAAGCGTAAAGAGTTTTAAATAAGTACTATGTATTATATGAATTTTCATATCAAACTACCAATTATACCTGCCAATCCCATATAATTCATGTTGGGCACATAGCGCCCCACAGCTATTGATGCTGTGTGGCTGCCATGACCAGAGCTATCTCTTGGAGATCTGAAGAAGACTTTTGTGCCTGAGTCTGATCCTTCTTCTGCTTCGTACCCACGCATGTAGTATCTAGCGCCAATGACTTTCCTGCTCCACATGGATCATTAACCAAAGATGACACCCCTGACCTATGAGTAAACTAACCTATGAAGTGAAACTAAAAGGCTTTTCCTTTATAGTTTCTTAAGATCTGAAATAATAATTTATCAAAGATTCAGCTGTAAACCTGTTGCAAGAGGAAGCATTGAATGCTTCCCCTGACTCACATTTCCCTTTCCATCCAGGTGGCACCGGAGGCATATTAACATCACTGAAACTTAAAGATTCAGGCCAAATTCCTGGTTCAACAGCAAGTGCCATTATGAACTACATTAATTCTTCAATGATGCAATTTGAATAATTTACCTCAGCAAGATTCAGTGCACATAATAACATATATGGAGAGAAATGAAGAAAAAAAAAGACAATAAATAGCTGTAGAGATTTAATTTGTAAAAATAACATTCACAACTAAATTGTCACAGAAAAATTGGCAGAGTTTCTACCAGTTAGGTAAGAAATTTCCTTTGAACCATATACTAAACACAACAACCAAGCCTTATCCTGGGTCACAGGACGCCATTGTGCTCTATCAATAATTAAGTGTTTAGATACTAAATAATGAACAAAAAATGTGTGTGTATTATACTTGGAAAGATAATGATGATGACGGTTCCTGTGAAAGGTAAGAGTGCTAAGTGCTCACCAGTGTCAATGAAACCAACAATGATGTTTGCTTGGTTTCTGGGGGAGAAGCCAAGAACCTCCATAGTTTGATCATCCAGAAGGCCCATAAAGTCCCACGAATGAGTAGTATGTAGCCTTCTTTTAGAATTGGGAAACACAGAAACCACTCCAGGCATTTCTATCAATAAATTAAAACATACATATCATCAATTAATCAATTAATCAAATCTTGAGGCCCACACCACAATACATATAAACAAAACAAGATAAGAAAATCAAAATCACTCAGAATTACTTGAAATCTGAGACGCTTGCTCATCACTCAGCTTAGCTGCAAATCCTCTAAAACTATGTTTGTAGCTATAAACATGAGCAGCTTCAGCTTCCTCAATGCTGTTCATCATTCAACAAAAAAAAAAAGCCAAAAAAATCCAAAAAAAAAATTCAAAAACAGTCTACAATTATATTCTTCAACCACAATATTCTCACTTCCAACATATAAATGCAGAGTATCCAATCTAAATAACTAAATTCAATCTAAAACAAGGCATGGCAAATTACAGAAATCACCTTCCACTGTGAACAGAAGCAAGAATTTGATGGTGGTGCTTGGTAATTTGTTCAGGGTGTTCACCATTATTGCTTCCCATGTAGACTACATAAACCTGAAATAATCAAAAATGAAGAATTCATTATTAGTCATTCCAAAATTTATAGGAAGAAAAAGTAAAAGAGTGAAATTTGAGCTTACCTTTGCAGAGAAGCACAGAGTAAAATGTGGGGAGAAAATTGCAAAGAGAAATAGAGAAAGGAAAGCAATGGTTGATGTTGTTCTTGTGTTTTCAAGAGGAGCCATTGTGAAATGTTAACTAACTGAGATGCATTGAAGTAAGGAAGAAAAAACAACGACCAAGGTGTATTCTATATATAGCGTAGCAACTGCTAGTGGCAATTAGGTCAAAACACTCTTAAGCAACGTTTAATTAAAAAGGGTAGAAGAATTAATTGATAGTGTAAAAAATACCAAGTGGTGGTTTAAAAAACAAGGGATTTCATACCGCATTACTTTTTTATATATGAAATGAAATTCTTTACATAAAAAATTTGTAGGATTTTGTCAAAAAAAATTGTAGGAGAAGTTGGGCTGATGTAAAGGTCAAGGAAGCAAGGAAATTGCTCCTCTTTTTCTACCAATAATATACTCTCTCTCTTCCTAAAATATAAGACCACTTTTCCTATTTTAAGTAAATTAAGAAAGTTAGTTAAGTTAGTTATTTATACATGATATTACCAATTTATCCCCACTATATACCTTTATCTCCATTCTCTTTTGCTTGTTATTATAGATAATCATTGTAGTGTTAATTTGGGAAAAAATTGGGAAATGTTAGAAAGTGGTCTTATAATTAGGAACAAGTTGAATTTCAAAAGTAATCTTATATTTAGGAACAGACGGAGTATAAGAATTTTCATTATATGAACGATGAACATACACTAAGGATAATAATCATCAACAACATTAGTAAAAAAAGTAACATGACAACACTGAAAACGATAGACATCACTAAAATTATCTAGACATATGATTGTCATAATCACATATAGGTTAATTGTGAGATGACCAACTTATGATTCTCTATAATCATAAGAAATAGCAATAGAGTGTGGTTACCCAAAAACATGCAATGAGAGTGTTCCTAACTCATACTCTACTATGGTATTGCTTTAGATTATAGAACGTGACAAGCAAATCATTATCTTGAGCGTGTAGATTTCACACGGCCTTATTTAACTATGGTGGTGTATCTTTAGTGGTCGCGGCTAAAGAAATAATTAAGCAGTACCCCTAAAATTTGAACATTCACCAATATGGTTGAAGGTCCAATAGTTTTGTCCTTTTTTTCAACTTAAATTTTTAGGGAGTACCAATAGTTTTGTCATTTAATCTTAAGGAATGATGGGTCATTATATAAAAAAAATAGCGAAAAGAGAAATGGGAAAAAGATGCATAAAATTTAAGGACGAGTTTGAATATGAAATATTGTTTTTTTTTGTTTAATTTTCCAGTAAAAGAGTGATTATAAATTTAATCACATAAGTGGGAGGACAAATGAAATACTGTTGGGGATGAAAAGCTAAAATAAGAAAGAAAGGTGTTATTCATTTATATTCATATAAATACAAATAGTGTTGCAGCGAAAGGGACAAAAAAAGAAAAGGAGGATGAAGGAAAATGATAGGAGGTGGAAATAATAGCCCCAGCAAGAAAAAATATTTATATTATGTACCACATGATTGTGCCATAGGGTCCCATCCCAAAACTAATAATATTTCCTTCTCTTCAATTGAACATATGAAAGGCTTTAATGTTTAGACGAAAAAGGTTGAATTGAGTTGGATCTAAGCTCATCTGATTTAGGGCACAATTTTGAGTTCAAATAACATTTAAATGGCCCTATTGTTTGGATGGAGAGAAGAAGGTGTGATTAGCTCTTTAAGAAAATTTTAAATGAATAATTTCAACAAAATCTTTCACTTTTCTCTATTATTCTATTCACATAACGAGATAGTTTTAAATTGCTACTAACGAGGTCTTTGCATTAGTAACCTTGGAATCACAATCATCGTAGTAACTACTTGTAGTAAATTTTCATTACCAATATCATTACCTTCGTTTACATAAATGACTCTGCATGATGACTCCAGAAAAAGGTGGGAGTAATATGAAGAATTGAAAGCCGGCCAAAAAAAATATACTACCTCCGGTCCTAAATATAGGATCTAAATGACTTTTTTTTAGAGGTTAAGGTTGCAAAATAGTCTATTAAATCATGACATATTTGATATATTTTTAGATTATCAATTAGTTTATAAGTAAAATAAACTAGTTTAAGGGAAAAAATTAGGTAAATCAATTTATAATTAACTTATTTTGCCTTTTTTTAGGGTTTTTCAAAAAAGTCAATTAGGTCTTATATTTAGTACCGGAGGGAGTATGAAGAATTGAAAGACAAAAATAAGAATAAGGAGGGGTAAGTGTGTGACAAGAAAGCATGAAATTTGGGTGTCCACCGAAAATGAGGATATGGCCCTCGCATCCCGGTGACTGCTGGTGGAGCCAGACCTGCATGAACAGATATCCAATCATGTGACCTCTCTTTTGTTTTTTAATACAAATAACAAAGCATATTGCAAGAAAAATGTTAAAAATTCTCAAAAAATTCAATGTCTAAGTTTACCTATGGATCTAAATAGGTGTAAGTGTAATGCCAGTCATCTTCAGCTCTAATAACTATATTAACAATATGTAATTTATTTTTGATTATGTGTGAATATTGTTATTCCTGTTATAAACAAATGACATGCAATTAAGAAAATAGTTGTACTAGCTAAAGCTAAAATTGAGTTACACTGGAGTGTTCAATTCTTAAATAGTTTAAGGTGCTTTTATCCTTTTATTTTAGACAACAAACTCTTTAATTAAAAGTTGTTACGTATTAGATAATCAAATCTCAATAATCTAATTTTTGAAAAAAATTATGCTTAACAATTTTTAAAGTTTATGATGTTTATTGGGTCTTGATATATCATCAAAATAAAATCATAACTTACATGTTACTAAATACTGTAAGAAATTTCAATTTTCCTTTGCTATTTTGTGTAGATACATTTATCTACACGTCGGTTCAATGAATAATTAGGTGTCGGTCATAGTCTCTCGAGTGCATAATTAACTTTTTTTTATTACATGAGTGCATAATTAACTTAACAGTTAACACTACTATCTAAATTATTGATTTCCAAGAATCTTATGACTTTAGATATGTTAGTTTTCAGATCATTAATTAATCTGAAAGCCCTGTTTTTTAAAATATATTTGACTATTTACAATTATATAGTATTAAACTTCATTCCTGAAGCACTCTCTTAAATACTTAATTGGGTTAAACGGAAATCTCTTACCAATGTGAGCTGTCAATGCACATATCATCATGTGTGTATGAGCTAGTAGCCTAGATGTTGAATCTGAATATCGCATCAATAAAATATGTGACTGGCTAGTTCTTATTAAAAATGTATATGTGACAGATTTATACAATGAATATTATACAAGATACAAAATACATTGAATATTTTTAATAAATTATATATACATATAAATGATTAGATTAAAAACATTTGTGCATGATAAACAAAAGACAGCATAATAAAGCATGTACATTCTAGTCTTCTTTCTTTATTTTTTTTGGAATGTTATTTATAATTTGTGAACAAAGTGATTTTGATATATATTTAAGTGAATACAATGAATATTATAAATTTAGTTATATGGTCAGAGTAAAAAAAATATAAATTCATGTAAAAAACACAGCACAAAAAACATTTTCATTCTTACTTGATTTTTTTTCCAAAATGTTATTTATAATCTTTTTTATCGACAATAAATGTATCCTCTCACCTGACAAGTGAGAGACTAATCCTCTGCTGATTTGTAGGCACCTCAAAGGGTGAGGCAGCTGGCTTGAGATATTTAATATTCCTCTATACCCAACATCAAGGATCAAACTCTAGACGATTGGTTAAGGGTGAATAAGTCATTGTCACTCAACCACACACCTCATGTTGTTATTTATAATCTTTTGACAATATGGTTTTGACACGTATGTTAATAATATAGTTATATGATCAGATTAAAAAATATAGCTACGCGGAAAAAAAACACAACATTAAAATAATAGCATGATTCTAACAATCGTTCTTTAAAATATTATTTATAATTTGTGAATGATGTGATTTTGTTTATCAGTATGATTTTGATGTATACTTAAGTTATACATTGAATGCTATTAATACAGTTATATGATCAGGTTAGAAAATACAGATACATGAAAAGAAAAGAACACGACACAAAAAAAGCATGTACACTCTAAATTTATTGATTTTCTTAAAATTTTTCTTGTTTAATTTGCTTCACTTTTTAAAAATATAAAAAAAGTATGTTATAGCAAGACATAGTCATGAATAATTTAAATTTAAAGTCATAATAATAAGAGAAATATAAAATATACGGAATATATATATATATATATATATATATATATATATTCTTTTTACATTATAAATAAGATACTATAAGTATTAAAAGGTGGTAAGAGTCTCTGTTTCAATAAACTATTTGCAACTCAAAGGATAGATGATTCCTGATAAAAAAAAGGATAGATGATTTGCAGGGCCAAAAATACACGATCTATAGTTGTGAATGGACTATAGACTATTATCAGAATTGATTCTTGTATGAATGATAGTTTTTAATTAAATTATAATATTCATGAAATATTAATAATAAAAAGAGAAACTATTAATTGAAACTTAGATTCTTGTATGAGTGAGGGGGAAGCTTATCGGCCGTCACACTCAAAACATAGATGACTTCAAGGATGTTAATTTTATGTATATGTTGGTAATTTTGTGTTACAAAAAAAAGTAAGTAGAGGAATCGTGAACTGGATGTAATTACTCAAGTAGAATTAACATATTTATATTTATTTTAATTTCGCAATAAAAATTAAAAGTAAAAGTGTAAAGCTTTTTCCCTAATAATTAGGTGAATCAAGTGTATGTTAATTAACTAGGATCATAATTAACTTACTTCCAAACTTAAAAATGCGCTAATAAAGAAACTCAAATCACCCACCATGAACTTCTTCATATTGGAGGTGTGACTTTTACTTTCTAAGAAAACTAACAATATAATAACATGATGAATCAATTTAAAGAAAACTACTTGTGGGGGATCATTAGCAAATTAAAGGGTTTTGTTACCGTTAACTTCCATCAGTGTAATGGAAGTATAGGGCACAAAAGTCAATGTTGCAATAATGCATGAACATGAGTGATCTCCACTTAATTACATGATTAACGTAACTTTTTACATGTCACCTGCCAATGAGCCCATTTTTTCCATTTTAAAGTGTTCATAAAAAAAAGTATTTAGGTTCTGTAGATTTTAATCCCAACAAAAGTTATGGTAAAAAACAATCCCAACAAAAGTATTTTCTTTAAAACTTGAATCCTAAATATTAGAGTCATAGCAAAGTCCTACACCATGAGACCAAACATGTTTTGGTATACTATATAAGATTAATTATCGTTCACCTTGATATATTTGTTTCTGGACGAATACATTGGTATATATAATTATATATTTCATCGATTTTCACCGTCAATACTGGCCCCTTAAAAAAGTTCCATCGCCACCGTTAAAATGATTTTTCTTCTTTACTGTCGCAAAACATTATCATTGCTTTCATGGGATTGCATTCCAAGCTCATCTCAAATATTTCTCATCCTTCTCATCCTACAAAATGGTGATTAAAACACACACACTTGGCCATAAAAAAAACGCAACACACATAAAAGAGAAGGGTCGGTGGGAGGAGGTGGCGGGTGGGTGGTATGGGGTATTATTTTTCCCATTGAGATTCATGTAAGAGCTTATAATTTGTCATTTGTACCATTAAAAATAAAACTAACATATATTATAATATAAAAAAATTTTAGCATAAAAAATTTTAACTATCTAGACCTATTTCATTTCAATATCAGGATATATAAGAGATACAGAATTGTCCAGTTAACTGTAAAATAATTTTACAGTAACTGTAAAATTATTTTACCAAGTCTGTATCTTTTATAAATCCTTATATTGAAATAAAATAGGTCTAGACAGTTGAAATTTTTATCACAAAAAGTGTTCAAAAATAAATTTTTTATTTTATTTTTTTATGTGTGTGGTGAGTATTTTTTTATGGCCAAGTGTGTGTCTTTTAATCACCGTTTTGTAGGGATAAGAAGGATGAGAAATATTTGAGATGAGCCCGAAATGCAATCCCTTGCTTTCATTGGTAAGCAATATCAGAAAAGCATAACAGTATTGTTATTCATGCTCATCAACTTTAGATTTCATTGGGGCCCTATTTTCCGCTTTTTATAGTTCCATGAATTTCAGGGAATCTTTTTTTAATCGCGTCCCCTAATTTTATCTTTTAACCTTATCAATAACATCCCTTGTTAAAATAATGATTGCAAAATCAATAATGTGGCCTTTAGATACTAGATTTAAGAAATATGAAGCTAAACATGGCTTTATAGGAAAAATCAGAATTTTTTCAAAAAGGTACATCCTCGTATCTTTCACGTTTCAACTCAGTTTTCATTCTAAAAAATCTCTTTCAACTCAGTACAGTGAAATATGCAACGAGTAGTGTAAGTTCAGATATCCGTCCTCATAATAATAACTATTTTTTACTCCTTCGATCTGCCTATTTTTTAGGTTAATCATGGTCCGGTAATCCGATGCTTATTGACAACCGACTAATTCAGACTCAAGGGATAAGAGTGTTGGTCATATAGACAAGGTTGTCCTCTCTCTCAATAAGAGTGTTTCCCGTGATACGAACGCATACCCCTCTACCTATTTTTAAAGATAGCAGCTAATTCTTATATGGTCACGGTTTATAGCTCAACAATAATATAAAGAAGACAGGTAATTTTTGAGATCACAAGAGCAGTTGGATGAGCAATTTTTACAAAATCTCAAATTCCTTCACATGATGATCATTGAAGAAGTTTGGAGAATCATATGGTTTATTTTGCCCTCTAACTCTATAATTATGCCCACAAAAAAGCAAGAGTATATCATGACTAAAAATCAATTCTTTTAACCTGACGGGTTGGCGTGAGTGGTAAGTACTCTAGTCCCTTAAACAAGTAGTTGGGGGTTCGATCCCTAACTCTTGCGAATGGAGCAAATTCACCGGTCATCTGTCTACCCCCTATATGGGACTTCAGAACAGCGAGAGATTAGTCTCACTTGACACGCGGGTGAGATACCCTTGGGTAACCAAAAAAAAAATCAATTCTTCTTTACATTGTTGATCTTATTTTATTACATCCCGATAATGTTTATATTATTAATTAATATATCCACCAAGCAATAAAATCTAGCAATTCATCATATCTAAACTTAATTATCATGGAGTAATGATATAAGTATTGACTATGCACGCTAATTATATGCTACTTAATGCCCACGTGTAAATTTTTAATATACCATGAAAAATTAGAACATACATACATACATACATAAAATTGTGCACCTTCCATATCAAATCTATATAATTTAAGTTTACCATTAAAAAATAAGAAAAAAAATTATATTGTTATTTTTTTATCAATGATCAAGGTATCCCTCACTCTACAAGTGAGAGACTAATCCCCCGCTGATTTGTAGGCATCTCAAAGGGTGAGACAGCTGACCTGGGAGATTTAATACTTCTCCATACCCAACGCCAAGGATCGAATCTCAGACTGTGCTAGGGAGTATTCATCATTAAATTTTCAATCCGATTGCACCTCTTTTCTCCGTCTACTTAAATTTTTACCTTATAAATCGGTATATCTCATGACTCGCGCCTTTAAAATCAATGATAAATCATTGTATGAACAAAAGGAAACTCAATCATAGATTAGACGCACCTTGAAGCTGTAGGATTTAACCATCGATCACTAGAAAACAAAAAAACGAAAAGGGTTGTCTTCCTGTAGCAATCATTTTTTAGGCACAGCTAGTAGATCAAATAATAATTAATAAAGGAGGTTGACAATGGAGGTATCACAGCATATTAATGTCTTCTGATAATGTGAAAGTGACTGATTAAGATGATGATGACCATCATGATGGACAAGATAAATTGACAGATATGTTCTTATGGAGTGCAATAAAAATATTGTACTAAATAGAAAGTTCATTCCCATTTTATAACTCTTAATTATAACCTTACTTAAAATTCATTATAACCTTACTCAAAATTCAGAGTCTTAATGTTCAACTCAGCATGACGCTTTATCTTGCATCATAATTTCTGTAGTTTCTCATATGAATGAGAATAGTTGTGAGATAAATGTATTTTTAAATATTTACCGTAAACTCTGAAGTATTGTGTTTGAAACCCATGTACTCCTATTTAAATGCAATACCAATGGTCCAATACTGATCCATTTTAAAATTAAATGTCAGGTTCATTGGTTGACAAAAAAATCAGGTTCATTAGAATGGGCCAATGGAGCCCAATTATGTTCTTCTCTTTGTGAGAGCCCAATTTGTGTTGAATTCAATGAATAAATCCATAGTTGGGGGGATAATATAATCCGAGTCCATCCATAAATTTGCCTCTATTTCGGCTTTGGTTTATAAATTTTTTTCTTTTGCTAAATTTTATGAAATTTTAATCAAGATGTTTTGATCTTTCCAATGAAAAAATGATCCTGGTTTTTATGAACTTTATGAACCAACTTTTTAAGCAAAATAAAACTTAAAGGGATCAAAACCCTGAAATGTGAGCAAAATGTTAGCGACCAAATTCAAAACTAAGAAATTTGAGGGTCAAAGATTTACTATTTCTAGTTTAGCCAAAATATATACTATATTATAAAAGACTTCCAATCACCTTCTAATACAAAAAATGGATTGATTTACTAATTTTGTTTGAAAATTAAATAAAGTAAATTTCATACATATATATTTAAATCAATGCATTACACCTTAAAAATCCCAATGATAAAATTGCATCAACTTTTAAAAAATTATTTTTAAAAGCCTACGCGTTGACTTATAGCATTTCTTTTTAAAACATTTTACATTATGGTAGGATGGAGTGTGTTTCTAAGTAGATGTTGTAGCATTGAGTATGCTGAAGATTCAAACCTTTACAATCTAAATCAATAAATACTTTTTTTCTGGAACTAGATGTATAAATGTTCCCCATAAATTTGCACAAGGTAAATCACATCTTATTATTTATTCATTTTGATTTTGTGTATTCAATTGAATATCTACAATCAGAATATGTTATTATATTTAAGGAAGCACGAGATGCGACTTATTTAATTTTTCTAAGTTTTTTCCTCAAAATCAAACCATTTTCCCCTCAGTATGGAAATTAAATTTTTTATTTTTATTTTTTGACTTCTCAATTGTAACCAGGTAATCCGGAATCATGAGTCCCAGCTATAAATATTCATGCTAATTTTATTAGTGGATGAGATGACACTAAACTAAACCAGTCTAATTTGCGATCTTGAAGAATAATGAGTAGAATAAGGAGGAATAAGAAAGTGAAATAATAATGTCATTTATATATAAAGAAGAAGAAAAGATCAAAAGGATACAAGCCACATGAAGTAGGTTGACCAAAGAGTGACTGCGATTGAGGCCAACACATAAGTCCATAGCATTATAAACGAACATTCACTCTCAGTCCCTCCAAACAATTGGGCTATTGTACCTGCCACAATGTAGAGTTACAATAAGAGACAATCTTTACACTAAATTATCCTCTCTCCAATCCATAATATAAAAAACGAGATAACCAATTTACAGAGGTCAAAAAATTCAGTTAAGTTGGTTGTTTGTAAAAAAACGTGTATATTGAATTTCTTAAAAATTTTGTCTAATCATTTGCATTGGAATCATTTGATGAAAATCTCATCAATACATGTACAATCAATAGTGCTAGTTTGAAAGAAATAAAAAAATTGTGAAATAAATTGAATTGAGTCTTATATTAAAGGCCAAAATAAACCCTCAACATCAAAGTAACATACCCTTGTAAAATTATTCATGAACTAACATTGAGCAACTTAAGCTTTGGCTTGAAGCAATAGTTTTTCAACATAACAAAGTACTCCCTCCGTTCCTAAATATAAGATCACTTTAGAGAAGTGGATAAGTTCCTAAATATAAGATCACTCTCTGTTTTGTCCCAAGTTTTGCCAAAATTACCCCTATACACAAAAGTATAGTGCTTCTCTTTCTTTCCTTCAATCTTTCTCTTTAGAAATGGGTATTTTTGAAAGATCATGTAATCTAATTGGATTGTCTTCCTTAATCTCCTCAAATTAGGCAAAGTGATCTTATATTTAGGAACGAATGGAGTAATAGCTATTGACTATGACCAAAAATGGAAGCACTAGACAAATTAACCCCAAAAATAAACTGAACTTTTCATAAATGAATTTACTGATTTCAAAAGAAAAGTTACCTATGCCCATGGCAGGTGGAAGTGCATATTGAAGCAGAAGTACAAACTGATAGAGAGGATCTGAATTCACCCATCCAAAATGTATTGCCCCTTTGACTACCAAAGTCCCCAATATTGGCAGGAAAATGTATCGAACCGCTATAATTCCAGCGGTTGTTGACCATATAGCACTTGTTCCTTTCAGACCTGGACCAATGATTTTAACTTAAAAAAAACTTTTCCATAAATTGGCACAGAGAAAAGACAGAGATCTTAAATTGAATTACATGAGAAACTCCATGGCTAGCTTTGCATATAAAGTTTACCTCTAAGAAGGTTTGCACCTAGTATAATGGTGACAGTTGGAATGGCTGCATCACTGATGCATAGGATGAAGAAATGAAAGTGAGATATTTTCCATTGAATAATAGATGGGTTAAAGGTCATATCTACCCATTAAGTATGCACGGAAGATCATATATACCCTTGAAGTATTGTTTGGCCCAAATTCGCCCTAAAAATGTGTATAAAAGATCATATTTGCCCTTGAAATATAAATGAATGGTCATATATGCCACAGAAGTGTGCATGAAAGGTTATATTTGCCCCTAAAGTTTGCACGGAAATCATATTTAACCATTAAAATTTTAACTGTAAAGGGCAAATATGATCATTCTACATACTTTAAAGGCAAATATGGGTCAAAAAATACTTAAGAGTTAGATATGATCGTTCGTGTATGTATGACCCTTAACCCGATGTGATAGATCAATGAAAAACAATTAACTGAGACATAGGGGCAAGGAATGATTAGATTAATTATTAATAATAGTGGAGTGGCAATGAAAATGCTGTAAGTTTCCCCAAAAAAAAAAAAGAGAAAAACAGAACAGCTTAAGGTATAATATGTAAGGAAATAAAAATATCCAATGAAAAAGCTTCAGAGGTTTAAAAATATTTGTATGATCAGCTAAGAACACAATGATGTAATCTTGCTGCTTACCCCAGCATTGTAGCTGAACTTTCAATCACACGAAGTGGAGCATCACTTCCAATCAACATATTCCTAAGGAAGGGGATTAGACCAATGACAAACCCAACAATCTGCAATACAACATAGGAAGCTATTTTTTCATCCATTATATATGAAGATTATGCTAATGAGAACAATGTGAGAAATTCAGCATGTATCAATTAAGACCAAGATGAAAGTGTCTCCTTCAAAAGGCTACACATAAAAGCACGTGTCCCATTTTCCATGTTAACTATAGTGCATCAAAGATAAGTGACTATATAAATTTTCATACCGCTGCAATAGTTGATGGTGCAAACATGGCCTTCCAATTGACGCTTGTTGAAATCTTGATCAAATAAGACTTTATTTTTTCTAAAATAGATACCTGGGTTGAAATTTGAAAAGGATGTCAATATAATTTTTTATCTTATCATTTGACATGTGAAAAAGTCAAAGAAGGAAACAATGAGTTACAACAAACCTAACTAACAATGGCTCATGTAATCAATTCAGATCATATATTAGGCAAATCTCAATATATGGAAGGACATTATACAAAACCTATAATTATATTTTATTTCTTCTTGTGACATTGATTCTCAAACATAGAACTTTTTAATACTTGTCTTATCTAAATTAAAATAAAATCACCCAACAATTTTCAACCATGTCTTGTAGACTTTTTTAAGCATAATTGTTAGACCTTAGTTTAAGTGAAGTTTGTCACAACCTTTGTATTTTCTACAGGTTCAGCATTAGGTAGCAGCATAGTATATGCATCATCTCCAGCAACTTTTGAAAAATTGTGTGTTTCTGAGCATTCTGGATTTTCTGCTGAAGCTTTCAATTTTCTGAAGTCATCATCTTCATGGCCTACTATCTGATATTTCATGGCCGAATTTCGCATAATGTTGTACACATAAGACCACACAAAGAATGCTCCAAGCTGATGTTCCCCCAAATGAATTCCATTCCAGAAAACAAAAACAGTATCAATTAGCTCATTTCATTAACCAAGTATTCTATCAAATTTTATCATTTCAGAATTGAACCCAAAGAGAAAATTAAGCTACATACAGCCATAGAAAGTGAAGCATAAGCCATCCCATACTGGTAACAGACATCAGGATCACCAAAGGGACTGCCTTTCTCTTTGCAAATGGCCGGGATAATGACTATAGGCAAGTTTCCTAAATTTCCTGTTCATATAAACTCAGAGCATTTATTCAAAACTGCAAATTTCATAAATAATGCACTTTTATAACAAAACAAATGCCTATCATCAGAAACTGCACATTCTATATACCATTTATTTCTTTGCAGAACAACTGAATTCAGATATAAATATGCATGCGAATTTATCCATAGAACACACGCAATTTAGCATGTCTACTTTCTGATTTCAGAACAAGCTGAACTGCGTAAGAAAGGACGCTTGATCTTAAGCAGAGAATTATTATATATAAGCAGAGAACTATCATATAACTACAATTATTATATGCACATGCCGAGGCGATTCATTAGTTCTTTAGTACTATATCACTTGAAATGTTAGAACTACGAGCTTTTTAGGTACCAAAAGTGCATTTTAGATGCAAAGGATAATGAATGTGACACTCAAATTATAGTTTACCTGTTGAAGAGCAACCCAGGATAAGACCTTCCAAGTGCTTAGGAGGCCTTGTGAGTTTGATAAGCAGCCAACCTAAGGCTGAGCCTAGTAAAAATGTTAAGACAACATTGACTGGCATGAACCACCTATATTTCAGACACAAATTGTAACAAGCCATGAATTTGAATGAGGAAAATCACTCCTCTCATAAGACTTGAATTTGAAATCAAAACTTACACTGCCATAAAACTCTCCCAGGTAATAGTTTTCGCCAAATTGTCGTATACCATTGCAGGATTAAACACATAAAATACCATCTATATCACACAGAGAACTCTTGTCAGCACTCATTATTCCCTTTCTTATATATAGATTTTTTTATAACTATCACACATAAAAATGCTCTAAAGCATTCAAGTACTTACATGATTCACATGTATCCTTGCAGTTTCTCCCAAAATGTCTACCCAATCTAGTGCAAGGAACAGGCCTAGTACTGAAACTAACAATACTTTGATCACAGGGATAGAGGCAACATAGAAAAGCTGTAGAAACCCCATAGTCACAGTTCTTCAAAATATCAACGTCAATCCTGCACGAGGAAGAATACTTTTAAGTATAACAACAAAACAGACACATATTGTACAATAAAAACTTTTGTAGTTTTCTACTATAAGAAGACCTCAAGAGGTGTAATTGACGTTGTTTATGTGTGATTATTCTGTGGTCTATAACTCAGCTTCAATATAACACTCACACGCAAGCACTTGATTTTTAAAACACATAAACAAATGAAAGGGAGTGGAAGATGAATAGTTTGAACAGTGCTATGTTGGTTTATCAAGTGACACAATGATAATTAATTGATGCAGCAAAAAAAGAAAAGAAAAGAAAAAAGAAACTTAGTGTTTTATTCCTGCCACTTTATTAAATGATGAGATAGTACAGGAGGGACCATGTGTTTGTATATAGTCCATCTTCCTCACCTATGAAGCTCTAAAGAAATATCTGTTCCTTAAAGGAGAAATGGATGAACAGTGAACATCACATGAAGAAAAACCACATGGGTATAAGGACAAAATACGAACCAAAAGCTTGGGAGACAATGAAGAAGCTTTATTTTAAAGCTAGCTTTGATCCTTAGATCCTAATGGCATGCTTCTTAACGAATAGTATTAAAGTTGAATATACAAACAAAGTTTAAACTTAACAAGTTAAACTAGGTAAAAAAAAAAAACTTAACAAGTTCAAAGCTTCCATATTTTTGGAGAACGTGAGAAGCAAAATGCAAAACAAACATGATTTTCGGTTGGCGACAAAATATTACCTAACACACGATAAGAACAAGCAAAGCATAGCCTCAAGTGACTTTATCGCACCATTCATGTGATCCATAATCTTTGTGCACTCAAACGGACCCACAATCTCAACAAGAATAATAGAATATATAAGAACTTAAAAAGAATCTTGGGAATAAAGGAAAGTTCAAGTCTTAATCAGCAACCAATCAAGTACATATCATGTTCATAATGTAGCTTGGAATTATGGGCGTGAAACAACTATGCTTTCTTCTACTTGCCATTTACCATTTCCTTTCACATGTCATTTACGCAACTTCTTGCTCTATGCTACTGTGGAGTAAAATTTGTCTCTAGTGGTTAAAATTTCAAAATCTAATTCCAAATGGCAGTCGAAGATCTAGCTTAGTTACCATAAAGTTGGGAATTGCATGGATCAGCTTGTGAACTAGACACAATATAATGTTTAGTGGTATGTGGTGACTACTAGTCAAATATGAATGGTACGGATTTTTCCTTAAAAGAGGTATATATTTTTTTTTTAAAAAAAATTTTACTATGTATTAAATGTAAAAATATAAGTTTTCATTATTATTTATTAAAAAATATTAATAAATTCGTTACTTTAAAATGGAGAAATCCTGTCTAAATTAAATTTGGAGATACGTAGTGGTTCATATTTGATTAATGCAACCTAATGTATTTAGTGAAATATGGCACCAAACTGGTGATAGAGTGAATTCTTGTAGGAATTATGTCCGGTCACTCAATCATTTCATAAACAAACACCTCAAAATATTTTAAAATAAGCAGAAAACTTTAATCTCATATGACATTTGGGGGGGGGGAGTTTAGGCTTTATATTCTTTTTCCTTCCATTGGGTGAGGAAACAATATTAAATCCCACATAATATCATAAGAAATTAAAGGTCCTCATGTCAGCCCGGGGGGCGTAGCTTGATGGTTTGAAGAGGTGTGGATCCCGCCATTTAGCCCAAATGTGCCAAGTTCGAACCCTCGGGAAGTCAGTCACCCCGTTTACGGGAATTCCGGCTGGCGACTCCAGATTAGTCTGCACCCGAAGGGTGTGGGACACCGGGGGAAGCAATTCAAAAAAAGGTGCTCATGTCAGATATAAAATTAGTCATTATATTCATATGGTGTTTGTTTGTTTTTGTTCGGATAACATATTATGTGCCATGCTGGGTTTAACTGGATTTTTTTTAGCAATGGAAGAGGCCGTATATACTCGGGGTGGGCTGTAAGCCTGTAACGAGACCAACTTCGCTTTTAAAAATTTCGAATCACAAATAATATTGAAAACTGTTGTTTTCAAATTTGTGACAACTTTCTTATTGCACGTTAACTTTTAGATAAGACAATGAAAAGATAATAGCCAAACATTATTGTGACTAATACTTGTCATATGGATTATGGATATGATCGGGGCGTAGGGCCAAAAACATTTCATACGTACGCTAGAGAAAAACTCTACTCAATAAATAAGCAGCATCCATCATTAGTCATTACTATCCGTGCTTTGAAAATTCAATTAAATTTGTCTTAGAATAATTCTTCAAATTTTGTGAATTTACCTAAAAATTATGTCAAAGTTCAGTTACCCTCTATACACTTATTAATTAGATCCGTTACGTTTTCTCACCGTTAAGTTAACAAGCTACCTTCCAAAGATAACGGGATTCATTGTTCTCTTCAAAATCTTAATATATGTTGGTCTAAGGGCTTTAGAAAAATTATTTTGTTTTTATATTGTTAACTATAACTATGCTATGGAGCACACTTTTTTTTTTGGATTGGCAGGCTGCATTCACTCTTTTTTTTTTGTTCAAGCGTTTGCTCATATTAATGAACGAAACCTACACACAGCTGAATTAATAAAGATGGTTCAGAAAAAATACATTTTTATATACATAATTCACTTATTTCTATCTTATATACGTGAACAGCGTGCCTTGAACCTTAAATGTTTTTGTTTTATTTGTATTTAACGTTTTCTGTGACAATTTGATTAGTACTTTTGAATTATATTTTATATTTGATTATTAGGTAGATAAATTTTATATTTAGGGTCAGAGGGAGTAGGTGTGCAATCAACAAGAATCCCGTAAGAGATGCAGGAGAAAGAAAGAAAGATTATTATGATATTTTAATTTAATATGGAATATGGAGTAAATTAACAAATATTCTTGATCTAATAAACCAATTAAAAACAAGTTTTTGGATCAAAACTACTAGTGATATA
This sequence comes from Mimosa pudica, assembly GCA_029929735.1. Lineage (NCBI taxonomy): Eukaryota > Viridiplantae > Streptophyta > Magnoliopsida > Fabales > Fabaceae > Mimosa > Mimosa pudica. The sequence goes on from JAKELP010000024.1 coordinate 13,298,013, forward strand.
ATACCATACCATGTTGATGAAAATGATTCGAAATTAAATTCTTACCAAGAAAACAATCAAAACGTGTCATTTTTTGGACCTTAAATGTGAAAGAACAAACTTAAGTAATGATGTCTTAAGGCGCCTTCTGATATTGAAAACTCCATTCAATAGTTGGGACTCTCAGAAAATGAAGTGCCTTTAATCCAAAACTAAATATTTAGGGTAAAATACACAATAGCATCACTTAAAATTTTGGAGAACATACAAAAACGGCTATTAAATTTTGGAGAACTTTGATTAACGAACAATACAACCTTCTAAATAAACTTTAAGATGTGTTCGGTTAAATAAGCCATATCTAAGTGTGTTTGGTTAAATAAGCCATATGACTAGTAACTATATGAAAGTTATTTGGCATATAATAGGTTCATTGTGAAGTTTGACATTGAGGAAGATGACCACTGTATAATTCAAAATTGAGGAAGATCATAAATAATCAATCCTAAAATATTTTATTATTTTAGCCAGCCATCCGCTAACAACGATAGGCAAACGTGCCCAATGAGAAGGAAAAAACAGAAGAGGAAGCAACCCCATGACTCAATATGCAGTAATGCATGATTGCATGTCATGTCAACTTGATGTAAACTTTTAAATAATAACTATTATTATTTTGATCATTCCTGTCCTTTTTTTGTTTTAATCTCCAAACATTAATTCCTGTCCGTTCTTTTAATTTATAAAATCAATTTATCTACTTCGTATAAATTATAAATGAAAACGATGTTCGCGTCCTTCGCCTGATTCCCATTCAACAGACTTTTCCTAGTTCCCACTAAAAGGCGCCAGACGTCATTGTGCAAAACATCTAATGCACCATCGGTTCAATTCAATGGATAGTACGTGAAAACAATTTATCAATTCAGTTAAACAAACAATTTATCAATAATTATAAAATTTACTTGATTCTTAATCAAGTTTCTCTTACATTTTCCTTTTAATTGAAGTTCTTTAGGTTCCTTGATAACATGTATTAGTCCCTGCGTTATAGTTTGTTGATGTTAACTGTATTATAAATCGCTAAAAAATACATTATGAAATATCTTTTTTGAAAACATTAATTATCAACACACACAAAGATTAGTATGTACATTACCATATTTCTGTTTAAGTTCAAAAAAAATTACCATAATCTACGTATATAATACGTAATCTAGTTTATTTTGATTTTATCTAAATCCATATGACATAATTAATCTGAGGATATGATGGGTGAGAGCCACATAGGGCTACTCTTACAATGAATCGATCAACATCCATGTATTTTTGTTGTTGCTGCTGCTAGCAAACACTGAGGTTATTAAATTATAGGTACTTGCAAGTTAATTTCACCTTAATTATAAGAAGTGTCAATCAACTAGGAAAACTCCAATTACAATTTTATGAATCACAATGAAATTTTTTTTATAAAATTTTAGGAAATGAGTTTGGCTCTCACCCACAATCCAAAGACATGACTCCTATTTCATGATTCACTTGAGTTTCTCAATGTGGGCTTTGGAGCATAACAAGCAAACCCTTTGTTTCTATTCACACAAATAGTTTTCGGCTAGCTTTACTTGGCTGTGAAGATGTTTCCCAAACACCGTGATAGAAACTACAACTAAGTGACACTCTCCAATAATTGAACACTTACAAAGATAGACAAAAATATTCATCCCTCTTGCCGGCTGAACCAACAGACAAACCGTGAATCACAATATTTATGCAGATTGGAAAATAATGAAAGAGTACCTTCTCTTTGTGGAAAAGAATGATATAGGGCCTTTTGCTATTATACTGGACTCAATCTTCGGTGGGCTATTGATTTTGAACATAACACTTTTTTTTTAATCTGCAATAATATGCATTCTGGTTCTGCCACTCCTAATTCAAAGATTTCATAAGGCCCGGATAAATCCAGAATTCCAGAATGAGCTGAAGAATTCTTTTGAGTTGTTCAAATTAAAATTTGAAATCTCTTATTATGAGGAAATGCCTAGATTTGATTCGAATGTATATATTTGATCCTAACTTCTTTTAAAATAACAAAGGCCTCTCGTTGTCGGCCATAATGCTTGGACTTCAGATTTTGCAGTCAGCTTCCAATGCTATTTATTCTCCCGCGGGAAAATAAGTGAAAAACACAAATCTTTGTTCAGTCTGCCTTCAATGCTATATATTAGAAATATCTTTTATTTTAAAAAAAATCAGGCTAAAGATGCATTCGAATTGTCCTTGAACATCAAGCTCACTTTCATTACCATCAAGCCATTTAACAATCGGGAAGTGAGTAGCCATGAAATTCAGAAGTAGGCACCAGAAAACACAATGAAGAAAATACATGCTGCTACAGAACACGAGTAGCAGCAGGAAGCAGTTATCTCAGAATAAAAGCAATATTTTATATCATCACAAAGCTGGAGGTCAAATACCACAATCAATGATAGATTAATTCCATGGCCCCAATACATAGTAATTAATATTCGTCATGGAGTTACAGCAGAAAAGCTATATCTGTCTATCTGAAAACATATTGCAGTCGCAATCAGATAAAGATAATGAATGCCAACATACGTTTGAAATTTCAGATTTGTATCAGGAAGACATTTCTTCATTCTTGTGATAATCACACATTACTTCTAAATAGGCATCTTTTGAGCTCTGGGCACACCCTAGATAGTCATGGAGCCTTATCCTCCTGAATCCCAATCTCCTGCAAGTAATGTTCAGCATCCAAAGCTGCCATGCACCCTGCATCAATAACATCATTTTCATTAACCTTGAGAAAGAAATGCTTTTGATGCCAACAGCTACCTCTAACAATCAATTTGCAAAGTTCTGTTGCATTTTTATGCGCAGGGGCCAATCATAACCATCAAAGATACACACAACACATCACTTGTAATGATACTATTAATCTAAATTAGTTTCAATGGAAACAATTGAAATATCATGGCTGAGTAATCTGAAAATGCACTGCTCTTTTAAAACTGTGACTTCATGCCAAACATACAATTCCAGGTTGAAACAAGCCGACAACAAGTCCACAGAGCTGAAATGTTCAACACCTAGGATTCAGTGATTTATCTCTATCCTCACTTTTAAGTGCAGGATTTTATTACAGTATAGTTCACCCAGCATGTCAACAGTGGAACTCATTAGTTAATTTCTATCAAGCCCATATCCTACAGCCAACACTTGTTAGGTATGGTCTACACATTTATAATATTTTCAGCATAGCATAGTAAAACACTGCAACCTACAAAACATTAAAGCGGTACAATATTGACTTGCTTCAGAAAATATGTTGTCATCGACCTACTCCTGTAATATTCAGCATCTTTTAATCATTGTACATATCAGCAAATGTCAGATTTTTCCATTGGATCATGTGAAAAGAAAAACAAGATAGTTGCACAGAGAATGTCATTTATCACCAAAAAAATAAAGAATGTCGTTAGTCCAGACAATTGCTTCAGGAAAACATAATTCATGTCATAGTGTGAAGGAGGTATCACTTGTTTCCTCTTTCACGCAGAACTGATATTATAATAATATATACTCCCTCCGGTCCTAAATATAAGACCTAGATAACTTTTTTTGGGGAGATTAAGGAAGACTTAATTTTAGATGTCTTTCCCATAATACCCTCCTTAATTAGTTTAATTACTTAGTATCCTTTCCTCCCCTATCAAATTTCTTGTTAAGAAGAAGAAGGGTAATTTAGGAAAAAGGTGACCAAAAATGTATCTAGATCTTATATTTAGGACCAAAATGAAGTCTCTATCTAGATCCTATATTTAGGACCGGAGGGAGTATAATTTCAAGAACAGGTCTAGAAGAAAAGAAGCCACTTTCATCCGGATAACAGTAAGCATTTTAAAAGGATAACCACTTGACAATACATTGTCAGACAAACCAAACACTATGCAGTCACACGCACAGGATGTAAGATCATTTTTTGGAAGGAGGGTGTCATCTTTCCATACAGAACCTAGAAACCTCCCTCTCTAAATACCACCCCACCTCAACCTCCGGGTGGGAAAAAATTAGCAAACTCTTCCTATAAAGTGAACAATTGAAATGTGAAATCTCAAAAGGTCCTACAAAGAAAACCATACCAGAATTTATACATGAGAAATTCTCATGAATATATAGGGAAATTCATAATTCAGATACCAGTCACATTACATGAATGTGCCACAATCACATAACTGATTCACAACAGCTTATAAAGAAGAGAAAATAATCCTAAAGATAATTAAAACAGATAAAAGAATTACCGGAGCCAGCGGCAGTAATAGCTTGCCTATACTTCTTGTCCTGGACATCCCCAGCAGCAAAAACTCCCTCAACACTGGTCTTTGTGGTTCCTGGCTTAGTCACAATGTAGCCATCAGAATCAAGCTCAAGCTGACCATCCAAGAACTTTGTGGCAGGCTCATGTCCAATAGCAAAGAACAATCCATTAACACTCAAATCAGACACATCACCAGTAGCCACGTTCTTTATCTTGAGCCCCTTCAAAGACGAATCCCCATAAGCTTCCTCAACAGTGGAATTCCAAATCACTTCAATCTTAGGATTACTCAATGCTTTACTCTGCATAATCTTAGAAGCTCTAAACACATCCCTCCTGTGAATAATATAAACCTTAGAACCATACTTAGTCAAGAATGTAGCTTCTTCCATAGCCGAATCCCCACCACCAATTACAGCCAACGGTTTATTTCTAAAAATCGGAGCAGCGCCTGATGGAATAAAAGACATAATTACACAGAACATTTCAATACAGTGGAAGATTTGACGTACACTTGCCATATCCAAAATCGCAATATATTCAAAATCAAAATTGAAATAAACGTTAAAACTTGAAAGGACTCCTGACTAGTTCAGTGAACTCTTTAAATAAGCAAGTATGTATGTATGAATGGATATGCATATCTCTTTAGGCAAAGTGACATGTTTGTACCGCTTTAAACCTAAGCTTATTATTTCTAGTCTCCCATCAAAACTCATAATAACATGTTTGCTTATGTTAAATCACCCTAAACCAAAACATAATATATGTCACATGAAGGTCACATATACGAGACATCCTACTATCTACAATACCCATGCCATACTAAATATTCCCTCCGGTAAGTATGTGAGTTTGGCCATGCTCTTTAATACCCCTTCCTTCTGGTCATAATCATAACAAATAGTAGATTTTTTTGAAAAAAATTAATTAAGCACAATACACGAATTTAAAATACTCCCTCCATCCTATAATATAAGAAACAAATTTTAAATAATTTTGATCCAAAATATAGGAGAGCACTCTTACATTCTCTCATCATCTAATATGTTTCTTCCTACTCTGCACCTAACTCTCTTTCATATCCATTCATGCTTACATATTTATCTCTCACTAGTATCATGATAAATAGGGGAAGGGCAGTTAAAAAGAATTAATTCCACACATCTTATATCACGGACCGGAGCCAGTATTCATATTTGTCTGTTTTTCCACAAACTAAAAATGACATGTCACACATATTAAGATTCAACCCCTAATTTGCTTCATTAAAAAAGCAGTAGTAATAAACAACAAAGGCAGATAGATATCTAATCAAATCAAATCATATAAACAAAAACAACAAGTCCTCATATTACTCCCTCCAGTCCTAAATATAAGACCTAATTGACTTTTTCTAGAAAATCCTTAAAAAAGCAAAATAAGTCAATTGTAAATTGATTTACCTAATTTTTTGCCTTAAACTAGTTTATTTTACCTATAAACTAATGGATAATCTAAAAATATATCAAATATGTCATCATTTAATAACCTATTTCGCAACCTTAATCTCTCCAAAAAAAAAAAGTCATCTAGGTCCTATATTTAGGACCGGAGGGAGTATATATAATGCAACATTACCATCACAAACAGCGCAAGCAGAAATGCCACGATTCCAAAACCCACCAGGGCCATCACCGGAGCCAGTAAAAGGCAATCTCTTAGCCACAGCACCAGTGGCAACAACAACACAATCCGCCTCCACACTTTTCCCCTCCCCAAAAACCCTAAACGGCCTCCTAGAAAAGTCAACCCTAGCAACAGTCTCCGTAAAAATCCTCGTCCCAAATCTCTCACTCTGCTTCCTACACCGCTCCATAAGCTCCCCTCCCATTATCCCCTCGGGGAACCCCGGGAAATTCTCCACGTCAGTCGTCGTCGTCAGCTGGCCACCTGGCGCAATATCATTGGCCATCCATCCCTCGAAGAGGATTGGATTTAGTTCCGCACGTGCGGCGTATATTGCGGCCGTGTGGGCCGCTGGGCCGCTGCCGATTATGCAGAGCTTGGTTTTGAGGGTTGTGACGTCGTCCATTGCGGCGGTGGCGATGGTGGCGGCGGTGGTGGAGGAGGTTAGGCCGATTAGGGTGATGGCTTTTGTGAAGAGTTTTTTCCAGGCGGTAGGGCAATGGGACATGGTTTTAGCGTTTGTTTGGTTTTTATTTATGTTTGGATGGATTTGATTTGATTTTGCGGCTCTGTGAACCGCGTTTTTTTAAGGTTGTTTGACTGGTCAGAGGCGCCAAATGTAATGAATATGTGTGAATTGTGAAATTTTAACTTTGGAAGTTTTGATTTGGATTCCTCCTTCGCGCTTTGCGGCGGGTGAATTTAAATTTGCATTAGACGTATTTATTTGCTTTGATTGAAAAAAGATAGTAGGTTAAAGTATATTTTGTTTTAATTTAATTCTTTATTTTGAAAAGTCCACTTTTAATCCTTTTCTATTAACACTCTTAGTTTCACTTAAATCTAAAAGATTATTTCATAATTAAATGAAAGTAAAATGTGACAAATTTTGAAAAATATAAGAACAGTAGTTAAATGAAAGTAAAATATGACAAATTTTGAAAAATATAAGAACAATAACACTAAAATGTTTTAATATGTTTTAATAAAAGTTTTTTTTCAATATTTACTACTATATTAATCATTTAAGTTTGTTAAGTTAACATTTTCCGTTAAGTGAAACTAACTGTGTTAAAAAAAAGAACTTAAAGTGGACTTTTTTAACATAAAGAATTAAACTAAAATCTAGTTTCAACATAAGGGACTAAAAATGTATTTTATCCATAAAGATACTAGTTTGTAGTTAACTTAATCAAAATAATGTAATGTTCCCAAGATATTGTAATTATTTATCTTTATCATTCTCCTCCCTCTTTTACTTGTTTATTACTCTATTCAGTCAACATTATGAGTTCAATTTGACTTGACTAATGGTACAAAATAAACAGATTGAAATTGTTTATATTTATCTTTGCCCTAAAATTAATTTATTTCACTTAATTATATGTGTACCATATGTTATTTAATCTGCACAAAAAAGTGAAAATTATGTTATAATTTAGTGGCTTAATTAATTTTCTCCCTTAGCTTAATCTACACAAAATGTTGAACTTGATCTCATGATTAGAACTAGAGGGAGCAAGTGTCAACAAGGGTGATTTAGGAAAATTTGTCTTTAACTTACATTTAGAAATTGAGGGAGTTTGTTTTTTTCATGCTAAAATCCAATAAACACATCTGGATTATGGTAACTACTACAAATTGTCCTTCTACCAGTGCACATTTACATGCGCTTAGAAGAAACGCATGTATAGAGGGTCCTTTACATGTGCTTTAAGCGCATGTACAGGTAAAAATCTATACATGCGCTTAAAGCGCATGTAGAGGCCTTATCTCTACATGCGCTTTAAGCGCATGTATAGAAATGTGCTTCAATTAAAATTCACTAAAACAATGACTAGAAAAGGATTTAAGTATTTAGAGATAAAATATAAAATGAACTTAGGTGAAGAGCTCAAAATCATATGGAAACACCCTTTACATGCGCTTGTGCAAAACATGGAGTCATGCATAAGAGGTCCTCCTCAGACCTCATAAGGTGTTCCTGCTTGTGGAATTAGTGTTTAAAAGCTCCATTATCACTTTTGGGTGCTATGAAAATGTTCAAACACCCTTTACATGCGCTTTAAGCGCATGTAAAAGCACTACTGAAGTGCAAAACATGGAGTCATGCATAAGAGGTCCTCCTCAGACCTCATAAGGTGTTTCTGCTTGTGGACTTAGTGTTTCAAGGCTCCATTACCACTTTTGGGTGCTATGAAATTGGTGAAACACCCTTTACATGCGCTTTAAGCGCATGTAGAGGTATAAACACCCTTTACATGCGCTTTAAGCGCATGTAGAGGTACAAACACCCTTTACATGCGCTTTAAGCGCATGTAAAGGGTGTTTATACCTCTACATGCGCTTAAAGCGCATGTAGAGCCTCTACATGCGCTTTAAGCGCATGTATAGGCCTAATATTAAAATAAAAGTTGATTCATTCAATTTATTTAATGATGAAAAACTTAATATAACTCATTATTTGATTCATATACATACGTAAGTTTTAAAACATAATATAAATCATTATTTTATATCCCTGAGTAATCTTGGCGCTGTGATTTAAAATAATATTTAGACTGAAATAATAATGTCACAATTGTGAGACTTTATTATTATTTTTATTTGAACTATATATATATATATGTAGAATGTAACATCCCAATTTTCAAATTAAAGATAATAAGAAGTTATTAAGATGTTATTTAGAAAATTTAAAGGCTTAGGGAGGAATTTTATCATATTTTTGATGAATTATAAATATTAAATCTTATTTACTTTAGAACTTAAGGAAATATAGTTAAATGAGTCATTTAGAGTTAGAACCTACTCTAGAAAGTATTTTGAAATCTAGAAAAATATTATGATGGAAAGAGATATAGTGATATATATAAACTCTTGGGGTTAGAAATATAATTATAATAAGTAGACAATTGGAACTTTCTCTAATTCATTATATTCATTATATATATATATAAACATAATACATCTTCTTCCTCATTCAAAACCCTAAGGGGCCGTAGCCACCACCACCTCCCACACTCTCTATGTTGTTCTCTCCTCACCCAAAACCTGACCCCTTCTTTCCTGGCAGAAACAGCGGCGGCGGCCGTCGTCAATGGCGGCAGAGATGGTCGTTCTATCCTCGTCTCCTTTATCCTTCTGTTCCTTCCATCGTCTTCCTCTCCAAAAACAAACAACACCACCATGTCCTCCTTTCGTTTTCGGCGTTTTCCGGTGGAAATCGGCGGCGGACGGCGGTGAACGGCTTCGGTGTGAGGTGGGTGCTGCTAGTTCTTTTGGTTCTTCGAGTTATTCTTCCTTTCCAACTTCGTTTTCCTTATTCTTCCTTCCTTTTTGCTATTCAGTTCGGCCAGCCACCTTGGTGGCCGATTTCCGGCCATTTTCCGGCGACGGCAAACTCGAATCAAACACACAACTTCATATTCCAGTTAGGTAAGCTCCTTCCCCTGCAATTTCTTTCCTTTTCTGCGAGTTTGGAAGAGAGAATGATTAGGGTTTGATTTAGATTTTGGGATTATGGGTTGCTAAGTCGCTCGAAAGTAAATTGTAATTTCGATTCTTGTTGTTTCAAGTATAAAACAGTAGCTTATGCTTGATTGTTGAATTTCATGTGCTTGTAAGTTTTGGATCTTTCTTTTCCCTAGACTGTTTGGGTTTTGGTATTGTGTCCCAAAAATTTTGATTTGAATCTTGGAAATGGAAGATTATAGGTATTAACTAAGTGTGCATGACAAGTGTATTTGGTTTATTTACAATTTCCCTTAGTCATATTCTCCTTGATATGTGTTTTGCGTAGGTATTATTGGTTAATGATAAAGAGTTATTGAGATATGGATATATTGTTGGGTTTCTTACTTTCTTTGTGATTTAAATCCTTCTTTTCTCTATTGAGTTTTCTATTGGGTGTTTTATATGAGTGTTCATAATTTGTATTCCTTAAACTGATCATTCTTGAAGAATCTGTCATGTGGCATAACCTGCATGTATGATGTGCACATCTAACTCTTCATGAACAATTTAAATTGCTGCATGCTTTGGCATCTGCAGCTTTACCATGCTTGTTAAAGTTGTGTACACAACTTGGCACAGATTTACTATATCTCTGATACAGCTTTTCTCTCTCCCCATTTCTCATTTCCCTCTCATTTTTTTCCACATCCAAATTTTAAACATTTCTCTCTTTTTACTTTTTTCTTGTGCGTGCCTTTTTTTTTTGGGTGTTTTGGGCAAAAGGGTATCTTAAAGTCTAATCCTTTTGCCTTCTTATTACAAAATATGGTTACGAGGGTTTGATTGTAATAATGGGTCTGAGAAAAGACAAGAAAGTGGACATTTTTTTTGAAGTAATGGAATTTTGGGTTGCTGCAGGTTTCGTGTGACCAGGATAGTGCTAAAGATTTCATTTTGTGTGAATATAACCGAGATGCTGACTCTTACAGGTAAATCAAATTATCTGTACTTAGTTTTTTACATTTCTTGTTTTCTTTGAGGTAATAATATTGCTTAAACAAGCTAAGTACTGTTTAATGTTCTGGATCTTTGAGTCATGCATTTTACATGAGATAGAGATATTGACTTGGGTTAGCTCATTTTTGTGGATACTGAATCAGCACTTGTTGACGGTTTGTTTACCTTCTCTATTTGGATCTGGGAATTTTGACTAGTTTTTCATCAATCATCAATTACTGTCATACTCTCTGAGAAATAGAGGCATTATTTGCAAACATACTTAATCATGAGAGAACTGGAATTGGTTTGTTAGCTCTAAATTCTAATACCACATAGCTGATAGATTTATAATTTTTCCCTTGATGAATGTGTCTTATTTCTTATTTTTTTGGTTAGAAAAAATGATGGTGAATTTGCTGTTGTACTATATCTCTAATACCAAGTTGTGAACTATGACTGAGGTATGTATCTTTCTGAAGCTCATGAGTCTGTCATACAGTATCTTATAGTTTCTGCATATTGATTCAAACTTATCTGTAGGGAAACATTGCAAGATGGTTGAAGAAAGAAGGGGAAAAAGTTACTCCTGGTGAAGTTCTGTGTGAAGTTGAAACTGTAAGAGTTGTTCTGCTATTGAGATTGTAGACTTTGTTTTTGTGTAGTATAACCTTTATGTGGGCCTTGATATCTCAATACATAACTTTTGAAGGATAAAGCAACAGTAGAAATGGAATGCATGGAGGAAGGTTATCTTGCCAAGATAATATGTGGGGACGGATCAAAAGAAATCAAAGTTGGAGAGGTGTTAAACCCCCCCCCCCAAAAAAAATTGTTGGGAACTTCTTCTTGGTGTTTTGTAAAGCATGTACGTATATAGTGGGTTGATCCAATAAGTATTGAAATGTAATTAACCTATTGAGCTGTTTTGGATATGGATTCTTTGTTCTCTCTATTCTATTCTAAATGTGTTTGAGTTGTTTTATGGTTGTAATCTATGGTCTGAAAGTTTTATTAAAATTGGAGGGTTGTGCAAGTTGGCACATTCAAATTATGCTTAGAATGTGGAGTGTTTGTGTGATTGTTGAATGTTTTGGGCGGTTTGCTTTGATTTTGGGATGTACGTTGTTCTTTGAAGTTTGGTTCAAAGAATTACGTGTATACAGGTGGCAAATGTAAAAGAATATATGTTAAAAAAAATATATATAGTTGTACATGCGCTTAAAGCGCATGTAGAGGTAGGGACCTCTCTACATGCGCTTAAAGCGCATGTAGAGGTAGGTACCTCTACATGCGCTTTAAGCGCATGTATAGGCACCTCTACATGCGCTTTAAGCGCATGTAGATGTACATGCGCTTTAAGCGCATGTATAGCCCCCTCTACATACGCTTTTTAAAAGCGCATGTAGAGCCTTTACCAGCGCCCCCCTCTACATGCGCTTATAAAGCGCATGTAGAGGCCAAAATAAACGCATGTAAATGGGGTAATCTGTGGTAGGGTAAGTTGCACATAACCACATTGATGTTTTTCAAGTTTGAATTTTGCCCACCAGAGAATTTTTTTATTATTATTATAGACCCGATACAATTAACTTTGCATCAGATTTTGATGGAAATTATGTCAGACTCACATTAGTCACCTCATTGTATCAAATGTGGATTGGGTATGGGTTATGCGTAAATTTGAAGAGATAGAACAATGATGTTTAAGTTTGTCCCTAGTTTAAATCATTAATTTTAGAGCTATTATATCGTATCATTTTCAATACTTTGTTATTTTTTAGTGTATATCATACCTTTAGTAAAAGGCGAAAGAATAGTTCGCTTTGTGCTCACTACGTGAGTGTACACCTTGAAAACAAAGATAACTAACTGCACTCTTATGGTGTAAAGATTGATATCTTTCAACATTTTACATAAAAAATCAATTTAATGATGTATTATTAAGTTTTAGCATTTCTTCCTGCATAAGTCTAAATTAAATGTTTGTGTTTACCTAAAAACTTGGTGACCAATATTAGCGCAAACCTTGTGAAGTGTTGTGCGGAAGGAAAAAAAAGGGAATATTTTTGTTGCTTGCCTGCATATAGAGGGACAGAATATGCATTTGTTCGTTGTTCTTGCTTGCCTTCCAACAAAATGTAAATTGCAATGCATGATTTGTCTCACTCTCACTTATTCACGCCAATTAAATTCTTTTCTTCGCTTTTATTTTTTTTAATTATTCGGGTCATTGTACATTGCCATGCATGCTCCCCTTCCTCAAAATTCAAGTAAAAAACTGAAAAAAAAAAATCAAGCAAAGCAGAGCTTCTTTTTCTTTCTGTCACACGCAAAATCACGATTATTGCAAAGATAAATGAGAGATAGATTACAACTTAGCTAAATATAAATTTTGGTCATTGAACTTTCTCTCAATTTTTGTCTCATCTCATGAATTTTAAAAAACAATTCAAAAATGAGGGGACCGATGATTATAAATAGCACAAAGTTGAGAGATCAAAACTATCAATCTAAAGTTTAGGATCAAAACCAAAATTGACTGAAAACTCAAGGACAGAAACTATATTTTAAAGTTTAGAGACCAAAACCAAAATTAATGAAAATTTAATGACCAAAATTTATGTTGACCGTAATGAATTTTTGCTTAAATTGGATTGTGGCAACGTAATTTTAATAGCTTTGAGATCAGTTCTATCAGTAATAAAATGCACGCACGCATGAAGTTTGACCAATTTGCTATAATAATGGCATTGTTATAAAATATGTGAGATCTCTTATTTTGGGCTAGAATAAAGTTAATTTGATCAACTAATACTCCTTCTGGTCCTAAATATGTGGCTAGTTTGACTTTTTTTTTGTGAAAGTTAGAGGGGAAAATCAAATTACTAAATTATAACACACATAACGTGTAATTAGCATATATAAGTTTATTAGTAGAATAAATTATTTTTACGTGAAAAATAATTTTAGACAATTCAAAGTGATGTATTTTGTAACTTTAAAATTTTTTAGACATGTAAAAATAATCTTATATATATAGGACTATCTTGAATTTTAATAACTTTTCTGTTTATCTTTATTTAAACCATCTTCCATAGCATAATCCCGCCACCAATTACCCCAAAGATTTATTCTTTAAAATGGCAGCACCATCACTATAAATTGTGTAAGATGGGATCTATCAATTCCAGTGCCCATTGTGGATTTGGGGTCATCGTTAGAGCCAAGCAAAATATTTCCTTGGCAACTTCTTTGGTGGCAACGATAAACCGTTAAGCTTCCACGATTTTGGGCTTAGCGAAAACCTTGACAGTCGAATGACAACAATCATACATATATGTTTTTTTATTAATTATCTTTAAATTTGCTAACTTTTTTTATTACACCTATAACGAAAATATGTGATTTAATTAAAAAATTAAAAGTCTTCTTTATAATTCATTAGGGGTAATAACAAACGTCGTATAATATTTTTAAGGAAAACTAAAAAATGGAAATATGACTAAGGGTTGCTAATTAGCATGAGAGATTTTGAAGGAATTTTTTTAGTTTTAATCTAAAATAAATTATATAGATATGTAAGGCTAAAAGTTTTAAATGCTCCTTATTGTCCCTGTATATAGCCTAAAATTTGATTGAGTGTTATAAATATTATACATATGATGTCCATAAACCTCTCATCTACTCTTAACCTTTCTCATCATACACTCTATAAATATTATACATATTATTATAAACCAAATGTTACAACTAGTTTACTTATGAGGATTAAACTTACTATTTATTTTAATGTAGCTCTTTATTGAAGTTGGGTGCATATAATAAATAAAGGACAATGTACTATATATTTTTATGGGTGAATAAAAATATTTTTGGATACTCAATGAGTAAGTGATTTACTCGTCGTATATATATGATAGTGTTTGATACCAACTATTAACGTATTAAAATGTTAATGTTTTTTATACCAACAACTATCAGCGTATATTGTATAAAAAAAAAAAAACTATCAGCGTATTATAATAGGTTGATACTTATATACATTTAAAAATATACTAAAAATTACATAACATCTAATAAGAACATCGGATGATAAACCATAACAATTTGTGTATCATCGTATATTTGATGATCATTATACCCAAGAAGATGTATTTGATGATACAAGGGTAAGTTTTGTTACATCATTATGTGCTCTTGGAAATGATATAAGTGTTTTATCTTCTAGTGGTCAACACACTCCTTATAGGAATCATAAGTTGACCATGCTCATGAGTGATTCACTTGTTGACAATGTCAAAACTCTTATGTTCGTTAATGTGTCTCTAGCATAATCAAACTTGGACGAAACACAAAATTCTCTCATGTAAGTTTCTAACATCTTGTGATATTTTGTTTTTGGAGTTTTTTGGACTTCAAGGTTCTTAAATTCTCTTTTATGCTTTTGGGATATTCCGGTATGCGTCGCGAGTGAGATCAATTGTGAACGATCCGAGCAAGAATGTTTCGTCGAAAGAGGTAGCTCGATTGAAAAAGTTGGTTGCTTACTGGAAGGAGCAGGCGGTCAAAAGGGGCGACGAAGAAGAATTGGAAGAAATTCAAGAGGAACGACCTATGAAAGAGAGGTCAAATGAATGACATTCTATATAGGGCTTAGATTCAGAACCAACCACCCTGCAAGATTTAGAATGAGAAACTCAAGTGTTTTATTTAGGTTTCTTGCACTTTCTCTATAATTTTTCTCTCCGGTCTTTCTTCTTATTCATCTTCTCTATACATTTCTTCTTATTTTCAAAACAAATTGGTTTTTCTTCTTATTATTATTAAGGTCTTATTTAGGTTTCTCTCAGGAATAAGTTCATTTATTCGTTGCTCTACTAATCATTATTATTCTTTCAATTATCCATTGATAGAGTAGGCTGGGCTTCATTTTTTAAAAGAAAGGGTTTAAATTTTACACTTTTATTACTAATGACTAATTTAAACTATCTTTTAGGAAACCATAATTCGGTGATTATTATATAGGGATCTCTCATGTCAAACAATGCAAAAGAACAATGCTTCACCTTCTTTTTATATTTAATAAAGAAACAATTCATATGAACAGATATTGTGAAAGGTACGAGTTGGTAAATGACATCGATTTCATTTTGAAGTTGTTAACATCGGCGGGCTTTGTGATTCATTAGCTGAAAAGCAAAGCATTAGTGGAGGCCTAATCAGCATCATCATCAACAATAGTAATGATTATGGGAATAATATTATTTTCCCCTTTAAAAAATTATGATAACACGCTTTAGAGTGAAAATCATGTGCGTCCAAACACATATGTGAAACACAAATGTTATAAAATACCAGTATAAAATTCTAAGAAATAATGATTGAATTCCCCTTCTCATCAAAATGTCAACAATGCTAATTTCCCCTTTAGACTTAGCTTTACGTTTTAGTTTAGTCAAAAATCAACGATGTTAGGTGGTAATCCCTACTTTATTATTCTTCATTATGTGCCAGCTCTACACCGTCCAGTTATTGCCACTTGTCAGTACATATGCAACGAATAAATTATAATTTTACAACTACGTACATGTATATTAAAAACTCTAATGACATACAAGCATAAATAAATTAAATAGTATAGAGAATGACTCATTCCCAATGCAAAAATGCAAGTCTTATTCAGTGTCGGCTTGGGAATTACTACCTCCAGTCCTAAATATAGGACCTAGATAACTTTTTTTGGAGAGATTAAAGTTGCGAAATAGTATGTTATTAAATGATGACATATTTAATATATTTTTAGATAATCCATTAGTTTATAAGTAAAATAAACTAGTTTAAGAAAAAAAATTAGGTAAATCAATTTATAATTAACGTATTTTTTTGCTTTTTTTAGGATTTTCCAAAAAAGTCATCTAAATCTTATATTTAGGACCGGAGGGAGTATGTTTTTTTATTTCATAGAGTACTACACACGCACATACACACATATATTCAGTTAATCGATCACCATTGAGTATTTATTATTTTTCATTTACCTGTATACTTGTGTAATTATGTTTTTCCATTGTCTATGTTATTTTGTCATTTAATTAGTTCAAATGAGGTCTTAAGCTGTACCATGCTGCATGCATAACAAAAAATGGATATAGAGATAGTCAGATAGATACTACTATTCCTCCCATCTCCAGCATTTTTTTTTAAATCTTCTAGTAATGTGTCCAAGCTAGATTATGATATGTATGTTATAACACATAGTAAAGGCATTATCATAATCTTCTAGTAATTAATGTGAATGAAAATTAAATTAAAGGAAAAAATTAAATTGTAAAAAAATAAATATGAGGGCGGAGGGGGATCGCGAGCACAAATTTTTGACTTTGGACAAAATTTTCCAACCTAATCTTTACATTACATAGAATCAAGAGCATCACCAGGACTAGCAATGCAAAACTTTGATGAGAATATGCACACAAAAAGAAAAAAAGAAACATTAAACAATACATCCTCAGTTTTTCTTCTCAAAAGCAAATTAAACAAAGCTAATAAGTCAAGGGAGAACTAAACTCAATATAGAAATTAAATACTACCCCTCAAGCAGCCATTGAACATCATGTGTTTGAATGTTGGATATGATGACTTTGGTCATCCATGGAAACTGAGGTTCGTTTGATGAACTCCAAGCAGTCAGCAATGGCTTCTGAGTAAAAAGACGAATTTGACCTTGCATAGAAAACTCTGCCACCGCCACCACCAAGCTTCCTGATACGTTCTTGTTCCTCCTTGGCCAAACTATTTCTATAGTAATTATTATTTCTGGAAGACCAAGTTTTTTTGAGGAAAACTCGCCTGAGAAGCCGAATAGCCTGAGAGTAAGAAATACTGCACTTATGAAATAGAGAGAAGAAGAAGAATCTAAGCCTCCTACGTAGCCTCAAAACATAGAACTTTCTAGGATTTAGCTTGAAGCCTCTTGTGCAAGAAGAGGACGAAGAAGAAGAAGAAGATCCTGATGATCTGCCGCTCCCCACTCTATTGTAACTCATCAGACCCATGATTTCTGGAGAGTATAATGAAGCTCTGATCTAGCTCAAGTTCTAGCTCTTAATTATTTTTGGTGTATATATGTAACAATACAAGAGATTGAGAAGGAAGATGAAGAGGAAGGATGAGAGATTCTTGGGTTTGGACTAGTTTCAGAAATGGGGTGGTATTAGTTAGGGGTGGTTATATATATTTTTCTACTATATATCGCCGGGACTAACCTTTGAAACTTGGAACTTGAATGTTTGTTGCATGTGGATTTATATAGTAGTATATGTGTGTGGATGCAATGGACAGGCTAGAGAATCTAGCTCCTTCATCATTATTGACTGTTTTTCTTTTTAATTATGTGTGGAAATTAAAATTGTTTTGTGTAGATTTTATGTTTATTCCTTGTATTATGTGAAAATACGTAAATATCCATTTCATGTTTTAATTTTACAATGGCACCCTCTTAATGTGACGAATAAATATAATCAAATTCATGGTAGATTTTGTATATACCTCTATAGATTTTGAAACCCAAGTAAAATTTTTTATGATTTTAACTAAATTAAGGGAAACTTCTATTTTGTTAACTGAAATATTTCTATTTGAGTTTTGATCACTTAGGGTCTGTTTGGTACGAGGGGTTTGGAGGGGAGGGGAGGGGAGGGAAAATTTTTGTAAGATGAATTTTTAAATATTGAAGATGTGGGGTTGTAATATTTTAATAAAGATAAGATGTTAAATATAAGAGTTATATATATTAATTTAGAATTTTCAACTTCACTTCTCAAATTTTTATAAATTCAAGTCACAAAAATTTTCCCTCCGCCCATTTTCCCTCCTCTCCCCTCGTACCAAACAGACCCTTAAAAATGATATTCGGGTATTTCGGTAGATTTTTTCGTAAAATATTATTCTGGTACTTTGGATTTTCAAGACTTAAATATTGAAATATAACTTTTTTATGTATAAGCACTTCCTCAATATCCCGGAAAATTATATTCAATAATTTTTCAAAAAATTTAATCGAATAACATTTGGAATTCAGTGATAATTTCGATGAATAAAGATAATGGTAATTGTGATATCGTTGTGATATTTTTCTTATAACAAATTTTTGTAATTATTGGCATAGTGATAGTAGTAATTCATGGGATTAGTTGTGGTAGTAGGGCCGAAGGTGCCATAGAAGGGAGACAGGAAAACCAAAGGGAAAGAAATGAGATTAATTGGTGTTTTTTCAAAGTGAGTAGGTGACTAAAGCAGCACAGGAATGTTGATTAACTAGTGACCTAATTAAATGGTGTGAGATTCGTGAATTAATCTTCCGCGTTTAATAATTGATCCAACCCTCTTTTGTTTTAATTAGTCTAACCATGTTTGACTTTGCCATTTGCCTTTTATGCTACACCTATCTCGATAGAGCGGCCTTAGCTTTTTCCCACCACCAAACTGTGCACCTTGTGACATGCTTTTACATTTTATAACAACCCCATCACCAACACAACGATTATGTAAATAAACATCCTTCTATTCATTAGTTCGTGGAAATTTAAAATTGTAACAAATTTCTTTAAAGCTAATGCATAACTGGTCGTTGTTATCTAGAGTTTTCAACTTACTTGTAACAAGAACGGAGTAAGTTTTTTTTTTAATTGGGGAAATGACAAATTGAAAAAATACCTTCTGATTTTATAATATTAATTAAATTAATTAAATAGGAGATTTAAACTAGATAATTATTAATATTAACTAATTGAGTATAGTTATTAGCCACTATAAATCATCTATCTATGAATTTAAAATGCAAAAGGTATTTTATTTTCATTTTCCCTATTTTTTAATTTATACGGCTTGGTAAAAATATTTAATGTTTAGCCTTTTAAATTTACGAGAATCTTATTCACTTATTAAAAACTTGCATTGTGAGATGCCTGGGCTATCTGTCTTAAACCACATGTAAATAAATAATATCCGTGAGCTTTGGAAATATATAATCAACCCCATAAAACTGTAAAGTCCCACACAAACAGTTTTGCCGTTTAAGAGCAAAAAAAATTAAATGGTTTTGGTCTAAATATAATAGTTCATTTTATATTGTCTCTTCATTTAATACATTTTTTCACTATTGTTCCTCTAACTCTCTTTAATTTTTGTTAACTCTTATGTGTTTATCTCTAACAATAATGTTATAATAAATATAAGCAATATATTGAAACAAAATGATATATTAACTTCATACCTTCATCTAGCTTTCATATGTTTTCTTTATATATAAAGGTGTTTTGAAAGTTGAACTACTCTTATATTATGAATAAAAGAGAGTGATCCTTATCATGTATAAGCAACAACTACCTATTCTAATAAAAAAACCACCACTAGAATAGATAAAATTGAAGTGTCGATAGATTAAAATTAATCAAAATCAATGAATGTAGTGGTTTATATTTTTAATTTATAGATTTACCCTGAGAAAAGTCCTTGATAGAGAGGAAGGGGCTCTATACATCATTTTGACAAGCTAAACAGAGAATGGTTTTAAAAAATTGGTGAGACTGACATGTAATTAATCACTATAGTAGTGTATAAGTAAAAAAGTTTATTGATTGTTAGACAAATATAAGTCGTTGCTTGTACATATATTCAACAATATTACAAAAAAATGTTTCTATATGGATAGTGTATTTAATTTGGCCAAAACAAAAGTATGGATAGTGTATATATACCCGCCTACCCGGTGGGTACAATACACGCACACTACTATATTACTCAACTTAAATCTAAAATCTTATAGGGATTGCATGCAAATATCGAAGTTTGAGGGGCTATGTGCACATAATAAAGTTCAAATGGCCATTTATAGAGTTTAGAAATCGTGGAGGTTTATTCAAAAGTTATATTTATATGATGCAAACTTCATGGGTTTCAGCTGATAAAAAAAAAATTCATGTGTTTCGTGTAATTTAACCCATTTTAATTGTATTATAATATGTAAATATCGTATGTTACATTTTTAATTGATATCATTATACAAGTACAAGAAATTAAGCGCAAGTAATAAAACAGAACATTTTGTTTTTATATAGACGTCTCTGGAATTTATAAATCATCCAAACAAAATTTAAGTTATCAAGTCACCGATCACGTACACCGACTAAGTTTAATTTAATTTTATCGTAATCTGACAAAATGTTTGATAACTACATATGTCTTGATAATAACAAGGAACAACTCGCCATGAAAAAAATGACGAAATTATAGGACAATATTTTAGATTATAGGCGTCCTCACTCTAGTAGTTTGTCACAAGAGTTATATTTAGTTGCTAATCATTCCAAACTAGTAGATGATCCACATTATTCATTTAACTATAGGTACTCGCTCCTCGCTCCAACACAGTACTACTAGTTTTATATTTGCTTTTATCTGATAATTTGGATCTTTATGGACAATGATAGAGATGTGTATGTACTGATTAATCATGTCGGCTTAAACCTCAGGAACTAGATTTATTTTCATCAATCACTATTGATAGTTGGTGAATGTTTATTTCAAAAGTTTCTTAAAACTATTTCTTACTGTAATTGAATAATGTCAAAATTGAAGATGTCCGTAATCCATGATAGCAAATATTCAAATATATACTTGTATTGTAAAAATAATAGGAGGAAAAATATAGTCAAATTAGTATACTACCCCCGTAATCCATACTTTTTCCGACTCATATCATTTATGTAAATACATGCATCTACCTTTATAAAAAAAAATACATGCATATACTTATTTTAGGCTCTAATTCACCCCATCCTACTTCTATGAGTAACAACAAAACCACTTAGCCAATAATCAACCTTTTTCTATGAAATACGAGATATTGCATGGGATTAACGATAACCCACCCCATAGAGCTCTCTCATCAATACATAACCCGATTTTTTTAAAATTGCTTCCAAATTAATTCAAAATTCATTTATTTTGTGAAGTCACCGTTGGAAGCCACCGACCCAATTATGTTGGATGAAGATTTTGTTTGGTTGCCACTGTAATGGTAATATATAACGAACTTTAATTTATGGGACAATGGTAAGATTTAAAGCGTCTTTACAATTTGACGAGTAGTGAGGACAAACAATGTTACACAAAAATCACTAATCATCCGAAAATAGTAGATTGATTTAGTTAATAAATAATTCTCATCGAAATGCAATAGATGCTTTTTCTCATCAGTCATCACCACGCCTCGAAATTGGTTCTCAACTTTTTGTGTTAATACTCTGAAATTTATAAGACAACGATGGAGATTTGCAGCGATCATGTCGGATTAATAATCCACAGTAATTTGATATATCTTCCAGACAATCTGAGTAAACTACTATTTAAAATGGTTAAATAATTTTTTGGATTTTGCTGCTTTATATATACGTGTGCATATTCTTCTTTCATTGAGTGCGTGGTGTGTGTGTGTGGTGAAACATGTAGATATGGATTTGATGGATGGATGCATGTGATCATATGCTCCCTTTTTAATGATCCGCACGTCCCTAATATATATATATATATACTTAGTCTAATTTAATTAATATGATTACTACTTTCATTATTTAATTATAGATGTTAAGTTATCTTATTTATTGTATGTGACTATGCATGTGAGTATGATGTATTTTTGTTTTTATAAAACAACGCAATCATTTTCCCTATTCACCCTCATATCTAATTTATTGGTTATTATTGGAAGAACACTAATAAGATACTTTGTGAAAAAAGAAGTTAACAAAATTTATAATTAGATTCTATGTTAAGGAGCAATACTCTTTGAATAGATCATATATTGTTAAAATAGGAAGGATACTTTGAATGGTCTTTTAGATTAAATTGTGTTAAAGGAAAATGACCAATGGTATATTTAGTTTGTCACGTACATTTGACATGAGGATTATTGAAATCGAAACTTTCAAAGAAGCTTTTTTTTTTTATAAAGTTCAAAGAAGTTTTTTGATCATGACTACAAGACAGGTAATTAAAAAAAAATTTATGTTGGCTTATATAAAACGTGCATTTATACTTAGATAACCAAACAAATTTAAACAACCACAAACCCATGCCACCACACAATCATGATTCATTAACCCACCACCATATTTGTAGTTCTATTGGATACGAAAATTGTACCATTTGACGTCGAAGTTCTTGGTTCTAAGTACTAACTAGTTAAGCTAGAGATGTTCAACCGGCATCATGAGTCTATCCCAGGATAAAAATTAGTTATATCATTATTCTTTTGTCTGATTTAACCTCGGTTCAAATTCGCATTGGCAAGCATGAATCGCATGATTTTATTTGGTAAAAAGCTTAATATTTTTTTATTTAGTTCACTGTTAAAGTAAATGTTGCTATTGAGTTATGCTAAAACTAAAACTAAAAGACCTTTCTAAATTCTTTTGAGAAAATTGTGAGAAGTTTCTATTTGAAATGTTTTCTCAAATTGTGAGAACATTGTGAGAAGTTTTTTATTTTTCTCATGACGTTACAAGTTAAACCTCGGATTAAATTCAAATTGGTAAATTCTTCCCATGATTTTATTTGATACAAATTTATATTTTTTAGTTTGAGATCAAAGTGAATATTGCTATCGAGTTGTGCCAAAACTAAAATTAAAAGGGTTTTCTGTTCTTTTGAGAAAATTGTGAAAAGTTTCTGTTTGAAATATTTTATTGGTCAAAAGGACTTGAAATTGAATACTAATACTTATTTATATGAATCTATGCAGATGATTATTGGAATTTTCGTAAATGAAATATACTCATATCAATTTATCACAATAAGTTAAATAAAATTTATAAACATGGACTTTCACCTTAAAAACAACATAAAACAGATATACAGTAGTGCAATTCTGATCTTACCTAGCGATAATATTTTTTTTTTTCAAAAAATAAACAAAAACCTAAAGTTTGGATATGTTCAAATAAAAATTCGACGATGCGGTATGACAGTCTTCATTCTTGGATTCTACGCGTTTGTCCATTTCCACAAGCTCGTATTATTATTATTATTATTTCTGAGAAATTTAATTGACATGTCTCCTTATTCTGTTATCAAGCTTCTGTATTAATAGAATTTAACTACACGGTGAGTTGATTCTCATTTAACTCCTGTGCAGATTTTTTGGTAAAATACTCACTACAGTCTATGCCAAGATATCTTCAGTTTAACACACCAGATGAAAAACTGGTCATGCTAGTGCAAGATGACTGAGCTGCCTTGGATCTTTTGGATCCTGACTGATAACTAGTTAGTTTGGTTCCTTATTTGTATAAAAAAAACTATTCTACATCTATTTTATTAAAAACAGATAAAGGAATAAATACATGACAGCGATGGAAGCCACCAAATCAAAGGTGATGTTTCCTCTTGTTCATACTTATGAATTTGACATTTTGAAAAATAAAAATGGCCGTTTTATTGGAAACAAAATCGAATCACATGTACGAATTAGAGGATGGCCACTTACTCTAATGAAAGATCTGGTAGTTATTAGATGAACCAACAAAACATTTATCTCCACGAACCTCTACCACAAAAAAAGAAAGTCAAGTCTAGGTATTAATTTGATGAAGAAGCCCCGATATTTGAAATTTGAATAATGCCACAAACTTACAAGGAATGGCACAAATTTTCCCAAAAAGATTACTTGAGCTGACCAATATACAAATTTTTTTTGACTTTTGTTTAAATCACATAAAATAAATTGATCAACTTCTCTTTGAAAGACATACAATTCAAGAGGTTAGAGTTTATTCTTCGTATGATAAAAATTAAATCACTGAATATGATTATAGCTAAGTATACAATTTAGCAAAGTTAAGGAAAGTATGTACGTGGTATGATTTATTTTTTAAAAGAATATTAGTAAAGATATACATATACCTCCGATTTAAATAAATTTTTTTTGGTGAGAAAAAACTTAAAAATTATAATTTACTACTCCAAAATCATTTTCTTACGTCCCCCTTAATTTCTTCCATCACTTTGGCTTGACATATAGTACGCACTAGTCTATTAGATGGGATCTACCATTCACGAGAAGTGACGGAGGCAAAGGGGCGTTAGCTACTGCCCACTACACTGCGCAATCTATTTTTGTTTTCTTTTTGTTCTTGTATTTTTTAATCATCAATCATAATGAACGCCTATTTGAAGTTTAAATAATTTTTAGGCTAAAGTATATCTTTAGTCCCTTATGTTTGCATGAAGTTTCAATTTAGTCATTTATCTTTGAAAAGTACATTTTTAGTCATTCAAATCCAACACCGTTAACCAACCTAACGGAAATTGCTGACTCATCAAACTTAAGTGATGACTGTTCAATTAAAAGTTGACCACATCATCTACACTGTCGACCACATCATCCACACCATCGACCACATCATCCTCACCGTCCATTTCCGCAAATCCGATTTCGATTTCTCCCCGTCTTCAACTTCTTACGCTGCGAAATCCCCACCTTTGTCGAAGAATCCCACAATTTTCTCCTCAAAACTCTAATTTGCTATTTTCTAACGTCAAACTATGCCTCCGGCCATTGGGCTTCATCAATTCTTTTAGGTTACACCCAATTTCTCCATCAAATTAGAATTGAGAAATTGAACGCTCATTTGTTGGATGTGAGGGTGGAGAAGTTGAGGAGGAAGGTGAGATTTTTAGAGAGTTTAGGGTTTAAGTATGGGGAGATGAAGAATGTGTGTGAGGTGTCCGGTGATTTTGGGAGTAATGTCTATGAATCTTCGTCAGAAGCAAACCGGTAACTCTCATATTGTTGTTCATCTCTTCATTCTCTTTCTCCTCTCTGAATTAATGTTAATTCATAAATCTGAGCACATGAATACTGATAGAAAAACCAACAGTCACGATTCATTTTCAGATTTGGTTAAATTTGTAGTAGAAATTGTCATTTTAAATGTAAATAATTAAATAATTCTATTTTCTATTTATTAATTTTGTTTTGAATTAAAGTAAATAAAAAAACCAAGCAATTATGTTGGATTAATACTAAAAAATGATTGATTTTTAATTTGGGATGATTTTTAATTGTCATGATTGATTTTCAATTGGGATGATTTTTAATTGTCATGATTGATTTTTAATTGGGATGATTTTTAATTGTCATGATTAATTTTTAATTGGACGATTTTTTATTGTCATGATTGATTTTTAATTGGGATGATTTTTAATTGTCATGATTGATTTTTAATTGGATTTTTTATTGTCACGATTGATTTTATTTGATTTGTTTGCCAAGTCATTATTTGGGATGATTTTAATTGTCATAATTGATTTTTTTTACTCAAAATAAAATATTATGCCTTGTCAACTTTTAATTGAACAATCATCACCAAAAATTGATGACTCAACAATTTTCGTTAAGTTGAGTAATGGTGTTAGATTTAAAGGATTAAAAGTGTACTTTTCAAAGATAAAAGACTAAATTGAAACTTCATACTAACATAAGAGACTAAAGGTATACTTTAGCCTTTTAAGAATAAGTGAACTTTTTTTATCAAATGTATACTTCCGCTTATGTTTATAAGTTTATGATTGATGAATTGAACCATGGACCTGCGCTATTAAATATGGGGATTGAGAAGAAATTGGTCCCATGCTGTTAAACTTGATAAAAGGAAGGGAAATTTAATTAGAGGTCCCCCACAAGGGAGTTAATACTGGAAAAATCCCAAAAGTTGAAAATATTAATGTAGAGTCCCAAGGGACCTCACATTAATATATTTGAAAAGTGAAAAGACAGTTTTGCCCCTAGCCTTAAAAAAAATTTACCCCACCCCTCCTCCTCCCTCACCACCCCCTCCCCCCTCCATCCAGCCCGGCCCCCCCGCCCCCACCCTCCCCTCCAGCCCGCCCCCTCCAGCCCCCTCCCCCTCCAGCGCGCCACCCTCCCCCTCCAGCTCCATCCAGCCCCCCCACCCCCCTCCCCACCTCCCCCTCCAGCTCGCCACCCTCCCCTCCAGCCCGCCCCCCCACCCCTACCCTCCTCCCTCCACGCCCCCCACCCCCACTCCAGCTCGCGAGGAGGAGTGGGAGTGGGGGGCGTGGAGGAAGGAGGGTAGGGGTGGGGGGCGGGCTGGAGGGGCGAGCTGGAGGGGAGGGTGGCGAGCTGGAGGGGGAGGTGGGGAGGGGGGTGGGGGGGGCTGGATGGAGCTGGAGGGGGAGGGTGGGGGGCGGGCTGGAGGGAGCTGGAGGGGAGGGTGGCGCGCTGGAGGGGGAGGGGGCTGGAGGGGGCGGGCTGGAGGGGAGGGTGGGGGCGGGGGGGCCGGGCTGGATGGAGGGGGGAGGGGGTGGTGAGGGAGGAGGAGGGGGGGTGGGGGTGGGTGAGGGAGGAGGAGGGGTGGGGGTGGGGTAAATTTTTTTTAAGGCTAGGGGCAAAACTGTCTTTTCACTTTTCAAATATATTAATGTGAGGTCCCTTGGGACTCTACATTAATATTTTCAACTTTTGGGATTTTTCCAGTATTAACTCCCTTGTGGGGGACCTCTAATTAAATTTCCCTAAAAGGAATGTGCAACAAGTGACGCGAGAAAAAGCAAGCATTATGTAAAACTTAAAACAATACGTAGTCTCTCATATAAGATCTAACTATCTACTTTCACTAGAAAAGTAAGCTATATATATATATATATATATATATATATATATATATATATATATAATCAAAATATTAGTTAAGTTAGTTAAAATAACATGATACCATGATCATTTGCCTTCACCCCAACTTTCTCTCTCTCTCATCATTCATTATTGTTGAACATTTATAAGGATAATTTGGGAAAACATCGATACAAATTAGAAATATGTCTTATATTTAAGACTAAATGTAGCAACCTAAAAAGTCTTATATTCAGACCGGAGGGAGTGCTACATATATCAATGAAATAAGACTCAATTTATTAATTTTGGGAGTTTTACAAATCCAGGTAAATCGCCAACCGCCCATATTGTACAAACCAAAGAATGACGGTTAGTGATTGTTACATCATTAAATTGGTCTTGTTTTATTTTCATTTCCATCTTTGCCCCTCCTTACAACTTTTTCACTATGACCCACTATCAATCACCTACATGTGCCTACACATGTTTTTTATTTTCTCTCTCCTCTCAATCTCATCTTCCAAGGTCATTTCCCAACACTCAACATACATGTTTCCTCATCTCTCTCTCTCCAACATTCACTTTCTTCCTTTGAAACTCTTTCTTGCGTTTTTAAGTGAGAGAGAGTGGGAGTTTTGAGTGGTTGATGAGTCATAATGAAGCAAGCAAAAGTGAAGTTGAGTAGTAAAAGTAAATTAAGAGATCTCTTTTTTCAATGACAGGGGCATATTTAGAAAACTTTAATTAATGAGTTAGTTAGTGGTAGTTGGTGACTTATATTAAGGACCAAAATTTAGAGACGGTTGACTACTTATAAATAGGACCGGAGGGAGTATATTTTTTTCTTCGTCTGTATTTGTTTGACATATAAATTGATACAACCTAACTCTTGAATGCAAAATGGCTCATTAATATATAATTTGTGAAGATTAAGATTTAAGAAGATTAATACGTAGTTGCATATTTGTAATAAATATAACTTAGCTTGAACTTTTTAAAGTAACTTACCCTCTTTGATTGCTTATAAATATATTTGGACGAAAACCTCTTGATAATGCGTAGAATAAATAAAGCCTTTCATTAAAGATAAAATTAAACTTCTAGTAGCCTTTATGTCAAAACTAGCTTTTATGTCTAAATATCGGAAGAACTTTTGAGTATTGGATCGGAGGGTGTGTGTGTGTGTTTGAAACATTTGATTAATGGATTTAAGTTTTGATTATTTTTCTTACCAGATGGACGGGTCAACAGATTGTAGCCTTCTTGCATGTTCTTTCGTGGTTTCATGCGATGTTTCGTTCGTTTGGTAAGAAGACAACACGATTCTGTTGATCGAAACTTACAGGGATGCACAATTTATTATTGCAGTTTACCTTCCATGACCTTAATCTGTGCTACTCGTTCTTCACCTCGTTTTCAAGCAACCTCTTCAACAATTCTCTGTTACTTGCTCCCCATACATCTCCTGCCAGATTATTCCAATACAATAGAGTAACACTTTTATGTGAAAATTTGTTGGGTTGCCTATACTTGTAGTAATGAGAATTTATGAGACCTTTTGAACTAATTAAAGACCTGGTAAATCATCGGTTTCATGTAGCGTAGTTTTTCAACTGGAAATAAGTAACATGAAATAGTCCCACATCGGGCAGGCAAAGAAGCTGAATAACAGAGAGCATGTATAAAAGCCCAACCCTTACCGTTAACAAAGCATACCTTTCTCGGCCTTTTGGCTAAGATCAAGTGTAGTATCTGTTCTTATCAGTTTAATATCTGATATGTGGGCCATTGGTCCACACGATATTAAATTACTTTTTTGAGGGGGAGGGCCCACTTCAGTAGCTTGCTACTGGGACCTTCGCGCGTCGCCTATGTGTTGCACTACTGCACGGGCCTGGCGCACCCCACCAAATCTACATTGAAATTTTTCTATATATTTTTCAATTCTTTGTTGTACTAGTATATGATTTTCTATTTTCTTTATCGTTTCGTTGAAGCCTTGAAGGGTCTTGTAGCTCAGTATGAGATCTCTCCTTGAGTCTATCCCGAAAAAAAAAAATATTTACATGGGCCATCTATAAATTAATATTATTAGCTTTAACATGGGTTCTATCCCGAAAAAAAAAATATTTACATGGGCCATCTATAAATTAATATTATTAGCTTTAACATGACATGTTTATTTTCTTTCTTTGTCGTGAACTGTCTTATTGAAATTTTCTCCGCTTGGGCCTCCATCAATTAACGCAGCATGTTATTGGGCCTATTGTAAGAAGTATAAATTGAAATTGTCAATAATTTACACGCATAGTACGCAAGTGTTTGTGGGTGACATTCATTTCACGTAAGTTTAGATCAGCTACATTAATTCGTTCAAAAAAAAGATCAGCTACATTAATATTGTGCTCAATTCATACCACATTTTTCTCTCTTGCCAACGATATCACATTTTATTGAACAGTTCAAATCGTTTTTCACAAAATTATTATAAAGCCTATTAAGTGAGGACTTTTTTTTTGATCAAAATATTAAGTGAGGACTTGACATTTGTGAATTGAGGAAATAAAATATGTTGTAGGAGAATGTAGAGGTTCAGATAAATTGACAGGAAAATTTCCAAAGTAAAAACCATAAGAATGTCTAGATAATACATACAATTGTTTGTGAAAGAAACTGCCATACAATTTAGAATAAGATTTGGCCGTTCCTGAACTTACTCTGAAGTTAACATCATGTAAGAGCAAATGAAGCAGTAAAATTTCCAGCTTCGAAACGAGAACAAATTATATAGTTAACTAACAATATAAACCATTACCATCAGACTACAACTCAAGCAACCCCTACCCACTGAAGCTTACAGAAAAATCATTGCAACACATTGGTTAATCATAATAATGATATTGATATTCGTTCTCCGCATAGGAAGGAATCCAACACCCAACTATACAAACTTTAATATTACAAAACTCGTCAAATAATGGATCATATATGGATTATTAAATTCAAGGAATTGAAAATTTTTCCGATTGAATGAAGTGAACACAATTCAGAAAGCAAAAGCAACATACTTTTCAAATCTTTTATGGAAAAAGAATATAAATATATCTTGTATAAAAAAAAAAGAATAAAAATATGGCAAATCATATTTATGAAGCCGAGGCCATATTCATGAATGCATTGCAATCTATCAGCCAATAAAAACAAGATGACACCTTAAGATCGCCTACTTAAATGTCATGTGTAAGTTGAGCAGCTGAGTCAACATCGACATATGTTTTTAAATTTCTTTGCATGTGCTTTTAAATCACATCCATCATCTGATAAAAAAAATCACATCCATCAGAAACTAGATGAGGAGGAATTATAAAATTTATTTCACCAACTTTTGTTTACTCTCATGACATAAAAAACCATCGGTTTACTCCACAGATCCATGATAATCCATACATCAGCAATTTGGTATTTAAAAATAAAGAGACAATCTACATATATATCTATATCTACATATATATGTCAAATAAAGCCAGAAAAATATTTGGTAATGAACATGTTTCTCATTCATCATTCAAAATAACATCTTAATAGGACATCAAAACTTTCTGAACAATCTCATTACTGATCTTAATCAGCTTTCACCCCAAACAATTAGATCAAGGTTCTTCCAAGCACTGGCTCAAGACTTTCCACGTGATTAAAGAGATCATCATAAAAATTCAAACCAATATCCATAACAAACATCTTAACTTCATTAGTGTTAGGATTCAACAAACATAAAGTTCTTTCATATCCATCATTATCCAACGAACCAAACACTGCATCAACCCTGCAAACAATTTCATTCCTCCTTATGTTCATTGGAGCTAACAAGTATGGATGGGAAATGATGGGTTCATAGCTATATTTTTTAATCCAACTCCATCTCCCTCCAGGTGGACATGCATTATTCTCAATCACCCACAAATTGAAAGAACTGCATCCTTCACTCTTGGGGTGATACTGAAGAAGAGCGAATTTGTTGTCATATATAGTAGGAATGGAGATTGTCTCACAACGAAAAGGAGGCATTTGTATGACTGTAAACACTTCCCTTTCAATGTCAAAAGAAATTATGACTTCTTCCCTTATATAATTCCGCATTTCTCCCACCCAAAAAATGACTCCATTATTACTAGCATTGGTTCTTATAGGATGCACATATGTCCCTTCTATGGGGCCAAGTTCTACGTCTTTCCACGAATTTTTGCTTAATGAATACACTTGCGCCCTAGTTACATATTCTGAGAAGTTCCAATGTGCATGATCATTTTGAACAAGAGAACCATGAAGTCTAACTATCTTATAATCATTAGCAATCACTGAACCCATATCCTATATACCAACAACCCAATAAGTCATCATTAATTCTTGGTATCTCTTTGATTTCATTAATAGCTGGGTTCCAAAGAAGAAGGGTTGGAGGAGAGAGATCATTAGTGGGGATGATTGTAATACAAAGCAAACCATTGATGGAACCAATGATCTGAAATTGCCACATGTACTTTATTTTGAAATGGGACAACCAATGGATGAGACTTGTGTTATCGATTGCACGGCGTTGAAGAATGTTGGAATCCAATCTAAGTGTTAGAAATATTAGGATCATATTAAATGGGTTGTATCTTGTAAGTGATTAGTGGCCCTATTGCCTATATAAAGGGTCTTAACCTAAACATTTTATTGTGTGAGATTTATGAGAGTTTACACCAAGAGGGAGAGTTAACTTGGTCTCTCTCCTCATTACCCTAGTGTTAGGGATTTGTTTTGTAAATCCATTTCCTCAATGAGGAGTGGTCATCACCTCTATGAGAGATGTTTTGATCTAGTCCAAGAGGATTAGAATATTGTTGTTGTTTTTGTATTCTTCTTCATCATCTATCAATATAAAGATTTGTTTAATTCTTCATCTTGTTCTCTTTCCCTACCGATTTGTCAACATGGTATCAGAGCAAATCTGAGTTATTGAGTCATATTCATCATCTTCTTTAGTTGATATTGAGTTTTAATGTTTATCGTCCAAGAAGTCATCAAATCTTCATAAAGAATTCAGGTTTTGCATCATTTTTAAGCAATATTGAGTATTTGCTATTTGGGATGGTGGTATGTCGTGAAATCAAGATTTGAGGTGCGCATCCCAAGAAGCAAATCCAAGTCCAATACATTTATTCAAGAACCTCCTACCCAAATTCATCCGCCGCGCTGTGTTTCACTGCATAACTCAAATCATCATATCAGACTTTAAAGATTTTCGTATGAAGCATCTTGAAGACAAAAGCCTGATTCTTTTTCTTTTTATGCAATTCAACCCTTCCTTCAAATCAAGGTCAATCAACAAAGATTGTTCAAGAAGTGCTCCCAATCCAAAGAATTCATCCTTACTTTGAAGATCTCACCTACCACTTTCTTTATTTGCTGTTGCAATTCCGATTCAAAGAAACCATTGTTTTACATTCTCTTGAAAGATATGAATGGGATAGATGAGGTCTTTGTCGTTGTCTTTCCTTATTAAACTTTCTAACAATGACTTCTTTTCTTTGGAATGTGACATTAATTTAAGAGATTCATAGTGGTGATGCAAGAAGTTCAAAGATTGATGTTTTTTTGTTTTGAAATAGTGTTGTGAAGTGTTGAAATTCTTGATTATATAAAGAATGGAGTGTGCTTAGAGGACGAGTTTGGAGTGCCTATGAACTCATATGTGGTGAATCTGTTTATTCAGCAGGTACGTGATGGAAATTGAGATGAAAGTATAACCACATTATATTGCATATTGGTTTAATGGATGAAATAATTATAAGAGTCCAGTGCAAGAAGTTTGATGAGGCAAGTTACCATTATTAGTTTGTTATAGATACAATTGATATTTGCATGGTACAACAATTCGAACGTTGGTTGCTAGAATGCAAGATTGTAAATGAAAGCATCGGTCATGTAAATGGTGATGTAAAGATCGATGTCTTGTTAATGCGTGCTATGGCTTTGTAAAAAGTGTTTCATGAGTTCTGCTGCGGAATATCATAATATTGAAGACTAAGATGAAGAACAATGTATTGAAGATTAACTTGAAGAAAATGATGAAGAGAAAGATTAAACGAATGTCTTTTTGAAGACAAACGGAGGAAATTGTCTTCCATTTTTTTTACAAGATCAAAAGAACTCGATCTAATTAATTCACTAAACCCTATTGTTTGTATTGACAAGTTGACACTTTCATAAGTTTAAGTAGTGTCAACTTGAGGGGGCGTGTTAGAAATATTAGGATCATATTAA
Organism: Mimosa pudica; assembly: GCA_029929735.1. Lineage (NCBI taxonomy): Eukaryota > Viridiplantae > Streptophyta > Magnoliopsida > Fabales > Fabaceae > Mimosa > Mimosa pudica. Next base: position 13,331,462 of record JAKELP010000024.1, read on the forward strand.
ATGGGTTGTATCTTGTAAGTGGTTAGTGGCCCTATTGCCTATATAAATGGTCTTAACCTAAACATTTTAGTGTGTGAGATTTATGAGAGTCTACACCAAGAGGGAGAGTTAACTTGGTCTCTCTCCTCATTACTCTAGTGTTAGGGATTTGTTTTGTAAATCTATTTCCTCAATGAGGAGTGGTCATCACCTCTATGAGGGATGTTTTGATCTAGTCCAAGAGGATTAGAATATTGTTGTTGTTTTTGTATTCTTCTTCATCATCTATCAATATAAAGATTTGTTTAATTCTTCATCTTATTCTCTTTCCCTACCGATTTGTCAACAGTAAGAAGGTAAAAAGGCTTGTAGTATTCAAAAGGTTGATAGGGGAGAATAGAAGGTTGATGATTTGAATGTTTGAGTTGATCTGCAATGAACAATGGGTCCTTCAACGTATTTTTCCACTTTTTGCACACACATTGAAATCGGATTAGAGATTTAACGGGAAGTCTTTTGAGAATGTTGTGGATAATCTCATCGGCTAGATAATCATTGTTGTCATCCATCATCATCGGCTCAGTGATGTTGGCTTCAGTTTCTGGAGAGGTTTTTGGCACCACCAAGTATATATGCTTCTAGGCCTGCTTTCCCATTAGTTTGTTTTAGGTTTGTTTTTACTTGGCACCCTAAAAAACTCTAACTAAATTGATAAATTTTTTTATTTACCTTATAAAATAAAAAACATTGGAAACATGACATTTTAATCTTTAATTGATTAGTTTCAATTCAAAAAAATTTTATTGATTAGTTCCTATTTTTAGGGAGGGAGAGTCGGAAAGGGGGTGGAGGGAGTGGAACTTGTGGGACTAGTAGAACTATGAGGTGACATGAGTTTTGATATGGATGATGAGGTGACAATACATGTAGGATGTAAGGGCAAAATTAATCCATTTCAATTTGTATACTTCTAGGGCAAAATCAATCTTAAAAAAAACTTTCAGGGCAAATATGATCTTTAACCATAAAAATAAAATAAAATCGGGGTTTGTTTAATCTTTTTATATCTTATAAGATACTGGGTGTTTAACTTATTTTAATCTTTCCAATCTAATAGGCTTTGAATTCGTATTGTAGTTATTATGAATTTATCGTAGATATAGGACATGGGCATTTTGTTTTGTGGGTTTTCTAAATCTGTTAGAGTTAGATGCGGTTATTTGTTTTGGATTTTTTTTATACATATTTGTTTTGGATTTTTAAATACTATATCTTACTGCATGTTACCTTTTCTTTAATTAAAAATTAAAAATTGTACTCGGTAATATAGGAATATCGACGAGTTTTCTTTTCTTTTTTTCTGAAAATATTGGCCTGTTTTAATTTCAATTCATCCTAGAATAGTGCGTGTGATTATGCACTATATGAGGCCATGATGAAACTTTCAATCTGTGATGTTATTGATTATTGATTATAGTGATATTTGGATGAGAGATGATTGTATTTACATGGAATTGGTTGTCAAAAGAATGGGGGAAAGTCGGAGGCAGTTGAAAGAAGCCGGTGGGGTTGAGAGAAGACTATGTAAATTTGTGACCTGGTCCTTCATTTCTGGAACAAGCACCGAGTTTTGAGGAGGTAGAATAAGACAGTAGGTAGGTAGAGAGATATGGTGTGATGAGTATAGGAGAAGTTGCACACGTATCAAATTTTAATTACGAATTGGAGGAAATTGACATAGGCAACTGGACTTAAGTTTTTTCCGAAAATGGGATTAATAGTATTTTGAAAATTTTAAAATTTTTGATTGACTTATTAATGCTCTTATTTTAAAACTCTTCATATAACTCATTTTTATGAGGTGTTTTGAATGGCTTGAAAAAGAGAAGTTGAATCGTGTTCAATAACATCTTTTTTTTTATCAGCAGTGTTCAATAACATCTAAATAGTTGAATTTATCATATAGATTTTAAAAGTGTAGGATGTAAAAAGCATAAAATGAAACTACATAGGAGGGATTGCTTCCAAAGACAAGGCACTACTCATCATCAACTCTTTTTTTGATAAATGGCACTACTCATCAACTCTCACTCTTTTTTTTTTTTGGTCTGAATCAACTCTTACTCGATCCATGCGCTTTCTTATATTAAATTTCTCGCAGACACTGTGAAATAATTGTTTTAAACATATACTAAATTTGGGAGACAAATTTTGATAAAAAAAAATTGGGAGATTAAAAGCATCCTTCATGAACTGGAACACAAATCCATCAGTTTTAAATTTCATTGCTACTTTATGCTTGTTGATCAAATCCATCAGAAATTCGATGAACAGCAAAGAAGTTAAAATTTACTTCACCAACTTGGGTAACTCTCTCATGATAAAAATAAAGCAATGCGCGGCCCAAGGGGCGTAGACCAGCTGGTAAGAAAGGGGAAGGTAAGGCACCGCGTACCCACCAAGTCATGGGTTCGAATCCTTGGGAAGTCGTCACCCCCAATTGGGGAATCCCGGCGGCGACTTCGGATTAGTCGGTTCTCCGAAGGGGGCCGGACACCGAAGGCTCTACGCAAAAATAAAATAAAATAAAGCAATGCGCGAACACACACACATTTGTGTGCATGTCAACTAGAGCTAGAAAAAAAAAAGGTAAACAACGAAAAAAAATATATTTGGCAGCCAGTGGCCATCAACTGTCATGCTCGTTTGTATAATAAAGCTAGAAATGCAGATAAAAAATAAATGTAGAAAGAAAGAATATTTGGTAACGAATATGCCTGTTTCATTCATCATTCAAAATTACATCTTAAAAAAGGACATCAAAATTTCAATAAATCAAATTAACTATCTTTACTAGTTTCCACCCCAATCCTCACCCTAATTCTCAGGGATCAAGGTTCTTCTAGGTACTGGAACAAGACTTTCCACATAACTCAAGCCTTTATTACAAAAATACCAATTAGCATTTATGGCAAACATATTAACTTCATTAGAGTTGGGATTCAACGAACATATTTTGAATCTACAGTTACCCAATTCATCATCATATTGAAAGTTGCAAACGATTTCATTCCTCCATATATTCATTGGGGTTAACAAGTAGTCTGGATGGATGATGGGTTCGCAGCCATATATTTTAATCCAACTCCATCTCCCTCCTTTTTGACATGTATTCTCAATCACCCATAAATAAATGAAATTCCTACCAGATTGTTCCCACTGAGTAGTCATATGAGAACTGAATTGAAGAAGAGCCAATTTGTTGTCATATATAGTAGGAATGAATGATCCACAATGTGAAGGAGGCAGTGGTACTAATGTAAAAACTTCTGTTTCAATGTCAAAAGAAATTAAGACTTCTTCCCTCTTGTTAGGATGGTTTTTCCCCACCCAAAAAATGGCTCCATTATAACAAACAGTGGTTGTAAAAGGAAACAAATGCACACCCTCTATGGTGCCAAATTCAATGACTTTCCTCCATGCACCTGTGTTTAATGAATACACTTGCACCCCGCCACTCTCCTCATTACTATAACTCTTGCTTATATGAATACTAATTATCTTATAATCATTAGCAATTGCACTAAACCCAAATCCAATATTCCAATCGCCCCGTAAACCATCATTATTTTTTGGTACCTTTATGATTTCTTTAGTAGCTGGATTCCAAAGAAAAAGGGTTGGATGAACGAAATGATTAAGGTGTTGTCTAACACAGAGCAAGCCATTGATGGAACCAATGACCTTAAAATCATCAATAGATGCATCATCGTCCTTAGAATGCGACAAGTAATGGATGAGTGGTTTGGGATCGATTTTGTGGGTTTGAAAAATGTTGGATTCCAATGAAAGTAATTCAAAAGGCATGTAATGATCGTTATGTTGACGAAATATGAGATAAGTTTGACGTCTGGATTGTTGGAGGTGCTCTGCAACTAAGAATGGGTCCTTCAACATATTTTTCCAGTCTTTGCACACACATTGAAATCGGAGAAGGGATTTCACGGGAAGTCTTTTGAGAATGTCGTGAATGATGTCTGAGGGAAGGCTAACATTGTTGTCTTCCATTATCATCGGTTCACAGAATCAGAGTAGAGTTGTTGGCTTCAGCTTCTGAATAGTTTGTGTGACACTAGGTATGCTTGCACTTTAATATGAGACTTGTTTGCACACGGATTTAGGATTCTGTTAATAAAAATACATCAAAATAGGAAATTGTTTTATGACTTTTTATCTTATTTATATCTTATAAGATAATGCTGATATAAAAAATCTTACAAGATAATGAGTGCTTAATTTTATTTTAATTTCGTCAATTTAGGCTTTGGATTCGGATTTTATTTTACTATGAATAATGCCTTTGATTCTAATAAAAAAAAGGAGGGTGAAGGTGAAAAATGATATTAAACTTTACTCAAAATTGCGTTTCTAATACGAGGTGCAAAAATAGTACCAACTTGGGATCCGAGTGCAAATATAGTATTTTCACTTGAGTAAAATAAAATTTAGATATGAAAAGACTCTCATGCCCCTTATTAAATAAAAATTCAATGAGGAATGAATGGAGACATAAGAGTCTTTTCATATCTAAATTTTATTTTTCTCTAATGAAAATACTATATTTGCACCTAAACTCCATGTTGGGTACTCTTTTGCACCTCGCGAAATTTTAGTATTAGAAACACAATTTTAGATATATCCATAATAAGAAATTATAATTTTTTTTATCCATCAAAATAATGATTTTGAAAGATCATTGCATATTTTCTAAATCAAATTTAGATTCTTTTTAATGATATTAGATTTACTCTCTCTCTCTCTCTTGGCCAGTTGTCCACCCTTTGAGGTGCTTACAAATTAGCGAAGATTAGTCTCTCACTTGTCGAGTGAGGGGATACCTTGATCATGGATAAAAAAATTTACTCTATCTCTCTCTCGTCCTAAATATAAAACATATTTATCTAATTTAATTAGATTAAAGATATTAATTTACTTATTATCAAATTGAATCACCATAATCATTTACCTTTATATCTCTTCACCTTCCCTCTCATGTTTATTATTGATGTAAATTGTATAATATCAATTAGGATTATTTTAAGAAAAATTTGGAAAACATTATAAAGCGGTCATATTTAGAACCAAAGTTAATGAGTAGAGAGATATATCAATTTAATTAGTAGAGAAACTATATCAACCTAATATTTCGGAAATAATGCTCGATGTGCAAGGCGCAATGGGAGTGAGTGCTAGTTTGTCTAATGATAAAGCTAGCATAAGTAGAGAAAAAAACAAATCTAGAAAAAGTATTTGATAATGAATATGTCTGTTACATTCATAATTCAAAATAGTATCTCAAAAGGTCACCAAACCTTTATATATGAACAATCAAATTACTAATCTTATAATTGTTTTCAACCTAAATACTTACATCAAGGTTCTTGTTGGACGTACTGGCACAAGACTTTCTACGTGACTAAAGACATCTTCATAATAAGACAAATCAATATCCATAACAATCATCTTAACTTCATTAATTAGTGTTGGGATCCAACAAACATAAAGTTCTTTCTTCATATCCATCGTCCAATTCAGAACCAAGCACTGCATCAATCCTGCAAACAATTTCATTCAGCCATATGTTCATTGGAGTTAACATGTATGAATTTGGGTCAGTTTCACCTCCATATTTTTTAACCCAACTCCATCTCCCTCCAGTTGGACATGTATTCTCAATCACCCACAAATGAATGCATCTGCAATATTCCCTATAGGGATGGCATTGAAGAAGAGCCAGTTTGTTGACATATGTAGTAGAAATGGAGCATGTGTTTTTGTCAACTGTACCGTGAATGGAGAATGAGCCACAATGTAAAGGTGGTGGCATTGGTATCAATGTAAACACTTCCTCTTCAATGTCAAGAGAAATTATAACTTCTTCCAACATTACATTATCCCCGAGGGTATACCCCATCAAAACAATGGCTCCATTAATACTAACGTTGGCTTTATTATTAGAACTCACATGTACACCCTCTATGATGCCAAGTTCTATGTTTTTCCATGAATCTGTGTTTAATGAATACACTTGCGCCAGATTCACACTTTCCGTTTGATCACGATGTACTTCGCCTTTCTCATCACTATAGAACTTCTGAGTATGAATACTAAGTAGAACCTCCGGTCTTAAATATAGGACCTAGATGACTTTTTTTTGGAGAGGTTAAGGATGCAAAATACTCCCTCTGGTCCCTAATGTAAGAGCCCAAAATTTGAATGGTTTTGGTCCCTAATGTAAGAGCTCACCCCATATTCTCTCCTCATTTAATGCATTTTTTCCTACTTTACCCCTAACTCTTTTTCATATTTATTAATGCTTATGTATTTCTCTCTCTTAAAAGTACCATAATAAATATGGGCAATTTTGGAAAAGAAGCATTAACTCCAAACACCCAACTAACATTCACATGTTTTCTTAAGAAGCGTTTTTTTTACGGCTAGCTCTTACATTAGGGACCGGAGGGAGTAGTATATTAAATTATGACATATTTGATATATTTTTAGATTATTCATTAGTTTATAAGTAAAATAAACTAGTTTAAGGGAAAAAATTAGGTAAGTCAATTTATAATTAACTTATTTTCCTCTTTTTTAGGATTTTTCAAAAAAGTCAATTAGGTCTTATATTTAGGACCAGAGGGAGTATTTTATAATCATTAGAAACCACACTATACCCAAATCCAATATACCATTTGCCCATTAAACCGCCATTAATTCTGGGTGCACTTTTGATTTCTTTAGTAGCTGGATTCCAAAGAAGAAGGACTGGAGGAGTGTAAGAAGGAGGGCAGAGACTAGCGCAAAGCAAACCGTTGATGGAATCAATAGTCTCAATTTTCCACATAGAAGCATCCTTACAAGGCGACAAGTAATTGATGAGTGGTGTGTGATCAACTTCTTCGAGTTCAAGAATGTTGAAATCCAATGAAAGTAAGTGTAAAGGATCGTGCTCTTCCAAAAGTCTACGAGGGATAAAAAGATAAGGTTGACGACTTGATTGTTGGAGGTGATCAGCAATGAAGGATAGTTCCTTTAAAATATTTTTCCAGCTTTTGCATACACATTGAGATCGGATTAGTGATTTCATGGGAAGTGTTTTGAGAATGTTGTGAATGATATCAGGGGGAATATAAACATCGCTGCCTTCCATTGTAATAGGTTATCGTTTCACCGAATCAGATTCACGTTGTTGTCTTCGGATTCTGAATGGTTTGTGTGGCACCAGTATACCCAAGGTTGTCAAACTCGTGAGGATAAATAAACTCGTGGAGAGAAGATAAACTCATATTGTAAACTCAAATAGTAAACTAGTAAGAGTTTAAGTTTATTAATAAACATACCTTTCTTTTATATAATTAAATAAAAAATATAAATAACAATAATAATTTGACTTGAATATATTTTAAATAGAGATATTAGAATTAAATATATCAATATTAATACTATATCAACATCGATAGAGAAGTTTCTATGAAATTTATATATAAATTAATTAAATTTGGTCAATGAAAACTAATTAAAATGAATTTAATAGCAAGTTAACACAATTTTTTGTAAGGTGGAAACGTAGAAATAGTGAATTTACTATGTAAAGACGTGAGTTTTTATCGAATTTTGAACGACTAAACATTTATGTGACTCGTGACACGTTTCGATTAGATAGATTTTGAACGACTAAAAATTTATGTAACTCGTGACACGTTTCGATTAGATAGTGTCATAAAAACGATAAAATTGGAGTGTTAAGTCATGAGTTTGACAACAATGAGTATACTTACCTTTTTATAGATTTATATTAGACTTTGAATTTTTTTTTTTGAAAAAATATTAGACTTTGAATTCGGATCCAAGTTATTATGATTTTTGAATTTATCTTTGATACGGTCATTTTGCTTTGTGGGCTTTCTAAATTTGTTAGATCGAGTTAGATACGGTCATTTGTTTTGGGTTTTTAAATACTAATAAAAATCCAAATTTAATTGTACTCGCTAATATAGGAATATTGGCGAGAATTCTTCTCTTTTTCTTTTACTGAAAATATTGACGGGTTTTCAATTCATCTAGAATTGTGTGTATTGTAATTCACTATAAATAGAAAAATATTCTAATTAATAATACCTCATAATACATAAACAAGTTTTTTTTCGTTCAAAAAAATAATAACAAAAATTTTTATTACATCATAATAACAAGTTATATTAAAATTAAAGTATATAGTAAAAACTAATTAATAGGTCAAATCCAGATTTGGATAAAATTATTTTTCAGATATAAATATCTAATAATACCTGTTTACATATTTAAGAAATTTTATGATGGTGTTAAAAGTAGCCAAAGAAATTTTAGGTGAATCAAAGAGCTATATTAGGAGTGAAAATGAGACTTGGTGGTGGAACAATAATGTTCAAGAAAAAATTAAATTCAAGAAACAGTGTTTTAAGGATTTACATATGTGTGATAGTGAGGAAAATTGGGTCAAATATAGATTATCAAAAAAGGAGGCAAAAAAAAGCTGTCAGTGTAGCTCGTGCTATTTCTTTTGAAGAGTTTTATAAAGAGTAGTTAGGGACAAAAGCTAGGGAACAAAGAATGTATCGAATAGCAAAAATAAAAGAGCAGAAATTAAGGGATTTAGATCAAGTAAGGTGTGTTAAGGATGAAGATGGTAATGTATTGGTTACAGATGATAAAATTAGGGATAGATGGAAGAATTACTTTTATATAACTATACATGTAATAATAATAATTAGATTAGAGTGAGTGAGGTTGAGATTGCTCTCAGGAAAATGACAAGTGGTAAAGCTATGGGACCCGATGGTATTCCTATTGAAGTTTGGAAATGTTTGGGAGAAAATGGAGTGTTGTGGCTTACTAATTTATTTAATGAAATTTTAAGGTCTTAGAAAATACCAAATGATTGGAGGAATAATACATTAGTTCCTATTTATAAGAATAAAGGAGATATTCAAAATTGTGCAAATTATAGAGGAATAAAACTTATGAGTCATACTATGAAGTTGTGGGAAAAAGTAATTGAGCGTAGGTTACGAACCAAGACTAGCATATCGAAAAACCAATTTGGTTTCATGCAGGTAGGTCAACTACAGAAGCAATTTATCTAATTAGAGGTTTAATGGAAAAATATCGTAGTAGAAGTAAGGATTTACATATGATTTTTATTGATTTTGGAAAAGCATATGATAGGGTACCAAGAGATTTACTTTGGAAAGTTTTAGAAAAGAAAGAAGTACAAGTTGGGTATATAAGAGTCATTCAAGATATGTATGAAGGAGTAATGACTAGAGTTAGAACTCCTGCAGGAGAAACAATTGATTTCCCAATAAGAATTGGACTGCACCAAGGTTCGGCATTGAGTCCATATTTGTTCAATCTTGTTTTGGATGCGTTAACTACAAGTATACAGGAATAAATTCCTAAGTGCATGCTTTTCGCAGATGATATAGTCATTTTAGGGGATTCAAAAGTTGAAATTAATTGGAAATTAGAGTTATGGAGGATGACTCTAGAGTCAAAAAGTTTTCGAATAAGTAGAGACAAGACGGAATATATGCACTGTAGTTTTAGCTATAGACAAGCGCATGAGGATATAGAAATTAAATTGGGAGATCATGTTATACAACAGGTGAACAAGTTTAGATATTTGAGATCAATTATACAAGAAATTTGTGAAGTAGATGGTGATGTTAACAATAGAATTCAAGCTGGGTGTTGTAAATGGAGAAATGCTATTGGAGTTATATGTGATCATAAGGTTCAAGATAAAGTAAAAGGAAAATTTTATCGAACAGCTATTAGACCGACAATGTTATATGGTAGTGAATGTTGGACAATTAAAAGACATCAAGAACATAAGATGGATGTGATAGAAATGAGAATGATGAGATGAATGAGTGAGTATACATTATAAGATAGGATTCAGAATGATTACATTCGTGAAAGAGTTGGGGTAGTACCAATTTCTGAGAAAATGGTAGAAAATCGTTTAAGGTGGTATGGACATGTTCAAAGAAGAGAATTAGATGAGCCAGTAAGAATAGTTAATTAGATGACATGGGATCTCTATATAAGAAAGAGAGGGAGACCAAAGAGGACTCTTAATGAAGTTGTTCAAAGAGATCTTGTAGCAAAAGGTTTATCACCAGGTATAACTTATGATCATGCAAAATGGCGACGTGTGACTCATGTAGCCGACCCCACTTGAGTGGGATAAGGTTTAGTTATTGTTGTTGTTGTACATATTTAACTTGATTTTCCTCTTCTTCCATTACTTCAACTCTTTCCCCCTTTTCAGATTAAAGTTACCTTCTTTTTCCCCATATATGTCACAAACATGGTGGAAGAGGAAGACAAAGTTTGTTCCCCATCACCGTAGTCAGCGGTGGTGGCAGGAGAACATGCTCATGAGATGTTTCACCAACTATTGTAAAATTAACATATATAGAGAATTACCAAATATTTAAGGAATACCAAATTGGCATAAAGGATTGCCAACATGAGTATGTTATTTTACAATCATTCCAAAAATATGAGACAGCCCTTTACCAAATTAACATAAGGATTATCAAATGTTATAAAGGAAAACCAACTTGGATAGAGGATTGTCAACACACGTCTGTTACTTTGCAAGCATTCCCAAAATATGAGATGCACAGATATAACACTACCAACAATTGTTTGCTTCATCTCAACATGATATAACACCACAAAACAACTAGGACATGAAGAAAATAAGTAAGTTTTTTAAAAATTCAAATATAAACAATTTAAAAAGAACAATTTGTAAATAAATAGATGCACAGATGTTATCAAAAAAAAATAGATGCACATATATATGAATATATATGGTCTTATAATTAGCATTGCGTCTAAAATTTCTCAAAAAAAGTCAATTTAATCTTATTATTATGACATGTTGAATTATTTTTTTTTTGCCATGACATGTTGAATTATTTGAAAACAAAGAAATGCACATATATATTATTATATGACAAAGAAACCTAGAAAAACATATAAAGCATAAAGCGATAAAAATATTTTTTTAGCCAATATGGCTATTAAATTCATCATTCAAAATAACATCTCGAAAGGCCACCAAAACTTAACTAACAATCAAATCAATCAATGATCTTATTTAGTTTCCACTCAAAATATATACTAGCTACTAGCTAGATCAAGGTTCTTCTACATGGTGACACAAGGCTTTCCACATGAATAAAGACCCCATCATCATAACACAAACTAGCATTTCGAACAAACATCTTAACTTCATCAGTGTTGGGATTCAACAAACATAGTCTTCCATTATTATCCAATTCACCAGACACATTATTAACCCTGCCAACAATTTCATTCCTCCATATGTTCATTGGAACTAAGTATGGGTGGGCATTGGTTTCACCGCCATATTTCTTAATCCAACTCCATCTACCTCCAGACGAATATGTATTCTCAATCACCCACAAATTAATGGAAGTTATTGAACTATAAGTGGTATGATATTGGAGAAGAGCAAGTTTGTTGTCATATAAAGTAGGAATGGAGAATGATGAGTCACAATATCCAGGAGGCACTTGTATCAATGTGAAAACTTCCGTTTCAATGTCAAAAGAAACTATGACTTCTTCCCTTTTATTATATTGTTTACCTACCCAAATAATGGCCCCGTTATTGCTAACATTGGTTCTTCTAATATCAACCAAACTCTCAATGACACCAGATTCTACGTCTTTCCATGAATCTGTGTTTAGTGAATATACTTGTGCTCTATTCACAATTTTTGTCATCCCATGATGTACATAATCATTCATAAGAAGACTAAAACCCTTAAAAGTATGAATTCTAACTATCTTGTAATCATTAGAAATTGCACTGAACCCAAATCCTATACGCCAATAACCCTTCAAATTATAATTGTCATTAGGCACCTCTTTGATTTCTTTAATAGCTGGATTCCAAAGGAGAAGGGTAGGAAAAACCAAATCTTGGCGGACAATTCCAACACAAAGCAATCCGTTGACCGAACTAATGATCTCAAATTCCCCCATAAATATATAAGATCTTGTAAAATGCAACAACCCAACCCAATAATGTACGAGAGGTGTTATATCAATTTCATGGCGTTGAACATAGCCGGAATCCAATGAAAATAAGTGCAATGAGTCCTTCATGTCCCAAAGTCGGTGGGGAATAAGAGAAGGTTGATTAGTGGATTGTTGGAGGTGTTCTCTAATGAAAAATGAGTTGCTTATTGTATTTTTCCAGATTTTGCACACACATTGAAATCGGATAAGGGATTTTGCCGGAAGTCTTTTAAGAATTTTGTGGATGATCTCATGAGGAAGATAAATATTGTTGCCTTCCATTATCATCGGTTAGCAAGAATGTTGTAGGCTTCAGCTTTTTAAGAGTTCGTGTGGCACAGCAACCAAGCGAGCTTATAGAATTGTTTCTACACAAAAGAGTGAGGTTTTGTTTTATCTTGTTTATTTATATCTTATAACTCCCAGCTTCCATAAATATATGATCTGCCGATGATGTAGGTAACTTGCCTCTAGATAATAGATCTTTTTTTTTAAAAAAAATATATATTTAGATTACTATCTATATTTGTTCTCATTTATAAATTATCCCTATTAAAGCTAAACACGGTTAAATTTTTTAATAATATCATGTGGTTTTATCTAGTTTAATTTTCTGATAAAAGAAAATCTAGTTTAATTAAATTAAAAAATATGTCTTATAATTTGGTGGTGAATTTATGTTGATTTATGATTTTGAATTTGAATTTTATTTTATTCTTTCTGAATTAGCCTTGATATAGGATAATGGGCATTTTTGGTTTGTGGGCGATTTTATAAGATCTGATGCAAGAAGTTGCGATTATTATTCATTATTAAAATATGAATGTATATTTTTTTTCTTCAAAACAAGTTAAGTAACCATCAATCTATCTATTATATGTATATAATCTATCAAGTAAAGAGTAATGGTTTTAAATACTGTGAAATTGATGGAAAAATCTAGTGAAATCAATTTTTTGTAATTCTATGCTTCAAGAGCTTTTTCTTATAGCATCCACGCATTCACGTTGCTTATTTGATCATAATAATGATAATCAACCGACAGTCCACATATACATAAAGAGATCCAAACAAAGTTTGATAAATATTTAAGAATTGAAGAGAAATTTTTTCATAAACTCAATGAATAACTACGACATTTGTGATTTGACTAATCACAAGTAAACACATAAAATTTCATTACTTATGCTTTTCAATAGAATCCATCAAAAATTAAAATAAGATGAGAAAATGAAAGTAACATTTACTTCACCAACAATTGTTTGCTTCATCTCAACATAATATAACACTACAAACAACTGGGACGTGAAGAAAATAAATTAGTTTTGAAAAAAAATTCAAATGTAAACAATTCAAAAAGATTAGTTTGCAAATAAAGAGATGCACTGATGATGCACAGATATATGAATATACATGGTCTTATAATTAGCTTTGAATCTAAAATTTCATAAAAAAGTCAATTTGATTTTATTATTGTGACATGTTGAATTATTTGAAAACAAAGAAATGCACATATATATATATAATATATAACAAAGAAAGCTAGAAAAACATATAAAAGATAAAGCGAGAAAAATATTTATTTCCAATATGTCTATTACATTCATTATTCAAAATAACATCTCAAAAGGCCACCAAAACTAAACTAACAATCAAATTAATGATCTGAATTAGTTTCCACACCAAATATACACTAGCTAGATCAAGGTTCTTCTACATGGTGACACAAGGCTTTCCACATGAATAAAGACCCCATCATCATAAGACAAACTAACGTTTCGAACAAACACCATAACTTCATCAGTATTGGGATTCAACAAACATACTCGATTATCCAATTGATTGAAAAACTCCTTCTGAATCCTGCCAACAATTTTATTCCTCCATACGTTCATTGGAACTAAGTATGGATGGGCATTGGTTTCGCCGCCATATTTCTTAATCCAACTCCATCTCCCTCCCCATGGACATGTATTCTCAATCACCCACAAACGAATGGAAGTTATGGAACGAAACATGGGATGATATTGAAGAAGAGCGAGTTTGTTATCATATATAGTAGGAATTGAGAACAAGTCACAATGTCCAGGAGGGACTTGTATCAATGTGAACACTTCCGTTTCAATGTCGAAAGAAACTATGACTTCTTCCCTTTTATTATATTGTTCACCCACCCAAATAATGGCCCCATTATTGCTAATAACGTTGGTTCTTCTAATATCAACTAAACTCTCAATTACACCGGGTTCTATGTCTCTCCATGAACCCGTGTTTAATGAATATACTTGTACCTCATTAACAATTTTTGTTGTTCTCTCTCATATACAACGATAACCCTCAAAAATACTGATTTTAACTATCTTGTAATCATTAGAAATTGCACTGAACCCAAATCCTATACGCCAAGGACCTAATAAATTATTATTGGCTTTATGCACCTCTTTGGTTTCTTTAGTAGCTGGATTATGAAGGAGAAGAGTAGGAAAAATCACATCTTTGCGGACAATTCCAACACAGAGCAATCCGTTGACCGAACCAATGATCTCAAATTCCATCATATCATAAGATCTTCTAAAATGCTGTATGAGAGGTGTTGGATCAATTTCACGGCGTTGAACATAGTTGGAATCCAATGAAAATAAGTGCAAAGACTCCTTCATGTCCCAAAGCCGGTGGGGGATAAGAGAAGGTTGATTAGTGGATTGTTGGAGTTGTTGTGTAATGAAAAATGGGTTCTTCATCGTATTGTTCCAGTTTTTGCAGACACATTGAAATCGGATAAGAGATTTCACCGGAAGTCTTTTAAGAATGTTGTCGATGATTTCTTGAGGAAGATGGATATTGTTGTCTTCCATTATCATCGGTTAGCAATAATGTTGTAGCTTCAGCTTTTTAAAAGTTCATGTGGCACCAGCAGCAACCAGGCGATCTTATAGCTAGAATCGTTTCTTCACATAAAATGGGGTTTTGTTTTATCTTGTTTATTTATATGTTATAACTCCCAGCTTTCAAAAATATATGATCTACCTATGATGGAGGAAATTTGTTTCTGGATATTAGATTTTTTCTTACCTGATCCTTTTTTTTTGGAACTGATCTTTTAATTTGACCTGATCTTTTTTTTGATCAAATAATTTGACCTGATCTTTTTTTGAACGAAAATAATTTGACCTGATCTAGATATTACATATTTAGGTTTTTTGAACTGATATTAGATATTTAAATTAAATTACTATCTATATTTGTTCTCATAGTTTTACTAATGATCCCTATTAATAATGCTAAATGCGGTTAGGAAATTTTAAAGCTAAGGTGTCATGTGATTTTATCTAATTTAATTAATATTGTTAATTTTATTAAATTAGAAAGTATATCTTATAATTAAGTGGTGAAATTATGTTGATTTATGATTTTGAATTTGAATTTTATTTTATTCTTTTTTTTGGTCGAGATTAATTTATTCTTTCTGAATTAGCCTTGATATAGGATAATGGGCATTTTTGGTTTGTGGGTTGTTTTTTAATTTTTTCACTTTTTTGAAATCGGCTTGTGTTTATGTAATTAATAACAAGGTTAAATTATAGAAAACTTTTAACTTTTGGATGTCTTGCATATAACATCCTTGACCTTTAAATGTTTAAATCAAACACTATAACATTCTCCTTTGGCATTGACATTGAGTCCGTATTTATTTAACCTTGTTATAGATGCCTTAACTGAAAGTATACAAGAAGAAATTCCTAAGTGCATGCTTTTTGCGGATGATATAGTCATTTTAGGGGATTCAAAAAATGAAATTAATTGGAAATTATAGCTATGGAGGAAGACTTTAGAGTCTAAAGGTTTTAGAATAAGTAGGAGTAAGACGGAATATATGTACTGTAATTTTGGTAATAGACAAACTCATGGGGATATAGAAATTAAATTAGGAGAACATGTTATACAACAAGTGGATAAGTTTAAATATTTAGGATCAATTATACAAGAAGATTGAGAAGTAGATGAAGATGTCAATAATATAATTCAGGCTGGTTGGTGCAAATGGAGAAAAACTTCTGGGGTTATTTGTGATCGCATGGTTCAAGATAGAGTAAAAGGAGAATTCTATCGAATAGCTATTAGACTGGCATTGTCATATGGTAGTGAATGCTGAGTAATTAAAAAACAACAAGAACATAAGATGAATGTGACAGAGATAAAATGTTGAGATGGATGAGTGGGTATACACTAAAAGATAGGATTCGTAATGATCATATTCGTGAAAGAGTTGGAGTAGCACCAATTTCAGAGAAAATGGGAGAATATCGTTTAGGGTGGTATGGACATGTTCAAAGAAGAGAATTAGATGAGCCAGTAAGAATAGTGGAGCAGATGGAAAGGGAGCCGTATATAAGAAGTAGAGGGAGACCAAAAAGAACTCTTGATGAAGTTATTCAAAGAGATATGTCAGTGAAAGGTTTATCTCCAGGAATAACTTGGGACCGAGCAAAATGGCGTCGTGTGATCCATGTAGCCGACCCCATTTAAATGAATAAGGTTTACATTGTTATTACTCTACCATTCTTGTTTTGACTCTTAACTCCACTTTCGTTAAAATTACTGTATTTTATCATTAGAATTTTAAATTTTTTTATCACAGACCATGTTATTCTAAATTTGATCATTCAGTGGTAAGTGATATATAATTTAAAACTCTTAAGTATTTTTTAATAATTATAAAAATAAAATATTTAAAAGATAATTTAAAATATTTTCTTGACCATGACTTTATATATAGAATGCCTTAAAAATATATAAAACAAATTAATGAATATAGAATATTTATTTGATCAGGTCTTTTATTAAATAAAGAATTATAGGGTTAAAGATCATACTTGCCTCATAAGTTTTATGCAAGGATTAAATTTGCTTGGAAGTTCTTTTTTATCAATTTTACCCTTAAAGTATACAAAATGGATCAATTCCACCACCATATCCTAAGAGTATATATTGTCACTTCATTATCCACGTCATAATTCATGCCAACTGATCATCCATCATTTTCTCCATCCTACCTCTTCCACCACTCTCTCTCTCCCTCCTCGGCCCCTCCTCTTTAATTTCATTCTAAATATTCACTACATTAAGGTCAACTTGACAAGAGATGTCAAGTGTTTATTAGTGATATGTCAAGTTGTTATTAGTGATATTGAATTTACAAGTATCAAGAGATGTCTATGTAGATTAATAAATTACTATTGGCCTTTCTTAAAAAACCTAATGGCCTTTCTATCTCTTTGGACATAAATTTAGAAAAATTGACAGAAATTAAAATTAGCTTGCATATTTTTTTAGGCGAAGGTCCAAAAATGATACGTAATTATTGACCAAGGAACAAAAATAGTATATAATTATTCATAGGTACACAAATGATACTCAACTACTGAGCATTCGATAAAAATGTATGACAATAAAATTAAACATGGAAAGTCCAAAATTTGCCCTTTTATTGTCATATCAGTGGTAAACTGGTAATATCATTTTTATCTCATGTCCAATAATTGAGTATCATTTGTGTACTTTGAAATAGTTATATACTACTACCTCCGGTCTTAAATATAGGACTTAATTGATTTTTTTTTGGAGAGATTAAAGTTGTGAAATAGGTTATTAAATGATGATATATTTGATATAATTTTAGATTATCCATTAGTTTACAGGTAAAATAAACTAGTTTAAAGGAAAAAAAATTAGGTAAATCAATTTATAATTAACTTATTTTGCTTTTTAATGATTTTCAAGAACTTGAATATTTTTTTTTCCCTTAATATCATTTGTTGGTCTTCACCCTGTATTTTTTTATGGACTGTTGTTATACTTGCAAGTTACAACACATTGAAAGCCCTTCATTGCTGGGTCGCCTATTGGCGCCGTTGAGTGAGAAAGTCTTCAACTTTTACTCTCACTACTTCACATCCTCGGAAGTTCCATCCATGGCTACATCCGTACGAACAGTTCGTACCCTTTTGAGATATACCCATTTGACCCCACCCTTCACCAACACACCTCACTCTCTCTCCTCACTCATTCATCGTACACTCTCTGTCACTCCACTAAGATACACCTTGACCAGATATGAAGCTCCTACGTTGTCCACGTGTTCTTCTAAAAGCTTCCATGTGAATAGTAGGTTTTATAAGAGGGGGAGGAGTTTTTTGAGGAGGCTTCAGGTTCAGGTTGAGCCTTCTAGAGTAGATGATGCTGTTTCTGCTATTGAGCTTGCATTGGATTCTGTTGTCAAAATATTCACTGTTTCCTGTAGCCCCAATTACTTATTACCTTGGCAGAATAAGTCTCAACGTGAAACAATGGGTTCCGGTTAGTTTTTTTTTTTTAAAAAAAAAAACTCATTTTTCTGTTTCTATATTGTACCAACTACCATGTGTCAACTCATAGAATACTTATATTTTTAAGAGAATATATGTATGATCTATATAGGATGTTGGTTAAGTTAGTTTCTATCTCCTTTCCTAAATATAATGTTTTCCCTGATTTGATTAGATTAAGATGCTAGTTAAGATAGTTATTAGCTCATGATATTACTAATCTATCCTAACCATATACCTTTATTTTCACTTTCTATCTCTTGTTTGATCATTAGATAAACATTATTAGTGTTTATTTGGGAAAATGTTTGGAAAAATTAGAAAGTGATCTTATATTTAAGAACAAATTAAAATGTGAAAGTGATCTTATTTTTGTAAGGAATACTCCGCCTATACTCATAGCCGGTCCCAAGTCTGGATAAAGGAGTAGGGTTGTGTTAGGCTTCGACAGCCAACGTAAAAGTATGTCGAAACTTATGAACATGGACACATGCACTCCAAACATGACTATTGAATCAAATACAATGGAGTCTTGTGATCCATGTAGCCGACCCCACCTTGTTGGGATAAAACTTTGTTTTGTTGTTGATCTTATATTTAGGAAGGAAGGGAGTATCTTGCATGGCTCTTGAAGTAGTATGCTTTGATTTTCCTATCAGAAAAAAAGTTACATCTTATGTCTTGATATTCTAGTTTACAAGCTTACCTTTCTACATAATGATTCTGCCATCCTAATGGATCACTTTGTTTCCCTTCTTCACTTTCTATCTTAAGGATTTTATGTGATTGTCATATAGGGTTTGTTGTTCCTGGCAAAAAGATTCTTACAAATGCTCATGTGGTGGCGGATCATTCTTTTGTGCTTGTAAGAAAACATGGCTCGTCCACAAAGTATAGAGCAGAGGTCAAATTTGTTGGTCATGAATGTGACTTAGCTATGTTGACTATTGAAAATGAGGAGTTTTGGGATGGCATGAATCCATTGGAGCTTGGAAACGTCCCTTTTTTACAGGAAGCTGTTGCAGTGGTGGGTTATCCTCAAGGTAATGCTTAATCAATTTTGTCAGAACCAGACTGGCCAGTCCAACCAGTGAGATTGGGAATCAGCCATATGTTTAATCCTAAACTTGTAGATAGCAATGGACTGATATGAATATTATTTGAATGTTCAAAATATAGTTGCTTTTTTATCAAATTGTTAACATTTGTCACCATGGTTTTGGTTTGCAGGTGGTGATAATATTTCAGTCACTAAGGGGGTTGTTTCTAGAGTTGAGCCCACACAATATGCACATGGAGCATCACAGCTGTTGGCAATACAGATTGATGCAGCTATAAATCCTGGCAATAGTGGCGGCCCTGCCGTTATGGGCAACAAGGTTGTTGGTGTGGCTTTCCAAAATCTTTCAGGTGCTGAGAATATTGGGTAAGTTATGGTTTTCTTCCTTTATCATGAGTTTGGAGTCATCGCCTGTTTAGATATGCTGAACTTCACAGATAGACAATGTGGTGAACTGGTAAATGGCATCCATCAGTGTGTACAATTTAGCTTACATGATAAAATGTCCAGCCATTTAAGTGAATGAGACTGCTTTATTTCTGTTCTTCTGATCAAGCATAAGATATCATACTAGATTATTTTCTTTCATACTGTATGTTGCAGTTACATTATCCCAGTACCAGTAATAAAGCATTTTATATCTGGTGTAGAAGAAAATGGAAAATATAGCGGATTTTGCTCTATGGGATGGTCATGCCAGCCTACTGAAAATGTTCAACTCAGAAACCATTTTCACATGCGACCTGACATGACTGGGGTGCTTGTGAGCAAAATTAATCCACTTTCAGATGCATACAAGGTTTTGAAGAAGGATGATATCGTGCTTGCATTTGATGGCGTGCCTATAGCAAATGACGGAACAGGTGCTTTGTCTCTTTTAATTATGGATTTTAATGTATAAATCTTTGCTGTATGGATGGTCTCTAAGAAGCTCAAACATAAGGAAGGTCTGGTAAAATCAAAGCCTGAAGCTCCAATAGCATCAGAAAATGCTTTTATATTTTATTGTAGTGAAAGATAAGAATACATGACTACTTAAGTGTGTATTAATATGATCTTATCTTTCTTGATGTAAGCGAATGACATCTGTCCACGGGAAAATTTTCTCCTTTCTTTCAATTGTCACTTGGTTTGCTTATCTGGTCTTTGAGAACTTGTTTAAATCTATACTTACAATATGGCATATATGCTGCAGTTCCTTTTCGAAATAGAGAACGAATTACATTTGATCATTTGGTCTCTATGAAGCAGCCTAACGAAAAAGCATTGGTCAAAGTTCTGCGGAATGGTGAAGAACAAGAATTTAGCATCACTCTTCGTCCTGTAAGTTTTTGTAGGCTTTTTAATGTTTTAAACTATGTCAAATACATGGCTGTTGATAGTCCATGTCTTAGTGATTTGTTCCATCACATTTTGCTTGTTCCTCTATGTTGTGAAATTTAGCCTATTAAATTCATAATATCCCAAAGATAAAGTATATGTTTCATATGTAGTTGAACAGCCGAATCAATATCAAGCATATATATGAACATTTCAAATTTCATTTCTTATGCGTTTTAATCAAACCTCTTCCATGGTTACCTTTAAGTTATCTCAGAATATGATTGACTTTCTCCAAACAACTTTTTAAGGTGATGGAATTTTCTTTCTCAACTATTATTATTTATGAACTGTAATTCATCTCATTCCTCTTATTTTGAGAGGAAAGAAGAAAATGAAAGAAAGCTTCCTGATATTTCAGTGATCAGGACCTCTCCACAAGTTCACTTAAAATCTGCATAACCTTCACGAACTATCCTCTGGCGCATATTAATCTCTGCTTCTCTCATCACTAGCAGGCTGGCCCCTCCTCTTCCAACTCAGTTATTTCACTCATTTGAGCATTTTCTCTTCTCCTTATGGCTTGAAGTTTGTTTTGATCCCCCCTCCTCTCTCACACAGTCACACTCATAACAAGGCTGTAGAGTCTAGCTCACCACTTCTGTCATTTTTTTGTTATTGTATTTGTTTATCTAATGAAGGGCCGACTTGACTCAATAGTAAGCTCACTTGCCATGGGATATGAGGTTGTGGGTTTGAATCAGCCTCTCTGCATAAATCAGAGATAAAGCTGCCTAGTATATTCCTTTTTCCAAAACTCTCACCAAGTGGGGACTAGAACTTGGTTGGCCCTTTAGTTGTTTGTCTTACATACTAATTTGGAGAATGGTTCATGTTGAATAATAAGTATTTGATGTCCTTAATTTTCAGCTGCAACCGCTGGTTCCAGTTCATCAGTTCGACAAGCTCCCAAGCTATTACATTTTTGCCGGTCTGGTATTTGTTCCACTCACTCAACCATTCCTGCATGAATTTGGAGAAGATTGGTATAATACTTCACCACGTCGATTATGTGAACGTGCGTTAAGGGAATTGCCCAAGAAGGCCAATCAACAACTTGTTATTCTATCTCAAGTGAGCACCTTTGGATCCTTAGTGCAGTTTAACATATTTGCTATGCCCTCTTTTTAGTGTTTATGTGTGGAATCCTACCATTATATTGAAAACCGCCTTCTTCATAATAGGTCTTGATGGATGATATCAATGCTGGCTATGAGCGTCTTGCAGAATTACAGGTGCCAATATATATTTTGTTGTTATTTTTCATCTTTTGAAGAATAAATGTGATGATCATGCTAAACTTGTTCATTTAAGTCTTCCAACGGCAGCTATGATGAAGTTATATCTTGCTCTATGTACTTAAAATGTTGTTGTTACATAGCTCCTTGAATTTTTTTTTTAACTATTTCTTCTTGACAGGTTCTTAAGGTTAATGGAACAGAAGTTGAAAATTTAAAGCATCTGTGTCAGCTTGTGGAAAGTTGTAAAGAAGAAAGTGTGAGATTTGATTTGGATGATGATAGAGTTGTTGCATTGAACTATGGATTGGCAAAAGTTGCTACTTCCAGGATTTTGAAGCGTCACAGAATACCTTCCTCCATGTCCACTGATCTTGTTGATGAAACATAATAATTTGCCTTTGAAACAGGTTTCCCTTGTGGAGATTTTCTGCCAATGACTTGCCTCATTTAAGGATTTGATCATTGATGAAATCCATGAGGTCGGTAGACAAATGAGAGGAAAAAGTTTTACAGCCAAATCAAGAGGCAGAGATAGTCAACTCACAAATTGCTTAAGTGGGTGTTGATTTTCAAACTGTAACGGATTAAAGCAAGCCTCATTTTTGTTTGGAGGGCTATTGTTTGTTGTACTAAAATTTAAAGATTTTTTAATTAAAAACAGCAATTTTCTTAAAGTAATAATCAAATAAACTCAAATTAAAAACAGCAATCTTTTATATATTATTTGAAGTTTTAATACATTTTATCTTGACAACATGACCTTTTTTTATATAAACTTAAAGTAGTCATCAAATTTAAAAAACACAAATATACAGAATAATTATTGATAAAGATGAATACTTTTTTTCTCTAAATCTTCAAATTAAATCTCAACACTTTAGATTTGGTCTAAGAGTTGTTTTCCATTAATGTCAACTCTGCAAAATAGTTAAATTACTAACTATGCAAATATTATTTATGAAAATTAATACTATAAATTGAATTCCAATTTTTTTATTCAAGGAACATCTGCTCTTTGAAATCATCAAATCAGAATCATACTTGAATAAAAAATAAAATCTAGAGATGAAATTACAACCCTTTTTAAATTAAATTAGATTTACATTGGTTCGATTTACAGGCAACACTTGCACTAACAAACAATTGTAAAATATCTTTGGAAACATTCCTCATACTTGCAATATTTCTGTACAATTTTATACACGTGTATTAAGAGTCTAGGATATCGACTAGCAAAGTACTCGTTGAATCCTTCTGGAAGGGGTCCTAAAAGTTGCTGAAAAACAAAAACATGAGAAAAATATTAGTTCCAACACTAATAATTAATCCTACACAAAAAAAAAGACTAATCCAAACTCAACTAAAAAGAATGCAATTATAATGTGAATGAGCTCTTTAAACAAAAACCTGAACTTCTGGAGGTAACTCTCTGTAATGATTAAGCTTGTTTCTCATAACTCGCAACAGGTCACGAACACTATCATACTTGTATCGCCTGTATTGGCCAATGTTAGAAATGAATGAAGATTCCATCTTTTCATCCCAATTTGTACAGCCCAAGGCCTTGGGTGCAATACTTTCTAATGCCATCAAAATGTTAGAAGTAGTCTTTCTATCTTCTAGTTCCACTCTGTCACTAGCATCACGAAGAAATGAAAGTCTCATCTCAGCACTCCAGAAAAAAGGATGATGTAGCACTTCAATAGCCTTTGGCCTGAAAATTGTATAAGATGTTTTAGGAACGTACTCCTTTCAAACACAACAATCAATCATTTCATTAGGCATAATAATTAAGAAATTCATATCCAAGGAATGGGAGAGAATGTTCAACTTGAAAAGAAAAAAATTTATACCTTAGCTTAGGGGTTGGGCTTAACAGACCAGAAATAAGATCTTCAGCCTCAGGAATGAACTCCACTAGAGAAAGGTTCTTTTTATTTTTCACAATATTGAAATCACGTTCAAGACGCTCTCCGAACGGATGTTTTCCCTTGGTTATGCAATAAAAGAGAACACAACCTAGACTAAATAAATCTACTGCTCGAGTCTGACGTCTTTGAAGAAGTTGTTCTGGTGCTTGCCAACCAGAACTGCCACAACCTGCAATTTAATATTTTTTTTTAAAATAAAAATTAATACATACCCTTAGATTATTAGCCATGAAAGCATGGCTTAGAAAAAAATGGTCAGTGAAAAATCATAAAATTTATATAAATATGATACAGTATCAATACAAGTCGACATTTATTGACAGTTCAAGCCGCAAGTGTTAAAGCAACAATAATTTTTTCAAGTACATACCAGTGCCATTATGACTAAAGGAAGATATATCTCCAAGGAGACGTTTGCTAATGCCCATATCAGAAACTTTTGCGCCTAAATATCTTTCCTTGGATATCAAAATGTTCTGAGGCTTCAAATCACGATGTATTATCCCCAATTCATGTAAATGAACAAGTCCAGAGACTATATCACTGTGTCAACAAACATTAAAAAGGTGGAATTTAAAAGGTCAAATAAAACAAAAAAAAAAAAAACACACAATCAATTCACTTGAAAAGTATACATCCTTTAATGCACTTTTTTTCTGTAGTTTAATTTTAGTATCAAAGCCAGCATATCAGAGCCAGCACAAGTTCAAACCTTATGTTATGTGTGTAAGGGTTGTTAGTGAGTTTAACCACCATATGCTGAGGTGACATTAGTCATAACAAATTCTGTTACATAGGGATTAGAGTGATATTATGTGCTCTATAAATAAGAGTCTCTCTTGTAATTGATGGTTGTGCAATGATAATTCAGATTTAGTCTCTAGTTTAGTTTTCTCTCACTTCCTCTATTTTTTTTGATATATTCTCTCACTTTCTCTATACCTTGCATCAATGGTATCAGAGCGAATTTTCCGGCCACCGTCGTCGCCGCTCCAGGCGGCCGCCGGAAAAACGATCCTAACCGCCGTCACTGAGTTAGGAGCATTGAAGCATGTCTCTACCGTGAAAGAATATGCAAGCCGCTTTGAATCTATCCTACCGTTCACTCATTTGCCTGAATCAACCGCCATCAGGTTGTTCATCGATGGACTACAATCGGATATTCAAGAGTTCGTACTATTTTTTAGCCCGAGCAGCCTTCCCTCAGCCATTTGTTTTGCTGACCTTCAAGAACGCTATGGACGAAAGCCACCAGAATCAAGTAATAAAACTGAAGATGAAATCATCCGCGAGTGCAAGAAATCGATTCAAACCAGAGCAAAATGGTTGAAAACGATGATGTAGTTACAGAAGACCAAGAACTGTACGATGAATTTGAGGATACAACAACGGAGAAATCGACCGATTGTGAGGAAGATACTGAAATATGTGAGCAAATCGAGGAAGCAAATGAGATTCAAGAAGCCAAAGACTCATTGATGAAGACAACTGATTTGATCAAGAACGATGTTGAGGTAATCAATGTTGAAATTGCATTAAAACAATCGAACTCTTCGATCAGTAAAGAACGACGCAGGGACATTGATGAGCGACAGTTTTTTCCGACGAGACCGCTATGGCAACTTCAAAGCTGTCAAGAACGCAAGAATGAACTTGGGAGACACAACTGTGTTCCTTCGTTGTTGACGTTCGCCAACCGCCTTGAAAGTTTCTTTTCTTTCATTGTTCATCAGGTGGAGAAGAGGGACTTCAAATTTTTGGCAAAATTTCAGTTCGACGGTGATTTCATATGGCACCGGTGGAAGATTCGAATCAATGACTTGGTTACATGGAATAAGCTGGATATGATTGCAGAAGGAAGTGTAACTAGACGCCTAATTTTGTCATGGTTGATTGAATGTTGGTTCGTGATTTTATGCATCGTGCAAAAATTCAGCTCTTTGTTTGTGCGGTTCAACTCTCAAATAGTTTGAGAACAAGTTTCTTCCATCACTAGCTTGGAGTCAAATGGTCAGGATTTGTTTTTTTATTTCTATGTGCCCTTGGATTACTTCTTTTTACAACAACAGTACCCAACCATACATGAGGTCAACTTAATTGCCATTGTGACATTCTATTTGGACTTGGCTTGGGCTTTTCAAGCATCCATGAGTGTAGAAGTTTTTCAAGCATACATTAAGCTTCTACGGATTCTACTATTGTTTTTAAATGAGTGTGGTTGCTTAATGGATATTAAAAAAAGGGAACTCTCTTGAATGGACCTCTTATTTGGGAAACAAAAATGGTACAAGCTCAAATTTTAATTCATTGGAAGCATGCACGACTTGAAGCTGCAACGTGGAAGCAATTGTGTTCGTTTCAAGTGGCTCTTTCCAGACTTCATTACAGTTGCTGATGTTGTTGTGTCTTGCCCCGCCATCCTTGTGGACAAGGATAGTTTTTAGGGGGGA
Source organism: Mimosa pudica (assembly GCA_029929735.1). Taxonomy (NCBI): domain Eukaryota; kingdom Viridiplantae; phylum Streptophyta; class Magnoliopsida; order Fabales; family Fabaceae; genus Mimosa; species Mimosa pudica. The sequence goes on from JAKELP010000024.1 coordinate 13,358,029, forward strand.
GTATTGTTACGTGTGTAAGGGTTGTTAGTGAGTTTAACCACCATATGCTGAGGTGACATTAGTCATAACAAATTCTGTTACATAGGGATTAGAGTGATATTATGTGCTCTATAAATAAGAGTCTCTCTTGTAATTGATGGTTGTGCAATGATAATTCAGATTTAGTCTCTAGTTTAGTTTAGTTTTCTCTCACTTCCTCTATTTTTTTTGATATATTCTCTCACTTCCTCTATACCTTGCATCACCTTATGTGCTATCAGAGCTACACAGGTTCAAACGTGATACCATATCCAACACAGGCATTAACAGTTTGCTATTTATAATCATATTTCCCAACCATTTTACTATATCAATTTATCACCTCCATTTACGAGATTGAATATTATTAACTAAACTACCCAGAATAAAATATGACCAAATTTTTTAAAAACATGTGAAAAATATCCTTGCAAACCTGATCAGCTTCAATAATAGAAAGGATGGACAGCCATTTTCTTTCCAAAGCTCTTGCATGTTGACCTTTCCCATTTCTATTTGGACCTTCAAACGTTCAGGAGATTGATTTTTACTAGACACCGGCTTTGAGGAACGATCTGAATTAATTTGAATCAAGTCGTCTAAATTGCATATACAACGTTCCAAAGCAAGATATACAAAATCTTTGTCAGATTCAACCCCATGCCATCGGACAATGTTAGGATGATGGTCAGATGCAATAAGATTTTGAATTTCTTTAACAGCAACATCATAATGTGCCTGAACCAAACGCTTTATAGCAACCGCCCGACCTTCATATGTTCCTTCAAGGACTATAGTGCCATTACTTCCCTTGGCAATCTCTTTATTTGATATGAAGAGTTTACCGAGTTGACGTCCATCAGCTCCTTCAACTTTTTCAACATATGATAATGCATCCTTAACAATTTTGTTACTTGCCATTACATCATCTTCCACATTTGACAATACTTCCTTGACATTATTGTTACCGACCATTACATCTTCATCTTCCGATTGTATATGCTTATTTCTTTTGTCATCAATACCATTGCTTTTTCCTGACTTGCGAGCTCTTTTTTTCTTAAGAGGAGAAACTTTTATTTCAGATCTACCATTTTGGACCATCAACATAGATTTCTTTCTAATCCTTGGAAAAATATACTTATACATCAAAAGACAGAGAACCAAGAGCATCGATACTGCGGCTGTCAACTCTATCATATTGTTTCTATCAACTACCCCTTGTGCACTTATCTCTATGGGAGGTTGAGGTTGAGGTTGAAGTTGAGGTTGAGGTTGAGGTTGAGGTAGAGGTTGAAGTAGAGTGATTGCCTTACCATCATCTACATTGGGAGTAAAATTATGTGGCGAGGAAGGCAGCCCATTTAGAAAAGTACGGATTGTCATATTATTGTCATGTTGTTCCGATGACACGTCTAATATAGATTGCGGAAGATGTGTCAAACCTGAAGCAGGCTTAGGAAGCATTTTCTTATCATCATAGGCCCCAGGCAGATTTCCAATGTGATCACCAAAAAGAATATTCTTTCTCAAGCGATGTACCTCTTTTAATTCATGACATGCATATGGCATAGCAAAATCCAAGCCATTGATATCGACATACTTATCAACTGAATCTAATGAAGCCCCCATAAATAAATTTTCATTGTGTCCACAAAATAATGAAGCCTTAAATTCAGCAACATCCATACTCCACAAAACTTTACCAGAACTAGGACCTACACCCTGTAGAGAATAATCTGTTCTGATTATTTTGAGCAGAAGCTTTGGTGTGCTTAGAATTTTAGGACCAGCCAACTCTCTATTCTTTGTGCCAACAATATTTGATACACTATACATATCATTACTCCTCCAACGAGGAGAAAAATTATCAGCAGCATAGCTTTGAATGATCTCTCCGCTTATAGCATCAACTTCAAACAAAGTACTTCGTTTAGATCCAAGAATAACACCCCCATCATCAGAGAAGGTTGGAGCAGCCGCAACAAATTTTGCTACTGATGTTGGGATTTTCTACAGATACAATCAACCAGTTAGAGAAAGCGTGATGGAAGTTGGAACCCAAATAAAGTTCAAACACATAATGAAGAAAGTTCATGCTCGACACACACACACACACACACATATCTATCAACTATCAACAGCTGACTGTATAGACAAAAACAAGCAAGTAAGGTAAAAGTCATTGACTTTTATACAGAAAACATTAAATTAGAACAGAAATATAACAAAAATCCACTGTCAACTATGATTATGACATTTTAATGAAAAAGACGGAATGACTAAATAGTTAGTAATTAGCTGTTGGGATTATTAATTAGCTGTCAGCAGCTAGTGTTCCCCCTCCTAAATAAAGGGCCTAGTTGACTTTTTTTGGAAAATCCTAAAAAGGCCAAAAGAGATACTTATAAGTTGATTTTTCTGAATTTTTTCTCTCAACTAATTTAAATGACTTGTAAGCTTACATATAATCAACTAATACACAACATAAGTAATGATTTAGTGGATCACGAAGCATCCTAAATTTTTCCGAAAAAAATGCCAACTAGGTCTTATAATGAAAGGATGAAATATATAAGAGGATAAGATTACAGGTCTTGGACACCATGATGGGATAACAAATAACTAGTAGTATTCATAAAACTCTATACTCTCTCCTTGCCTCTCTTTCCCTATTCATATTCCCTCTCTCTACTTACCACTAAACATCATACAAATAAAACTCAATTCAGCAATTGATTAAAGACTAGTGTTCCAGAGAAATCTTTGCTGCCAATTTAGCATTTCTTGAAGGATAAAATTTTATAATATAGAGCTGACTAACAATCAATAATTTCAAAACACAATATGCGGAAGGAGAAAAGCAAAAAAGCAATACTGACACATCATTCTATCCTTTTATAATTATAATATAAAGCTTGATGAAATGGCGAAATCACATGATGCAATATAAACTCAATATACCATTTTAGCACCGTGCCTGTTATGGAAATAGAGCGCCCAATCATCTCCACATTCCAGGAACTCATTAGCTAATCCACACACATTTTCTTTAGCGCTATCCTTTTTGAGAGGAGCTTGATATGAGTCATAGATTGGTGATCCAGTGGCAAATGACCATATCACCTTCATAGATCCAGTCTCCACCAAGTACATTGTCCCATCTAGGGCAGCAACAAGGGTCGTACTAGGTTTACTGTCCAATAACAACCTCAAAACATAAGATCCAAGTAGACTATAGAAGTCAAATTGCTTTCTACCTAACGAGAAAACTAATACAACCACTCTTTCATACTTAAAAATAATGATCAATATCCAATACTAAGAATTCCATAAAAGCACAATTAATAAGCAGGTCCAATGAAATCAGTGAGTAAAAAATACCATCTTTTATTAGTTAAACACCGACCAATAATACCACACCTATTGATAGCCAACTAATCCAAACTCAAGAGGGTAAGAGTGCTGCCCATATAAACCTCTTTTGAGTTCTTAATAGTTATTTATTATAAGGCACCAACTGTCAATTCTCTCAAAGCAAGGAATGGTAGTTGAATTATAAAATCTAAGCTAAAGTAGTCACTTTTTACAATTTCACCAATCATTAACCAATATCACTACACATTCACAACTATGAATTAAGTTAATAAAGAGGGGGAAAACAATAAATGTGACAAAAAAAAACTAAGCTAGTTGGTGACTTACAATAAGGAAAAAAAAAGTATTGAGAAACTTACGGTGAAACAGGCAAAACAGATCGTGTTGAACTGTTTAAAGGTGTATGTGAGTCATTAAATCCATGATCAAATTGACGAGCAAGCGATAACTGAGAGGTCTCTGATCCAAAAACATGACCAGTGAAGCTCCATAAAATAGAAATTATCCAAAGGACAATAATAAAGCGCATGATTCTAAACACACGATAAAGCTCCATGATCATCAATAATTAAGTATGGCAACCAAGAAGGACAAGGCCTTTCTTATTATGTAGTTGCCTTGCCGTGTGAAATAGACACAGGAAAGGAATTGAAGATTCGAATTCGAATCTTCTTCATGCCCTAGAGAATAAGTATATCCTATTCCTTTTCTCCAAGGAATAATAATAGTCATTCCATATTTTGGACTTCCTAGGAGTTACGAAAGCTACATGTGAAATTAATTAACTGTTGTTGCTGGCTGAGTGGCTCACGTGGCAAATCGCGATTAGCTCGTCAGACTCGGCCGTGACCGCCGAGTCGGCGAGTTGCGGCGGTTTTCGAAGCTCTCAGGTGTATATATTTATGTAAATGTATAGATCGACGGGGGAGGGCGGAGGAGGAAGGGGAAAACCTAAAGGATATGATTAGTTGGCGTTATCAACAGAGATGATCGCTATTGGGAAGAAGAAGATGTTGACGATGATGAAGAAGTTGATTGATTGAGGGTTGGTGTTCCTATGAAAAGGTGCAACTAGTCAAAGATTTTCAGATTTGGAAAAATAAATAGATTTTCTCTTCCTTTTTTATGTAAACGAAAATTTAGTGATATAATCATAGTATGTAGTAAGGGCTATTACATATATACCACCTCCGATGCGAAATATATAAGAGGCAATTGACTTTTTTTTTTTTTTTTTTTGAAAACTTCAGGTTGTGAAATAGACTATTAAATCATAAAATATTTGATATATTTTTAGATTATACATTAGTTTATAGGTAAAATAAAATAGTTTAAGGGAAAAATTAGGTAAATCAATTTATAATTAACTTATTTTGCTTTTTTATAGGATTTTCTAAAAAAGTCAACTAGGTTTTATATTTAGGACCGGAGGGAGTATTATACACATTTTTTTATCCTCATGCATCTCTATTAAATAGATTGTATCCCTATTAACTACTTCTTCCACTCCCTAATATAAGAGCAAAAAATTTGAATGATTTTGATCCATAATATAAGAGTTCATTTCACATTCTCTCTTTATTTAATGTGTTTTTTCTACTTTGTCCTAACTCTTTTTCATATTTATTAATGCTTACTCCCTCTAGTCCTAAATATAAGTCACGGTTGAGTTTTTTTGGAGATGTTAAAGTTACAAAATATGTTATTAAATTATGACATTAGTCATTAGTTTATAGGTTAAACAAACTAGTTTAAGGGGAAAAATTTGTTAAATCAATATATAATTGACTTATTTTGCTTTTTTAGGATTTTCCAAAAAAGTCAACTGTGACTTATATTTAGGACGAGATGGAGTATGTCTTTCTCTCTTTTAAAAGTATCATAAAAAATATGGGTAATATTGGAAAAGAAACATTTAGCGTGTTTGGCTCGGCTTATTTTGAGAAATAAGTCAACTTATTTTGGGTTTTTGGCCTTGAAAATCCAAAATAAGCTGGATTATTTCTCAAAATAAGTCGAGTCAAACACGCTTATTAACTCCAGACACCCAACTAACATTCACATGTTTTCTTAAGAAGCATTTTTTGGCGAGTGACTCTTATATTAGGACCGGAGGGAGTACTCTTTTAGTACAAAGTCACAAACTTCATTTATGACAAATTGAGGATTATCCCTTATTTGTCCAAGTTGGAATTGGTGACTCCATTTTATCCAACTCAAATTCAAATTCAAATTTAAGTGTCAATTTTTTGTCATTTTCCCAAAAAGAAAAAACAAAAAAATTAGACACGTGTGAAAGAATTAAAACAAAAACCCTAAACCTTCATTTACTCCCTCTTCTCCCTTCCACCAAAATCTCTGAAGCGCCACCTCTCTTCCCGCCGCCGCGACTGCCTGCCAATTTGTCTGCAACCCCTCGCCGCCGCTACTGTTTGTATGGTCCCCACTTGATATTCTCTAATCATCATTTTTCTTCACATTCTTTTTCATCCTTGTTGGTTGAGGCATTATTCAGTTTAAGTGATGCTTTATTCTTCACCACTATAATGTTTCAGACAATATATATTGCTTTATCATTGCACATTTAGCTTACCTATTGTCTCTCCTATAATTGCTTCTAATTTACTTCCTTCGGTCCTAGACTAGTTGACTTTTTTGGAAAATCCTAAAAAAGTAAAATAGGTTAATTATAAACTGATTTAGCTAATACATTTAAAAGCAGGACGGTGTCTATTGTAACATCCCAAATAAAATAGGAAATATTTAATATATAAATAAATATATGGGAAATATTTGATAGGAAATAGGAAATATTATTTCCTATATAGATATATATAGGAAATATTTAATGGGAAATAGGAAAATATTATACATATACATACATGTACATAAATTAGGGACCAAGACATCATTAGGAAATAGGAAATAGTATTAATTTTATGTATATGGAATTTACTAAGATTTAAATTTAAAAGGAAGTTAGGGTTAGTTTTATTATAGAAAGAAATAGAATTGGGCCATTAATGTAATTTCTTTTGGGCCTTAAACCTAAATAAACTCATTCTCTTGATAAGCTCACACCTCCCTCCTCTTCCTTCTTCACTGTGTAGCCGCCACACACAAACCCTCCCTCTTCGTTTCTTCAGCTTCCTCCTTAACACCTTCGGCCACCTCCCTCTTATTCTCACTTCTCTTATTTCTCACACTTGTCTCCTCCAACCTCACCGAAATTCCATCTTCTTTGCCTCACCGTTCCGTTCATCCCACGCTGCCTCCTTTGATTCCGGCAACCCAAACGGCAGTTCCGACGAGCCTAACGGTGTTCGGCGACGACAAGCAAGATTGAGATTAGTTTAGGTAAAAGCTTTTCTCTTCCTTCAACCTATTGCTTCGAATTTCTTCTTCCTCCCACTTTGACTCTCTTTTCATTCGGGTCCCCTGTTTATTCTCTTGCCTAGCTTTGTTTTTCCGGCGAGAAAACCGGCGGAAAACCGGCTCAGCTTCACATACTAACGCATAAGCAAGTTTAGGTAACTCTCTTCTCTATATTTCAATTGTTTTCTTACATTTGGCCGAGCCTGTGAGGGGAATCGATTATGTAGTTGTGGGGTTTGATTTGGGAGTTGAGCATGTAAAAGTTTCAATTTTTCCTACTTCCTTGTGGTTCTGTTTTGATGTTAAGTGAATGGATGATTTTGGTCATTTAAATGTTCTTACACTACCTTGAATGATGTGTTATCTAGAGATTCTTTGTAATGATATAATTTGTTATTATTTCTTGAATTCTCTGCTGGAATCAATGGTAGGTGTAGATTGTATATGTGATGACTTGAGCTATTTAGTATTTAACATGTGTATGTTAGAGGACACAATATTAATCCTGAAATTTAATTAATTTAAGAATCAAACAAGTTATGTTTTATTTTTTTAGTGTAGGTGATTATCTCCTTTGTCATGGTGAATGGTGTAACATAGAAGAATAATAGGAAGTATAAGAATTTATGTGAGAGTGATGATAGCTAATCTTTGTCAACAAATTGATTTTTTAATAAATGATAATCTTAATACTAATCATGAGCTTCATTTTTATGCCATGGCTAATGAATTCAGTAATTCAAAGTTATGTGATTCTTATGACTTGACTTGTTTCCTTGTTCTTGAATTTGGATTTGCTGGTAGGCACTATTATCTCACATATTCATCTTAACTTTTGATCTCTAAGTGACTATATATGCTAAGATAATTCTAAATTGGGCTTATCTCTTGCGATTCTGGAGTCCTTATTTGTTGATATTAATTTTCTTGGTTCAAGTTGCAAAACTTCTTTCATTCACTCAATTTTTGTTTAAATTTGACAATAACTCTAAAATGAAATAGTTTTTATTTATATTAAGAATTTGCATGCTATATAAATCATATTCTTTTGTTTATATAAGGAAGTTGTTTTCGCGAACACTTTTGCTTCTTGACACATGAGTTGAAACTGCTGGAACTGAGCATATTGGAATCTTAATTGCATTCAGTTTTGCTGTTATATCATGCCCTCAGTACTTTTGCATTTACCTTAGATGGTTAGGATTGATTTGATGTGTGGCAACAATACGAATTAAGAAGAGGATTTATTAAAAAGGATTGTTTTGGAGAAATGTAAGCGTGTGAATGTCTAGATAATGGATTTATTTTGTATACATGGTTTTGTGAACTTGTAACCCTTGTTGATTTGGATGATTTTGTTAGAAAATGTTGTTTGTTAAATAAATGAATGATGATTATGGTTTCTTTATCACTATATTGTGGTTTGTTTAGGATTTTGGGGGCTTAAGCTGTTAATAAAATTTATATATGAATGTAGTGGAACTAGAAGTTGGAACTTTGTTTGGGACAAAGTGTTCATAAACTTATTCTTTCATTTTGTTCTTTGTCTGATTGGTTTCTGCTTCGCTGAATGCTTGAGTTTACAGCTCTAAGTTGTTAGTTTTGCCTATAATTTCTGTTTGTTGCTATGATTGTAAGAAGTGGAATCTGTTAGTTAATAGGTAGGAGTATAATTAATTGATTGGTAGCATCATATGTTGAATCCATATAAGGATTTATAATATGGCTGAAAATGATTGTAATTCTATTCTTCGGAATTAAGTTGGGATTTTATGATAAAGGCATGACAAGTTTCGTTCTTCCTTACTTGGTTGTGTTAATTGTTTAAGTATGCTGAGTATAGGGAATTGATTTTTGAATTCAATTCTGCATTCTTATTTATTAAGTGCTTAAATTATATATATATATATATATATATATATATATATGTTGTGAAATACATGAGTTAACTATTTGTGAATATTATATGCTAAGATCCCAAACTAAAGTTGAGATTTTATGATTAAGTTATGAAAATTTCTCTTAGCCTTCTCTTATCATTTTAATTGTTCAAGCATGATAAGTACATGGAATTGATTGTGAATTTGTGATTTGTTTTATTCAATGTATTGTAAAGTATTAATTTATGAAAAATCTTACTTGGTCCATTGATGATGATGTTGTTGTGAGAATATGAATCTGGTCGTGTTTGGGATTCTTGAAGTTCATAATTAATTGTTTTGTTTTGCCTTGTTATTCAATTATGATTTTGTTGTGGCTTGGACTGGAAATTTGTTGAATTCTTTTCTTGATGTTCTTATGTTAATTAAGTGCTTAAGTTAGAAATAACATAAGCATGTGGGGGAATTGGGTAGTATTACTACGAACCGAGAGCGACGTTTATTATGAGGCAAAGAGAATTGTTATTTACATTCTGTATGATATGATACGATAATAGGAGAACTAGTAAGAGAGGTGTTTAGAAGAAATTCCTAAGGAAAAGGAAAGCAGTCACTATAGGAAACCAAGGGACGGGTCCGGGGACTACTCACTAAAGTGAGACGCTGTTAAGCGTTATTGCCACATTAGGACATTTTAATTTGATTCATGAATGTCTGTCTTATGTTTTTGTTATTTAAAAAAAGTACTAGTAGACTATTTTAGCAAAACTCATTTAGATGAGTAGTTTGAACTTAATTCCTTTTGTTGCCAGACATTGAATTACGTACTAAGTGAACTTCATAGATTGATGTGGTTTGGAAATTTAGTTTTGTCTTTTTCTAACCATGATAGTATATACATTCTAGGCATTTAAATTTTCTATCATGGTTAGTCATCAGAAATCATTTTAGAATATAAAATTAATCCTTTCTAACTATGTTAGTCCTCCTTATATGTAAATTGTTTTTCTAACATAGTTGACAATATAATTATTTTAGTAAATTAAGTTAATACTCTTTTCTAACTATGTTAGTGTTGTTAATAAGTAAATTTCTTTTCTAACATAGTTAGTATATAGGTAAAAAAAAAATTGATAAAATGACATAAAAAAGGGTTATATATTATGTGGTTGTTACATCTATCCTGTTTTTAATATATTTAAGATGTTTTGCATGACAAGTATAATATATAGTGATGATAGTTGGTATTTTGTTAGGTTTAAGGAAATTAATAGTGGTGTGATGTAAATTGTAAAATCCTGCTGTTTTTGAACAGTTTGAGATATCATAAATAAGGACATTATCCTGTGCCTTTTAGTATTAATATTGGGTTGGTGCAAGACATATTATATACTATCAGTGTAACAATTGTAGGAAATTAGGATGCTAGTTAACATCCAAAATATGAAGATCAAGATGATAGTGTATCAAAGGCCACCTAAAAGGCATGCATTAAATAGAATATTCATATATTTTTTGTGTATCGCATGTGTGCGGAAATTCTAGTCCGATGCAAAATATAAAGAATTTAAAACATGATAGATATTGTTTGTATTGGGAAAAGTAGAGCTTTTTTTAACATTTTACTGTTGCATTTATCTTACTATGTTCATATGCAAATGAATTTGTGTTATATAAATGAAATGCAGATAAAAAAAAGTCTTTGATTTTAGGGTGGGACAAGCAGGCCCTGCAAAATTTATCTACTGTGAAGTGAAACCATTTGAACTCCTGGACTGTGGAGCATTGTTGGACAAAAGCATTTTTGGAAGGGAGGAAGAATGGAAGAAGTGGTCATGGTGACACCTGGGGAAGTGCTGGGTATTGGCTCTGAAGTAAAAGCCGGTAATGGTGCTTATCATGCCCCACATAACAACACTGTCTATTCTTCTTTGACTGGTATTCGCCGCATCCTCCCCCCTCCCCTTGATTCTACTGATCAGGTTTTCTCCTTGAAGCCTTCCATCTCTTATTGGTTTTGTTCATTTGGATTTCGTAACTTTAGTTTTCCCCTTGAATGTCCTGAATTCCTAATGTGAAATTTGTTCACTCACAACAGTTGCTTGTGATTTTGTGCAGAGACCTACTGTTGAAGTAACTGGTCATAAAGCCCATGGAGCTGTACCAGAGCCTGGATCTGTTGTCATTGCACGAGTACTTCCTCACTTATCCCATTATCTCCTATTCTTTTTTTATTAGCTTGTGTTCTTCCTTTTCTTTCTTAACTGCTATGAGGAAGAGGATAACTAAAGGCATTTAAACTGACGCTCTTATGGCAATCAAGTTAGTATAGGTAGATTTTAAATTTTCAAATTAAGTTATAAGCATTAGCTGCAAGAGTCTTTGATTAGGTAAATGATTTGTATGACCCATGATAAACTACAGATAAGCTTCTTGTAATTTTGTTAGAAGGATTGGAGTTTTTATTTTATTATGTATATGTATTTCTGGTTAGTTGATTTTGTCATGAAGTGTACAAGTTTGATGGCCTAGATCATTTGAAAATATGTTGCAAACATATCAAGTTTGTATTTTTACTTTTGATTGATAGGGGTCATTTTCTACCATTCTGCTTGAACTAGGAGCATCTCCCCTTCTCATTCTCCTATATATGATTTTTTTTGTCTAAACAATCATACATTTATTGGATTATGTTAGGTCACCAAGGTGATGGCTAGGTCAGCTTCTGCTGATATTATGTGTGTTGGCCCCAAATCCGTTCGAGAAAAATTTACTGGGATAATTAGGTAATTTCCTGTGCCTACTAAAGTGAATTTATTGGCATAGTTATACACTGTATGCTTTGCACTTCTTTGCTTCTGGAAATCTGAATGCTATTCAACCAAAATCATGCCTGATCTTGAAGTTTGAGAATTTTTTGAAATCCAATCAATTACTAGGAAGCACGGGAGAAGTATGAATTACTTCTGTTTGTAGTATTAAATTTACTTCGTTTATGGTTGGTTATTTTGATCGCGCTTCCTAATTATGTTGTTTGTCCTGCAGAATCTCATATGTTTAATTTTATATGGTTAGAGAAAGTATATTCATCTTTGACAATGTGTCATATTTTGATAGGCAACAAGATGTAAGAGCAACTGAGATTGATAAAGTTGATATGCACTTATCTTTCCATCCCGGTGACATTGTCAGAGCTCTCGTGGTATTATTTCTTCCCAACAAAAAATGAACTGTAGATGTACTTTTTAAAACTAATTTGTTGTTATTTGGGTACCTCTCTCTAACACACCTACTGCTTACTAGCTCTCTCTTGGAGATGCACGGGCATACTATCTTTCAACAGCAAAAAATGAACTTGGTGTCATCTCTGCAGAAAGCACTGCTGGTGAGATTTCACTTAGATTTTGAGAGTTGCACTTGAACAACTTGTTTTTACTTGTTATGAATTTGCTGGTGAGATCAATTTGTGTATACCCTGTGCCATGTTTCTGGTATTACAGTAATGGAATGTTTAATCGAATTTATGTGAGGCGGTGTACCGGCTGATAAATTGTTTTCCTAGTTTCGGAACTACTTAATGCTCAGTAGATGGGGCTCATGTACATATAAGCTTAACTCATGTTATTTGTGGTTTAGGTGCAACCATGGTGCCAGTAAGTTGGACAGAGATGCAGTGCCCAATAACTGGTCAAATGGAGCAAAGAAAGGTTGCGAAAGGCAAAAGCTAAGAAGAATACCAAACATCAAGCTTCTATTTGATGATCCCCCATTTATACATGGAAAATTTTATGAAACCTTCTGCTAACTAAGCATTGACATCAGAATCGATCACTATAGCTAAGGCAGTTTTGCTGAGCCAAAGCACAAGGATGCAGTCACATTATCACCGTTGAGAAATGATGAGTTAATGTATTCACTCAATCTTCATTTTTGTAGTATATTCCCATTGTTATTTTATGAGCCTTCTTCTTTATCTCATTCTTTTTTTTTAAAAAAATACAAATCTGTCTTATTATAGCTAATGCTTAGTATATTTTAAAAAGCTACCGATTGCATCTTCTGAAAACAATAAGATGCTGAGCTCTAGAAACAATCTTATGTGATAAATGTAAATGTCATAAAAGTATATAGATGTGCAAAATTTCAAAATATCATAAAATTTATTGAAAGGTTGTTGAGAGTGTACCATTCCGAAGGATATCTAAGTAAGATTTCTGTCTTGCGAGTTGCATCCTAATTCCTTACACATGCTAAGCTTGTCTAGTTTTCGAATGGGATAGGATGGAAACGCGACTGGAAGGAACATTCTTGAGATTTCTTGAAACTTTTATAACGGATCGTTATCATTCTAGGATTAAACCAAAGACGCTAAAATAATTAAAGCATTACAAGAAACATGTCATTGAGGATGATAAACATTTTTTTATACATATGATAAACACTTTTTAAGTATTCTCGTTTCCCTATAGTTGACAGAAAATATAATTTCGCATATATTGAACCTCATGTATATATTATGTTATAGTTAGTTTCAAACTCAAGCAAAGGAGGATGGTGATTTTAGGACTTAACAGCCAACCTATAAAATTTGTCAAATCTCATGGTCATGGACACACATATTGTGCTAATGTTAGATTGTTACTCGTGTAACAATCTACATTGCTAGAATACAGTGAGATCAGAAGAGAGTAAGAGTTGCTACATCCTATCCTGAATGCAATGTTAAGAGTGTAAGGGCAAAAGAGTAAGTTGTTGTCTGGTTGTAACACATTGTATGACTTGGGTACAATGATAAATAAGCAAAAGCTATTGCATCCTCCCCTCAATGTATGAGTATAGAGATTGCTCATTTTATAATGTTTAGTAAGAATGACTAACAATACCTAGAGTGCCTTGTGTGATAGTTGCAAACCCACCTTCACTCAGCTATTGTGGTAATGACAAAATTATTCATTATTATAATGAAATTGGACAAAATTGACCCCCATAATTAGGTCAAAAAGAATGATCCATCTACCATGCCATAAACCATCACAATTCTCTAGGGGTGTTCATGGGACGGGACAGGATCAGGACACCCCTTTCCCGAAAAAGGCTCGGGACGGGGTTTCAGTCTCGTGTCCCGTCCCGTCCCGATCGGCACCGAGACGGGACGTGAAATTCCCGAAATAAAAATTGGAATTTTTTTATTAAAATTATCTACTTGTAAAAAAATATGACACTTTGTTTTTGTAACAAACAAATGAATTAGTTCAATATTACTTTTATAATACATCTTATACAACATAACAAGGTCAAATTATATTATTACCATGTTTTTCATAAAAAAATATCATGTATATTTATACATACATACAATTTTTTAAAAAAATTATATAAAAACACACACACACACACACATATATATATTCGGGACGGGACAGGATCGGGATGACCTCGTCCCGTGTCCCGTCCCGTCCTGAAGAGAAATTTTGTCTCGTCCCGATTTTTCCCGTCCCGAAACTTTTCGGGACAGAAATTTCCCGTCCCGAAATGCCTCAGGACGGGACAGGACGGGCGGGACAGGACGGGACGGGAAATTATTGAACACCCCTACAATTCTCTGCAACAATCTCACCCCCAACCAAGGAAGTTATGGTCGTGCATGTGAGCTAGAATAATAAAGTGAGTTATTTGAATGTAACTGTGACTTTTTATGCATTAATTCTTTTTTATTAACATTTTTCCTTATTTCTAGCACTCTCAAACTACACAAATTTTCCAACGTTAATAATAATGAAATTAAACAAAAATATAGTTTTTTTATGGAATAAACAAAAATATAGTTAGAACTTGTTTATATGGAGAAAAATATCATTATCATCATCATCAACATAAACCTTATCCCAATTAAATGGGGTCGGCTACATGGTCATTGTGTTCTATCAATAGTTATGCTTGGAGGAAAACATTTCATCAAAAGATCTCAATGAATAACTTCGTCAAAAGTTCTCGTTGGTCTTCCTCTCCTTTTGCAGTGATTCCATACCCTTTGATCAATTATTCTTACTGCTTATCCACTTCTCTTCTTTGAACCTTTTGTTTCTTTATATGCCTTCTCCCATGATAGTATGATAGCCCTTGTGAAGTACCAAGCAATGACATATTGATAGAAACAATGCGTGTATCCATGCTCAATAGATTCGACATATTTTTACGTTGGCTGCCGAAGCCTAACACAACCCTACTCCTTTATCCGGACTAGGGACCGTCTATAAATATAGGCGGAGTATTCCGTGGACACACAGTCACACGAGGGTAAATAACCAAATGTGACATGAAGTCACGAAAACAAACATTATATAATAATGAAAGAGTTAAATAATCCGTTATATATATATATATATATATATATATATATATATATATATATATATATATATATATAGAAGTGAGCAAATAAATGAATAAATAATAAAGAAGCAATAATAAAAAAAAATAAACAAAAAAAAGAAGTAACTGTTCTAAAAAAAAGCAAATATATGGGGGAGTGAGCAACAGATATATATCTATATAAAAAAAATCAACAGGAAAATAAATAAATAAATAAATAAATAAAAAGAAGTAATTGTTCCTAATAGAGGCAAAATATATGGGGGAGTGAGAAACAGATATATAAATAATCAACATAAAAATAAATAATAAATAAACAAAAAGAAATAAACGTTCCTAAAAAAGGCAAAATATATAGGGGAGTGAGCAACCGATATATATATAAAGAAGCAACAGAAAAATAAATAAATGAATAAATAAATAAATAATAAAATAATAAAAAAAATAAAATAATAGATTCCGTGTGATGCACAAATAATAATAATAATAATAATAATAATAATAATAATAATAATAATAATAATAATGAATAAATAAACAAAAACAAGTAATATATATTTTTGGATTTTTTTTAAATAATAATAATAATAAGAAGAAAATAAACTTAAACCATAATATCCAAAAACTGTAAACGGGCAAAAGGATGTAATTTCAGCAGCCAAACAATAAATAAAAAAATAATAAAATAATAATAATAAAAAAAAAAACTGGAAGTTTATAATATTGACTTAAAATTTTCCATAAAATTTCAAATTAGTGGACAAAGATACAAGTGAATGGAGAGAGGGCAACATCATATACACAATTGTGAGGTACTCTCCCTCCTAAATATAAGAACTAGTTGACTTTTTTGGAGAATCCTAAGAAAGTTAATTAAGGTAATTAAAATTGATTTTCCTAAATTTTTCCTCTAAACTAGTTTATTTAACTTATAAACTAACTTATTGTCCAAAAAAAACTTATAAACTAACATATGATCTATTAATATAC
The DNA here is from genome assembly GCA_029929735.1 of Mimosa pudica. Lineage (NCBI taxonomy): Eukaryota > Viridiplantae > Streptophyta > Magnoliopsida > Fabales > Fabaceae > Mimosa > Mimosa pudica. The sequence goes on from JAKELP010000024.1 coordinate 13,374,042, forward strand.
AAAATATGTTATGATTAAACGATTCATTTTTTTTCCTAGGATTTTCCTAAAAAAATCAATTATATCTTATATTTAGGATCAGAGGTAGTATTAATCATAATCTTTATGATTTAAAACTAATTATAAAATAAATATATTTAAGGTGTATCACTCAAGCATTACTCACTTCAACGTGTATCACTCAAGTATTATTCACTTCAACTTGAACGGCCAAAACAGGACTATTAAGAAAATTATTGTTTCCTAATTTTACTCCTATTTATTATGACAATATTAAGTATTAATGAACTTAAGAAAGAGTTAATGGCAAAATAGTAAAAATACATTACTATTAGTAAATACTCCATCCGTTTGTAAATATAAGACCTAGTTTATTTTTTGAAAAATCCTAAAAAAACAAAATATAAGTCAATTATAAATTGATTTACCTAATTTTCCCCCTTAAACTAATTTATTTGACCTATAAACTAATGAATAATCTAAAAATATATCAAATACTACCTCCGGTCCTAAATATAAGACCTAATTGACTTATTTTTGGAGAGATTAAGATTGCGAAATAGGTTATTAAATGATGACATATTTGATATATTTTTAGATTATCGATTAGTTTATAGATAAAATAAACCAGTTTAAGGGAAAAATTAGGTAAATCAATTTATAATTAACTTATTTTACTCTTTTAAAGATTTTTTAGAAAAAATCAATTAGATCTAAGGACTAGAGGGAGTATGTCATAATTTAATGACATACTCTGTAACCTTAAAATCTAAAAAAAAAAGTCAAACTAAATGTTATATTGAAGAAAGGAAAGGAGAGAGTATTAAGTACTCCCTCCGTTCCTAAATATAAGATCACTTTGGTTAATTAGGGAAGATTAAGGAAGACAATAAAATTACATAATCTTCCCAAAATCTCCTCAATTACTTAACTTTAAAGGGAGGAGGGGCTTTCAATGAAAAGAGGGAGTATAAGGGTAATTTGGGCAAAACTTGAGATAAAATATGAAGTGATCTTATATTTAGGAACTTATCCACTTCCCCAAAGTGATCTTATATTTAGGAAAGGAGGGAGTATTAACTAATAAGAGAATATACCGCGTGAGTTCGTGTTTACAAAAATTGGAAGGATATTACCCGCTGCCGGGAAAAAAAAGCGGCCGTCGCCAAACAAGTCTTTATCGTCAAAAATTGAAATTCGTAGTTAAACTATCCATAGCTTAGTTCAAATTCCTATAGGCTATACTTATATTGAAGATGCTTCACAACAAGTCTTTCGTCAAGAAAACCAAAGCAGGAAAAGTGTTGAAGGTTTTGCTTCTTCTCCTAAAATCCTAACCCTACCTCCTCCTTCACTTCTTATTCTAATTACTTCTTTTGTGAGTTTTGAGTAGCAAGTTAGGGAACACTATTTAAGAGACGATATCTACTGTGGAGCTTCCTTTTGTAAAACTTGTGACACGTCATCTGCTCGCTTCACTGATTCTGCTTCTACACTTCTCGTCGTGGACACCAATGTCGTCCTCAACCAGGTCATACATATTTTGTTTTGCTTTTTCATTGTTTTATGTTGCAGCAAAGTTTTTTTTTTTAATTTTTTTTGAAGATTTTGTTGTTTTTTGTTTTGAAGTTTTGTTGTTTTTTATTTTTTTGAAGAATTTGTTGTTTTTTGTTTTTTTTTTTGAAGATTTTGTTATTTTTTATTTTTTTGAAGTTTTGTTGTTTTTTTTTTTTTGGAACAGATTGATTTGCTGGAGAATCCGGCGATTGAGGATGTTGTTGTATTGTCCATCGTGTTGGAAGAGGTTAAGAACAAGAATTTGGCTGTTTACAATAGAGTAAGAGCTATATGTAGCAATTCAGCTAGGAAATTCTTTGTTTTCTCCAATGAGTACCATAGGTGAGTTAGTTTTTGATATAATTGTGTCCTGTTGATCGTTGCATTTTAGACTTTTTTTCAAGTTTTTATGTCAATTTGTGTTGTAGGGATACGTATATCAAGGAAATGAGTGGCGAAACGAAAAATGACAGGAATGATAGAGGTCTGTGGTTTTGTTTGTATGACTTTATGAATTGATGAGTTTCTTATTTACATTGTGTTTTCTACTGCTCTTGGAGTTATTTCAATTTGTAATATAATGTAGCTATCCGAGTGGCCACTCAATGGTACCAGAGTCACCTTGGTGGTGCAGTGAAGGTTTTGCTTATAACTAATGATAAAGAAAACAAAAGAAAGGCTATTGAAGAGGGAATTCTTGCGGAAACAGGTAAATAAAATTTCACATTTTTCTGTTGGCCAGATGTCTCTTAAATAGCTTGAGAATTGATGATATGCAACATCTGTAGGAATGATTTCAATTTGAGTACATTTATTTAAGTATCAATCGTTTTGTGTTTTGCTTTCAGTTGAATCCTTTGTAAAATCTCTGGGCCGGTCAGATTTACTTGACTTGCTTGTGCGGCCTTCATCTGAAGATGTAGAAATGGATGAGTTGGAGGACTTGCGACCATCCAAAAGGAAAGTAATCTATACAGAGGTATGTAGTTAACTCAATTTCTTTTAAGTGATTTCAGCATTCAAATTTGGTTGTAATAATAATATATTTTTTATTTTCTTTTCTCTTATCTTTCTAGCATAAACCAATATCAGAAATTACTTCTGGATTACATCGCGGAATATATCATCAAGGAAAGCTTCGTGTAAATCGCTACAACCCATTTGAAGCGTATGTTGGGAGTGAAAGCATTGGAGATGAAATAATAGTTCATGGACGTACAAACATGAATCGGGCTTTTGATGGTGATATAGTTGCTGTTGAACTTTTACCTCAAGACCAGTGGCAAGAAGAGAAATCTCTGTCTATTGCATGTGATGGTATGTCTATTCCAGCATTTATTAGCTCTGTTCCTTTTGTGCATATGCATTTCTGTGAATATGTTTTGCTGTTTACATATCTTCATTAGTTGACTTATTTGCATGTAGATGATGAGGATGAGGATGAAGATGTCCATCTAGTTCCAAGCAGTGCTGATGATGCTCCTAGAACTATTCCTCAACAAGGTTCTACTGGAGAAACAAATCCTGCATCCAGTCGCCCTTCTGGTCGTGTTGTTGGCATTATAAAACGCAACTGGCATTCGTGAGTTGATTTACTTTGACATTTTTGTGTTATTTTTACAGGCTAAATTCAATTGATAGGTACCAATATCATATCATTTTGACATCTATTAAAGCAATATTTTGCCATAGTCACTGGTCAATATTTTTCTTGTTAATCATCTTACACCCAGAAGTATAGTAAAAAAAGATGCTCCATAATATGTGGTGTGGTGAGGGCCCTCATGCTTAATCAAGTTTTAGGTGAGCCTTGTGAAATGGGGAGAAAAAGTAATGAAAATAAAATTTAAGACTCACCAAGAATAAAGTGTGCATGGATTTCATGTTGATCATTTTTCGCTTTAAATGTTGAATTTCATATTCCACATTTCAAAGTTAGGTGTTAAATTGCTTGACATAACTGTCTTGTATATTACAGTTATTGTGGATCTTTGGAACCAATGCCTATGCCTGCAGGGAGTGGTGGTGTTGCCCATGCTTTATTTGTATCCAAAGATCGCAGGATACCCAAAATTCGAATCCACACACGTCAACTTGACAACCTTTTAGACAAGAGGATTATTGTGGCGGTTGATTCATGGGATCGTCAATCTCGGTATCCATCAGGCCATTATGTGCGAACTATAGGACAGATAGGTGACCGAGATACTGAAAGTGAGGTATGCAGTAGCAGACTAACATTTTTTTATTTCCTATCTCTTATGGAGTCTTGGGAAAGATGATTGTCTGACACTGTGTTTAAGCATCATTGTGCTTTTGTAGAAATAAGTGTAAACATATCTTTCTCTTTATTTCTGTCTTGCAATTTTTTATCTTCTATGATTAGAAATCTGACAGTGATGAATTACCTCACCACTGAGTCACTCTGGAGGAAGATTAAGCTCCATGCATTTAATTTCACTGCTTTGCTGTCTGCATGATGCATGCATGTAATTTACATATTTGTTGCTTTGACCCTCTCCACATTTATGGGTCCCTTTTGATTGTTGTCCATTCCAGGTAGTTTTGATTGAAAATGATATAAATTCAAGGCCATTCTCTTCACAAGTTCTTGCATGCTTGCCACCTTTACCATGGTCAGTCTCTTCTGAAGATTTGTCAAATCCAATCAGGCAGGATTTGCGTGATCTGCGTGTATTCAGTGTGGATCCTCCAGGTGTGCTTTTCATTCTTTTATTACTCTGCAAAGGGTAAGATTATAGTGTATCGCTGAAAATTATATTTATTATTATATTTTCTAAATGATCAAAGTTACCTGTAAGACTTAAATATAGTGCAATACGATATCCATTGGATGGGAAAAGGGGTAAATTTATGATGACAATGGAAATTGCAATTGTTTAAATGGTCAAATGACACCATGCCTTATTGTACCCTTTCATGTTTGATTGATGTTGTCCATTTAATAGAAATGTAGGGATGACTTTCTTCTGTGGTTCTGTGTGAATTTTTTATTCTGTGTGAATTTTTTTATTTTGAAAATTCTGTTTGTGAAACAATGTCTGAATCAATGGTAAGAAAAAAGTGTGACTGCTAACAAGCAATGTTTGAGAAGGATGTCTAAAAGGAAACTGAATAGTGTTAAGATATTCTAGCATAACAAATAGAATAATTGAGGAAAATAAAGCTATATTTAAGAAAGCCATGATTTTGAAATCCTAGATGAAATAATTTGTATGAGGAAATGGTTCGTGTCCTAATCGCTTTTTCCTACTCTGTAAGACAAAACAATACAATCAGGTAGTGGTCCTGGTTCCTTTCCTTTTGGGATATGATTTAAGCTTGGATTTAGATACTTGTCATTGATGATGAGAATGGTATGTAGATTAGTCAACCCTTTTTCTGCTAATATCACTAGTTAGAATAATATTCTGCATTTTCTAAAAGTATTTAATTTCTTATCTCCATATTTAGCACTCATTCAATTTGAAAATAACCCAAAGCTAAACTACCCTGTTTTATGGAAAAGAGCAAATGATGTAATCACGCTCAAATGATTATGCTTCTTATTGCATGCAGGATGCAAGGATATTGATGATGCACTCCACTGTTCTGCTCTTCCAAATGGGAACTTTGAAGTTGGAGTCCGTATCCTTTATGCATGGGCACTTATTAAAATAGAAACATTGAAATCGATCCATTACCAGGCAAAATTAAAATTTCATATTTATTTTTCTAGTTTCATCAACTTGGCTTCTGGTGGAATGGAATAAGCCATATTAACTTTCATGTCAATATGGTTTAGTCAAGATCTTGACCACGATTAACAAGGGGAACAAAATGAAGTAAAACTGATGCTTAACGTTTACATCAAGATTTGATGTATGCAAATAAATATTGTTAGATTCATAGCTCTCGTTTGTTATTATTTTTCCATCATTTATCTGTACTCTTTTTTAAAATAATTCTGTATAATGGGATCCCTTTTGGTTAGACTCTACTTTGTTATAATTTTCTTGGAAAACTTTTCGAAATATAGAAAAACTAAGTGCTTTGCACGGCTAATTTGGTATTTATATATGATGCCATTTGGCTGGCACAAGATTTAAAATATCTTAATTTATTCATAAATAAGTTATAACAGGATAGTATTTTCCCTCACCCGTGGTATTAAGAAGTTATGGATTTGTGATCAATATCTGTCACATGAAGGTTGCTTTATCCTTTAAAGTATTTCCTATTAGTGCTGTTCTCTTCACTGAGTTATTTTTCTTCAATCCCAATGTGTGGAGATCCAAAAAGTCATCTTTAATGGTTTTCTATCAGATATTGCTGATGTTACTAATTTTGTGCATCCTGGCACTCCACTTGATGATGAGGCCGCACAAAGGGGCACATCTACTTACCTTGTTGAGCGACGAATAGACATGCTCCCTAAACCTCTAACAGAGGGTAACTCCATCTTAGTTTAAAATAATTGTAGTAGGAAATGCTTGGTCGCTGAAAATAAATTTTATGCTCTGATGATGTTAGAGTTTTAGATTGACACTGACAAAACCTTGATTTGGCAGACATTTGTTCGCTTCGGGCTGATGTGGAAAGACTAGCCTTCTCTGTCATATGGGTATGTAAAGTCTCATGCTTTGGCCATAACTAAACTATCGAGTTTATCATTTTTGTTTTTAAATAAATTATTCGTGTGGGTCAAATTACTAAATCCCGCACAAGTCACTTAGGAATTGAGTTTACCCTACCATCTTTTCTTGCCCTTCTATTAATTCTCTGCGCACAATTTTATGTCATTCTCAGAAATATAATTATAGGGACCGTGATTAATATGTATAAAACTATAGGGACTTAATTATGATCTTTAAAACTACAAGTCTGAATTAAGCATTTTTGAATGAAACTTTGGAAACCAGCAGAATTACTTAACCTTTAAATCTTCTAATTTTGACATAAAGCATGCCACTGAAATGTGCTTTCAATAAAACTATTTGCATATGTTCAGGAAATGACCCCTGAAGCAGATGTTATTTCTACAAAGTTCACTAAGAGTGTCATAAGATCTTCTGCAGCATTGTCTTATGTTGAAGCACAGGCAAGAATGGATGATAGGTATGCTTTCAATCCTCAGGTCTTTACTTAGTTACAGATTGGTTTTTTTATTTATGTACTGCTAAAATTAGCCATACATAAGGTAGCTATTAGTTACCATTAATTCTCTGATGTGATAATGTCCATTTGGTGCTTTTATTTTCTTACTATCCCCTACTACAAGGTTACCCTAAATAAGGTAGCATGGCGCTTTGAGGCCATGAAACTGTTGCTGAATTTATGCAATGAAGAAGAATCTAAATATATTAAGATGGTAGTCACAGTTAAATAAATATATCAGTATAAGACAAGATAATAATATATTAATTATAACAAGAAGTTACCGATAGTATTTAAAAATCAAAGAAATCTTATTATTTAAATGGTGGGCTTCAGGCTTGATCCCTTGTAATGAACTCATAAATGTTCTCAATAATGGTTCTTGTCTGGCCTTAAACATTAACTAAACATTTCTTTTTTACAACAAAAAATGTTTGATCTTTTCGTTACATCGTGTTCTTTGCCTGAGTTTTCAGTTTGGAACTCCACAGAAAAATGAATAGACCTTCAGAGAAAAATGTTAATAGTATTGGTTGAATTGACTGCAAGTTCTTGCATGTTCAATTCCATGTGCTAACAGACTCGAGCTTCTTAATGCATAATTCACTTGTCATGCATTATTCTTATATTTGTTAGTACTAAGTTACAACTTCTAAATCTTTGTTTTCCACAGTCGACTGGTGGATCCAGTAACTACAGATTTGAGGAATATGAATGGTTTAGCTAAGGTATGAACTTGTGAATGTTTATATACTGCTCAGATGTCACGATAATTATGAGCTGTGGTTAATTTATTTGCTTTAACTTTTTGGATGGGTGTACCGTGTAAAAGAAAATGAGGCTACGGCGTATTGAGAGAGGAGCACTAACCCTTGCATCTGCTGAAGTGAAATTTCAAATTGATACAGAGACTCATGACCCTCTTGATATCGGTAAAATCTTCTTCCCCCTATTACTTATTTGTTTTTGTAAAGTTAAAGGTGCTCAAAGTTTGTATTTGTATTTTAAAATAGATGTCTGTTACTATTTCTCAGAACTTTCACAAAGACCTGTCAAACAGAATAAATGCAATTATGTATGGAATGGAAATAACTGAAACTAGAACTTGGTTTTGTATTACTTCCAAAATTGTACACTACGTCAGTCTCAAATCCCAACAATGAGATTAAAAACCAAGTGAACTTCCTTTCAAAAACAAAATGTGGAAAAGAGGAGGAAAAACTTGATAAAATTGAGATGAAGAGTGTTGATTAGACTGAAAATACATATGGCTAGAAGCTCTGCTCAATTCTGAGGTCACTCTCTTCAAGCCTGCTAAAACTGTCATTGGACTTCATGTGCCTCATCCTTCCCAAAATCTAGGCAAAAGACTTAAGTCTGGCCAACTTTGGTTCTCATTGAAACATCTTCCTTATTTTGTACCACTGCTACTGTATTGAATTCCTACAACCATTTTCCCATTATAGAATGACAGAAATCAATAGGCTGAGTAGTCTGACTTGAATTGGGTGTTATTCGTAACATTTAACGGATTAGAGATTTTAAAATCGAGCTGTGTTATGCAATGAAAACTGGTGATTTTCTTTTTTCAAATGGAAGAATTATATTCAGCTTGTTTATTTAAATTTCAGGTATTTACCAAATTCGGGAGGCAAACCAAATGGTGGAGGAGTTTATGCTTGCAGCCAATGTTTCTGTGGCAGACCAAATTCTCAAGAGTTTTCCTTCATGCTCACTATTAAGGTTAGTTTTTGATTCCTCTTTGACATCATTGTTTAATGTGATGCTTTCTTTTGGGAACAAGCAGCATTTCTACCTTCTGCTAATGTGCTTATAACTTTATCAGTACCTATGGTATATAACTTTCATTTTTGCTAAATATTTCTCCTCTTTTTTCCGTATTAAGAATCTAGCTGATTGACTGACTATTATAAATTGAAAAGGCTGCATATTTAGTAGAAATTCTTTTGTAGTCATAGTTCATAGCATTTGTGACATTTGTGACTTGTATTGATAGAATCGGATTATCTTTTCCTATACTCCTCAAATTCACCCAGTAGTTCTTGTTAAAATTGAGATCTCAATATCTGTCAACATGATAAGGATAGTTTTATCTGGTGTAATGGATCATATCATTGGTGAGCGTGCGCTTCCTTCGTCTTTATAAATTACTCTCCGCAAACATTTATGTTGCTGAGAAGCGATATCTCTAATAAGTTTGTGGCATTGTTGACTGGAAGTCTTGACTGTGAATATACATGCTAGAAGCAGCCAAAAAACTATAAAAATCTACATGGGCAAGATAGTTTTGTGATTGGATTCGATGAGTACCCAATTGTTGTTGGTTTTTATGTAGGCGCCATCCGATTCCAACAAAAGAGATGCTTGAACCGTTGCTGCGTACTGCTGCTGCAGTTGGTCTCCACTTGGATGTCTCATCATCAAAAGCATTGGCTGATTCTCTTGACCATGCTGTGGTAAATCTTGTTCTCGCATCTTTACATATTTGATTGTCTTCTCCTGGGATTACCTTCCAAAACCAAGCCTACATCTTTTCCCAAAACCCGCAACAGGCCAGTTTTTATTTTTATCTGATTCTGGTTCCTGATGTTTGAGTGAAAACCATAGGACCTAACATCTTCCATTGACAATGTATGCTGTTTGAGTAATTAGTCGTTATTTATCACATGTTTATTATCCATTGCTTCCTTCTTGTATTTCTTCAGTCTTTTCTCCCGCTAACCGAAAATACTTTATCCAGGGTGATGATCCATATTTCAATAAATTGATCCGTATACTGGCAACTAGATGCATGACTCAGGTAAGTAGCTTGCTGGCATTGAACGACTGAATTCAGATATATAGATTTCAAGCGTATACCTAAAAATTTTCCCTTTTTTAGGCGGTTTATTTTTGTAGTGGGGATCTAAGCCCTCCAGAGTACCATCATTATGGGCTTGCAGCACCTATATATACCCATTTCACCTCACCTATTAGAAGATATGCAGGTTAGCTCAAGTTTCAGGTTGTGTTGTCTTGTTACATTATATGCAAAACTAACAGAGGAGATGACCCGTCTTTATCTTGCAGATGTCGTTGTTCACAGGCTACTTGCTGCATCTTTAGGAATAGCTAAGCTTCCTCCAATATTTCAAGATAGGGTTCAACTTACGAGTATTTCAGATAGTATGCCATCTACTTTTGTGCATTATATAACAATTTTTTTACATTATAAACCTGCAGTTCAGCATAAACCGCATTCTCCAGAGTTGAATTCTCCAAAGTTCAATTTTTTCCTGATCTAACTAGAGCCTGATCATTTTGCGCTCTAATTGTTAATCTAATTTCATCTTCATGGCTGTGTGGTGTAGATCTAAATTATCGGCATAGGAATGCTCAAATGGCTGGGCGGGCCTCAGTAGAGCTCCACACACTCATTTATTTCCGGAACAGGTTTGTGGCATCGCATCCTCTTGCCCAATTGCTGCTTTTTTTGTATTTGCTAGCTGATTTTGGAGTTTGTATTTGTTCATGCAGGCCAACTGACACGGAGGCTAGAATAGTGAAAATAAGAGCCAATGGATTTATTGTTTTTGTTCCCAAGTAAAGTTTCTTGCCTCATTTCATTTGTTTTCCATTTTCTTTTGCCATACCACTTAGATGAAAGCAAATGATTGTCTATATAAAAAAAAGGGTCAACCCAGTGCTTAATGCTTAATAGAAGACTTTCATTGACTAATTCAGGGTTATGAAGTACTTAATTATAATGTTATATGACATTTCTAAAAAAAAAGTATGTGTATTATCATATGGCATATTATTTTAAGTCTAACAAATTAATTTAAAGAAAAATTATACTAAGAGATAAAATAAGAAAAGATGTTATTTTTAGAGCCAAAAGTTGAACTCAATTAACTAAACGTTGTACTTAATCAATTTGTCATTAATGCTTATACCCTTTGGCTTTTACAGATTTGGCATAGAGGGGCCTGTTTATTTGATGGCAAGATCTGAAAAGGGTGGTGGAGAATGGTATGTAGACGAGCAACAGCAGAAGATTAGGAAGATGGATGGTAGCCGTTCCTACAACATTCTGCAGACAGTCGTTATTCACATGGAGGTTGTGGAGCCACAGCCTAACCGGCCAAAACTTCAGCTTACTCTCATATAGGCTAGTTCTTAAGTTATGATTATTTTCTTATAGTGAGTGATTTTGTTTATCTTTAATGCGCTATTAGTGATTATCATGAATTACCATATTTAAAGTTTCATTTAATCATATTTGATTGATGAGCTGCCACCATTTATACGGCAATGAGATTGAAAATATATGAAGAGTTTCTTGGGGAAAACTATCTAACTCGATTTATTTGATGATTTTAGAGCAAATTGTTAAGCTCAACAAAAAACATTAAACGCAATTAGAAACCTTCAGTTTGCTTTTTTAAAAATTAATCTACTCAAATTCACCTCATTTATTACCAATACTTAATTAACTGTTTGTATTTTTTTTTTAGTAAATTGGGGGGATTATGGCCTTAGTCCCACCACATTTTCCCTCAGTATCTGATACCATTTCTAAGCCTTTGTTTTCTTCAAAAGCATCTTATAACATAAACAACCCCAAAAAACACTAAATTAAAACGGAAAGTGATTGTTAAGGAAACAAAAGGAACGTATAAACCATCCTTCATTTGAGTTCAAGGCAATCTCAGCTCAGATTTTGGTTTTCAATCTAAGTCCAAAAAACAACTAGAATCCAGTATAATTCCCAACACAACGAAGGCCATCTTTCAAACAACTTACCATTATTTAAACCAAAAGATAAAAGACCTTTTTTCTGACTTAATTTCGATGAACAAATTTCACAAGTAAAATTTTAGAACCCAATCTCTAAACATTGTCTTCTAGAGTGCCAAAAGAAGGCTTCAAGTACCACTTAGTCTTGTCCCAAGATTTATTTTATTACATGGAAGCTTCTACTTCCTCCGAGACATCTGAGACATCGTCTGTCCTCAGTCGTCCAGAAACTTCATCTATGGCATCATTCAGGCGTGCTATCTTCTCACTCAATACCCTGCGGGTCTTCTGCTAGTTACAGTAGCAGAATACAATAAAAAGTTAAATGAAGTAGTAAATATAGCTTAAGAGAAAAAACTTACATGCAAAGTTAACATATCATGCCATTTACTCACAAGATCATCAGAAAAGAAATATTCCTAATGTCAAATGTGTGTGTCCAAAAACTAATCACATAATGGAACTAGTCTCCATACTACATTGAAACATAATAAGCCTATTAATGTCAGAGATCTTGAAATTGGACACTGGTTTGGTCGACCTTGGTGATAACAGTTACAGAGAAAGCAGTAGTAGTGAACAAAGAGGAAGACAGGTTTTCCAGTGTATTTAGCTAAACGAGTCCCTTTGATATTGATAATATGAATTTAGCACTCTATAAATATGCATTCATTTTCCTATCAGTTATTGCCAAGAGTATGGTGAGATGAGATTGAAATAGACTAAGTGTGGATAGTAATGCACTAGCAAACACAAATTAGATCGTCGCATAGACAATCAGTATGGTTTCCAAAGAAAGATATTTGCAAAGATTTTTTACCTCCATAGCTTTCTCCTCATCATATATAAATTTTGGAAGCTTCTTCATGAGATCATTAGTATCAGATCCAGCTAGGACCCTACTTATCTGAAAGTTCAAACCAAAGAAGCATTCAAATGTCTGATACTCTCCTAAAAGTCATCAAAAGCAAGCTTTTAAATTAAAACAATGCATGAAAGTTTCTTCAAAAAGCTACAGCTCACAAATCTTATAGGGCTTATTGTCCAAGTAAATTCATCATGCAGCTCTCCTTTTAATCATGTACTGATATAATTACATCAATATTATCACATAAATTTTCACCAATCAAACTCAAAACAATTATTGAAACTAATATATATAATAATGACCTTTAGAGGAAGAAGGAGCAAATAAACAGAAAATAATGCAGAAGAAATTAAATCTCACGAAAGGGGAGGCATAACAATTAGAACCAAGTTTGGTTCATTTATTCATGACAGAAAATGTAAAAACCGTCCTCATCATGGTATTGACAAGGGAACATTATCCTACAATTCTTTTGAAGAAAGTGCAGACATTGGTAAATAAGGCCGGAGCTGCAAAAATCATTTGAGGACAAATACAATGAAGATCCCTTAAAAATTATGGTCTAAAAATTAACCAATGAGCCAAGGGATTCCCTCTATCCTCCTTTGGTCCTTTTTGTTTCAAACAACAACAAAAAACAGCCAAAAGGGAGAAATTAAAGTTACAGCCATACCTGAGGAGCATACACACAACCTAATGCTCCAACAATTAGTCCACCTAATACAAAGCCTCCAACAAAGATACCCCCATAGCTTGATCTTCCACCATCCCCTCTGTATTGACACGCATACAACGAGATAAAAAAAATAATTAAAATGTTAAACAGTTAAAGTAATATGCTTGCAATATTTATTATCAATAATCACTATATAAATTCTAATCAATAAAAAAAGAGGGTGATAATGCTAATTTCACATTCTTTTGGCTTGAATGAAACAGTTAAATAAAAAAGATGAAATGCACCAGTACCCTGCACGAACAATAAGGGGTGTGTGACGTGTTTTCAGCTTTGTTTTACTCCTTGAAGAGATTTTAACGCAACTGCTTTTCAGAAAGCATTGATCCATTGGCTTCAATGCAGATCCTAACATTAAAATATCCAAATATTAGGCTTCTAGGACAGTCACTGAAAACGGATTAAATCCATAAATGGAAGATTTTCAAATATTTAAAAAAAAACTATTATACACACAAAAATTAGCTAATATCATAAAACCCACCAATCAAATAGATCAACTTGACACCACGTTACTAATCAGTATGATATCATAACACACATTCATATCCTGAGTCTCAATATAAATATCCAAAGGAAAATGTACATAAGATGGCAAAATGTGTTTCAACATTCTCAATAGTCAACCTCAATCCAAAAGTAATATATACACCGGGCCCTGTGCTTGTATTACACCTAGTGAGAAATCTGGCTGAACACTAACAAAAATAGGATGAGACAATTGCACCTAGGTCTCAAATAAGATATTTAATTTCATATAGGTCCAATGGCAACCCCTTCACTTGTTAACGACTTAACGAAGACTATTGCAGTTATTAATAGTGGTCATTAACAACTCCTTGGACCTCTTTGAAATTAAATCTCTTATTTAGGACTAGTGTGCAATTGTCCCAAATAGGATTTGCGCGTGTGAGATTCAGGGACAACATTTCAAAATATGCTTCAAATGCTTTACATTAAGCTCACAGCAGTGTGTGTGCCCATGTCTTATCACTGCATACTTCATTATTCATGAACTCACCACTTACCAAAACAAACAAAACGAATTAATATTCTTGAAGGGCCATCGAAAATTTCACTAAATTCAAATAAGTTGAACACACATCAATCAACACTCTGTACAAGTATCAGTGTATCCTTATATGATCAAACGAACACAGCCTAGCTAAGGAAAATCGTATATACAAAAAAAAAAAAAATACTTCACAGTAATCCCCATGTAAGACCCAGAGAAAATCAGTGCAAAGATTGAAACTTTAGAGTAATTTGATGTCGGAAATAGGTGTGAAGAATAAAATGTGAGGGAAAAATGAAAGATAAGAACCTGAGAGAAAGTGGGATTGAGGGTTTATCAGTGAAGTTGAAAAAGAAGCCATTTTTGTTAGAAGGTGGGATTGGAAGATGGTAGATTAATGAATGAATGAATGAAGTGGTTTCCCAAGAAATGGTATTATGAGATTTGCAAGATTTTTTGTTTTCGATGATATCGAAATTATCAGATTGTTCCTAATAATTGTTCTTGTTATGCTTTGGTTTTCTCGTCAAGTGTTACTCATTTGTTTTGGGCTCAAACCTAAAATAATGCAACCTTAATTTAATTTAAATGCTGCTCATACATGGATAGTAAATATGTTCCATATTTAATAGGAGTATTTTAAATTTGGAAAAAACTTACATCAAGTACTTGACCTCAATTACATCCAGTAAGCCAATAAAAATTAGACACATGTCCAACTAACCCACACCACTTTCTCCTTCTTTTCTCTCTCCTCCATGTGTTAGTTATGTATGGGTTAGTTGGACATGTGTCAAATTCTTATTGGGTAATGGATGTAATTGAGGTCAAGTACTTGAGGTAAGTTTTTTCCTTTAAATTTTATAATTCAATAATTTTATCTTCTTTGTTTCATATTTGGTGTACTTGTTAATGTAATTTTCATTTAGGAATGATAATTTGGATTATTAAGATTAGTTATCTAGATTAGTTTTGGGCGGTTTAAGGTGGAAGAGCTGTCATACTTTTTTTAGCAGTGCAACTATTTTGTCCTAATTTCCCTTACCAATTGCTACACAGTAAAATTTATGTGCGCAAATAATAAAAGGGAAAATTATGTTCATGTTCCAATTAAAAAAATATATTAATATTGCAATTACCTTTGAATGATCGGAATTATTAGCAGGTTCTGAGGGTGTTCATATTCGTGATACAATTCAATTGCGAAATCATGAATTGCTCTTATCGGTTAATTGTTTTTTTTCCTTGATTTGTTGGGTAATTGTTAATAAATGTTGCAATAGTTGCTAATATTTTTTGTTTATTTTTTAATACTAAATGTATATTTTTTTTAATCTCCATTAATAATAGGAGTAAAATGGGAAAAAACATTTACTGCTGCAATTAGTGACTTATATTAGAGACCACAAATTGTAGTAGTTGGTGACTTATAACGAGGATCAAGGGCAATATTTAGAAAGACTCCCAGAAACTCAAAATTAAATTGTTAATAGTCAAATTAAAAAAAAAATTGGAATAGTATAACCTGACGGGTTATATTATATAACCTGACGGATTGACGTTAGTGGTAAATACTTTCGCCCATTAAGCAAATGATTGGGGTTCAATCTCTAGGCCTTGTGAATGAAGCAAATTCACATGTTAGTTGTCCACACTTTATATGAAACTTTAGAACAGTGAGAGATTACTCCCACTTGACACGCAACTGAGGATATCCTAAGAAAAAAAAGAAAGAAAGTAAAATACATATCATTGTCTAATTTAATTATTTTGTTCAGCAGACTGCTTTTCTCCACGACAAGACTATAGGGAAGGTTCGGGCTTCAGCTCCAGCATTTTTTTTTTGATAAAAAGACAAAATGATATTAATAAAAAGGATTACATAGTTCTAACTACATCATGAAAATTAAATGGAAAAGAATTAAAATGTTCATCTGCAAGCAAATAAATAGAAAGCAAGTTGAAAGGGCGGATCAGAAGAGCAACATCTCTGGCAATGACATGTGAGACTGAAGGAGCCCAACAATTGAAGTCAATACTACGCTTACGAACATTCCATATGGTAAGGCGCTCCTTGGGCAAGCCAGACTGATGTATCCAATTTAAAGCAAAACGGAAACAACCCATAGGAAAGAGATCCGGAAATGAAAGATCGCTTCCAGGTGAATGTTTGAAGAAGAGATCCCTCAAAACAAACCAGGATGCGGCAGAAGGAAGAACGCTGAAGTTTCCACCTCTTGACCAGGACATTCCATTGGTGTGCCTGTGAGAAATTTGGGGTGACTGATGCTTGAGCTCCAACAGGTGCATTGGTCTTCTTGAGAAAAGCTAGTTCAGATAAAGCAACTATGGACTGAGAATCCCTGAGAATGTCATGTGGATGAGGGATGCGTCCTCCATGAGCAGCTTGGTTACGCTTCCTCCAAATGTCATTCAAGAAAGAAATGATGCTTTAAGGAAAACTTCATCATCTTTGCTTGAGAAAATGAATTGTTTAAGCCAAGTCAATAGATCATTAAGAGGCAAATGAGATGGAGGACACATAGAAAAACAGCTGAACCAAGCTACTTGCACCAAATGACAAGAGAAAAAAGTGTGATGGATGGAGTCAGCATCCGAACAGCCAAAGTGGTACAGGGAAGTAACTTGTAAATGATGTGCCTGTAAGACATCTGAAGAAGGGATAGCTTTGTTGAGAAGCTTCCATAAGAAGAGAAGTTGCTTCTGAGGTAAAGAGATGGACCATAGAAATTTCCAGAATGGATCAAAATCTTGTTGATTCTGGAACTTGTCAGCAAAAAGTAAAGAAAATCCTTCTTTAGCAGAATAGGATCCTGAGGCACCTTTAGTCCAAGTAAGGGAGTCATTACTACCTGTGATGGAGACTGGAAGAGACAAAATGCGATCAGCGATAGGCTCAGAATAAAGACTTCGGGCTAATGGGATATTCCAGTGGCGAGAGCTAAAAGGATGACGGGGATGCGTAAGCAGGTCAGAAACAACTGAGATACCAGTTGAATTCCCAACTGTGCCTTGCATAGGCCACCACAAGGGGTGGTTGATAGGAATTGAAGAACCATTACCAACTTGCCACTTAAGATGATTGGTAATGAAAGAGCTACATTCAAGAATATCATTCCAAAGCCAAGAAGTATTATAAGGCCTTTTTAGCCATTGTTCTTTTGACCAGTCGATATATTTCTTTCCAATTGAAGCAGCAAGTAGAGAGTGTTGGTCTGCAGAAACTACTCTCCAAACTTGCTTTGCTAGAAGAGATTTATTAACCAGCTCCATCGGCCTAAGACCTAGACCGCCTTGATTGATCGGAAGGAACAAATGATCCTTATTAGATAGGTGCATTCTATTAGAAGAGCCATCCATTCCCCAGAAAAAGTTAATACACCTACTGTCAATCTGTTCACATATATGCCGAGGAAGCTTGACACACGACAACACATGAATATTGACAGCTGCCAGGATAGATTTGATTAATGTAAGTCTGATGGCTTGGGAGAGCAGTTTTGATTTCCAAGAAGCTGTTCTAGAATCAATTGCACCCAGAACATGTTGATAAATTATGGACTTATTTCTCCCTGGATCAACCCAAGTACCAAGATACTTACCTAGTCTACCAGCAAATGGAATTTTCATGGTTCTTGACAAGCGGAGTTTATCAACATGAGGAACATTGGGACTAAAAACTATGCTAGATTTCTGAAAATTAATCACCTAACCAGATAAGTCACTATACTTTTGAAGAACTTCACTTACAATGGAGAAACCAGCAGTCGAAGCTTCTGTAAAGAGGAGGGAGTCATCTGCATAAAGAAGATGAGAGATTGCTGAGGCAGATCTGCATAATTTGATTCCATTCCATAAATTTTGAGATTCTTTATGACAGATCATGCATGATAGTACATTAGCTGCAATGATGTACAAATACGGTGACAAAGGATCTCCTTGGCGAATTCCTCTAGTAGGCTTGAATGCACTTGCAATTTGTCCATTAAAAAGGAGATTGTATTCTACCGTAGAGGTACATTGAGCTATCAGATTTATCCATTTCATAGGAAAGCCCATGCTGAAAAGCACTGCTGAGATGAAGTTCCAAGAGATACGATCAAACGCTTTTGAGAAATCAATTTTCAAAGCTGCAAGATTTCTTCTACCCGCTCTAGAAGAGTGAATGTGATCCATAAGTTCTGAAGCTAACATAATGGTGTCTGAAATAAGTCTACCTTTCAAAAAGGCGCTTTGATGGGGGGCAATCACAGAAGATAGGATAGGCTTCAAACGGTTGCTCAACAGCTTAAAAACAATTTTGTAGGCAACATTACACATGCTTATCGGTCTGAAATCTTGGATCACTTGGGGATTATCGATCTTAGGAATCAAGACAATGTTTGTTTTGTTTAATTCCTTAAGAAGATGCTCCGAGTGCCAAAAAGATTGAATCATTTGAAGTAAATCTTGGTGAACTAAACTCCAATGATTTTGGAAGAATTTCGCATTGTAGTCATCTGGGCCAGGAGCACTATTTCCAGGGAGGCCAAACACTGCCTCCTTAAGCTCTTCAAGTGAGATAGGTTTCATCAGATTTTGGTGATCTAAATCAGAGATACAAGGAAGGTTCACCGAAGCCAATTCTGAGATTAAAGACTCCATAGAAGAGGAATTGTCTTCAATATAAATACTTCGGAAGTGGCTAGCAACTTGATTAGCTAGATCAACAGAATCTGAAATCCATCCACCCTGATCATTCTGCAAACAAGAAATGATATTCTTTGCTTTTCTCCTACTAGCTACAGCATGAAAGAATTTTGTATTGCGTTCACCTTCAACACACCACTTTAATCTTGAGCGTTGGGCCCAAAAACTGGCTTCACAGTCATATAGAAATTCCAGCTGGTGCTTAGTAGTAGTTAAATTTTGAAGAGATGAGCTAGATCGATTAGTAGAAGAATTGATTGAGGCAGAAATATTAAGAAGATCAGATTCCAAAGCTTTGATTCTGTAAGACAAATTCCCGAAATTTGATCGACTCCATGAAGTTAAAGCCTCCAGGGTTCTTTGAAGCTTGCACCTGAAGTTGAAACTAGGAGATCCTCTTGTAACCTGTGACCAACTTTGTTTGATGATTTCATCACATTCCTTTGACAAAAACCAGAAAGATTCAAACCTTTTCTGCCTAAAAGGTTTTAGATGATGATCAGAACTGAAGATTAAAGGACTGTGATCAGACGCAGCAATTCCAAGAGACTGAGTAAATGAGAAAGGAAATGCTTGAATCCAAGCATGGTTTGAAAGAGCCCGGTCCAATTTTTCCATGACTAACCAATCTTCTTTCCTATTATTGGACCAAGTAAAAGATGCTCCTTTTTTATTAATGTTTAGCAATTGAGCCGATTCAACACAATACCGAAAAGAGGACATCCCAGAAGAAGAACCAACTGAGCTTAACTTGTCATCTGGACTTATAATCTCATTGAAGTCTCCAATCAACAACCAAGAACCATCCATTGATTGGGCTGTAGAAGTAATCCAGTTCCAGAAAAATGGGCGGAAAGTGGCATTTTGGGGGCCATAAACACATGACAAATAAAAGAAAGGGGTCACTCCATTAATTTTTACTTTGCAATGACAAACCGATGGAGTTAGTTCAATGACATTCACTATCGTAGGATGTGTCCAAGAAAGTAAAGTACCGCCTCCAAGATTAACAGCATCAGTGCCAACAAAGGATTCATAACCGAGATTGACTAGTGACCTAGCAGCTTGATTTACAGGAAGTTTAGTTTCAGATAAAAAGATGAGATCAGGTGAATGCTGCTGCACTAACTTCCTGCATCGATGAACTGCCGTGGTTTTGCGAAAACCACGGCAGTTCCAACTTAACATTTTCATGGCACCTGGGGAAGCTTTGTCTGGGCCGCTTCCCTAGCCACTTTGACAGAAATTACCTGAGCAGAGAAAAAATAAGGATCCCATGTATGGTCAATATGGTCTTTCCTTAGCTTCTTTGGCAGAAAAGAAGCATCACAAATTTCTGAAAAAGAAGACCTGTTTCTTTTCCCCAAAATTGATTGACCAATAGAGAAATAGTTGTCAATAATGGTCTTCTTTTGTCGCTTACGACCCATCAGAATTGTATTCTCACCATTAGTAATATATGAAGATGAGGAAAAGTCAAAGATGTTCAACCTTTTCCGCTTCCCTGAGAAACGATGACCAACCTCACTTGGAGAGTTTCCATTACAATGACAATTATCATTCAAAAAAGATAAGGGAGTCTGCACTTCTGATGGAAGACTTAACTTATCCTTTAAAACCAATGAGGCCGAGGAAGATGGGAAGCGACCATATAGACAAATGATATTCGTTTGGACAAAGAGTTGAGGGACAAATGATTGAATTTCAGTAGCCAATGAGAAAAAGAAAACATGAGCATGTTTGAAAAATAATAACCAGATCTGTTCAAGAGGGAGGAATACATTAAAAATTCCATGCTGAGGAGCACTCTGTCTTTTTCCAAAACCATTCATCTTGCTAAGGAGATAAAGACCATCATACTTATCACAAGAAAAGTTGGCAGAGATCTTTTGCCTTTTAGTGGGAGAAACCTCACAAATATCGAACTGAAGAAATCTGGTTCTTTTTCCCAATACCTTAACACCGATTGAGACACCTGAGAGAGGAGGTGGAAAGACTTGATTTTCCTTAAAAGGCATACCCTCTAAATCTCCTTCAAAAGAGCCCTTTCTTTGCCGTTTACACCATTCTGAGAATGAAGAGTCATAAAGGAAGCGTAGCCTTTTCCGCTTTCGTGACAAGATGTGACCAAGGTAAAGGGAGCTATCACTCAAAATTGGCAGAGGCACATGTACTTCCTTAGAGGAGTCAACATTGGTCTGTTTAGGTAATATGGGAGAAAAAGATGGAAGGTGCTTATGCAAACGCTTCTGAGTTGAAGGATGGAGAAGACGAGGACGTTTGATTGAAGTTATTTCATCCTCAAAATTTTCCCATTTCCTTTTCATTATCTGTCCATGCAAATCAAAATCAACCCTAATTCCATTTTCTTGAAAATATGAGATATAACATCCAAAAAAGTTGTCATATTCCACTTTGACAGATTTGGTCCCAAGCACAAAGACTTTAGCTTGAAAATGAGGAGAGATGACTTTACAGTGTTGAGCAACATGTCCTATAGAAAGGCAAGAAGGGCAAAACCGACTTATTTGTTCCAAGACAATTGATATATTCCCTATTTCTCCAAATGCCTGAAGAAGAGTGCGGATTTCCTTGAAATCAAAACCCATTCTTGAAAGATGGATTTTGAAGCGCAAGCCATAATCATTGAGAAGATTGTTTCTATCATAATAGATGAATTTGCCCAATCTATTGCCCAAAATTTTGGCTATCTCCTCATTGTAGAAGTACTTAGGTAATCCATGAACTTGAACCCACAAGGAAGCAGTAACTTTCAGCAGAGATGAAATTTGATCTATTGGACACAAAACTATGAAATACCCTTGAAGAAGCCATAACCCATGATTAACCATAAATGATAAATCCTCTTCAAATTGAAATTGAAGAAAGAAAGAATTGTGAGAGTGCTTGACTGCCGTGATCCACCCTCTGAGTTTCCAATGACTCATAATTAAAGCATGAAGCTTGGATGTATGGATCTTGCGGTTGTCCAGAACTCTTGCAAAACAATAACCAGCCATATAGAGAGAAAAATGTCCAGCAATGTAATGCACCCCCTCTCTATCAACTCCCAAAAACAAGAGCACAACAACAAACAAACTGCAACTCTGGTGAGAATTTTGCTACAACCAGATTGAAGAGTATAATAGCAGCAACCAGTTATGGAAAACACCAGAAAAATCTAAGCCTTCAATAAGTAATAGAGCTACTAATTTGCTAAAACTCTGTACCCACTCAATTCATAGAAATAGCACCAGACAGAGATATATATAAAAGAGAAGCAAGTGTAAGAATTGAAGCAGATTTGAGCTCAAACCAATGCATTCAGAGATGAAGATTTGAACTGATGCAAGACAAGATTAGCCAAGAGCGAGCAACTTTCAGCAGCGGATTAGACAAGCTTTCTGAGTTCTTTGACAGATTCGAATTTGGCAAACCCAACATAGATGGTCCCACGATGGAGCTTGATTTCAGAAAAATTGGAGCTTGATTAAAGAGGAACAAAGCCCTCCGATTGGAAACGGAACAGCGGCATCGGCGACTCAAACATGGGCAATCCTTGTTGGGGAACTAGCTTTGCACTTTGATTTCATGGAAGTGATGGTGAAGTAAGCATTGGATGATGAAAATGGCGATTTTGGGAATAGGGTTTGGGAGAGAGACGGAGCTCTCCAATTTTTTTCTAGGGGTGCTCCAGCCTTCAAGAGTGGGGAAACTGAGAGCAAGTCCTTCAGTCAACTCATGGACTTCGTGCATGTGAACCCAAAAACATTAGGTGAGATTGTTCACACCTCACTATTCAAACTACCATCCAACCATTTAATTCCATTTTCCCCTTTTTATCATGGCGAGTAATGCCAATTTTACTAATATTCTTATTAGGGTAAAGAGTCAAATCTAGTACTAAACTATTGCTAAAAGTAC
The DNA here is from genome assembly GCA_029929735.1 of Mimosa pudica. NCBI lineage: Eukaryota > Viridiplantae > Streptophyta > Magnoliopsida > Fabales > Fabaceae > Mimosa > Mimosa pudica. The sequence goes on from JAKELP010000024.1 coordinate 13,396,809, forward strand.
ACCCACATACAAGTGAATTTCCTGGCTCAAATCTAGCACTCATCAAGTACAAATTGGGTCAGATGTAGCAAAACTGTCAATTTTGACGGGTTTGACCGTTAAGTTTAACCCGAGTATGCCACGTCACCTGCCACATCACCCAGTTAGGCCACGTCACCTGCCAAGTCATCACCACATATATAAAAAGATTAAATGTTCAAATTCAGCACTCAAGTATTAGTAGTAAAGTTTACTTAACATAAAATAACAATTTTGAATTTCTAAATCTAACACTCATCAGTTACAAAATGGTTCAAATGTAGCAACTACGTCAATTTTTATGAGTTTGACTTTTAATTTTGACCTGATTAGGTCATGTCACTTGTCACATCGCCCTATTAGGCCATGTTACTTGCCACATCATCACCATCTTCACTATATCATCACCACATATCTGAAAATAAATTTCTAAAACCCACATCACCCTATTACAAATGTTGCAACTTTGTGAACTTTTCAGGGTTTGACCATTACTTTTGAATTGATGTAGCAAGTGACATGACACTTTTATATTTCGGCTAAAATATCATATTCTGGTGGTTATAGACCATACGCAGCAGCGTTACCTGGGTAGAAATATAAAATATTAACGTTCTGACATATAAATAAATGTCACAACGTAATAAATTATTTTTAAAAGTGTCATGTCATTTGCTACATCAGTTCAAAATTAATGGTCAAACCCTGAAAAGTTCACAGAATCGCTACATTTGTAATAGGGTGACGTGGGTTTCAATGATTTATTTTCATTTATGTGGTGATGGTGTAGTGAAGATGGTGATGATGTGACAAGTAATATGACCTAATAGGGCGATGTGACAAGTGACATGACCTAATCAGGTCAAAATTAAAAGTCAAACTCATAAAAATTGACGTAGTTGTTACATTTGAACTATTTTTGTAACTGATGGGTGCTAGATTTAAAATTCAAAATTGTTATTATATGTTGAGTGAACTTTACTAATACTTGAGTGCTAAATTTGAACCTTAATTTCATATATGTGGTGATGATGTGGTGATGACGTGGCGACGTGGCCTCACTGGGTGATGTGGCTGGTGACGTGGCCTAACTGGGGTGATGTGACATACTTGGGTCAAACCTAAAGGTCTAACCCGTCGAAATTGACGGTTTTGCTACATCTGACCCAATTTGTACTTGATGAGTCCTAGATTTGAGCCAGGAAATTCACTTTTATGTGGGGTGAACTTTTGACAATAGTTTAGTGCTAGATTTGACCCTTTACCCTTCTTATTATTTGTGTGCTTCTCTTCAATAACAAAGGGAGCGTGCTGCTTTACACTGTCTTTTGTTAATTTAATCAAAATAAATCGGGATCTCATCATATTATTTTCGAAAATAATTAGATTTAAAGGAGCTCTTATTTTTTGTTCATATGCTTAATTTTTAGGACTGACAATTGTTTTGAAAAAACATTGGATAACAATATGAAATTTTAATTTTTACTATATACTTATTAAATTTGTAAAACCATGTCAAATTTTATAAACATCATCAACAAATTTGTTATTAAATTAAATCTTTCCATTAGATGTTGTTCTACATCAGAGTTATATATGTATTGTAGGGAAAATGAATTATATATGTATGTATGTACGTGTGTGTATGTATTAATGTTTGACAGAAACAGCACGTACAGACATGTTATTAAGTATTCAATGTGAAGATGTGACTTCATTTTGGCTTTCTCCGTTTCTATTCACATGGGAAAAAGAGACCATAATCTACTAGCACTATCTTGTTATTAGTTTGTATACATTTTCTAATAAGCTTCCATTGATAATTAATTAAGGAGCTTATCCGATGCCTGACTTATATACTTACTCTCTTGAACTCAAAATATCAAAATCAAACTTTTCTGTGAGAAACAAAAATAATTTCCAGCTGAATTTAGTGTCACATAAATTGTAAACAGATTTATACTAGTTGAGACAGATGGTTTTGTTCTTGATTCCGGGAGCAATGGATGTAAAGGAATTATCAAAGACAAGGGGAGGGTGTAAAGGAGGTTATGTCATCAAACTAACCAATATTCCACCCATCATTGCTGCACTCATTGCAATCATTCAGGGGCTTCAACTGTGCTCAAATAGGAAATACTTCAAAGAGCGTGCTCAAATTATTATTCCTTCAAGGATAAAATTACAGGGCATGCATACTAGACTCATATTTGTTCATCATTAAGTAGTGGTGTGGACCATAATCCTAGAGACAACAATTCACGAGCGAATTAAATGGTCAAATAAGCTCATGACATGCTTAGTCATTATGTGTGCTTCAAAGACCAGCTGCCTAGCTCCTTCTTTACAAGGAGACCCTAGAGAGATATCATATGATCCAGCCTAACTTTTGGTGCCTTATTGTATGCTCATTGAGCATGTTATCCAGTTTGCACTAAACAAAATTGTAAACTGATCATACAAAAGATGTTTGAATCAAATGAAGGTGTGTGACTCTTTTCTTGCTCTCAGTCCCACTTAGCAGGAGCTCAACCAAAAACCGAATATAATGTTTCAATTTTAAAACAATTCCTTAAAAAAAAATACTAAATTTTCATGAAGTTTTTCCTTTCTTACTGACATTTTTTCTCTTAAAAGGCTCTCATAAAAATATGTAGTATTTCTTCGTTATCAAATACTCCCTCCCTCCGTTCCTGAATAAAAGATCACTTTAAGGAGGAGAGCTTGTACATAAATATAAGATCACTTTTTGATTTGACTCAAGTTTTTCCCAAATTACCCCTTTACTCCCTTCATCCAAAAAATAGTGATTTGAAGAAGGTGATATTTTTAAAACTTAGGTGAAGGTATTTTGGGAATTTTACATAATCCTAACTCATTGGAATGTCTTCCTTAATCTCTCCAAATTTACTAAAGTGATCTTATATTTAGGAACGGGGAGTATAAGATTTAAGTTGAATTAATTTTTTAGAGAAATTAACGAGATTAAATGAATTTTTTAATCATGACGTGTTTACCTATTAGTGTTAGATTATAATAATAACTTCCTAATCATGTGATGCAAACATCTATTGTTTCTGTTGCTTGTTGAGATGAGATTGAGAGGAATGCCCGGAATTTTTTATGGGGTTCAACAAGTGATAAGAAGAAAGCTCATTTGGTGGCGTGGGACAAAGTTTGTTATCCTAAAGTGTGTGGTGGATTGGGTCTTCGTCATGCTTCTCTTCAGAATAAGGCTTTTATGATGAAAGTGGGATGGGGGTTGGTGAATAACAAGGATGCATTGTGGGCCCAAGTAATTAGAAGTAAATATAATTGTGGTCAAGATTTGATCCCTATTATACGAGCAAAGAAGCCCGGGTCAAGAGTGTGGAGTGGAATTAAAGCTGTTTGGGAGAATGTTAAGAATGAGATTGAGGTTGTTCACAGGAATGAGGAGTATAAAGCTAGATGGAAGCTTGAGAGGAGTGTGATGTTCCCTGTCAGATCAGCATATATAGGGGTGGAAATAGGCTAGGCTTTAAACAGGGGCCTACGGCCTAGCCTTCAAAAAGCCTAGCCTAGCCTATTTAGTAAATAGGTCAGACTCATATACAGGCCTATCATTTGGCCTATTTAGTTAAACTAAATAGGCCAGACTTTTTTTCACAAGGCCTAGCCTACAAGCCTACAGGCCGGGCCTATTTAATTATTTTGTGATTTCTATTATAATATTGTATAAAATAAATAAAATATATAAATTAATTATAATAGTATCAACTTATTTGTGCATCTAAACTTCACATCTCATAATTTGTATACAAGTTTTAATAGGTGTAAAGACATATATAAAATTAGAAGTATAAAATTTCAAGCCTATTTAAGAGTCAACATTTTAAGTAGGCTTTTAAATAGGCTTTCAGGCCTTGTTAGGCCTTTTGAAGGCCTAGGCTCAGGCCTAAAATTAAAATTACAAGTAGGCTCAGGCTCAGACTTACAGTCTAGATTTTTAAACAGGCTCAGGCCTATTTTAACTAAGCCTACCTAAGCCTAGCTTATTTCCATCCCTAAGCATATATGAAAGTTGCTGATTTTAATGCTGAGGAGGATCAATGTTGGAGGAACATTTGGAGGCTCAAGGTCCCTCAGAGATGTAAAATGCAGATGTAGTTTTTTATGCATGATAGACTTCCTACTAATGAGAGGTTGCTTGAATGGAGAATTCATTCAGATGGTTCTTGCGCGTCGTGTCATTCGCAGTTGGAATCAACAGTACATGTGTTAAGAGAATGTGGTAATGCTAAAGAGGTTTGGCTTAACTTGGGAATCTCTTTTGCAAATAAAGAATTTTGGGAAAGTAATTTACATGATTGGTTAAGGAAGAATGTGAAGATGCGTAGAGGGTATGAGATGGATAACTGGAATGAAGTTTTTTGTGTGTCTTGTTGGTTGATTTGGAGGAATGAAGTGACCCATAATAATGAATGTTCAAGGGTGTATGAAGTCATAGCAGAGATCAAAGGCATTATTAGATGTATGTATAGGGCGAAATCTGTCTTGCCCAATTTAAGGATGTAGGTTAATTTTTTGTTTGTATTTTCCTTCCTTTTTATCAAAAAAATAATAATAGTAACTTCCTTATTCAACCTTTTTAAGATTTTCTAAAAAGGTTAAACATCACCTCTATCCATAATATATTTATATTATGAATTGAAAGAAAGCTACTTTAATATTTGTCTAAAAATTAGTCCATCCTATTATTCATAGACCGCATTCAATTTCAGATATTGCACTACCCTATGTAATTAATAATGTTTCTAAGTTTAAAATTTTGGGAAAATGCTATTTAAATCCCTCCGAATATACAAAAGGACAATTCATGAACTCAAACTTCCAAAAGGATCATGAAGGAACTAGGACCTAGTTGACATTTTAAATTTGTGTGAAAAGTCCAAATTGCCCTAATCATAAAACAGAAATTACTAACTACCCTTACACCCACCATTTTCAATAGGGTGGTTAGTAATTTCTGTTTTATGATTAGGGCAATTTTGTCTTTTCACACAATTTTAAAATGTCAACTAGGTCCTAGTTCCTTTATGGTCCTTTTGGAAGTTTGAGTTCCTGAATTGTCCTTTTGTATATTCGGAGGGATTTAAATGACATTTTCCCTAAAATTTTTAATATTTCTTACCTCAATTAATAATTATTGTATTCATCACCTCTTTGTCTCACTCATTTCCCTCCCCTCTCTTACTTTGAACTTTCGCGGGTTAATTAATTAGTCGTAATGATAAAACATTTGTAACATCCTCAAAATTTAATTCAGGATTTGAAAATATTTTAGTAAACGACCATTAGAATATTTGAGAATTATTAGAAATTTTTGGAATTTTTGGAGACTTTTGGGATGTTTTCGGAGTTTTGGGATAATAGGTGTCTAAATAATTACTCAAACATTTGAAGAAATAGAAATATGAGAGAATAGTGAAATCCAAAATATTTTGAAAGTTAAGAAGATTAGAGGCTTAATTTAGTGGATTTTAATTAAAAGAGTACATTATGGTAATTTCCGGTATAAGTTACACAATCCATCACAATAAAGCACCAAAACAAACATGGCCTTAGCCCTTCTCCCTTAAGTTGCTGACAGACCCCCCCCCTTCATATGAAACCCAATTAGCCTCATTCATCCTTCCCTTCACCATCTTCATTCTCACTCCACCACCACACCCACACACTTTGATTTCTCACTTTCCCACCACATCCATTTCCATTTTTCACTTGCTCTCTCCTTCCAAATCGCGTGGGACTTGTTAGTTTCCCTTACTTCTCGTGTTTTCAAAACCCAGCATCTTCCTCCACTGTTTTCCGGCGAGTCTGGCCGGCGGACGACGGTAGAAGACGGCGGTGAAGGTGAGTTTTCCGTTTGTGGTTGTTTCTCAAGCTATTCTTTCCTTTCAACCTTGTTTTTCATATTTTCCTTTCATTTTCTGTGATAATTCGGTCAGCCCTCTTGTGGCTACTTTCCGGCGAGATTCAAGACATTTTCCGACGGGTCTTGACTACTCTTTCACTTTGAAACCATGTAAGCATCCCTACCTAATGGATTTTTGGATTTTTAGATAAAAGCTCTCTCTTTTGAAGTTAGGGTTCTTGGTTATACTAAAATTTTTGGGATGTTAATGCTTTAATATGAACATTAAGACATTGGATTTGAGTATTCTTGGGAACAATTGGATTTTCTAAAGGAGATTAAGCATTTGAGAATTTTTGGTGAAGATTGGGATTCTTTGAAGTTAGGGTGTTGCCATATTTGACTATTTAGTGCTTTAAACAAAAATTTGTGAATATTTAAATGGTTAATTGAGGATTTTTTTGAAGGTAATTGATTTTATTGAAGTTAGGAATTATTTTGTGAATTTATGGAACTTTTCATGACTTTTTGAATTGGAGTTTTGTTAATGTTAGATGATTTAAATGAAGTGGTGGGTAGTAAATGTTTGTTGAGGTTATATTAGGATGATGAAATATTTGTCTTAGTTGGATTGGTGTTGGTAAAGGAATTTGATAGTTAAAGTGTTGATTAAACGAGAGTTTGGTTAGGAAAAGGAGTGTTTGAATAAATTGGTGGATTATGAATGCTTGTTAAGGTTATTTTAGGATGTTGGAATATTGGTTTTTGGTTGGATTGGTGTTTGAAAGGGAGTTTGAAAGTTTAAGTATTGGAAAGGAAAATGTGGTTATGTGAAGGTATGTTAGAATGTGGTGATATGCTTGAGAGTTAGGAAAACCATGTTTTAGTGCCAAATCAATATTAATGGAGTGGTTTTAGTGAATTCTGCATGATTGGGCAAATTTTGGCCAAGAGTGATGTGAAATGGTAAAGTTGAATACTGTAGAATTATAATTGGTTAAGGGAATTATAGAGATGTAAAAGATATAGTTTATTTCTGATATTGGAAGTAATTATTACTTCAATAATTGTTTAGAATTAGTTTGGATGAGTGGTCAAAGTCACTGATATTGTGTCTTGACCATTAGCAGCTCATTGTGCGATTTTTGGTCGGCAATGCTTCGAGTGGAGCTCGCGGAAGGCAATAATTGAAGATATATAGTGCTGTTTTTGAACTTGAACAGGTAATCACGCTTAACTGACTGTGATACTGAGGGTGACGGTAGTTGAGGATTTTCTAACATCCTCTTCTACTTATAAATATAAATGAAATGAGTTCAGATTATTTTATATTCAAATGTGGGCTATAGGGTACCTTTCAACTGAACTGTACATTATATATATTTATATTTATATAAATCTTTTGTATGTTGCATGACACTGATTATTAGTACCGTCGGCCGATGTAACCTATCGATTTGGGCAAATCGATAGGTTAATTGTACGGGTTCCTCGAATTATAAAGGAACCAGGGATTTTCACATTGATTAGAGTGGTCCCTCGTTATGCTTTTCGGATTGTAGACCGGGCACAGTGTCACACACGTTTATTTTTGTCTATTGAGAGATGGATGTATCTGTTCTGTATATATATTCGTAAATGTTATGTGTTGTATGCAGGTTTTGAACTGTTATACCCTCCACTACCCCACTTCTGAGTGTCACAGTGGGTTAAGTAGTGATTACTGAGACATAGTTTTGTCTCACCCCATTCCCTTTATTTTTTTTTCAAGTGATCATGCCCAGAGGGAAGCAGAGAGGAAGGGGAAAGGATTGGCCGGCCCACACTAAGACAGTGAGTAGGCCGGAGATGATCTATAAGGAATATATATTGTCATTTATTAGGTTGCATCCGCTTCCGCATTTGTTTGTATTGTTTTGAATAACTAATTTGTTTGATGACTGAATTAAATGTTTCTGTTGGGTTTTGGTTGGGTTATGGATACTGTTATAGTTAAATGTTTCTGTTGGGTTTTGGTTGGGTTATGGATACTGTTGGGAAAATGTGGTTATGTGAAGGTATGTTAGAATGTGGTGATATGCTTAAGAGTTAGGAAAACCATGTTTTAGTGCCAAATCAATATTAATGGAGTGGTTTTAGTGAATTCTGCATGATTGGGCCAATTTTGGCCAAGAGTGATGTGAAATGGTAAAGTTTAATACTGTAGAATTATAATTGGTTAAGGGAATTATAGAGATGTAAAGGATATAGTTTATTTCTGATATTGGATACTTCAATAATTGTTTAGAATTAGTTTGGATGAGTGGTCAAAGTCACTGATATTGTGTCTTGACCATTAGCAGCTCATTGTTCAATTTTTGGTCGGCGATGCTTCGAGTGGAGCTCGCGGAAGGCAATAATTGAGGATATATAGTGTTGTTTTTTAACTTGAACAGGTAATCACGCTTAACTGACTGTGATACTGAGGGTGACGGTAGTTGAGGATTTTCTAACATCCTCTTCTACTTATAAATATAAATGAAATGAGTTCAGATTATTTTATATTCAAACGTGGGCTATAGGGTACCTTTCAACTGAACTGTGCATTATATATATTTATATTTATATAAATCTTTTGTATGTTGCATGACACTGATTATTAGTACCGTCGGCCGATGTAACCTATCGATTTGCACAAATCGATAGGCTAATTGTACGGGTTCCTCTGATTATAAAGGAACCAGGGATTTTCACATTGATTAGAGTGGTCCCTTGTTATGCTTTTCGGATTGTAGACCGGGTACAGTGTCACACATGTTTATTTTTGTCTATTGAGAGATGGATGTATCTGTTCTGTATATATATTCGTAAATGTTATGTGCTATATGCAGGTTTTGAACTGTGGTACCCTGTAGACACTCCACTACCCCACTTCTGAGTGACACAGTGGGTTAAGTAGTGATTACTGAGACATAGTTTTGTCTCACCCCATTCCCTTTATTTGGATTGTTTTGATTAGCAGTTGAATTATATTTAGGCTAATAATATATTAGCAGGTTGGTATTTTACAACATTCATCCACATGTCATATTGACTTCTATACATCAATTTCAGCCCCGTCCAATCCGCTTTCAGATCCAACAAAGGGAGTACTAAAATGAATGACAATATTTTCCATTCTGAGATTCTTCAAATTTCATAACAAATAATTTTATACCCATTGTTTGTATTTAAAAATTTTGAATTCACTACTTTTTTTAATGACAAATTTATTTTTTAAAAAATTTATAGTTATCAAATTAAACTTAATTTTGATTTTGTTTACAATAAAATAAAAATTTATTAAAAATGTTATAGTTAATTAAATTAAAACATGAACCATTTAAATAAATATGAATTACTATATAAAAAATAAATTATCTTCATTAAAATGAGAAACAGAATAATAGCTAGAAGGTGATCATACCAAAAATGTAACTTGATGTAAATGAAATTTAAATTCGCACACACTCTGATATCAAATGTTATAAATGATATCAAACATTATAAATGAAATGCAAACTGTTAAGCGAAAAACTTTAAATGCTATCAAACACGATTTCAATTCCTATATTACCATATATATTTCATTGAAAATAAAAAGGTTTCGTGCATCGCCACGAGTTAAATGAGTCAACCTAAATGATTATTATCATGCCTAAATTCGAATTAGTCTGGATCGTTGATGTACATGAAAGATGACTTACATTACGATAAAAAAACAAAAGGAAAAAAAAAAGAAATGTTATAAACATGTGGGTTGGGTAGCCCTTCTTCTAAAAAAAGGTGAATGGGCATTATGACCCGCAAATCGACCCGATAGCCACGTGGTTACCCGGTGACCCGCTTCTGTCATCCTCATGAAAATGTAACCCCAATCTGAACATCGTCGTCTTATAGTAGAAGGAAGAAACGGATCCATTTTTCTTCATCCACAAACAATAATTCCACACTTTATTCACCTCGCCGTTATTCACCCTCTTTATTCACCTCGCTGTTATTCGCCCTCATTATTCTCCTATAGGTATTGAAGAAGCCTTGAACCCTAAATTTTGCTTCATCAAATCCCTTTAAATCTTGGTTTTCTTTTTTAAATCCCTCGCACTGCTTCTTGCTTTCTTTCTTTTTAGCTTCATTTTGATTACTAGTTACTTGTATGTTGTTGTTGAATAATAGATTTGATGTTTATTAGCATTATGTTTGTTAATTCTTAATATTATCATCCTTTAGAAATTGTTTTCTTTATTTGTAATGCATGATTTGGCTCGGAGTGAAGTTTGTGTTTAAGTTGTTTCCTGCTGCTTATTGATATGTGAATTTAGAAGCTATAGACACAAATAGTCAATTGCACAGCTTAGTTAAACCTGGAAATATTTCTCATTAAAAGGTCTGCCTATGGTTCACATTTTTTGGCTCATCAATAATGGAATATTTATCTTTGGGTTAAAGGTCATTTTGGCCAACAAATAATTACCAAAGTATCAATTTGGCCAACAAACAATAAATGGTTTTAATTTGACCAATAAACAATAAAAAGGTCCCAAATTGGCCAATGGTGTTAAGTTGGCTTTAACACTGTTAGTGAAAGTGCCATGTCACCAAGAAATTTGCCATGTGGACCTTGCCACATGGACAAGTGACATTTCATTACTTATTTTTTCTAAAAGTATGAAATCCAAAAGAAAATATTCCAAATCTGCCATCAATCACTAACCTTGTTTTTATCTGAAACATCAAACTTAAATCCTTTTTGGCTAAACTATGTTTTTGTCCCTTAACTTTGGAGAAAGTCATGTTTTGGTCCCTTAACTTTGAAAAGTGTGTTTTTAGTCCCTTGATTTTGGAGAAAGTAATCGTTTAGTCCTTTAACTTTGAAAAGTGTGTTTTTAATCCTTTCACATTTGGGTCAAAGTATGTTTTTGGTCCCTTAAATTTGGAAAAAGTCATGTTTTAGTCCCTTAACTTTTAAAAGTGAAGGGACCTAAAACACATTTTAGACCTTTTTAAAGGACTAAAAACATTCTTTTAATCAAAGTTAAGGACTAAAATATGACTTTCTACAAAATTAAGGGACCAAAAACATACTTTATCCATCCTTTTTTTATTTGAAACATCAAGCCAAGATGTGGAGAGGTATGAACCCTGATTACAAAGAAAATCTCAAACCAACCTTGTAATCCCCATTGACCCGCTTCTCAAGCTTATTACTATACCCGCTTGGAGCCTTACATTACGGTCGGTATTTCATCACCGCCACCTGCCTCTTTGACCACAACCACCCTCGCCATCGAGACCACCATCGACGCCATAGAATCAACCACACGTAAGTTTCAAGTTCCACCTCCTCATCTTCCTCCTTCTCATATCTCATCTCCATCAACACCCTACATCTCCAAGCTTTTGTTGGTGCGATGGTTGATGACATATTTGGGTTATAATTAATTGTTTGACATTTTCTTTTCGGCTTCATATGTTTGCACATCTGGGTTTGTTGGCAGATTTGGAATATTTCCTTGTTGAATTTCATATTTTAAAAAAAAATAAGTAGGCAAATATCTACATGGCAAATTTCTTGGCGATGTGGCACTTTTACTAACAGTGTCAAAGCCAACTTAACAGCATTTGGGACCTTTTTATTGTTTATTGAGACGATTTATTATTATTGTTTGTTGCCAAATTGATACTTTGGTAATTGTTTGTTGGCCAAAATGACCTTTAACCCTTATCTTTGACATGCAGTTATAAGTTCTTTTGAGGTTTGTCTCCAGTGTGATCGTGTCAGACATGCAGGTTTGACCACCTTCTTTTCTCTGCTTATTTGTTATAGTATGTTATATTTGGCTAGTTTTAAGGGATGCTTTACAAATTGAAGGAACTAGCTGCATATTTTATTAGAGTAAAAGCAACTAAATAGCATATTGTGAACAACTGTTATACTGTTAGAAAATTATGGCTTGTAGCACTTTTCTGTACCCACATGTAATGCTTCATAACTAGAATAACTCTTAAAAAATGCCTTATAATGGAACCTGGATTGTGTACTTTGTGCAGGCATCACGAGCAAGGTTATTCAAGGAATATAAAGAGGTTCAACGGGAGAAAACAGCTGATCCAGATATTCAGCTCGTCTGTGATGATTCTAACATTTTCAAGTGGACAGCCCTTATCAAGGTATGCTTAGTCCTATGGAAGAAAACATATAAGACATGTTTGTGTTTTTTCAGATTGGTTTGATTTAGGTTGATCCCTTTTATTTCTGTGTAGGGACCATCAGAGACTCCATATGAGGGGGGTGTTTTCCAGCTTGCTTTTGCTGTTCCAGAGCAGTATCCTTTACAACCCCCTCAAGTGCGATTTTTGACTAAAATATTTCACCCAAATGTACATTTTAAGGTAGGATCCCTCACAAAGTGACTTTCATTTTATCTTGGTGCCTTTTTCTTATAAATTTCGTAATGTTTTGATACACACACGCAGAGTAATAGTTATTTTCCTTTTCAGACAGGGGAAATCTGTCTGGATATCTTGAAAACTGCTTGGAGCCCGGCTTGGACACTTCAATCTGTCTGTAGGGCTATAATAGCCCTCATGGCCAATCCAGAACCTGACAGTCCATTGAATTGTGATTCAGGTTCACAAACTTTTTTCGCCTTTTCATCAATTACATATCTGATTCAAGGGCAAGACTTCATTTAATTGTCCTGCTTGGTGATATATTTCATCTTGTTTTTTAAGATCTAATTTAAGGCAGAGGATTCAAAACATATATATCTGTTGGGACTTTTCTCTTTACATCTTACCTTCCCCATTAATTTTTGTTGCATAGACTGGGAGGCCATATTTGCATTAGCAGTGGTGTTTGACACTTTTTTCCGTCATTTTGTTATTGATTGTAGAAGTGTCTTCTATGGTATTTTTCTATTCTTGGATGACTTGATTTTCTTTATCTGAAATTCTAGGATGAACTGATAAATTCAACCTATTTTATTGTTTTTTGGAATATTAAAAAGTTAGCTGTATACATGCTATAGGGCTGAATGATTACATGTTATTCTGAAGTCAACTGGATGCTTTGCATGCATGGATTTATTCATTTGGAGACTGTTGCAGAAAAAATATAGAATGCATGATTTTTTCTCTTTTATTTTACTTGAAAACATCATATGTATATTTCTTTTGGGACTGAAGAATTCAAAGAGTATTGTCGAAAGCACTAGTAAAGGCATTTTTGTGCACAGGTAATCTTCTTCGTTCGGGTGATGATAGAGGGTTCCAATCCATGGCCAGAATGTACACCAGACTAGCAGCAATGCCAAAGAAAGGCTGAATTATTTGGGAATCCAGAAAGCTCGTTCGTTGTGTATTTTTCTAACTGTAATAAGTGCTCTTGCGTAAATATATGATTGTTATGTGCGATGTGTTAATACTTTATACCATAACATAGTTTAAAGAAGTCAGCAGCTGGTATGGACAGTTCTTCTATTCTATACCTGCTTCATATTATAGATTTCGGGACACGAGCATAGATGTCTGTCATTGTGGTTGGTGGGATATATATTTCCGTCATTGTGTGTGTGTGTGTGTGTCACATGTTTCAAGGGAAGCTAATGATTTTGCTGACCGCTTAGCAAAATTAGGACACACAATAGCTGAGAATTTTTTGTTTTTTTTGAGGAACCACCTGATGTTCTTAGTCTGACATAGGCTTTTAGCAGTAGAAATGTAGCTGTGAGGCTTTAGCTAACCATGTATTATAATCTTTGATGTTATGTAGTATCCAGTTTCACTCAAAAAAAAAGGGGAAAATGCCATTTAAATCCCTCCGAATATACAAAAGAACAATTCAGGAACTCAAACTTCTAAAAGGACCATGTAGGAACTAGGACCTATTTGACATTTTAAAATTGTGTGAAAAGACAAAATTGTCCTAATCATAAACAGAAATTACTAACCACCCTTACACCCACCATTTTCAATAGGGTGGTTAGTAATTTCTGTTTTATGATTAGGACAATTTTGTCTTTTCACACAATTTTAAAATGTCAACTAGGTCCTAGTTCCTTCATGGTCCTTTTAGAAGTTTGAGTTCCTGAATTGTCCTTTTGTATATTCGGAGGGATTTAAATGACATTTTTCCAAAAAAAAATATACTGGTATCGAATAGTTTGGGAAATTCTGAAACCAAACACAATTCAGTAATAAAATGCGTTATGTTGGGGCTAATGTCTCAATGGTGAAAATTCTTATATTTTATCGTTATGACATGTTTTAATTTAATGGTCTAAAATTCGTTTCATAATTTTGGTTAAAGAAAAATAAACCACTACTTAAAAGTCTTCATTGGTTACTCTATTACATTGTTTAGGAAGATTTAAACGTTATTATTATTATCATTATTATTATTCAATTCTCATATAATAATATGAAGTATGAATGAACTAATCAAAAGCACTAAATGTTTTAAAATGGCACGGTACAATATCTGAAATGTGAGGGTGCAATAAAGAGTTGTAGTTTTTTACCATTTTTATTTATTATTCAACAAGTATTTTACCCGTGCGATGCACGGGGCATTTTTATTTTTAATGAAATCATATACTATGGGAATATGAAGGTTTTTGGATATTCAAAGTTAAGTATATTAAATGATATTTAATGTGTTATATGATAATGATTAGGTTGTGGGTTCGAATCAGCAGAGGTTAGGTTGCCCACTATATTATCTTCCCCAATACCCTCAGCAAGTGAGGACTAGAACTAGATTGACCTTTTTTTTATTTAAAGGTTGAACCTTTTTTATTTAATACTTTTATCTTCTGTTTTATATTTGGTGTATCTATTAATATAGTTAGGATAAATTAATAATATCATGTGAAGACATCAATAGTTATCAATGAAGTCTTTGAGTTTTCAATACTTAATAATAACTCATTAAGTTTTATCAAGTATCAACAACTCACATCATATGTGATTTAACATCACCTAAGTTCCTAATAATTTTTAATATAATTTAATGACTTTTTATGATATAATTATGATTAATTAATTTTCCTTATGTCTTAGTTGTAATTTTCCTTTAGAATGCATTATACAGAAAGACTGTCATGAACTCAGAATTAAACTGTTAATAGTCAGCTTAAAAAATTTGTTGAAATATAAGTTACTATTAGGCGCCATCAATTTACGATCGCCCAAGATAATTTAAAACTATTTCAGCTGCAATCGAAATATTATACATATCGTTGTCTAATTTATTATTTTGTGCAGCACATATATTTATTTGAGTTCATTTTCCGGAAAATTTTCCAATTTAACTGCTTTTCTCCATGACAAGACTATTGAGGAAGGTTCGGGCTTCAGCCTTCAAGGGTGGGGAAAGTGAGAGCAAGTCCTTACAGTCAACTCATGGACTTTGTGCATGTGAACCCAACAAAACATGAGGTGAGATTGTTCACACCTCACTATTCAAACTACCATCCAACCATTTAATTCCATTTCCCCTTTTTTTCATGACGAGTAATGCCAATTTTACTAATATTCTTATAATTTGTCTGCTTCACTTCTATAACAAAGGGAGCATGCTACTTTACACCGTCTTTTGTTAATGTAATTTAAATTGATTGGGAATCATCATCTTATTATTTTTGAAAATAACTAGATTTAAAGGAGTTGTTATTTTTTTCATATGCTTTAATTTTTAAGACTCACAACTGTTTCGAGAAAACATTGGATAACAATATGAAATTTTAATTTTTACTATATATTAAATTTGTAAAACCATATCGAATCTTATAAAGTATAAACATCATCAAAAAATTTGTTATTAAATTAAATTTTTCCTTGATATTACCATGAGATATTGTTCTACATCAGAGTTATATCTATATATTTATTGTGGGAAATGAGAATTATATGTGTGTGCATGTACATGTGTGTGTGTATTAATGTTTGACAGAAACAGCACCTACAGACATGTTATTCAGTATTCAATGTGAAGATGTGACTTCATTTTGGCTTTCTCCGTTTCTATTCACATGGGAAAAAGAGACCATAATCTACTAGCACTATTTTGTTAGTCTGTAAACATTTTCTAATAAGTTTTCATTGATAATTAAGGAGCTTATCCGATGCCTGACTTATCTACTTACTCTCTTGAACACAAAATATCAAAATCAAACTTTTCTGTGAGAAACAAAAATAATTTCCAACTGAATTTAGTGTCATATAAACTGTAAACAGATTTATACTAGTTGAGACAGATGGTTTTGTTCTTAATTCCGGGAGCAATGGATGTCAAGGAATTATCAAAGACAAGGGGAGGGTGTAAATAAAGGAGGTTATGTCATCAAACTAACCAACATTCCACCCATCATCGCTGCACTCATTGCAATCATTCACGGGCTTCAACTTTGCTCCAACAGGAACTACAAACAGGTGAATATTTCCACCGACGGTGGTGAGCCTACTTCAAAGAGAGTGCTCAAATTGTTATTCCTTCAAGGATAAAATTATAGGGCATGCTAGACTTATATTTGTTCATGATTAAGTAGTGGTTTGGACCATAATCCTAGAGACAACAATTCACGAGCGAATTAGATGATCAAATAAGCTCATGACATGCTTAGCCATTATGTGTGCTTCAAATAAAGACCAGCTGCCTCCTTCTTTACAAGGAGACCCTAGAGAGATATCATATGATCCAGCCTAACTTTTGGTGCTAGCCTTATTGTAAGTTCATTGAGCATGTTATCCAGATTGTACTAAACGAAATTGTAAACAGATCATACAAAAGTTGTTTGAATCAATTGAAGGTGTGCGAGTCCTTT
The DNA here is from genome assembly GCA_029929735.1 of Mimosa pudica. Lineage (NCBI taxonomy): Eukaryota > Viridiplantae > Streptophyta > Magnoliopsida > Fabales > Fabaceae > Mimosa > Mimosa pudica. The sequence continues at coordinate 13,413,567 of JAKELP010000024.1, forward strand.
CTTGCTATTAGTCCTTAGAAGGAGCTCAGCCAAAAACCGAATATAAATTTTAATTTTAAAAAAATCCTTATTAAAACAATACTAAATTGTAACGTAGTTTTCATTTCTTACTAACATTTTTCCTAAAACACTTATAAAAAGATGTACTAGTATTTCCTCGATTTTAAATATAAGATTTAAGTTATATTTTTTATTGAAAAAATTAAAGAAGTTAAATGAACTTTTTTAATCATGGCGCTTTTACTTATTAGTGTTAGATTATATAGTAACTGTATTCAAACTTTTTAAGATTTTCTAAAAAGGTTAACCTATAATGAATGGAGTATCAACTACTTTAATATTTGTCTAAAAATTACTTCATCCTATTCATAGACCGCATTCAATTTCAGATGTTGTATACCCTATGTAATTAACAGACCTCAATTATGATTTGGGCAATCGTTGTTTTATTTAAGATGTTAGCTAAATTACACACTACTATTATACTCCCTCCGGTCCCTAATGTAAGAGCTAGCCGTAAAAAAAACGCTTCTTAAAAAAACATGTGAATGTTAGTTGGGTGTCTGGAGTTAATGCTTCTTTTCCAAAATTGCCCATATTTATTATGGTACTTTTAAGAGAGAGAAATATATAAACATTAATAAATATGAAAGAGAGTCAGGGGTAAAATAGGAAAAAATGCATTAAATGAGGAGAGAATATAGGGTGAGCTCTTACATTAAGGACCAAAATCATTCAAATTTTGGGCTCTTACATTAGGGACTGGAGGGAGTACTAAGTTACTTTGAACTTTCGCGGGTTAATTAGTCGGAAGGCTAAAGTATACTTTTAGTCCCCTATGTTTGTTTCAAGTTTCAATTTAGTCCTTTATATTTGTAAAGTACACTTTTAGTCCCTTTTTACTAACACCGTTAGTTTAACTTAACGAAAAATGATAACTTAACAATTTTAAATGATTATTAAATATTAAAAAAAATGTTTAGATTAAAATATTTGAGTGTAATTATTCTTATATTTCAAAATTTATCATTTTTTGTACAATTCAATTATAAAATAATCATTTAAAATTGTTAAATTAACATTTTCCATTAAGTTAAAGTAACGGTGTTAGCAAAAATGGACTAAAAGTGTACTTTCCAAACATAAAGGACTAAATTGAAACTTGATGCAAACATAAGGGACCAAGAGTATACTTTAGCCTTAGTCCGAATGATAAAACATGAGTCCACACGTCAAATTGACTTCTATATATCAATTTCAGACCCGCTCAATACGCTTTCAGACCCAATAAAATATCATTTTTATTTTTGTTTGTCAGTAATTTTTTCTTCACTTATAAAAAATATTCGAATGTGAAACCTTCCAAATTCAATCAATCTAACTAGCTTTTCCTCCGACATCTTCATCAGCATCACCAAACACCAATCACGAGCATCCCATGGTCCCCACATAGTACAACTCATTAAATGAACGCGCTTCTGCATATGCTGTCTTCACAGAAGAAACTCACACACACACACACGTACACACACACACACACATGACATATAGTGTACATATGTACTATATATAGATATAAATGATTGAACTAGATTCTGGGTATTGATCATTGGGACCTAAAGTTGAGAACCCAGGATTAAAGTTTTGTTCTTTTACAACAATGTGGGTGGTGTCATCGAGTATGATGAGGATAACAATGGTTGTTTTTGGGGTCTTGTTTGGAGAATTAATAGTGGCTATGGCAGCGAGTAGTAGTTCAAGTGAGAGTACTAGAGAATTGGATCAGACACCAACGTGGGCTGTTGCTGCTGTTTGTTCTGTCTTCATTTTGATTTCTATTTTTCTCGAGAAGGGTCTTCATGTAGTTGGAACCGTAAGTCTCATAATGAAACTTCTCTCTGCTTAGATTCAGTATTCTGATCTGAATGAATATCAAATCAGAAATAAAGTTGTATTGTAAACCAATCAGTTTTCTTTTATTTTTCTTCAGTTTAACTTTTGGCTTTAATGGCGGGTGTTATTTATTAGTTGAGGGGACAATAAAGTCTCTGCCAGTTTTTAATTTTATTTTTAGTTTTCTACTTTGATTTTATAATATAATTGGGTGGAAGATACAAGCACCTGCTTGATGATGATAATAATAATAAGAAGAATCTGAGTTTATTGAATTTATTAGTGGACTTCCCTTTCATCATATGTCATTTGGTCTCTTCAGTGGCTAGGAGGAAGACGCAAGAGGGCTCTGATTGAGGCTCTTGAAAAGGTTAAATCTGGTAAGATTCTCTTCAAGCACTTGTTTGCATTAAAGAATATAATAATGGAACATAGTTGAACAAAAGGAATGAAACAAGTTCCCACTAGCATATGTTGGTCAACATGGTAGATACCTTAGCCATCTGACCGAAGTTAATTTAAGTTATTAGGTTCAATTAATGGCCATAGGAAAAACAAATCCTATGTTAGGACTAGGAGACCCCTTGCTACCTTCAAGGGGCCTCAGTTGGATCAAGCTGGATTAGACAAGTTCCTAGTTATAGGGTTTAGATACTAGTGGTTCTATTGGAAAGATGTGTTATGCATCACAAGTGTAATTTTTTATTAAAAAGTGTCATGTACTTTTGTTGTTGCAGAGTTGATGATTCTGGGGTTCTTATCATTGTTGCTGACATTCGGGCAAACATACATATTGAGAATATGCATATCTCAAACGGCAGCAGATAAAATGTTGCCATGTGCAGCTGATGGAACCAACGATTCTTCTTCAAGAAGGAGACTTTTGTCTTATCAACACAGGTTCTTAGCAGAAGATTCTTCCTCTTCTACGTGCAAGCAGGTAGATACCTGTGTTTTTAATTCCCCTTACCAAAATTTTATCAAACTAACATTTATTTCTTACAATTTTCCTGGTTTATTTTATATTAAATCTCTCTTCCTCTTTTTTGTGGTATATAAGGGGTATGAACCACTTGTATCAGTAAATGGGCTGCACCAATTGCACATCCTAATATTCTTCTTAGCAGTCTTCCATGTCTTGTACAGTGCTGTCACCATGCTGCTTGGCAGACTTAAGGTCCTCTCTTCTTAATTCTCTAGTTGTTCTATACATCAAAATCAATTTTCCTTGTATAACAGCTTGGATAAATTTTTTTATTTGTAAATAGTATGGCTTCCTAAAGATTATACTAGCCATATGGATTTGATTTTAACAGAAGGATGATTTTGGTGTGAATTTGTGTAGATTCGTGGTTGGAAGGCCTGGGAGGAGGAGACTTCATCTCAGGAGTTCTCCAATGGTAATATATACTCCCTCCGGTCCTATTTATAAGTCGCCAACCGCCTAAATTGTACATACCAAGGAATGGAGGTTAATGGAAGTTGCATCATTAAATTAGTCTTATTTTTTTTGTCTTTTCCATTTTTGCCCCTTCCACCTTTATCACTATGGCCCACTACCTTTTCTCCCTCTTCATTAATCCTCTATCTATAAAAGTGTCTTTTTCATCTTCTCTCTCTTCTCACCTTCCAATGTTCATTTTCCAATGTAAGGGTATATTAGGAAAATTTTAATAAATGAGTTAGTTAGTGGTAGTTGGTGACTTATATTAAGGACCAAAATTTAGAGGCGGTTGGCGACTTATAAATAGGACCGGAGGGAGTACCTCTTAAGTTTTGTTAACTTAGTAGAAATAACAAATTGTACAACATAGGATCTTTGGAGAGGTTAAAAAGTAATGTCTTAATTTATGATCCTTCAAGATATATACTTCAATCTCATGCTTGTGTTGTGCAGATCCTTCAAGATTCAGGCTTACTCATGAAACCTCATTTGTGAGAGCTCATGCCAGTTCTTGGACTAGATGTACTTTATTTTTCTACATTGTAAGCACCTTTTTTAATAACATGTAATGAATGTTATTAAAATATTACTCCGTATTACAGTATTATTCATTGTAATATGTTCCAAAGAGCTCATTATTTGGTTTTTGATTGCAGAAATGTTTCTTCAGGCAATTTTATAGGTCAGTTCGTAAGGCTGATTACTTGGCTTTGCGCAATGGATTTATCTTTGTGAGTGTTTTAATCCTTAGAATACTAATTAAATTATTTCAATAAGTTAGAGGAATTAAACTAGCTACCATTTTTTGACAAAATAAATGATGTACTGTATGTACAGGTTCACCTTGCTCCTGGAAGTCAATTCAACTTCCAAAAATATATAAAAAGATCCTTAGAAGATGACTTTAAGGTAGTTGTGGGAGTAAGGTAATCATTTGAAATGGTATTTTTAATGAATTATTAGTGCATTGTTTCTTTGTAAACTTGAATTTATGCTTACTCTGTCTAACATATTTCTTTGTTGTGACAGTCCTGTCCTGTGGGCATCATTTGTGGTCTTCTTGTTGCTAAATGTTAATGGTAAGTAAACCACTTAGTTTGAGGGAAAAGATCTTTTGTTGTCCAAAAAAGTGTTTTGTCTTCTTTTGTCCTAAGTTTGGTCCAGTTCATAAAGAAAAGAGGTTTGATTTATACATGAACCTACCTATATGTATACTCACACACACACACACATCAATTATTAGCTTTAGTTTCCATCATATTGAGGAGCATGCATCAAGATCTTGCCAGGCCCGGACTGTCCAAATCGAATTGATTTCGTGTATATACAAAGTGATATCAAACTTGCAACCTTCTTTAAGTGGCTGAATTATTCACCTAATGTATATAAATATAATATACTCCATTAAATTATTTGTCTTCAATAACAAGATGGATCAAGTCAACATACAAATTTTGAGATAAAAGGGGACACATATTGTTTTATTAGTAAATACTAGTGAAATCACATCTAGTTTGATGGTTGATGTAATTTGCAGGATGGCACACAATGATATGGGCATCGGTACTTCCTGTGGCTGTAAGTAACAATTTATCTTCCAGCGAAAAAAGAAAAAGAAATTAGAAATAATATTGTTTTGATTGGTTGAATTGTAAAAAATCTAATGAGTTGTGATTGGATAAATAAATGGCAGATAATAATGGCGGTTGGAACAAAACTGCAAATTATATTGGCAAAGATGGCTATTGACATAACAGAAAGACATGCAGTTGTACAAGGAATCCCACTTGTTGAAGGATCCGACAAACATTTTTGGTTTGGTCGCCCTCAGTTAGTTCTTCATCTTATCCATTTTGCACTCTTCCAGGTATTATTCAACGCCCTCTTAAATATCTCTTGCTTTTGTTTTGTTTTTTTGTTTTTAGATGGCAACTCACAGATTTTTTCTTATTTTGCAGAATGCATTCCAAATAACGTATTTCTTGTGGATATGGGTAATCAACTATATCCTATTCATTCTACCCTTAATCTTGATTGGTTGATTTTAATTAATTATTAAATGTTTTTTGCCAACAATTATTGAATGTTTTCTGCTGTATTTTTTAAATTACGGTGATGCCCCTTTAATTTGATTAGCCTTTGTAATTAATTTGCAGTATTCTTTTGGCCTAAAGAATTGTTTCCATGCTGACTACAAGCTTGCAATTATGAAAGTTGCACTAGGGTGAGCATTATTTCTCAGCTATAATTTGGCCCCTCTTAAATGTAGGATTTAAATTTTCTTAATGATGAGATTGTGACATTATGTTTGTGTAGAATTTAAGATGAATCATATACAAATATGCATGGCTAAATATAACAAAACCAGTAAGATTTTTTTGAAGGTAGTTGAAATTGGTGTAAAAAAGGTTGGTGGTGAACATTGGTTAAATATAATAAATGTTCCCAAACACTACTATTGTGCCGACCCAAAAATTAGATCTTAAATATAAAACCGGAATTAAAAGAGTCACTTATAATTCTGAGTGCGGATTTGCAGGACTATAGTTCTTTGTCTGTGCAGTTACATTACACTTCCATTATACGCTCTTGTAACCCAGGTATGTAAATACTCCATCTAATGTTTAATAATATATTTATGGGAAAAACTTACCTCCAGTATTTTACCTCCAGTACATCCAATACCTAATAAGAATTTGACACATGTCCAACTAACCCTATGCACAACTAACACATGGAGGAGAGAGAAAAGAAGGAGAAAGTGGTGTGGGTTAGTTGGACATGTGTCAAATTTTATTGGGTAATTGGATGTACTGGAGATAAAGTAATGGAGGTAAGTTTTTTCCTATATTTATTTGTTCATTTTCTTACCGTAATTAATTAATTAATTAATTATATATTGGTAATAAAAAGGACCTTACTTGCGTCATGTTACTTTCTCCAGGTTCTAAAGTTCTTTTAATATGGGAGTGACATGTGTCCTTTTATAACAATCATCCATTCAATCTAATGGCCCATATTAAAAGAACTTGAGAACCTGGAGAAAGGAACATGATGTAAGTTTTTCCCTAATAAAAAAAATTGTGTGTTTTGCAGATGGGATTAACAATGAAAACGTCAATATTTAATGAGCAAACATCAAAGGCGTTAAAGAACTGGCGACATAAGGCTGGGAAAAATAAGCCTGCACCCAACAAGTCTCCAAATAATAACATTACTTCTACTAATTATGATGATAATAGTAACAGTAATAGTAATAGTAATAGTAATAGTAGCAACAACAATACCCAGCCCATGAATGCTTTGTCAATGTCAGTCTCACCACCCTTTGCGGCAACCAAACTACGTCGTTTTAAATCAACTGGTCACTCAGATATTGAAGCTGGCCTTCCCTCTTCTTCACCTGCTATACCATTAAAAGCTTATGATAGTTTAAGAGTGGAACATGATGATGAAGAACAACATGCACCAGAAGCTGCAAAATCCTAAGATCATCGATTTCATAGCTAGATTCGTCAGTTATTATACTTATATGTATGTCCGTAGATTGTCTTTTTAAAATATATAGACATACATCTCAAGAAATTAAATAGTCAAGATAGTATGTTGCCTTACTTCAGTTTTATGTATATTTTCAGGCGTTACATAATGTGTGTTTGTGTTTGTGTGTGTGTGTGTGTGTGTGTGTAAATTTTATATGAATAAGAGAGGGCGAATCCCAACTTATCACATCACATGCCACAGAACATGGGGTGCATTTTAATTAACTACACCTAGAAAAAACCACAAACTTTTAAAATCATGGAAATCCCTAGTTGTCATTTATTCATTGTTCTTTTTAATGGGAAACGAGATAATAGGCCAATATATAAATGAAATCCTTCGAATTAGAAACGAAATGGAATCATCACTGTATTGCCCTCCCAAAGTTAGTTTACATTATACTAATAAGCTGCATCAAATGCAGGTTAGGGGCTCTAGGCTTCTAGCTCTAAAGTGGGTAAAATGTGGCGCGTAATTATTAAGTAGTATTCTACGTCGATGATTAGGTTAGAGGTAAAATTTTTAAATATTACTTTAGTATATTTCACAATTAAAATCATCAAGTTTTCTAAAACTGTCCATCCACATGGGGAAAATGTTATCCACCTTATCCTTTGCTAATTTGAGGGTAATTCAGTATTTTGAAATTGTAATTTTGACCTTTCGTTCCTTCAAAATGGCAGTGTCCTCTCCAAAACAATACTATGACTCTAGAAGTACAATTTTGAGTATTAATGAAGATACTCCCCTATTAAATTATAAGGAAATATTTCTGAACTATCTTAAATTCTTAATAATAATAAGATTTTTCTATACAAACCACCCTCTGAAATAAAACAGTAAATATAAAAAAAGAAAAGAAAAATATCATTAAGATGTATCTGAAATGTTCAAATCTTAATTTGGGCTCTCTCTTTCAACAAATCATTTGTGAGGCCAATAAGCCTTATTAGAAATTGCTGCATTTATTGATTTCACTTATATGTCATTTTAAATTATTCCAGGGTTTCTTTTCTTTTTTCATTCTTTTCTTTAAAAGAATAAAATCTCATTAATCCCTGTATCAAAAAAATCTCATTAATCCAAAAAAAAAGAATAAAATCTTTATATATGATTTTAAAAAGGTAAATTTCCTAATATTTTCGGGAAGAAAAAGTATAAATGTCATTAAAACATGAAGATTTTTTAAGATATCACAAAGTCAATAATAATTTTAAAGCGCAAACAGTTTTTATGAACCTAAACCCTCAAAGTTACCATAATAGTAAAAAAATTAAATAAAATTATTTATGTTAAAGAATGCAATTGCACATATTTGAATCTCTCAGGCCAGTTGTCCCACCCTTTGAGGTGCCTACAAATCAGCGGGGGATTAGTCTCTCACTTGTCGAGTGAGGGATACCTTGATCATGTATAAAAAAAAAAAGATATACGTATAGGTAAAACTAACAAATTCAAAACACATATCTAAGATATGTTGGCTTACTTAGATATTTGTTAAAAATGCACATCCAAATTTCCACCTCGATATCACATATGTACTTAAATGAGTTTAATATTTTACCAAGAAGAATGTGTATATTATTCTCAAAACCTATTGATTAGTCTGAGACCCTAAAAGTACTTACTCGGATCCATTCAGTCCCTATTATAATATAATACTCTCTATTCAATTGATTTTTTCTAAATCTCCACCAAACCAAACAAGTCACTTATAAATTGATTTACATATTTTTTATCAACTAGTTTATTTTATCTACCACCTAATATATAATCTAATCATATACTACTACATATGTTATATTGTTCAACACCTTATTTAAGTTGACCTCTCAAAACCCCGAGGTAATAATACTGACAACTAAAAAGTGAGATAAAATTTAAAGTGGGAGACTGGTCATTCTAGTTGAATTAAAACCAGACGTTATACTTTTTTTAGTGGCTATAATTATAGTTTTTTTTAAGTCAAGCATTAATATTTATTTCCAAGTCTTCACACTTCACAGTCTTATCCTCTCTCCCGCCACTATTCCCATTTCACCTTTCCGTCACAATCCCACCTATAAATACCCTTTCCCTCCTTCCAAACACCTCCCTCAATTTCTCACACCAAAATCCCCACCTAAATTTCCCATTTTACCCCTCCCTTCTTTTCCCCCACGTGCCTCCCACGCGCCTCCATGACTCGCACTCTCAAGTCCACCGCCAACTCCACCTCCGTCGCCGCGGCCGCCGCCATCACCGCCGCAGCGCCGCCGCCGGAAGCCGTCGCCTTAGAGTCGGACTTCGTCGTCATCCTCGCGTCGCTCCTCTGCGCGCTGATTTGCACCGTCGCGTTGATCGCCGTCTGCCGCTGCACGTGGCTCCGGCGCGGCGGCGGATCTGGAGCCAACGGCGGCGGACTAGGCCAAAACCTAGCAAACAAAGGCCTAAAGAAGAAAGTTCTTCAGTCCATGCCAAAATTCTCATACATTGAAGGCAAAAACAACTCAGAGAAGTGGCTAATCACTTCCGAATGTGCGATTTGCTTAGCTGAATTCATCGAAGAAGACGAGATCCGTGTTCTTCCTCAGTGTGGCCATGGATTTCATGTGAATTGCATCGATACTTGGCTTGGATCTCACTCTTCTTGCCCTTCTTGCCGTCAGATTCTTGCTCTGCCGCCAAGATGCCGTCGCTGCGGTCTTTATCCGGCGGTTCGCGGCGGAGATGTTGCCGGAGTCAGCGCCGGCGCCGGTTGTGCTGAGCCGGAGCTGAAATCGGGAAATGACGAAAATGCCCCTGCTGGTGCTTGTAGTGGTAGTAACACTAATAATGATCATCATGTGAATATGAATAGTTCATCATCATCTAATGCTAGTCACAATCAACGGCCTACAGATAATGTTGGATTTCTTCCATAAATTAGAAAACAAGGCTTGTATTTATTTCTTTTTCTTTTCTTTTTTTTTCTCTTTATGTGTAATTTTATTTTAGGGGCTAGGAGTTTCTTTTTTTAGATTTGACTTGGAGGATGATGTTATTTGTATTTTTTCTTTTGTTAAAAATTTCCATGTCTGAAATTTTAATCTTCACTGCGAAAATCGTGAAACAGTCTCTCATTAGGATATGGGACAAAAAATGTATGCTGCCTCGACAACACTACACTTTGGCTCGTCCAGAATGGTCAGTTGTCAATAGGTGGATTTCTGACATGTTTAACAAAAAAAATTAATCTTCCTTGTTGTGATGTACGGTTTAAATGATTGGAGTTTGGTCCATGTGAATCTAATAAGGACAAAAGAATATTTCATTTTCTATTCATGGACGATGTATATTTTTTATGGCTAGTAGTGCAGTGTATATGTATATGTACTAATGTAAATAATGATTTAAAATTTTGAGAGTGGTGGCAGAAAAAATATATTTAATGTCTAAAGAGAATCGGCACATCGTTGCATGGCTATTCGCAATGCTGAATGAACGGGTTGTATGGTTTGTTGGTTTTTTAAAAACTATAAAAACTAAAAAGATTTGAAAAAGATTGACTTGTTGACCTTAATAAGATAATTATAAAAGGCACTGAAAATATGAAGGTTTATTAGATCATGAAGTTACTCCATTTGTGGTATAATTTTTTTTTAAAAAAAAAATTCCATTAGTGCTTCATTGATGTTTTCCAAATTATGTGGACAAAAGATGAACGAAAACTTTTCATTAGACAGAAAAGGATGGATGATCAATTTAAAATTTAAGAAACGTAAAAGAACAGTTACTATTTGTGTCATTAATATTTCTCTGAGAGGTGAGTATATGAAATAAGACACCCGTACTACGTTTCGCCTTTAAAATACAAGAGTAATAGTACTCCGTATTTTATTTATAATATGATTGTCGTTTTTCACTTTTTTTAATTGTACAAGGCACATGGGAGAACAAAAAGGTGGAGAGGATCAATCAAAAGTGAGTTATAATGAAGCTAGAAATTTATTTAATTTATTAATCATAATTTGAAGTAAATGGAGCATTAAAAGGAGAAGAACAAGTGTCAAGAAAGAGGTGAAGGTGTGATTTTGGTTTTTGGATGTTAGCCAACTAACCCAACTACATCCATTAAACACACCTCCCACCCCTTTTTTCTTCCTTCCGGGATTCTTCTGCGCAATACTTCTATCTTCCTACATTAATTAAAAATAATGAGCATGTAAGGAAAAAATAGTACTCCATCACATGCTAATCACAAAATTTATAAACTTAATTGATTAGATTTAAAATGATAGTAAAATTAATATTATGATATGTTATTTTTAGAGCAACTTTATCATTTTCTTCAATTTTCACCCTCTTTCTTACTTGGTTATTGTTAGAGCGTAAGTAGAGATAATTTAAGGAAATACTGAAAAAGTAGAAATAAGTAATAAACTAAATACCAAAAGCGTTCTTCAAATAGATGTAATATTTGAGATTGAAGAAAGGGTATTGCTAAGGGACTAGTGACCTGATGGTTAGAAATGTGAGATAAGGCATCTCCTTGCCTTCAAGGTCCTGGGTTTAAATACTTGGTACACCCTACCCGGGCAAACTCTGGATTAGTCTGTACTCAAAGAGTGTCGGATACTAGAGGCTCTAAGAAAAAAAAGGGTATTTTAAAAAATAACATGTTTACTAATGAGATGGTAGAGCAAGTGATTGAGTGGATGCTATACTTTTTTACAGTCAATGGTATACTTTTCTCTTTGGTGTACAGTCAACGATACCTTGTTCATAATATAAAAGTATTCTAACTACTAATGTACTTAAAATTAGTTTGTATGATTGAAATGATAAAAATCGAATGCTACTTTTTACAGGTCTTCCATTTCATATAACAAAAACTTTTTAAAAGGGGTTTTAAGATATGAAATAGATGTACATCAATTTGACTGGTCAAAAATTAAAAGAAAATAGTTAAACCTATTTTTTTGGACAGAAAATCTTGGACATCCTTCAAAAGAAGTACTATGTCTTATAAATACGATTTTGAAGCAGATGTAGAGTTTTGGTTTTGTTTTTTGCAAAAATTTTTGTACATTTTTATTCCTCTCTTTTATTTTTATTCTCTTTTTTGTAGTCAAAGGAAGGGAACTGGGGGTGTTAGGTGTGGTCGTACGTGGCTTCGCATTCCTTTTCTTTTCGGACATAGTTGCTTCACATTTGCATCTTGTGCTTATATTTGGTCCTACCTTTGAAAAACTTTTATCATTCAAATCCATATTGAAGTTATATTTTTGAATTCTATATTTTATTAACATAAAAAGAAAATAAATTTGTATAAAAAATTTTACACATAGGAGGGGGGTTGAACGGCGCTAAATATACATATAAATGAAGAGCATGCATCCCCATATATTTGAGAGTAAAAAATCAATATGAATTTTTATAAGATGTTCTGGATTGTTCATTTGTTCGTCTAATGCTACAGAAGCACATAATACCAAATTCAAAAGGATCATCAAAATCAAAACCAAACCAAATCAAATCAAATCAAATCAAAATTGAACAAGTTAAATGCGTCAACTTCTAATTCTATATATGTACATATCACTTTCTAAAACGTGGCTTCATCATAGCCATTCGTTATCTATCGCACCATCTCAAGCACTTGCAGGACCACTTACTATTATATCATCCTAATCCTGTTTTAGTGGCTAAATTAGTGTGGCCAACCTCACTTACGAGGAAACCCTCGCGTGTCTTCTACTCCCCATGAATTATTCTCCTTTACCTGTCAATTATTCATTAAATCATATACAGTTTGGGAAAATTTATTGAAAAACTCAGGGTGCAAAATTTATTGCCAATACTCTTAGCATGTGTGCATTGTATATACGTTTTTTATGACTGAAGTATATACGTTTTTAACGACAAGCAAAAATTCTAAAATGGTTAGTAACTCATATTTTCAACTAAGTGCATCTAACACTCTTTTGGAAATGTGCAACAGAACAAGATTTTTGCTCGTAAAAAAATTTTAATGCCATCTACCAGTGTAAATAAAATGTGCCCTATTAAAGATAGACCGCATTTTGAGTTTTTAACAAATTTCAAATACATTTAAGCTATGAATTTTATGATAGAGAGTTTTAGAAAATTTTACATAAAATTTCAAAATAAACGTCTTTTAAGTAAATGAGAGGGGTTTTATATTCCTACCCATAGTGAATAGAACAAATTTACATGTCACTTGTCTGTCTTTTATGAAACTTTAGAACGAAATATCAGTCACATTTGATGCACGAGTGAAAACAACATGTTAAACAAAATGAATTAAATTATACCTATATATTATCTTTAAAACTTTCACAGTCATGTTGTCGGGCATTCCAAAGATTATTGAACAAGATAAAACTTGTAGATACAGTTCACGGTTCGTGAGTTCAACACTTCAACTGATGAAAGGGTTGAACATTATTCAAATATCTTCTTTTACTAATGTTGAATTCCTGAGTAAAATCTATCTTGAATATAAAAAAATAGCTCTATTGTCATACTTCAAGACTTATAGAAATTTGTCTCGTTCACGTGGATATTTCTTGCGGATGTAACACTATCATTAACGGTGCTGAAGCATATTGAACGGAGTTGGCCAATAAAGATAAATTTTTTGTTTATTGACCAAATTAATAACATTTATTGTTCATTGGTCAGATAGTTTAATTATGCAAGAATGGATAATATTAATCCTAAAACGAACCCAGATGCCTTCACACGGAATATGCATGGTCATATATAGAATGTACCATTACCATTGAGTTTAATTGTGTGAGTATATATATTATACATGCGGGCATATGATGAGTTTACTAAAAGGGAATCACTAAGGATAGCTGCCAAAAAAAAATAATGAGCAAGGTCACTATTATAAGGTGGGACCCATTCTTCTTCTTTAGTTTAGGTCTTTTAAAATATAGATTCCTTTTCGAGATTTATTTCTTTTTCTACTTACGTGTTGGATCCCTTATTTAATTTCGTTGAACAAATAAAAATGATGAAATACAGTGTGAATAAAAAAGGATTGATCAATTTTAACTATATAACTATAACATGCCACATTATAGCTATATATTCCTTTCCCTCATCATCTAATTAAATATAGGAACAATTTAAACCTAATCGATTTGAACATAAAAAATAGTTTAATTAGTTATTTTTTTCAAAAAAAGTGTGTTTTGATTAATTTCTTTAAATTATACATTTTAATAATTTTTATTTGGTATTAGTCTCTTGTTATCCCTTAAGTGTATTTTAGGGGAAAAATTATGAATCTGCGACATAAAATATATTGAGGTTTTACACTTAGAACTAAAATAAACCCTTATACCAGCATTTATACATTTTCTTTTTTTTTTATGAAAAGCATTTAAACATTTCTGATGGCACAAAAATATTTATAATACAATCAATTTTCATATTTAATTCCATAGAACATAGAAGACTTAAACATATAGCAAATATTAGATAGAAAAATCTTAAAAAATATTTATTTTAAGAATTTATTGGTCAAGGGGAGTGACGTGTTTTATACAACAAAACATATCGATATGTTATAAAATTTTGTATTTGATTTCTTACTTTACATTAGTCTCAAACCTTAGCAAATATTGAATGAAAAAATTGCTGAAAATTCTCCACAAAACATTTATTGGCTAAAGCCTAAAAGAACTTTGAACTGGAATACTGGTACTTTGTAAGCATGAAATCCTATAAAATATTGGTATTTCTTATGCATAAAAGCATACCTTACTCGTATGGTAGATAAAATTTTCAAACAATAACTTTTGAATGACTTTCCAAATATATTTTTATGCTGCCTTTGGTTTTTCAAATATTAAATGGAAGAGAAAACCAAAATTAGTGGAAAAGATAGAGATGCGCTTTAGCCTTTGTGGTCATCTCAAGCTAGCATCTATCCCATTCCTAATTCCCTCCCTCAACAAAATATCTGTAACAGAGAATGCAAGTGGAAACTTAACACCTATCGAAATTTTTTTTTTTTGGGGGATATGTTTTTAGTTTTTGCAAATGCAAGGGGTAAGATCGAATTTTGACATATTGTAAGGAAGTAAAGATACAAAATTAAAAGTAAACTAAAACAAAGCTTTTTTTTACTATATAAAGCTTTGTTTTAGTTTACTTTTTTTTTTGATACATAAGGAATTTTGACATATTGAACTGTATAGTTTTTCAAAACACACAATTTTTGTATTATTTATGTGAATGATTATGACTGATTCAAGTAATTGACATAAAATGATTCATATTAAAATACATTTTTGCATAGTGCACCGTGTCATTTGTTGTTGTTTAAATAATCACAAATAAATACCTCATACATACATAATAAATATCATGTGGTACTTAAAATATATTCAAGTGTTTTGTTTTTAATTTGTCATACTACAAATAGCGTGAATGTTTTCGTAAGAATTTCTCTCATATTAAAGTTAAATTCAGATTATCTACATATATAGCTCAAATTATTCACATTAAGAAGTTAAACAAATTAAGAAAAGTAGGGGACGAGAGATAGTGTGTGTTTGAGAAAAGTGGTGGAGAAATGGTTTTTTTTTTCAATATGATTTTTTAAAAGTTGGTTTGAGTAAAAGTTGGTTTGCGAGAAATGATTTATGTTTGGATCCGTAGTTGCAGAAGTGTTTTTTTTCAAACTAACTTTTACAAACATGTTTGGATGGTGATTTTGAGAAATCAGTTTAGATAGGAACATGATATTTATTGAATAATACATAATTAAAATATTCATATATTTTCAATAATTTAAAATTAACAAATTTAATAGATTAAATTGCATAAAGTTTTCAATAATTGAAAATAAGAAAAATTTAATACATTAAAATGCAAATAAATTAGATGTCATGTCTATCTACATTACATTTGGATGATTAAATTACATTAATTAATTAGTTGTGTAATTCAATTATCGTTATTATAAGTCACTAACTACCAATTTTTCTTGGTCCATTTTATAAGTCACTTCATGATTTTGATGACAATTATTTTCATTTATCAAATTTCCATTTTCTTCAGCTTCTTTAAAATGAGTGTGAGATCGAAATTTCCTTCTGATAAAGTTTTGTATAGCGCGTCATGCACAAAACAATCGAATCTGTGTTGAAAACTTATAGTTACGCATTTTGTATAAGATTTCAAATCTATCTTTCCACATACTAAAAGTCCTATGTATACTTCACCTCAAACTTGAATGGTAAAAGTTAAATGTCTCATTGTCATTTTCAAATAATTCTTGCAATACCCTATTGTTCCCTCCTATCCTTAATACCAACTACCAATATTTCTTGGTCCATTTTATAAGTCACTCCATGATTTTCAATGTGCATTAATTATTTTTCCATATATTCTTATATTTAATAGAGGTAGTAGTAGAGAGTAATAATTAATAATTTTGGAAATAAGTGTAATTATTGGGGGTAGTATTGAAAATTACTTAAATTTTAGGACAAATTAAATGCATTTAACCAATTTTATTCGTATGTGAGAAAAATTCCTATAAGAGAGTACAAGACCCAAACATATACTAAAAAAGATGCTCATAAACCATTTCAAATAAGCTGGTTGGTGCCACCAAAAGCTCTAAATTGGAGTTTCTCAAAAACCAGTTTCTCAAATTGGTTTATCCAAATAAGCTGGTCAGAATTAAACAGGACCCAAACATGACCAAAAACTAAAAAACTGTTTATGTAACTCCTACCAGCTTATTAGGGTCCATAAACGGTTCCCAAACACACCCATAGAAGTTGAGAGCATGAACCTTTGAAGTGGTGCAGGAAGAAAAAAATATGATAATCGAAGGCATCTGCTTTGTGCTTTTTGTGCTTTTGGTAGGGATGAAGTGTGTGCATGTGAGGGACGACTCATCATTGTCCTTCCTAGGTTATCTCCTCTTTAGTCCTCTTTGTAATTATAATGGAAAGCGAAATAACAATATTTGAACGTGCCCTTTAATTTTCTTTTTACAGTTTTTTCCCTTAAAATATCTATGGATTGAAAAGAACATGTGCGGTAAAAAGATATACTAGCTCGTAGTTATAGCCTTTTCTCTTAAGTACTATATGTCCATGGTTGGATTTGATCATGAATATACATGTATGGCCATCTCACTTTGTTTCTCATATCTAACCTTGTTTTTTAAACTGATTGATTGGAAATGGTAAGGGATATTACATCTATTAATAATTTCAATGCAACTAATATAAGAAGGTATCTTTGGGGAGCTAGTACATAATGTTGACCAATCTTTTTGCTCACTAATGTTGACAAATACTCCATTGTTCTTAAATATATTGGATCTCTACCTTTTAGAAAAATAATCTGAAAAATGTAAAATAAGTCACTTATAAATTGATTTGTCGGTATTTTTCTCTTTAAATTAGTTTATTTAATGTATAAGCTAACATAAATATAATAATACACAAAATATATTATGATTAAGCGGCTCTCATTGCTTCTTTAATCTATCTTAAAAGTCAATTATGTTTTATATTTAGGAAAATGAGAAATGGTTAACTTAAGTGATTTCATTAGTTCATCCATATCAGTCAAATAGATCTTATATTTATACCAAAATAAAAAAAAGGGGCAATAAAATGAAATGCAAATAAAAGTATTAAAATTGTAAATTCAGTTTGTTTGTTTGCTGATAATGTAAACTAATTGTGTGAACACAAAAGTGGAAAAGTAACAGCCGATAATTAGGCAGATGTGGTGGAAACATGATGAGATGGAGAAAGTAGCATGAGTGTCAGTTCAGCAATTACATCCAATGCCCCAATGATAGCTTGCCAATGATAGCTTGAGGCCACTCTTTGTTATTTTCAACCAAGTTGGCTTGAGAATTGAGATAATCTCCATTACACTACTTCCCCTTCTGCCTACTTTCTCTGCTACATTCATCATCACCAACCCCTTTTCTTTTTTCTTTTTATTATAAACTTCACTGCTCACACTCACTTTTCACTGTTCACACTCACTCTCTTTCACACCCAAAACAGGACAAAATTAATTTATATTAATTATCCAGAGTTTCTAAATCATAAAAACTCTAAACTAAATGTTCTTTTTTTCTTAAGAGCCTTCGGTGTCCGGTCCCCTTTGGAGAACCGACTAATCCGAAATCGCCGCCGGGATTCCCCAATTGGGGGTGACGACTTCTCAAGGGTTCGAACCCATGACCTGGTTGGTACGCGGTGCCTTACCTTCCCCTTTCTTACCAGCTGGTATACGCCCCTTAGCCAAAGTAAATGTTCTTTAATACTAAGGGATAACCTTTTTTAATATTTTTTTCACCATCTAGATCAGCAAATCCTCTTTACACAGGCACACACCTACTCTCCCTTTAACACTCCGAGGCTTGATCCCACGTGCTATTTCTTTTAAATGGTATATTTTCCCACTTGAACCAGAAGCTCTTGATCTCGAGAAGTATACTTATTTTAAACACCATGTTGTTGTTGTTTTTGAAGAAGGGAGGGCACTGATTATATCTTGGGAAAATTGGATAAAGATACCTTATTCCACCAAAGAAATCCTTCAGCTTAACTTGCTTTGTTTCTTACAAAAACTAGGTCCTTAGACGTGGTCTTCTAGCCAAGTGGTGCTGAATTTCTGCCTAATAACAGCCTTACCTGCCTTATCAGTTTTTCTTTTTGGCTTTTTGTTTATTTTTGCCGAACACCTTGTCAGGTTAAAATATCTAAGTATCTCCCCCACCACTCCCTAAACTATGATCATTACAGTTCTGATCTCTGACCCCACAAAACTTGAGACCTGCAGATTCACGAAAAGAGTGCGAAGGTTCGAAAAAGTCACTTTCCTACACCCCTAAGTGGCAACTTGAGTTCATCTTATATAAAAAGCGCATAACTAACAAAACCAGATATTTTTACAGACCCACAAAAAAATATCAAGACCAGATATTTAAAACAACTTGTAATGCTTGCACTTTGTATAATAACTTATCTGAGTATGTCATAACATTAAAACCTTAAAAGGCTCCATGAACATCACTAGACATATTTAATTATTTGAGTGATATGTTCTGTTCCACAAAATCATTACCATGAGTCGTAAAGAGCACAAAGCAATAGTATGGAAAAACCTAACTTTTGTGAATAAGATAATTATGGAAAAACCTAACTTGTGGGAGATAAGCTTACAAGATTTCTAATTATGACATTCATCAGATATTTTTTTCTGAATCTCATAAGCAATGACATTGATTTTCTCTAAGATATTTTTTTCTGAATCTGATAAGCAATGACATTGATTTTCTCTAAGGTTCATCTTCATCGTCACTAGCTCCCCCAAACACGGAAGCCATTTTCAAGGCCAACTTTGCAGCCATTTCCCTTCTCTGGAAGTCAGGCATTAACCTTAAGCCATCACGCATATTCCCTATCTCTGACATTAACTGTTCCAAATCCTCTAAGTCAAGACCTTTACCAGATACCCCATCATCTTCAGGATCCACAACTTCTTTGTCACTCTCATCCTGCAGTACAGTGCCTGAAGTGGATGGTTGCAAATTACTATCAGAATTAGTTCCATCTTTGAGTTCAGAGTCTGTGCTTGGGTTGTTTTGTGAAACTGATTTTCCAGCATCTAAGGGAGGAACAGAAACCCATCTTTGTTCTGTGTCATCCCAAGGATCAGCTGAACCAGCTGATAAGACATCATACTCCAATTCATAGTCAGATTCTTCTGAAGAAGACTCTGAAAGGAAAAAAACCATAAATTAGTAAAGTATGTATAATTTATGCAGGACGCAGTTTGCAGCCTGCTCTGATAATCAGGAAGAATTAACAGAATAAAAACCTTGCTCTGGTAATGCTGGTTCACTTATTTTATCACCAGATTTTAAGATCATCCCAGGCCACATATGAGCAGAAAGAGCACCAAATAGTCGTTCAACTCCCTGTGAATCACCATCAACAGATAAACCTGCCAACAAGTGTTTATATTGTTTCAATGATGCAATTCATGTATTGATGTAACAAGATTTGGAAATAATCTTCCATTGTTCACGATGATATTCTAAAATGATACTCCCTCCGTTCCTAAATATAAGATCACTTTGGGGTAGTGGATAAGTTCCTAAATATAAGATCACTTCCTATTTTATCTCAAGTTTTGCCCAAACTACCCTTATATTCCCTCTTTTCATTGAAAACCCCTCCTCCTTTTAAAGTTAAGTGATTGATGGGATTTTGGGAAGATCATGTAATTTTATTGTCTTCCTTAATCTCCCCAAATTAACCAAAGTGATCTTATATTTAGGAACGGATATATGTAATCCTTCATTAACTAATTGCCATTTTCAGCAAGAAAAAAAAAACTAATTGCCATAAAAATTTATTATCTTCAATCATTATGATTCTAACTGATCTATACGACTACATAAGAAACTAAGCATATCTCTGTGAAATATAAAGAAAGCCACATGTCAAATTAAACAATGGGCAAGACCATTACAACAGAAAGGCAAACGAGTCTTACATTTGTCAAAATCAGCATTAGAAGCACACGCCTCAATGAATTCAATGCCATGCTCAGTGAACCATTCCAAACGAGATCTTCGAGAATCCCATGTTGGATCTGGATCATCATTCTCCAATAAACTAGTTCCTTCAGACTCTGATATTCCATACTCAGTGAACTCAGCGCAGGAATCAATAACAGGGCTTTCCATTTTCAGAAGCCGTCTTCTGTACTCAGCATGAATTGGATGACCTGGAACCAGATCCACTTTATTCCCAATACATAATACTATCTCAAAGCTTTGCATATCATTGCGTGATACCCAATCCTGGAGCGCAGTTAGAGAAGATAACTGCACATAGTTTAGCAAGCCCAAATGAGCTTCATATCAACAGTTCAATTCCAACGCAAAATTAAGGATCACACAACACTTTGCTTAAGATTCACATAGTAACATTCAAACAAATAAATAAAAAAAGAGTCAAGTAAAGGATGCTAACTTCGTTCAGGTCGAAAACCATCACCAAGGCCGTCAATTGGCGAGTTATGGGAAGGTTTCGAATGGAAAAATCATCATTAAGATGAGTCATCCATACAGAAACATCAGCAGTATAATATTTGGTATCAATAGTCCACCTGTTAATTGTATAAAACATACACTGAGGGACTTCCAAAAAGACATCATTAAGCAATAATACAGATAAAATTATTCAGAGAGCAACGTACCCATGGACAGATACATGAGAGGCAGAATCTGAAGCATCATCAAAATCAATAGATAGCAATCCTAAAATCAACAACATAGCACATCAAATCAATTTTCTCCACATAAATAATCATACCCAGTACTAGTAGTATTGCAATAATGGTGGATTCATTTAACATAAAATAATCATTCAAGCATAAGCCATATCCAACAATTAAATACTCCCTCCGTTCCTAAATACTCCTATATAAGATCACTTTTGAAATTCAATTTGTTCCTAATTATAAGATCACTTTCTAACTTTTTCCATTTTTTTCCCAAATTAACCCTAATAATGCTTATCTATAGTTGGGATAAATTGGTAATATCATGTGTAAATAACTAAATTAACTAACTTCCATAATCTAATCAAATAAGGGAAAGTGATCTTATATTTAGGAACGGAGGGAGTACTAATTAATCAACTAAGGCTAATTAATGAAAAACAAAACAAAACTAAGCTTAATTAAGAGAGGAGAGAGAAACTAACGAGATAAGAGTGTGCGTTTGCCGACATTGGAAGATCCGATGACGAGGATAGCGGGTCGATTGTGCAGAGGATTGGGATGATTATTATGAGAATCGGCGGGAGTCATATTTGAAGAGAAAATGGTGAATTTTGAATCTGAGCTTCTAAAACCCTAAAAGGAGTGAGCTTTCCCCAATTCTGTTCTACTCTATGAAATTCAGCCGTTGATTGAATCGTGTGGCTGGTGAGAGAACACGTGGAAGACAAGATTTGGGATTATTGGTTCTTTTAAGAAATGATTATTGAATGAATATTAACACTAAACAGAAATAATTAATGTGTCCCCTCTGTTTGAAGGCGTCTTCCTTCCATGACTGGATTGCTGTGAAGCTGCCTTTTCTTTAGAGTGCTTCCAAGAATGGTCGATTTTCTACTGCATTTCCCTTTTCAAAATTTTTTGAAATTAATTATAAAATAATTTGTCTGATTTTTTTAAATTACTTAAATTATGTTATAAAAGAGTTGGTTTAGTTATTAAAAATAGGGTTGGTTTGAATCAAGTGTAAAGTAATTAAACCAATATGGAGAAACATTAAATCTCCTAGGCCAGTTGTCCCACCCTTTGAGGTGCCTACAAATCAGCGGAGGATTAGTCTCTCACTTGTCGAGTGGGAGGATACCTTGATCATCGATAAAAAAAGTGTAAAGCTCGTTTGCTGTGGGGTCTAAAGTTGTAGGTTCCATTCACTTTATTTTTTTTTTGTTAAACATCATCCAATAATACGGCGCCTATTGACAACTAGAGTAGGAATGTTGTCCATATAGGTAAAGTTCAAGGTTGTCTTCCAATGAGAGCGCTTTCGGGATTTAAATACGCATTCTTTTCCTGCAGTTGTGGTCATCTTACCGGCTCAACTAACTTAAATTAGTTCTTTGGCCAACCTTTATTTTAGTTATGTTATAAGGTGATATATAATATATAATCTTTTTTGCCAAATATATAATCTAATCTATCTATCTAATATGTAATACTCCCTCCGGTCTTAAATATAAGACCTAATTGACTTTTTTGAAAAATCATAAAAAAAAGCAAAATAAATTAATTATAAATTGATTTACCTAATTTTTTCCCTTAAACTAGTTTATTCTACTTATAAACTAATGGATAATCTAAAAAATATATCAAATATGTCATGATTTAATAGACTATTTTGCAACCTTAACCTCTCCAAAAAAAAGTCATCTAGGTCCTATATTTAGGACCGGAGGTAGTAAATAACTTATCCACATGTTTAGTACTCCCTCCGTTTCTAAATATAATATCACTTTGGCTAATTTGGAGAGATTAAGGAAAACATTTAAATAACATGAACTTCCCAAAATACCCCTCACTTCAATTTGCCAAGTGGTGATGACAAGGAGGAGAGAGGGAGGGAAAGATGGAGTAATATAGGGGTAATTTGGGTAAAATATGAGAAAAAATAGAAAGTGATTATATCTAGGAACTTATCCACATCCGTGATCTTATACTTAGGAACGGAGGGGGTATATGGTTTCATTCTGCAGTCTGCAGTATTATTCTCTTGAAGTTCACCCCCTCATCATAATCGTAAATAAGATGTACCAACTATATCCGTTTGCAAACCATATTCTGCTTTTGGTCCTATGTGCAAGACAATAAAAACAGATATTTTTGATGATCGAGTCAGATTAATCAGATGTATAGTAACATGTACAGATAAGGTAAAAGAATATGTTTTAATTTACATTTACATCACTCTTTTCTCAATCAAACTACACGCACCAATTCCTAGTTTGCAGAACAAATCAAGTAGAAAGATCAGAACTAGGACTAGCACCTAGTGCAAAGAACTCAGTAATGACTTCCAAAGGCATGCCTTTAGTCTCAGGGACTTTCAAGTAAACGAAAATCCAAGACACCACACATCCAACAACAAACAATCCAAACACACCAGACAGACCAACCATTTGAAGCAACGAAGGGAAAACAGATGTAAGGATCAAGGTTGCTATCCAGAATGAAACACAACATATAGAAATGCATATTCCTCGTACACTGGTAGGGAATATTTCTGCACACAAGATGTTAGGAATCACTCCAAATCCCATGCAGAATACGCTCTCATATACTATTACACTCAGAGCTGTTATGGCTGCGTTCACCATGGAACTTAAGGGCATGTAGTCACGTACTACTAGTATCACCAAACACACTATCAGAATGGGCAATGTGTATAACATTATTGACCTGTAATTAGATACAAAAGCTAATGTTAATCACCCAAAAGTGCAAAATTTGATGTGCAAGGAAAAATTAAGATGACATAAAGAAAAGTTATATGTATTTATTTTCTCTTCAAATGTTGATTTAAACTAATATATGATACATTTTACCTATATGTTATTGCAATGGTTTTGTGAATTCAGCAGTGTTACATTAAAAGTTCGAGAACTGAACTAGCTATCAAACTAGCTAAAATGTAACATTTCTCCCTTTCATTTCCATTAGAGATAAAATAGAAGGTACTATATTTTTATTTTTTTTTTCTCTAGGTATTTCTACCCGTGTATCAGGTGAAACTAATCCAGTAGTTGGCTTATGAATTTGCTACATTCACAAGAGGTTGGGATTATTTTATTACAACGAAATATTAGTTTCATGTGGGATAAACATTCTGAAGGAAAATTAGAAAGCAAATTTAATATATGAAGAAGCTATAAATAAAAGAGAAGATCATATATATACCTTCTGCCAGCAATGTCCATAAGCTTCATGGAAAGAGCTATACAAGGAAGCATACAGAAAGTGATGACAACATTTACAAGTAACGAAGCAGATGTAGCATTGAATCCCAAATTAGATAGAAGAGCCCCTACTCCTGCCTTTTCTAGAACTTGAGGTCCATAGTACAAAAATCCATTTATGCCAGCAGCCTGCAACACACACACACACGCACACAAAAATCAAGACTGGAAAAAAAACAAGAACATTTGTAAGTTTGACATCAAAGTTTTACCTGCTGAAGAATTTGAAGCCCAATTCCAACAATTAATGCACGCTTAACACCAGGTGTCCAAGCACTTGGTTTAACAGAATTTACATCATTCATAGCTTTAGCTACATGCTTATTAGTCCCAATACCCGACATGCTAACCAGCGCTGCCGCTGGGAATGCCGCGGATTCACCATCCATAGTCAAATCCAAACCAGAACCAGAAACAAAAGAAGCAGCTCTTTGTGACTCTGCATGCAAATACACTCTTTGATACTGTTGATGATGACCTGCTTCTTTATACATCAACTGCCATCCTCCACCTATGTCAGTGTTCTTGTTCACTACTTGATGAGACCTGTCTGTGACACTATCTTGATGTGTGAATAACAATGGAGTGTGAATTTGAAGGTAGTCATTGGTTCCTGTGGAATCATTGATATTAAGGTCACTTCCTGACATGGTGGCATCATGGTTGTCACAATTGATGCTATCAAAGAGAGTGACAATGGGGTCTTTTATAAGAGCAGGACTTTGGCTGATGATACTTGCTTGGCGAGACATGGATTGTGACAAAATCATGCTGGTTCCATGTATGTTTAATGGTGCTGCTAACATTGATAAGGCTCCATCGTTGGGCTCATATAGTTTGATACAATCTCTTGTGGCTTCCATGGCTGTTACTTCTGTGGCTGGTGCTACTATGTATTCTTCTAAACTTGTGTCTTCACCCCCTGGGCTTAGACCCTCCACTAGTAAAGCTAACTCCCCTGTAACATCAACCACACGCACTATATCTCAATTCTGTTATTTTGAAATGTGTGTATACTATTTACATATATACAAAAATATAGCTCAGTTAACTACAAGGGAGTGATGAAGTGTATGAATAAACTATTCTTAACAGAAGGGCTAGGATTGTGTAAGTGTAAGTCATTGAGGTGAATGACCTAGTATACTAGTTCAAAAGTGGGATGTTACATGTTTGATCCTACTTATAATCTTAAACTGTAAGTGTCTACCCTTCAATTTAAATAAGGAAAAAAGTGGCACATTTTTGGGACAAACACATTTAAAAAACTAATGGTTAGAGTCAAGGGACCCATTGCCTAGTGCTTCCCTCAATTTCTTGCTAATCAACCACACCACATGAAACCCTCTTGTTTGGCTAACTCCTATTGAAAGTACCATTGTAACAAGTATAAGTCTTATGGATAACTACACCTCAAAAATTAGTTGCTAAACTTTGGAAACTTGCCTCACAAGGTTTTTCATTAAAGACAATGCTCTGGACATGCACTCATGATATTATTCATTTTTTAAGCAGAATCAGTTGAGATTGCAAATGAATGAAATTACTTGTTCTGGAAGCCAAGTCTCCAAGTGAAATCCACACAATTTTCTATCATTGAAATTCAAGCATTTGATGGAACAGTGCATGACCACATAAAAGAAAGAAATAGAGAGTGATAGTGAGGCTATGACCTGAAACATCTTGAGTGCCACGAATACGTTGCAACACACTCTTAGCATCACGAAATCGACCTTTAGTAACAAGCCAACGAGGAGATTCAGGAAGATACAACACAACAACAAAGAAATAAGCCAAAGCAGGCAAACCAATAGCCCCAATCATAATCCTCCAACTAGGTTCCTCCATCAATGACATCCAAAACACCAGACAATAAGCCACAAACATCCCAAATGAACACGAAAACTGTGTTGCCGTCGTCAATAGGCCTCTGATGTCCGGTGGCGAAATCTCTGATATGTACAGAGGAGTTAGAGTAACTGCCAAGGCATTGGCTATACCACTCAGTAGCCTAGCAATCAAGATCATGTACACATTTGGTGCCCATAGTATTACCAGAGAGCTTAGAATAAATGTTGCTGATGAAATTATTAGCATTGTTCGCCGTCCTAACAAGTCACTGGCAGTTCCGGCGATGGTTGTGATTAGAGTTCCGGCAAGGAATGTTATAGAGACAATCATTCCTTCCATTTTGGGATCAGATTCTAGATTGAATTCTTTCTTGATGTAAGACATTCCACCTGCATGTCATAAGTTTAAACTAGTAAGACTCAACTCAACATTATATACCTTTAATTCAACCTTCAATCTTTCGATGTGAGACTTAATGTTATCTCTAACAGTCATACCATCAAATAAATATTAGTTAGGTGTTTATGTAGATTTGATGTGAATTTTGAAATAAGAACGGAGAGATTGTGGAAGAGATGGATTCTAGGCTGAATTCTTTCTTGATGTAACACATTCCACAAGCAAAAAATTTTATGATGATAGAATATAGTATGATTAAGTGGCTCATTTATTTTTTTTTAATTTCTCCAAATAAAATAAGTCATATAGTCTTATATCTAGGAATGGAAGAGATTGAACCTGCAATGCTTGAACTGTCCCAACCGATTAACATGTTTCCAAGCGTAGAAGAAATTGCTACTAACACAACTTCTTTCATTTTTTTCCCGCTATGATAAATCCAAGTATGAAAAGGGAAAAGATGAAAACACGAAAAAATTAAAGATTATTGATCGTTAAAGAAGATGGACATTGTGATGTGAAATTAATGTGGAAACCAAGAACTGCATGTTGCAAAAGTGATATGCAGATCTGATTTGAATGTACACATGTTACGTGCATGTCGATGATATATTGATATTAAAGTTAAGATGAAGCTGCCTAGTATTTTCTCACTTTTCAATTGTTGTACTTGAAGATTAAGGATTAAATTTAGAAGTCAATGAAGAAACAAACACGTGACATGCCAAATTTCCCGCGAGCCTCGTGCATGCTTTGTGGTGACTCTCTAAACTAAATTTGTTACACGTTAAATTTGTTTCTCTCTTTTGTTTTTGTTTGACTCTTTAAAATTATGCTGGACTATTTGAATCTCCTAGCTCAAATCTAAAATATAATAGTTAGTTGAGACCACATTTTTTATTATAGAAAAAACGTGCGTTCATCATTTTTTCAAAACTAATTTGTCTCTTGTAAACCGATTCTCTCCCTCATCCTTAATATAAGATTTAGTTTGTTTTTTTAGAGAGTAATGAAAATAAATAAGGTGCTTAATCATAACAAATTATGGCATATTATAAGATTATACGATATCTTATATCTAAAACAAATTAATTTAAAGAAAAGATTCAAGCAAATCAATTTACAAATAATTTAATTATTTTTTTACTTTTCCTAGTGAACTAGATTTTAAATTGATGAATTGGTGGGGCATATGATATAATGATATAATAATGCGCCCAATTAGTATAATTAAGTAACTTACTAAACTTCCAAAAATAGTCAACAATGACAGTGGTACAGCTAATTTTGTTAAATTTTAAATTTTAAGCGTATTTTCAAATATTGATTTCAATTAGTTTATATCTAACTAGAACAACTTAAACAGAGGTGGAAAACAAGAAACTTAAAAGTGAAACAGAAATATTGAACCACCACGGGCTAAGAATTTCTATGTCTTAAGGTACTCATGGTCATGGGAAAGAACAGAAAGAAACAACCACTCAAACGAAAAAAGATAGTCCAATTCCATATCAACATGCATTACAATATAACTAATCATTCTATATCCAAATGTATCTTTACACTAATTTTACTCAACTGCCTGCCTTCAATTTTCAAACACTGAAAAGCAAATGCCGCCAAAATTGATGATATGACAGAAACATAAACCATAAAAAGTATTCCTAGGGATCATAAAACTGAAACTGCAATCAAAGAGGAAAAGACAACACTTTTTCTGTGGTAAGAACATATGTTGAACCATTTGCTCCCAGGGAGTCGTCATTAGACCATTTGGGAAAGCTGAACGCATATATAAGATATCGATCAAGAATCATCAGATGCAACTTCTTCAGAATCATCTTCTGCTTCTAAACTTTCAACCATCTTCTCAAGTGACTCCATATCACCAGCTTCAGAGACCGTGTGTATTCTGAGTTGGTCAGCATCCTCACTGTGAAAAAGATTCTTTTTAGCAAAGAAATAATGCTGTTATGCTAAGTTACACACAACACCATTGAACTCTGAGTCATGTGCAAATAATTACTTTTAAATTTAAAACTTTGCAATATTCTCTAGACTTATCAAGGTTTAAAAATCAAAAGAGATTTGCACACAATTCAAATGCAAGAAAATATTGTACATATTTAGCCATATTACTATCATATCATAACTGATACTAATACTACTATGTTGTCGTTGGTGTTAATCCATAAAGCTTCAGAATAGCTCAAAGTAACAAACTAATTGCTAAACTGTAACAAGTTCTGCGGACAGCTTAATTTATCCAGACAATTGGCAAATAACTAAAGCAATTAAAGAAACCAAGCATGGAGCATACTCTGTAACGCCAAAGATTTCCTTGACAATTAAGGAGCTATCTCTTGAACAAAACTCCGGCAACTGAGACCAAATGACAAACCACCAAGGAAATTAGTTGAAATTTCAAATATTAAAGCACAGAATAGATACTGCACGCTACTTTCAGAGCAACTGACATTAGGAAGGATTATATCTACAGATATTAGTATGCAGCTTGTGGTATTTTATACTTCTATGAGCATTAGTAGCTTCTGTTCAAGGCAAAATGAAAAATGTCCGGCACGGGGACATTATGCAGGATGAGCACCTCCATGATGTAAGGTGATGCTACGGCTTATATTTTTTTATTCATATTTACTGTCCAGCCACTTACCTCAGACAAATAGAAAACTTTTCCAAAAAGAGCCTGAACAGCAAGTTTTCTCTTGAAACCCCTTTCAGTATAGCCTGATGCATCCATGACTACAGGGCCTAAGAACATATATGCAATGTGATAAAAGTTAGAGAGATTGAAATGAGTCATACATCCAAAATCTTAAAACATTTTGATTTAATCAAAATGCAAACAATAAATAGATTTCATTCACTATAAGCATTAGTTGGGTATGATGGAAGAAAGGTAAGGAAAGAAGAATCATTTCTATCTCATCACTGCTCTCTGACTTTGATATGATCCAAAGCTATTTATTTGTTCAGTGTAGCTTTCATTATTTAATTCTGTAAAAAGCCATTGTGACCTTAGTAATGGACTCATGGGAAAAGTTAAGTGATTGGTGTGTCAGTTATTTTCCTCCTTGTAAGTCTATAAAAGCTGCTAGTAATACCATTTTATGGATCGATGAATGAAATTGTAGACTTGTATCCTCAAAGTATCTCAATTTCTACTCTTCTCCCCCTTAATTCTATCAGACTTTCAAGATGCTACTTCTCAAAATTATGGTTTATGGTCAGCTATGCAATATAGAGTACCTCACCTTTGTCTCGCACAATTCGTCGTGAGATTTCATTCAGAACCTCTGCAACTTGGGAGTCATTTAACATAGAAGCTCTCCTCAGCTGAATTAAATCAGCTACCACATCAGGGTTGAATGGTTTCTCATTCAGAGCATAGCGAATATACTTGCGCAGAATTTCTTCCACATTAAAGCCTGCCTGTATATAAATTTGAAATTGTCACATAAGTCAGTTCATCTAGGTGCACAAGCACGCAATAATATGCTGGAGAGCCACCAGCAAATAATCAACAGAAAATGACAGTTCAATTGTAGTAAAAGAAAAATCCTACAGGCACCCAGAAAAAAACATTGATCTAGGCATAAAGGTAAGCTGAACAGTGTTTAGCGAAAATGAATCTGAATTCTCCAACTTTATTTAAATGCACAGGAAAGCAAGGAACACAACAAATAATGTCATTACTATGTCATGTGAGCAATTTTCATTTCATTGGTTCCCTATGCCCAAACATGTGATGATGTCTCCCCAAAGTAGGCTTCTTGTATATATAGATACCATGTATTATCTATTATGTTTCATTGTGATGCACAAGAATTCCAAATTTTCTGATTTAGATGAGGAAGAATATCATCAAGTAATGTTTAAGTGATGAAACTTTATCATCAAAACTCAGTAACACAGGAATATTTCTACAATCAGTTAAAAAGATTTGGGATGTTGTTCACCGAACACTTCAAGGTTTGAGATCCCACATAAATTGTGAGCTTAAGACCCAAATCCCTGAAGCCAACCAAGGAAACCACTCAGTCACAAAATACTCTAATTTACAGGGAAGTAGTTGGCAAGATATAAACCAAAATCAAGGTTTTATTAAATGCTTATCAGTGACATATCCAGCTTGTGAGTCTCATTTGCCCGCTAAATTACATACCACTAAGGAGTGATCATACATAATTAGAACTGCAAATTGTAAGTAAGAAAAACATGATGATAGCAACTATAATCTTACAAGTAAAGCAACAACGAAAACTAACAATGTTTCCAGAGGCAAGTTCATATCTCATTCATTAGATAAAGCATGACAAGATGATACCAACACCGTGCATAATAAACTCTAGAGCATATTTTACATCACCTTACTCTCAAGTTCCTTCAGAGTAACAGGGTTGATGTTATCCCTTCCTTTTTGAAACAAATCATCCAAGGACTTCAGCAATGTAGCATTTTTATTAACCTGAAACGACTCATTCAATCAGGTCAAGTCACATACAATTATCCTAGCAGCACTCTCATGTCAACCATACAAGTTCATCAATACAAATTCAAAATTCAATCACATTACCCTCCAGTCACCAAATCAAACATACTCTCTTCATTCCTAAATATAAGAGCAACTTGACTTTTCCTGATAAATTAATGAAACGAAATGAACCACTTAATTTCCTAAATATAAGATCACTTTCACATTTCAATTTGTTCTGAAATATAAGATCACATTCTAATTTTTCTAAACTTTTTTCCCAAATTAACCTTAGTAATGCTTATATATGGTAACAAGAGAGGAGAGTAGGTATAAAAGTTTATAGTAAGAATAAATTGATAATATCATGTGTAAATAACTAACCTAACTAACACCCTTAATCTAATTAAATTAGGGAAAGAGATCGTATATTTAGTAATGGAAGGAGTATTTTGTATATTATGACATTATAAGTTAGTTTATAAGTTAAATCAAACACCCTCCTGCATTCCTAAATATAAGAGCTAGTTGACTGTTTTTTTTAGAAATTAAAGAAACGAAATGAACCACTTAATCATTAATCATAATGTATCATATCATACCTTAATAAACTAGTTTAGACAAAGAATTCATAAACAAGAGCGTATATATATAAAGTGAATAAAGGAGAGACCTTTCTGCGGCGTTTAGCTTTGGGGGAGGTAAATTTGTGAAGGGTCCTAACAAAAGCAATGACAAAGGAAATGCCAACATAAGCAAGAGGGACAGCGAGGATCCAAGGCAGTGAGGTGGGACCCACTCTGGGGCCAGGAATGGCCTGAGTGACAGAGCCAGTGAACTCCACAAGGTCCAGGGCCTTCTCTTGAATCCACGGCACCTCCTCCTCCACTTCCACCTCCTCCATCTCCTTCACTTTATCGTCATTTGGGTTGGCATTGGAACTGCTTTTAGAAGATGATGATGACGCTGATACAGTGAGGGAGGAGAATAAAAAGTGGTGTTTTTTTGTTGGAAAAGATTGGAGGGAATTTGGGTTTGTGGGGTGGAAAGGAGGAGACTTTGAAGGAGAGAGTAAGTGATAAGAGAGAGAAGAAGAAGAAGCAAAAGCCATTGGAAGTGTCGCTTCCTACCTAACTTCTTTAACAGAACTAGAAGAAGGAGCTTTCGGCTTAGGTTTGCATAGCTTAGATAGATTGTCTTGCTGAGGTTGAACTTGTTGTCGTTTGTGTTTGATGAATTTTAAATTTTAATCCTAATATATTTGTATAGTATTTTGGTATTTTAAAAAATATAAGACCTAATTGACTTTTTTGAAAAATCCTAAAAAGAAGCAAAATAAGTTAATTATAAATCGATTTACCTAATTTTTTTCCCTTAAACTAGTTTATTTTACTTATAAACTAATGGATAATCTAAAAATATATCAAATATGTCATGATTTAATAGACTATTTTGCAACTTTAACCTCTCCAAAAAAAAGTTATCTAGGTCCTATATTTAGGACCGGAAGTAGTATATTACTATTCATTTGTTATAAAAACAATATTATTACTACCCATCCTCCCGTGGTTTCAGTGGCGAAATGATTGAACAATGAGTTTCGGGTTGTCCATCTAGTCGCGAGTTTGATCCTGGGGAGTGATATTTAATTAGTTGTGTCTCCATCGCGGCACTTGGGTAGGCATATTCGCAACGCAGATTACCTACTATAAAAAAATATTTCAGTTCAAGCCTAGAGTGCTAGGCTGGGTTGGGCCAGACAGTCATACGTTAGTTTCCCTATCCTTAGATTGTAGGTGAGTCCAACCCCTTTCATAAAAATTTGTTATAAAAAATATTAGTACTATTCATTTAACATTATGTATCATTGTAAATTTTGTTTCGAAATGTCGATAAATAACAGATAAATTTCAAATTTTCAGAAAGAGAATTTTTGGTAGTTAATATTACTACTTTACTAATTAATCATGTTATTTGACCTATTAAAATAATTTCGAAATTCAACTATTTCTTATCTATCTAGCATTTCCCCATTTTATTTTGCATGATTCTCCTAGAATTTATGAATCGGAATATAGGGTGATATTTTTACTGATTTTGACATATGTTGATTATCGATTTTGATGACTGTTTGGGATTTTTACATATTTTTATTTCATAAAAGCAAGGTGAGCTGAGCACACATAATTGAAGAAATTAAATTAAAATGAATAAATCATAAACGAAAACCTCAGTGAAGGTAAGCTAGTTCCTGGTAGTCTTGTACCGCCTTCACAAGAAGAATAAAAGGGAGTAGAAGATTTACATGAGCAAATGATGGACTAACGTTTTGAACAGAAGATCACTAGGATCAAGGTGCAAGTTGAGAGTAGTAATAAAATCCCTTTAGATAAAATTATGCCTAAGATGTATGCAAAAAAACCCAACTAATTCATTCATTTTGGGATTAGGCAGCGCTTTAAAATATTGAGTTCAGAACAAGAAATGTTTTTAGTTATGAGACAACAAAATGAGCATTTTGCTAGGCTTGCGTTGACTCTATGCTCAATTCTAATCTAAAATACTCATAACTTCTATGATCCATCCTTGGAGTGAGGAGCAAATAGTGGCCAATGTAACTTGTAATAACAACTGATGCTGAACCTCCAGCTTTCTTTCCTGTTGCCCAAATTGATCAACTCACAACCGAGGATGGTGAGAGGAAGAGATACAAAGCTATTAATCTAGACCTTGTTTAAATCTTAAAGTATTTGTAACCATAGTCAGGATTTGTCATTCCCTCTTCCCAATCGCCCATGCTGCGTCCACCGAAAACTACCTGTTGGATTCCCAGATATCTGCCAAATAATACAAAGATCAATCATAAGAAAATAACTTCAATTTCATTTATTTGTTTGCATAGGAGGGGAGTTTTTTCACACAACTATTCTCTTTCCCTGTGGTTTGGTCATCTCAACTTACTCTGAGCTTAAGGAAGTTAGGCAGTTGAGGAGTACATCAATAGCGAAATAATCACATGTGCCCAGGTCAACCCTGTAAGAGAAGTTCATAGTTTAATCAGTGTTCTGTTGATGTTAATTCATATAATTTTTACAAAAAGTTCAGTGTTCTAGAAAAATATACCAAACACGTCCCCAGTTATCTTGAAACTCGATGTCGCCGATATCATGGAAGGACGATGGCATCACTTTGAAGCCCTTCTCTGCATCATAGAGAGGATCATACTCCACGGATGAATTTGCCAACTGCCAACAATTTAAGATGCATCAATTGATTGAGCAAAATAAAAGGTGCTTGGAATATTTGTTAAAGGGTATCAGGGTACAAAGGTAGGAATGACAACACGACAAACATGACAACATTTTGGTGGATCTATCGTGCATGAATTTGGAGATTGTCATCTTAAATTTTGTCCAGGAACACAATAATATGACAGCTACTGAACCAGTTGCATTAAGAGAAATCAATAAACAAATGGTTCAATAACGAGGGAAATAAAACATGACCTTACCTGCAAATTAGAAGAATTGAAGGCGCCAAGGCGACCCAAAACATACCATGATTGAATTACCTACATGTTTAAATATATCAAAAAGTGGCATTCTATGAGTAAAAGAAATCATATAGCAGAATCAATGCAGCAATGCATATACAGCATGTTGCCACACTCTGCTGGGAATAAAAGGGTAACCACTCTAAACCAAACACTTACACTGCCGATTATATTAATATCACGATCAGTTGGCGATCCAAACAATTCAAACCATATGAACGAATCAAGTGGATTAAAGCTGCAAGAGGCATTTCATTAGAGTGACAAAGAAGTAAGTGTGATAGGAGGTTCCAAATTCCAAAATATGCGAACAATTTTTATCACAATGCAAAGGAATTCTACTCATGATATAGGTGAGCCTATGCCATTTTCATTTGTTTTTATTTCTCTGGTTCGATTCCTCCCATATGTATGATTGAAAAAGTCAAAAAACTTTAAAAGCCATCTTATTCCTTGTCAGGTACTATTTACAGCTCCCAAACAGAACATTGTTTTTCCTGCCAGCCACCTTAACTAAACTGCCATAGACCTTTAACTTAAGCTGTTTATTTCCTCTATCAATCCTTAAAGCTGGATCATCTCTAAGATTGGTTACATCACTTTGAATGAACCAATAATTCATCACAATATTTTTCCTACGTAATTATGTGCATGCAGATCCTTACAAGAACAACTTTTGCTTGAAACAAATATGAATTACAGCAGCAAGGATCTTCAATTTATCCATTCAAAGAGTCCAGTCATCTTTTCACTATTAGCCAGTTCAAAATGACAACATACAAACAAAACACATGCATGAGGATTGGAGATAGAACAAAGAGATAGAGTATATAAAGTTTACTCTCTAAAGCTGACTTTGAAAGCAAGCACAGAGCCTGTTTTGGATTTGCTGAAATCTTTACCCTTCTTTCGGACTCTATCTTCTACCTGTAACAAATCCACCAGATTTATGAACATTCTAAACACAGTAAACTAAGTTATCAACTTATACCTAAATGCAAGAAAACTCATTTTAATGTCATCAAAAAGTAGAATTGAAAGCTTAAAAACCGTCAGCTCATTAATTGTACAAACACATAAAAACAACTACTCCCTCCATTTCTCAATATAAGACCTATTCCTGAGCAAAAAAATATAAGACCTATTTGAATTTTGTTTAGAGAATTCCAAGAAAGCTAAATATAAGCTATGTTATTAACTTATACATAAATGCAAGAAAACTCATTTTAACGTCATCAAAAGTAGAATCGAAAGCTTAAAAATCATCAGCTCATTAAATTGCACAAACACAGAAAACAACTACTCCCTCCATTTCTAAATATAAAACCTATTTGAATTTTGTTTAAAGAATTCAAAGAAAGCTAAATAAGTTACTTATAAATTGATTTACCTGAATTTTTCCTATAAGCTACTTTATTTGACTTATAAGTTACCAGATAATCTAATATGTTATGATCATGCAGCTCATTTAGCATCCTCAATTTCTAAAAAGTCAAACTGCGTCTTATATTCAAATATTTGCCTAACTATCTCATTCAAACAGTGTTATCACTGAGAATCAAAGTTTACAAGCATTAAAAAAACCAAGTAGAAGGGCCCAAAATAATGAAAATACCCGTTTCCTCATGAGTTCAGGATTACCAATACTATCACCAAGAACAGCACGGAGCTCAGTATCATCTTTACACGCATCTTCAAGTACCCTGAAACAAAAGCACCCATTTTTAAGCCAAGATTCAATCTTTACAACTTTAAAAGCAAAAGAAAGGCATTGAGAAAAGTGGGTAATTAAGAACTTGGCCCAAGAAGGGTAATTATGAGCTCTATCAAACTCCCTTTGCCGCTTCTCTTCACGAATTCTAAGCAACCTGCGATTCCTAGCACTAGTTCCTGACCCTTTTATGTGTTGCTCAGTTCCACTTACAGAACTATTATCATTTGAAGAAGAAGATGATGATGAAGAGAGTTGGAGAGAGATTATATTTTGAGGAGGAAGTTTGAGAGGGGAAAAGGAGAAGGGAGAGAGATAAGAGTTGGAAATGGTGTTGGGAAAGTAAGGACATGAGCAAAAACTATTGCTTGAGTTCATCTCTAAGGATTACATAAGCTTATGAATCAACTTATGCATAGATAAGTATCATAGTACACTGCAAAAGAGTGACTTCCCATGGATTTGGCTGCCCCTTCAAATTTGGATTTTGAAGACAAATGTATTGATTAAAGGGATAAAGGACAAAAATGGGCCAAAAGTTTTCATGACATGACATGTTAATTTTGATGTTTATTTTTTTTACTTATATTCATATATGCTAGTTAACCTCTATCATTTCATCAACTTATGTCAACAAAATTTCATATAAGTCATTTTGTTTTTCCGACACACGGACTTGAAATCCATGCATTTGGATTTCAACATGATCATAATGGTATAGTTTTTTTATTTTTATATACACGATATCTGCACTCGACAAGTAAAAGATTAATACTCCGCTGATTTGTATGCACCTCAAATGGTGAAACAGCTGAGAGATTTAATGCTCCTCATAGTCAATGCCAAGAATCGAACTCATACAATTGGTTAAGAGTGAATTAGTCTTTACCAGTCAACCACACACTCAGGTTTAATAGTCTTTTTTATTTAAAAAAAAGTTTAGTTGAGTTGAACCAGGGCTCACTAGGAGCATGCCTCCAGGCTCTTTGAGCGCTTACAAGGTACTTATGGATTGTACAGATCGTCCACCAATAAGGTCCTCACATCGGTAGAATTCAAACTCACAATATGACTTATGAGTCAGACCCTTTTACCAATTGGATCAACCCTTATTGGTATTGGTATAGTCTTTTTTGAACTCAAATAATGGTATATGTAATGACAATTAACAATTTTAAATGCCCTTCAAATACGATTTCCCCATATAATATAATTTATACATATTTCTCCAACCGATAATCACGCCTCAATATTATATTCACAAACATGGCAAATGTGTAAAATTATTAATGACAAAATTAAAAATTTCCCCTAATCTTCCCAAAATTTAAAGTAAAGAAGACTTCCCCTCCACCTACACCTCCACCTACCTCTGCAAAAACCCAAAATCTTCAACTTAACATTTCTCTCTGTCTCTCTCTCTCTCTCTCTCTCTCTCTCTCATCGCTTTGTTATCTCCGCCCACACAGCCAACCACAATGTCTTCAATCTCCGCCACTTCCTCTCTCTTCTCTCTCAACTTCACTTCTCCAAAACCTTCACCTCCTCGTACTCTCCGAACTTCCATTTCACCATTCACCGTTCGCGCTTCTTCTTCTTCTTCTTCTTCTTCTTCTTCTTCCAATGGTCCCACACGCGACACTCCAAATTACCTCACTGCCCTCAGAAGCTTCGCCGGCGCCGCCGTTCTCTTCGCGGCGTCGGCGGCAATGATCGGAAAGTCGTTCCAGCTTCCGGCCAGGGCTGAACCGCCGGTCTCCGTTACGGAGCAATCTCAGATTGTCGAGGAAGAGAAGGAGAGTGATGAAGCGACGTCGTCGTCGTCGCCGTTGTCGGAGTTTCTTGAAACGAATGTCGAAGCTGTTGATGCGCTGAAGTCTCTTTTGCAGGAGAAGCTTGAGAGTGGTGATGATGATGAGGCTTTGAAGATTTTGAAGCGATTGATTTCTGCTCAACCTGACGATACTGAATGGAAGTTTCTTTTGGCAAGGTTGATTTTGTTATCACTTTCATTTTTTTATCTTAAATTTAAAGTTAATTTATTCGTCTTATAATCTAACCTATTACACGTGCTAAAATTTGCTTCCTTATCTTTCAAAAGAAAAAGGAAGAAGTCAATGTGATCTTATTTAAGGGCATATTATAGATATTTTATTACATTGTTATAAGATAAGATGATATCATAAAATTCATTGTATTCTTCGTGTTATTCTATATATAACATAGTGGATATTCTATATATCAAAATATTGACGCCTGTGTTGAGATTCATTAGTATCGGTTTAGTGTAATTATGTGGCCAAAGATTACTATTAGCTTTGATTGAAAGGTTTTTTTGATAAGACGGTCATGTTTAAGCTGTACGCACATTTCTAATGTACATTTCTAATGTAGCTTTGATGGATATTTTATATGACTATGTGATTTAATAATTAGGATTTGTACTGCAGGTTGTCGAGCGAGATGGGGGACACTGAGACTGCTCGTGACCTTTATGAACAGGTTTTGACTGTGAATCCATTGTCTTTTGAAGCGTTGTTTGAGAATGCTTTGTTGATGGATCGTTGTGGGGAAGGTGAAGCGGTGATTAAGAGGTTGGAGGAAGCTTTGAGGGTTGCTGAGGAGAGAAATAAGGCAAAGGAGGCTAGGGATGTTAAATTGATAATGGCACAGATACAGTTTTTGCAGAAGAATGTGGAGGAGGCTATGAACATGTATCAACAGTTGACCAAGGAGGATCCTAATGATTTTAGGCCTTACTTTTGTCGGGGTATGATTTATAGTTTGCTTGATAAGAATGAGGAGGCTAGGGAACAGTTTGCTAAGTACAGGGAATTGTCACCAAAGAAATTTGAGGTTGAGGGGTATTTGAGATCACCATTGTCAAAGCTTAAGCTCTTTGGCAGCGATGAAAACTAAAATTAGAGAGGTTTTTGGCATTCAGGCTTTAGAGGCTATAGAGGAATAATGATAAGAAGACATGTTTTGCACCCTAGCAGTGTCTGAGGTTCAGGTGATTCTACTACACCTTTGTTGGTTTCTTTATTTATGTTGTACACTAAATGCTGGCTGGATTAGAGCTAGCTTATGCAGTTTCACAGAGTTAGAAATAAGGATGATGATATTTATAGTACCCTTTGATATGACCTTGTGATGATGAGGTGAAGGAACAACTTGCGGTAACAGAGACATGATATTTTGGAAGAGTTCATGGTAAAACCCTCCGTGATACATTTTGTTTATTGCAACTCTTTTGTGCACAAGGGGATTAAAGGGTTTTGATATATTGGAGGATTGGAAAGCTTTCCAATTGGTTGTTCTTATAGCATCCTTTATTTTCCATTTCTCAACTTGCCAAGTAATTAGCTGAGATTAATGAAACTCGTATAGATGTAGACCATTCTCTCTCAAGTCTTCTGCTAAATGACTGATTGAAAAGGGGAAAACGTGATGAAAGGATATTCCTGAATTAATTAATCTCCGGCTTCCTTTCTCTCATGCATGGAATTTGATTTTGTTGGGATTTGAGATTAGTCGTTGAAAATGGATTGTAAAATGTTTCTGTTTTGCCTCAAGGTTTCAACGAAATATTGTACTTTCAGTATATAAAATCCAATTTATAATTAGGATTTTTAAAATATAACCCCGAGTTATAGTGCAGCCTACATTTGCCATGACTAATTTGCCTTAATTATAAACTAATATAAATCATAATTACACATATGTTGTATCATTAATGATTAAACAGTCTATGTGTTTTCTTTTAATATCCACAAAATCGTGGATATAATGCCATATTTTAAAATGAAAGGATCATTTGAATAACATCACAATAGTGAATATACTCATTCGTTTTAATTTTTACAACACTGAAACTAAGCTGAAATGAAAAGAACTCTTCCAACTTTGAGAATATGCCCAAAATTTAGAAAACAAATGAAAAAGCATCTTCCGGTTTAACGTGCACTGTAAACAACACAGAAAAATGTCAATACATATGCTTTGGAAGCTCATTCACATACACATTCCATTAGCAATTCTCTCTGGATACACCAACATAAGGACATATAGTACGCATTAGAAAGT
Source organism: Mimosa pudica (assembly GCA_029929735.1). Taxonomy (NCBI): domain Eukaryota; kingdom Viridiplantae; phylum Streptophyta; class Magnoliopsida; order Fabales; family Fabaceae; genus Mimosa; species Mimosa pudica. The sequence continues at coordinate 13,454,112 of JAKELP010000024.1, forward strand.
GCAGTAGTATGAAACTGCACGTCAGTGGGCCAAGCTGGGAACTCATTTCATGTGGAATATTGAATTGTACTTTGTGGCTTGTTCAATAATTTCACCCCAAATTGTCCAACAAGCTTTAAATAAAAATATGATATGATTACATAGTCCTACGGATTTGGTGCTACACAGAACAGGTTAGTTGTCAGATGGTGAGGTTTTCACGTCAGTCAGAACTGTGCAACCAGCAGGGATGAGGGTTACCTAGTAAACATGACTCTTCCTCCTCGTCTTCCTCAAAGTTAGCTTGGTATTATCAGAATCAGTGGCATCAGTTACCATGGAATTTGAAGAGAAGAGCACTAAATGTACATATAAACGTCAGTGGTTTGAGCCTAAAGTGAAACACAGCTTCAAACCATTCGGTGTCAGGAGAGGCTCAAGTCTTTAAAAATGCACAGACCCCCACAAGCAACCGAGAAATCACTGGGTATAAATAATTGAATACACACACAATAAATCGCTCCGTCAAATTCATGAAACATCCTGGAAAGCCAGATTCAACTCTTGTGCTGACTTTGCAATTGAGCCTCCTCTTCTACGAAAAAAAGGGACAACAAAAAGAGAAAATTAGACCAGCCAGGAATGGCTAAAACCAAAATAACAAGAATAGCATTTTTTTGATCCTGAAATCCAAGTTACTTGACCATTTGATGGGGTTTGGGGATGACCATTAGATTCCTACCAACCCCATTTCCAAATCTAGATACATTAAACTTCCTCAAACTAAATTGTCTGCAACTAAGATTCAATTACCTAAAAATCTTTTACGGATTCAATGAACTAAATTGTCTGCATTCACTTTTAAGGATCAAAAAGCTCATACCCTCCAAAAACCAAGACTTAAAGGATTACCTTGTTAAAGAAGGCAAAATACGTTTCACTTTCTCAAGCTCTATGAAGCAAAGGTTGCAACGTTCAAGCCTGAACCCGTTCACAAAACAAAAGCTCGTGATCAAAATGAGATGTATTTCAAGGAAAAAATACCTGAGATATCAAGGAGTCTGAAACCTACCTTTGCTCAGCCTCAATATCTACACCAACAGGTGTTGTGGCCGATATTGTTGGATAGATTACAGGACCGAATGTTCTGACCAGCTTCAACAGCATTTCCAAGGATACACCTAAATGCCTGCGTATAGTAAATAGTAAATAGTCAGTATGCAACTTGTTACATGGTTTAAGCAATAGTTAGTTTAGTGATGAACTGGCAGCGCTGAGTTGGCTTAGTGTAATTGATTCTGTTATGTTGCGGGACTGATTAGTTATAGCTAGGATCTATAAATAGTGAAGTCATTTGGTAATTGTCATTTTGTGAAATTAATAGTTCAGTTGAGTTCCTTTTCTCTCTTCGTGCATCAGAACTAAATTTATAAAATTATAATAATTCATGAATGTCAGTGCATAAATGCAAGGGCCCTCTAGAGGAGTTAAAACACGAGGTATAGGGATTAGGGAACCACTTTCTAGCTAACTTCATTGAGAGAACATGCTTACCTATCCAATTGACTTTGAAGAAGGCCAGATAGAAGTGGCAGGATAATAGTGCATATATCAAGAGTAACAATATCAATTTTCTCCGTTATAATGCTTACAACATCAGCAATGACCTGGAATTAACAGGAAGATGATACCGCCATAGTTTCAATTCATGCTCAACAAAACCATTTGAACAAATGATATTAATTAATACTGTAAGACAACAATAAGGCAATATAAATTGAGAGTAAAAGCAACATCTTACAGCATGGTCATCCATTTTCTCCATTGCACCAATGACCCCTTTAACATCATTCCGTTCCCAATATCTGAAGACTGCCTGCAACAAAATTACTTACAAGGTTCAGCACAGTCTTAACTAGCACTAGGCCTGATATAATATTTACACTTTTCCCTATAGAAGAAATTGAAAGAATTAAGTTATAGAAAAAAAAATTGAAAGAATTAATGATGGGTGTACTTTAAGCAGAAAACCGCATCCTACACATGTTTTCCAGGGGAAATCTTAACCTTTCTACTCTGGTTACTTCCAAACGGCTTAAAGGAAAATAGGCAATAAACCCTGTACTTTTTTTTGTTCGCCAACTATTGGCCTCATACTTTGCAAGTAAAATTGACTATAAATCAGGTGAATTCCTGTACTTATATATTGTATATTGATGATATATTGTTGATTACAACAATGCACCATAATAAACTTAGATCAAATTTTAGAACCTAAACGACTTCAGGTTAAGTGCTAAATGCCAATACAACAGATTTCGAGGTACTTAATGATTTATTTAAATTTTCGGACAACCTGATGGGCCATTCAGATTACCTTTCGAAACCCATGAGTCATTGACATTAAAAGATCAAGTCTTCTTGCTTAAACAAAATTACAAGTACAAAGATAGATGCTGACTAAAACGAAAAAATTCATCAAATGTATGATTCATTTATCAAACCTGTAACTTGTTTGAACGAGCCTGCATCGAACTAAGAAATTGGTCATGCTGCTCCATCAGATCGGCAATAGCATCTTCATCACTAGCAGAGACAGTAGCCTTCTCAGTCAATGTTGAATGTCCCCTCTGCTAAATTTAAGGAAAAGATAGCAATTTTAATATAAAATAATTCAATCAAACCAAGAACTTTAATTTTCCTTCTTGTTCTATAATTAAGGTAAAGCCATATGTAAAGCCAAAATATAATTGAGAACCATAAGCCCCAAAAACCACTATTGAACAATTTCTAAATTAAACAACATACATATCAAAGTGTGAACAACTGAAGAAAAGAAAAAAAATCATACTCCATTAAAAGTTGGCAGGTGAACTGATGATGTTCTTGCATGAGAAATTCCAGAGGTTGGTGCCTCAGAATTAAGAGACCTTTCTCTCATAAATGAACGTATTCTTCCTACAAGTTGAAGTTTAAAATTTAGAACACATTGTGATAGAAGATAAATAGACATCACCAATATATTGGAACAAAGTTACCTCCTCTTTGTCCATCAACCGAAAGAAAATCTCTGTTCACTTTCTGACCTCGATTTTCATCTGGAAAGAGACAGGTAAATCATTAGGAGTGGAAATTCCAGATTTGCAATAACAAACGCAAGCCAAACATTATAACGGCAAGACTACATGTAAAAGTCCTTAACAATTTAGGCATGATTTAAGGCTACCTATGAATTGGAGATACCTTGAGTTAAGCTTACAGAAGGAGGGAAAATTTTTTTATCAGCAACAGTACTCAACTGACCACCCATAGAAGGTGCAGATTCAGATACAGGGGCTATCTGTGGCTTATCTACTTCATCTCTGTTTGATAAGTTGTGTGCATCTGCTGCCTTTGACTGCAACGAGAATTGCATCATTCTTCCAGAAATACCACTTTCTTTTCTAGGCTCAGCCACTGGCTCTGACCTTCCACTTGATCTTGGAACAATCACAGGTATAATATCTGATTTGTTGATATTTGCAACATTGGACGCTGAATGAGATTTCAATGAGCTCCTTTTCTGAGCTATTGTATTAGATACATTTGCCAGACCAGATACTGGCTTGGAACCAGAGTTCAAACTGATCCTCTGAGGGGTACTAGGTGCACTTCCTGTGGCTTCAAGCAGATAAAAAATAAGAGATGAGAAAGCATAGACATCAACCCACAATCGGATTCAGGTAGTCGGCAGAGAGGATCAAACAAGACATATGTTAAGGAGAATGGATGCTTACATGCCAAATGTTTCCCCTCCTTCACAGGATCTGAATCTTGAGAAACTGACAGCCTTCCAAGAGATTTAGTTTCCTTCTGTAATGGGTCTGTATTTTGTGAAACAGGTAGCCTGGTCTTGACTGTATTCTCACTCAGCACAGGTATATTCCCACTTGAAGATTTAGTTTCTGAATGACCATTTAGTCTGCTTTTGTCTCCAGGGGCATAAGGTTCAATACGCTGCATGGAAGATCAGAAAGATTGAAATACACTATGCATTATATAAAACCATAAAAGAGATAAGATCATCTCTGAAAAACAAGTTTAATACCGAGATGTCAACAACCCAGACTCCAACACAGCTTTGGTTGTATGAGCAGCCCAGAAGCTTCCCCTCATGAACATTAAGATCAGACAACCTAGACCAACCTATATCCACCATATCATGGCACCTAATAGGCTCCCAAGAGAAAACCTACAAATAAAAAAATCAAGGACATTATTACCACATAATGCTAAACTCAAACAGATCAACTGGAAAAAAAAGAGAGAGAGAGCTTACCTTCAAACTCTCATGTAAGCCACAAAGCAGGGTCCTGCCATCCGGGCTGAAGGTGATTGACCGCACTCCAGTTGTCTACAATTATGGAAGCAGATATTACAAAATCCTTCTAAAAGTACAAATTTATCCATATGTATCAATGATCCTAAAGTGGATGTAAAACTTCATGGATTAATAATCCTCTGAACTTATTTTACGAAGTAGCCACCATGCACATGTATAGAAGACAAAAGGACAGTCCTACTATCTAGCATATAAAATTCTCAATATCATGTTCTCAATGATGGATAAATCTATCCAAAGCAACTTAAAATAGATGCATAATGACATGCAATCCCCAACACTTGATCAACGAGTGTATAATAGTAAGATTGACAACAGAAAGTACCTCAGGACCAGCTGAACCAATAAGTTCAAAGGTTTCAAGGTCCCAAAATTTCACTGTCCTATCAGCGGAACCTAGGCATGGAAAAGGAAAAGATTAAATAAATTATACTCACTCAAAAAAGAAGAAACAACATAACAGAAGATTGTAAACAGGAAAATATTTAATGGTGATGATAATGATAATAATTATATGTTATCATAATTATCAGAAGATTGTAAAACTGTAAAGATGCAAACAGAATACACAGCACTTCATGTGTTGTGAGCACCAGCGCATCTCATCCTTTCCCCTCATTATCTCAGATATATTTCCTCTCTAACAATCTTCTTGCATCAAAATGTATTACGAATAACATTTTCCACCCCAAAAAACAAAATCCTTGGCTACAAACAATTACGCATTTCAATCACAGATAAAATAATTTTAATAACCAATGATGTAAAGAAAAATATTATCACTAATTGTAACTTTTAGAAAGATGGTGCCCACTTATACGTATAGGTTCACTTTACGTAGTTTTGCATTTGTAGTGGCATTCTTCTCTTAATGACGTAGTAAAAGAACAGAAGCACATAAGTTACTAATTAAAGTCCTGAAAGGCATAAATTAAACTTGTTAAAAGAACTTAATTGGAGCAGGACATGAGAGATCTACTATTAAAGTACTCTCTTTATAAGAGAAGCAAAACTAACCTGTTGCAAGCAGAAACTCATGGGGATGAAAATCTATACACTGTACTTGGCCTTCGTGACATTTAAAATCATGTAATAGTTTCCCCGCAGTCAGATCCCACAGCTGCAAAAACATATATCATAGTTTTTATCAAATTAATCATTAGTCACAACAAAAATATGGCATATGGTCACAACCATAAGCATTAATCATAGTTTATTTATGTATTATCAAAACTAATACATTTCAAATCTCCAGTTTGCAAGATATACACAAAGCAAATAACACGGTTGAAGAAGACCAACAATTTTACAAGCATTTATCCGGAACACACATAAGTCAAGAGAGATAAAGAAATGCTGGCAGGGGATTATGCCCAGCATTGAACACATTCTCCTAACCAATCCTGAACTCCAATCCAAAATGCATCAATCCATAGGTATAAGTAAAACCACATAACTCACCAGGGTCCAAAGTATGGAAGCATATATGGAATCTGTCAGATTTATTAGAGAAACAAATCAAGGGTCTTAGCTTATCAACTTAACTTTTGAGTGTTGACAATGACAAAGTATCAGAGCATTTTTATGACCGAGCATTCAGAGAAATCCTTGTTGCCTCCATTTTCTCTAATAAAATTAACTTGCAACACCATGTATGATGGGCATGTGTTCTATTCAATTTTCAAAGATTTAAAGAGTGTTGCAGTCAGTGATTACAAGTTTCTATTTCCTCAAGTTCTAATGCAAGTTGTCCATGGAACAAATCACCGGGTACAAAAAAGATATTGATTACGAGGGAATCTATACCCATTCACATAAAAAATCCCATCTGACAAAATGATCTCTCACACTGACCTGCTCCCTGACCCAGTAATCCTCATTTTTTACTACCACTGCTTATAATTGTTCCCTCTTTATAAGCCATTGTTTCATATCAAAATCATATCGGTCTTACAACATGGAATTTTAAATATTATGTTCATCTTTTTGTCAAGTAACCACAAAAATTGCCACTTCACTTTTTTCAGCTTACCCATCAGTCTTCATTATATGATCTACAAACTCCGCAGTGTAGTCTGTTCACCATCACCACCGTCTGGTATATGGTGCTCCATTATCAGTATTCAGCTAAAAATGTAGCATGTAACTTTGCCACTTCCTAGTAAAACTGTTTGCATTCATGTCACAATTTTTTTTTGCCCCCAAATCATCTCTAACTATTTGATGCACAATAATAATTGAGATATTTTAAAATAACAGCATACATTTTTTTACTTGATTATAAAAGAGAATTGAGCCAGAAAACAATGCAGATCTCAGAGAGAAGTTCAATTACTAAATAAGTAATTGAGAAAAGGAAGAATCTGTACCTTCACGGAATTGTCCTCTCCCCCTGACACCACCCATCGCCCATCAGGGGTAAACCTAATTGCATTAACTCCTCGAGTGTGGCCCTTGTATGTATGAATACAACCCTTCTTTCTAATATCCCAGATTTTAAGATTCGTGTCCAGTGAACCAGATGCAAAGAACTCTCCAAAAGGATGGAAATCCACTGATGTACAGTTGGACCTATGACCCGTAAGAGTGCGAACAACTACACACAAAAAAACATTGCAAGCCACAGATTCAAATTATCAAAATGAATCAAAGGTACCAAGTTTTGAGTTCATAAAAGAAATTAGCAATTAGCTGCGTACTTTTTGCCTCCTCTAAGTCCCAGAGTTTGATAGTTCCGCTTGCAGCTCCGGCAGCTACCAAAACTTCAGAGGAATCAAAACTAACAGAATCAATTCCACTTGAATGTCCTGATAGACTCTGCAGAAGGAGATATAATTCTTAAAAAAAATAAGATACATGGTGGTCATTCTTTTCTCTGTTAAATAGAGTTTTTTAAAATAACAATCAAGAGAAGAAAGCAAAAGTGCAAAGAATGAGATATCTGTCCCCAATTGTAAAAATATAAAAGCAAGGAAAAATTCCATCAGCCAAACAGAATAAAGATCCCCAAGGAACAGTACTGTCCTGTGATAGTTTCTGACACATAAAAAATGTCCTTAAAGTAAGCATTTTTGCATTACCAATAGCTCATATGTAACAGAAAAAATTCCTTAAAAATTTGCATCAAGAAATGAAGGACAAAGAAATATTCGCAGCACCTATGTGACAGAAAATCCTTATATTCCATACCAAATAAAAAAATTCAAAAAAATTAAGATAATACCAATAACACAAAATGTAGGATGAAAAGCATCAAGAGTACTAACCAGTATCGCATTAGGTTTACCAATAGCCCAAAGATTAACTTTGTGGTCTTCTCCTCCAGTTACAAGAACCCTAGATGATTTCCTTCCAATTTTAAGACAATTCACAGAGGAAGCATGTGCCACAAATTCCTCTACACAACACTCATAAAGGAAAACCACTCATCTCCTCAAAAATCATACCACAATGACTTACACAAAGATCTAAAGCAATAAACAACATAAACAAACCAAAAACTAAACCACAAGTGTACAGATCAAAACGCAGTAAAATATATCCAAAACGCAAAGGATACGTAGCTTATATGCGCGTTTAGTACTCATCGGCTAACAATTGAAACTCCAAAACCCTAGCAATTAGCTGAGACAAAAACAATAGCCACGAACTTCAAACATTCACACGATCCAATCACCAATTATCTCCACTAAAATCTCCAGATCTTCGCTGTCATCTACACTATACGCTACACTACAAAGAAACAAACAATTTCTATTCAGTAAATAGCGTTTAAAATTTGAACTACTTAGGTCTACCAAATCATAGATCACCAAAAAGCAAGAACCTAACCTAACCTAACCTTGATTTTAACGGAATATATTATTTTCTGTAAGAGTTTGCTTCAGAGAACACAAATAAGTAACGTGAAAATGTTTATTCACTTTTGCTTCTTCGTGTTTCACTTGTTGTAGCTGTTGTAAGTTGTAAATTGAGAATTAAAGTACATGAAATTTACCGCACGTATTCTCAGAGTGTGGCATAAGCATAATGGCTTCGTTTTCTTCTTAGCTTCCAACAACTACGATGCATTTGGCTGAAGAGTGAAGATCTGTCATGGAGAGAGAGAGAGAGAGAGAGATTTCACGATCTGTGCTGTGTAATGATAAATGCTTGTGTTCAAATTAAGGGGGGAGAAAGGGTAAATTTGAAGGAGGTGAGGGGTATGTGTGTAAATTTGTGAGTTTTGGGGTCACATTTATTTTACCTTTCCCTCCTCTCTTAGCTTGAAATATTGTTTTTAATTTTTTTGGGAAAAAAAATTAGCTGGTCGTTCACATAAGATGGTGACATTAGCAATGATTAGTTGCATTAATCATTGATCTACAAATAATTTAAGCCAATTATATTTCTTTTATATGGTAAACTATTCTGTCTGGGTTTAGTGACAAATATGTCCACTCGCTTGATTTTTGTTGAGCATGGGGCTTAATAATATTTGTTTTATTTACCAGTAACAACATGCTTAAGATTAATGAACAGTAAAAAATGTGTAAAAAAAATATTCTCAGTTAAACAAGTAGATTCAATTAAGAGTACTTTCTCAATTTCTAAATATATCATATATTTAAGGGTAAGGGACCTAATCTGCCCCCGAAGTAACCACCAAGGAGCGCTGAGCACCCTGAACTAACAACAGGCTCGTATCTGCACTCCAAGTAACCAAGGTGTTTAAAAACTACCCCGGTTTGACGGTCAACAACATTTGACCGTTAGTATGCATATGTGGAAGCCACGTGGAGACCTGTTTTGCCACCCGGCGCCTTGTCATCGCCACGTAGGATAAGTTAATGTGGGTCCCACATTAAATAAAAAAAAAATTCTCCCCCCCTCTTCACCTCCCACCCACGGCCCCCCCCCCACCCCCCACCTCCCTTCCCAGCCCCCCCACCACCAGCCCCACCCCCCTCCACCTCCCCCCCACCACCCGCCCCACACCCCCTTCACCTCCCTCCCTCACTTCACCACCCCGCCCCACCTCCCCCCTACCACCAGCCCCACCCCCCCTTCACCTCCCCCCCACCACCCGCCCCACCCCCCCTTCACCTCCCTCCCTCACTTCACCACCCCGCCCCACCTCCCCCCCACCCCCCTTTCACCTCCCCCCCCACCACCCGCCCCACCCCCCGCCACCTCCCCACCACCATCCGCCCCACCCCCCCTCCACCTCCCCACCACCACCCGCCCCACCCCCCCTTCACCTCCCTCCCTCCCTTCACCACACGCCCCACCACACGCCCCACCTCCCCCTTCTCGAGGTGGTGAAGTGAGGGAAAGAGGTGAAGGGGGGGTGGTGGGGGGGAGGTGGGGCGGGGTGGTGAAGTGAGGGAGGGAGGTGAAGGGGGTGTGGGGCGGGTGGTGGGGGGAGGTGGAGGGGGGTGGGGCTGGTGGTGGGGGGGCTGGGAAGGGAGGTGGGGGGTGGGGGGGCCGTGGGTGGGAGGTGAAGAGGGGGGGAGATTTTTTTTTTATTTAATGTGGGACCCACATTAACTTATCCTACGTGGCGATTACAAGGCGCCGGGTGGCAAAACAGGTCTCCACGTGGCGTCCACATATGCATACTAACGGTCAAACGTTATTGACCGTCAAACCGGGGTAGTTTTTAAACACCTTGGTTACTTGGAGTGCAGATACGGGCCTGTTGTTAGTTCAGGGTGCTCAGCGCTCCTTGGTGGTTACTTCGGGGGTAGATTAGGTCCCTTACCCTATATTTAAAGGGGTGAACTTATTGATAGTACTTCTTAATAAACAAATATACAAGATAGTTAGGGTGGTATATAATTTTAATTATCTTAATCAACATTATTAATTTAATAAATCAAATAGATAAGTCTTGTATTTAAGGAAAAAAGGAATATTTTCTACTTAGATGTTCATTTTAAATTAATAATCTTGCACTACATGAGTAGATGTGCGGCTCAGTTTATTACATCATTGAAATTGAAATTATAAAGCTGATAATTTGGCCAAAAAAAATATAAAGCTGATAATTGATAGTGCAAGAATCTGCTTTTTGCATGCTGAAACATGTCAACGAAATGAATTTATTAAGCACGATCTATCGTATTCTTGTGTGTATATATAAACTAAAATTGCTCGTTATAAATATTAAAAAGTCTTTTATCAATATTAAATGCATACCAATTCGCACTTTACGTGCTTTATTGGCTTTTATACACGTTAAGACATTTTTCGACTATTAAATTAAATACAACCGGCTTCATTTTTACTTTTATAAACAAGTATTTTACCCCGTGCGTTGCACGGGAGGTAAATATTTTTTATAAAAAAACATATTATAGGTGTATAAAAGTGATTAAATGTTCTAGCACTATGAATGTATTTAGTTATTCTTGATGTGTTAATAGATAGTGATTACGTGAATCCTTTTCCTATTTAATACTCCCTCTGGTCCCTAATGTAAGAGCCCGAAATTTGAATGATTTCGGTCCCTAATGTAAGAGCTCACCCCACTTTGTCTGAACATTTATTGCAATTTTATCAATTCTACCCCTAATCAATTTGGGTTGAATGGAGGAGAGAGGAAAGAATAATTGAAAGCATTGAGAATGTAAACAACCTTCTTCTTATTCCAAAGTCTTCTCTCTCTTTAGTTTCTCCACTTATCACATTTATTATGCAACTCTCTCTCCACTTTTTCCAATATGCATTATTATTTCTCCCTCTCATAGTACAAAGGGTAGAAATGGAAAAAAGTATTAATTACAGACATCCAACTAACAATCAGATGTTTTCTTAAGAAGCGGATTTTTTTACTTTTATAAATTTTTTTCCCAAATTTCCTCTTGTCTTATTGGCAACTCGACATCTTACCTTCAAAGACTCTATTTTTTTATCTTGACTTTGCAATTTTGGTGTTGTTAAATATATTTGCGTAGAACTCAATTTTTGTGGTGCATTCTTCAATGCAATAGGTTTTCTTCCGCCATGTGATTCAAACTGCAAAACACGACATGAGTTGAGTGAGACAACTCCAATGTCAGCTATAATATTCTTAGTTTGTTCTCATATGAGTTATGAATATCATGGGAATCTATGCCATTATTGTGTTAAAAAGTTTTTTTTGGCCAACTATTGTGTTAAAAAGTTGAGTGTAAATTAATTTTGAAAAGATATTGGGTCAACATGGCGCAATATTGTCTTGTATAGATTTTTAATTACTATAGTTTCAATGTTCAGTATAATCTTGCACTAAAATTTTGTTTGAACAAGTTATTAACATTATGTAATTTCAATTTGCACTATATTGAGTTATACTCATTCAACTTTGACTCAAATGATATCAATCTCATCTCCTATAGAAGTTGTTGTTGAATCAATTCCTAGATCGAGAATGTTTGAGTGTGTGAGTGGCAGAGTGGATGTGTGAGTAGTCATTCCTGATGGACGATGACAGCCATCAAGAATGGACAGAATTTACTTTGTGTTTCCTCTCCTCCTCGTTTCCATATGTGATGATAGCCTCTCAATATTCTCCCTTTTTGAGATGCTACAATCGCAGCGTCGCCTTCCTATTTGATCTGCAAAGTTAGATGAGATCTGGTTTGAGCTCTATTTTCTCCTATTTGCCTTCTTGTTTTTGCTACTTGTCAGTCACTGTGAATGTTAAATAGTGGGGTTTGTCTTTGTTTCAAGGGTAGTCTGCTGAAGGTGGATGACGTACAACTATTGATATTGTCGAAGGTGGAAGATTGTTTTTAGGTTTGAGGACAATTTGATATCTTTATTCCAAATATCTATTTTTAGAGATAAAATATTCATAGCTTCCCTGCTGACTTCTAACATACCAAACAATGTAGTCCACTTTCAGTTTAACTTCTACTTCCACCCCCACTTCTAATTTTACTTCAATCAAAACTTCTTCCATTATGCCAAACGAGGTATAAAGATCTATGTTGTTTGAAAATTTAAAATGTAAATCATCCACTAGAAACCTTTGAAGCAAAAATGACCTTAAATCTCTAGTCATAAAAATTCGGCTAATAGGCAACAAATATTTACGCTATTAATGTAACCTATTGAAAATATCACTTGCACCATTTAAAATATTACTTACATCATGTGTGATATTTCTAGAGATATGGACCAATAAACAAGTCCTTAGCCTAGTCGGTGGGTATACCTACGAGATAGCATGCTTTGACCTACAAATTAGCAGCAAGATTGCCAGATAGCTTAGCTCTAATGAGGTGGCCTTTCATATTAATATGGCCCACTGCATCCAAACATTGTTGCGCTTATTATAAAATGAAGAGCAATTTCCTTAACTTTCTTTTGCATACAACAAATTTTCCAACTCAATGACTTGTTATTGGAGATGAGATACTTTTTAGCATGATTATTAAATTTTTAAGTGGAATACATGCCATGATGCCATCCAGTTCTTTATATAACATGTATTTGACTGTTTTAGATAAATAATGAAAGTGTGATAATTTTTTTAGTAACAATAGACATTATATAATTCCTACAAAATGTAAGTTCAACATCGAATCACATATCTCCAACCACATCATCCTCGTGAATGAATTTATACATAATTGGTGTAGTTTTTAGATGACCTTTTGCTTCTTGAGATTCATTTGAAGAATGTACTGTAAATTAGTCATAGTTTCTCTCCTCAAACCTGACTTCTAAACATGTACATAAGCTGATATGTGTGAGATGATTTTCTTTTAAAAATGTTGTTTCCTCAAATCCCCTTTTCCTCCTGAACCAATGAACAGTGATATGATAGGATTAATTTAATGTGTCCCTCACTTTTTTAGTTATTTATCTCACCAGTTTATTCTTAAACGGTTAGACCACAAATGGAAGAGTGACATTGTCCTAGCCCATGGCAAAAAAAAAAAAAAAAAAAAAAAAGACATTGTCCTAGCCATGTTGATAACCTGTGAAATCCGGTCAAGTCGGGGTATATTGGACTAGGCCTTTCTGGAATAAATGGAAAACGGGCTGCCAAGAGAGATCAATCATATTCACGCATAAATATGGGCCCAGTATTTTGGGCCACTTTAAAAAAAAAATTGGGTGCCAACTCCCCATATTTTTGTTGTCAAGCTCTCTCAAAAGTTACTCCCTCCCATCTTAAATATAGGATTTATTTGGGGGAGTTAGTCTTAATTTTGATAAAAAAATTTAGGAAAAGAGTTTGGTTTATCCACAATCCAAAAACATGACTCTTAACTCATGATCCATTGGGCATGTGCTTGTGGATTCTTGATCATAATAAGCAGGTCATTTATTTCTATTCACATATGTAGGTTTTATATATTTTCACTCAATTTTGGAGATGTCTCCTTAAGCGTCGTGAATAGAGCCACAACAAGTGGTACTCCTTAAAATGTGAACACTTGACAAAAATGATCACATGTCAACACAGTTGGCAAATAGTACAAATAATATAAATATAATTTGAGTCTCGTCCTCAGGGACACTGTCCTATAGAGTTATTCTGCAATCACCGGCAAGGAAGAACACAGCACTTCCCAGGATTAAACAGATTCTTCCTATAAAATGGAAACAGAACTACAAAAGATTATTACTGTATAAGGCAGAAATATGTAAGAGGAGGGGATAAGATACTCATATATCTTTTCCATATATAGCATAACCCTTTTATATATTAGCATAAAGCTACATAACGAGAATCACAATGAATCATGCTGAATAATCAGCTTTCAATCAACATAAATTGTCATTAAAATGTGTTGAATGCAATGGTGTATAAACTAAACAATTGTATAAAACGGAAGGTAGTATTATTGCCTTTAAAACCATTTAATTGTATAAAAGGAATAGTCTATATAATACACAATAGGAAATACTGTTTCTTTCTGTTCCTAAATATAATATCACTTTTGAAATTCAACTTGTTCCTAATTATAATTATAAGATCACTTTCTAACTTTTCCAACTTTTTCCCAAATTAACCCGACAATGTTTATCTATAATAGCAAGAAAAAGAGGGAGAGTGGGGACAAAAGTATCTAGTAGGGATAAATTGGTAATATCATGTGTAAATAACTAACTTTTTTAATCCACTCAAATTAGAGACAGTGATCTTATATTTAGGAACGAAAATAGTAATCTTTTATGCATTTTTTTTGCTCGAGAGGCAGGAATGTTGCTCACATATGTAAGGTTGTCAATGAGAGGTAACCCAATTATCAACTCAACCAACTAACCATTAGTATAATGTCCTTTTCTTTTAATTATAAGCATTGACCAGCTTATAAATAGGGACTTACTTACATGCATTATGTATTTGTAGTTGATGTATTTTCCAGAGTACAACACTACAAAATGGTGTTGTAATTTTTGTCCAACAAAACGCATCGTTTCAGGCTTTCTTAGCTCGTAATTCATCCCGCGAATATAAGTAAGTCCCTTCCTTTTGCGATCTCTTCGATTCACTCTCCGAGCTCTTTTCTTGAAATCGTTTTCTCAGATCTGTGCTTCTCAACCTTCAGATCCTTCCAAAGTACGCCTTCATCTCTCTCTACATTTCCACAATTCTTCTCATTTTTAAATCTACCTTCAAATTACACAAATCCTTAACTCCCTAGCTCACATTTGTTTTTTTCTTTTCTTTTGCAGATTCGTGAATTTCTGCCTGCTTTACAAGATGGTACACCTTCGTTTAATTTCTAATTTCCTCGATCTTTTATTCTCTGAGCTGTTAAATGCACTCTATTATACGTTTTGGTGCTTTCATAGTTTATGGCCATACTATTGCATTGTGTAGCTTCATTTGAATTTAGGTTATCTATTGGTGATTTATTGACATTCAAATCAGTTGCGCAATATGTTTTATTTTGGTGTTAATTTCTTGCTTTTTTATTGATTCGTGTCAATTGCATTTGTTGGATTTGTTGGCCTATGAATGATCTAGTCGATGCTATGTTTAAATTTGGTCAGTATACATGATCTGCATTGCGTCTAATGGAAGTTCATAAGAGGTTTATTGATCTGCCTTAATTGGGACATTTTTGGCATCTTAGTTTTTGTGGCTTGAATTTTCTTCTAGAGTTTATATACATATTCAATAGCTGTTGATTGTTCATGTTGGTTAGCTGAACTTGATTGCATGAGAATGGTGGATGTGGAAGATGTGTTGCATAGCTATATGTTAATCCCTCCGTTTATTTCTTTGTGTTGTTACTTGTTAGGCACATCTTTCTCATTAAATGTTGATTGTTTTTTGTGTCTGTCTTACAGGTTGTCCTCGCCGCATCCATTGTGAGCAAATCTGGGAAAGGTGAGTTCGTTTAGTCCCCTTTTCACCCATTATGTTTGTGAAACTTTGGTCATTTTCCGCTGAGTGTAATATGTCTGGCTTGCCTCATGTAAATTTTTATGCCTCAGTTGATAGTAAGTTCGTTAAGGGGAATAGAAATGTAATTGATAAGGTGCTCATAAATATTTTTTCGAGAAAATATTATTGGAGTTTTGACACAAGCAAAGAGTGAAAATGTGTGAAATTTGTTTCTTGTGCTTACATTTCAGTCTTTAAGCAGTTCATACTACATCTTGTGAGTTGGCAACACTTAATTTTCTTTTCATATGGGAAAGATTCCTTGAGTTGTTTCTCTTTTTATTCTGTCTGCCTTTGATAAAATTTCAAATTTATTGTATGGCCAGACCTAAAATTAATTTTGGTTTTGTGGTGGCTAAATATACATGAGTTCAAGATTAATATGCTCACAAACCTGTGGTTTGATTGCAGTTCTGGTATCGCGACAGTTTGTAGATATGTCTCGTATAAGAATTGAGGGTCTTCTTGCTGCCTTTCCCAAGTTAGTAGGCACTGGCAAGCAGCACACTTATGTTGAGACTGAGAATGTACGCTATGTTTACCAGCCAATAGAATTACTGTATCTGCTTCTTGTAACAAACAAACAGAGCAACATACTGGAGGATTTAGAGACTCTGAGACTTCTGTCCAAGCTTGTATCCTTTTAATAATGCTTTAAATTTGACATGTTATGCTTATAATCCTGTTACTTTTGAGGGTTCGGTTTTCTATCTCCTTTCTTTTATCTTTCAAATGTTATTTCATTTTGATGTTTCCTTGGTAGAGTTTTGCGCATAGAAATATTTAGTGCATTATTGTGTTATCTTAACGAGGTTTGAGAGGGGGGGGGTTTGAAAACGACCAACTTATTCACTACATGAAGTCACTTTATCTTCTATAAGTTGACTATATAAACATTTCATAACAATTTTGATCCGAAAGTGCATATCAGCTCCATCCTTAACATTCTTAGGTGCCTGAATATTCTTATTCTCTTGATGAGGAGGGAATCTGCAAGAATGCATTTGAGCTGATTTTTGCTTTTGATGAAGTCATCTCTATGGGACACAAGGAAAACGTGACTGTTGCCCAAGTTAAGCAATACTGTGAAATGGAGAGTCATGAGGAGAAACTGCACAAGCTTGTTATGCAGAGTAAGATAAATGAAACCAAGGATGTTATGAAACGAAAAGCTAATGAAATTGATAAGAGCAAGGTATGAATGGGGAGGGGATCCTCTCTTACTGATGCACCTACATTTTGAAGTCCGGGATTGCCCATCATTTATAAAAAGTCACTGTGTGTTTTCTGCAGATTGAGAAGAATAGAGGTGATAAAGGTGGATTCATGTCTTTGCAGTCAATGGGCTCAGGAAGAATTGAAAGTAGCTTTAATGATTTGAGCATATCTAGCAGTGGAACTGGTTTTGGAAGTGGCTCTGGCTTTGGATTAAGCTCTGACATTGATTCATTTACTACCAAGTCAAAAGGTTGGCTTTAATCATCCCTCAGGAGTACTTTTAAGTTATAAATCTAATATGTTGAAATAGGAACAGGAATCCAACCATTCTATATGATGTTTTTTGAGTATCATGCATAAGAAAATTTGTAATTGCTTGAACAACTGTTTGTCTTCTGAAAAGATATTATCTCGCATGCAAATATGGAACTCAATCTTTTGTAATTCATAGGTTACTTGATTTGGTAAGGCTTGTATTGTTATTTATCATAAAAAAATTTTTTACCTTTTTTTGTCTTGTCATAGAATCTCAAAATGATTGAGATTTTTTTTCAAATCAAGAGGGGGAGGAATAGTAACTCTTTTTGAACTATAAAAAATAGAAACAACTGAGTAGTCCGACACTTTATTAATGATGGTCTCCCATATTTATAGTAATATGAGGAGAGAGAAATACAAATCATAACAAACTAGCAACAATCTAACTACATAAACTAAATAAATAAATAATAATAAATAACAAACCCTAGAAAAATTAGATTACCCTAAATTTGACTAATTCAAATTATTCAGTGTTGAATATTTCCAACACTCCCCCTCAAGGAACATCTAACTTGTTACAAAGATAATCCTAAAAACAAACAAAACTCAACACTCCCTATGAGCAACAAATCAATGCACTTGATGCAAAACCAAAGTTGAAATCTGAATCCAAAAATGCTCAATACAGAGCAACCAAAACATGCCAAACAGGCAACAAACAGGAGCTCATCCCAACACGAAACCTGAATGCAATCACCACTGGGATCCACCGGAACGGGATGACAACTCCAAAACATGAAGTTCAAACAGAACTCCAAATAACTAAACTCCATACCACCAATGGAAATAGCATCAAGATCACATGAGGGGCAACCGAAAAATGCTAAGAAAACAGATTCCCCTCCACCTCCAGACCCGTATCCTCTACCAATAATCTGCTTCGTCGTAAAAACCAACCCTAGATTCGACACTCTTCCCCTTAAACAAATGTAATCTCCACGAACACTATAGAGGACATGAGAAGAATCTCGACTCTTTTGGAGTTTCTGATTACAAAGGCAACTTAAACTAGTTGCCTAGGGATCGGACTATCCATTCTTTGACCTAGCTCTGATGACATGTAGAAAAATAGAAACGGCATAATAGTCCGACACTTTATTAATGATGGTCTCCCATATTTATAGTAATATGAGGAGAGAGAAATACAAATCATAACAAACTAGCAACAATCTAACTACATAAACTAAATAAATAAATAATAATAAATAACAAACCCTAGAAAAACTAGATTACCCTAAATTTGACTAATTCAAATTATTCGGTGTTGAATATTTCCAACATGAACTATGGAATCAAATGAGGTTTAATCCGACAACTCGTTGTAGCCATCTTGACTGATATTATTAGAACTTGAGTATATAACAAAGAGTAACAGTCCAACCGTGAACTGTGGGATCTGTTGAATTCAACTTTCAACTATATTTAGTATGATATAGATGTAGAGTCTTTTATAGTTTTGCATACTGAATTCGTAAGGTTGTTTCACTGCGTAGTTGTGAATGATTTTTGTTCAAGGCATCTTCGTTTCTGTGACATATGAATCAATATTTGCCTCAATAAAAGATGAATTCTACTAATTGCTCATTAAGATGTGCTTTTTTCACTTCTGTGCTCCCATACTCTGTTCCCCAGGTCTTCCACCTGCATCTGCCACTGCGCCACCTAAAGGTTCTGGTATGCAGCTTGGCAAATCTCAGAGGACAAACCAGTTTTTAGAATCACTGAAAGCAGAAGGTGAAGTCATTCTTGAAGATGTTCAGCCAAAACTTGGCCAATCCAGATCAGCTGCCCCACCTGCTACCGATCCTGTAACTTTAACTGTCGAGGAGAAGCTTAATGTGACACTAAAACGAGATGGTGGAGTGGGTACTTTTGATGTCCAGGGCACATTATCTCTTCAAATCCTTAACCAAGAGGATGGTTTTATTCAAGTTCAGGTACTATATTCTTTCTGCTAATACTGTGATGTGTTCATTATGATACATCTCCTACTGGCTGGTTTAACCTGGGTAGTCTTTTAATTATAGATTATTTTTTACGCTTATGTTTTGAAGATTTGTAAATGTCTTCAGTAGTGCAGTAAAAATAGGATCTTTATATCATACAATGCTCCCTATTAAGAGAGGGCGAATTGATTCTCAACAAAACCTAAGAGGAAGTTGTTGAGTTGCCTGTTGCTTCGGATGTGCGAGGCATATCTATTAGATGGGCATTTTTCATTTTTATTTTTAATATTAATTTAGATGGGCATGCACCTTATATCCTTGATCTAGAGCGTTTCTATTGCTTTTTTGAAACATTGGCTGTGTATGGAAATTTAACTTTTTTGGAGAAGAAATTTTAGATTGTAAGTTGCATTTGCAGATAACAAATGGTGGCAATCCTGGCATCCTTTTCAAAACGCATCCTAATGTGAACAAAGAATTATTTTCCTCTGAGAACATACTAGGTTTAAAGGATCCCAACAGACCTTTCCCTACTGGTCAAGCTGGCGATGCATCTGGCGTTGGCCTATTGAAGTGGAGAATGCAAAGCAATGATGAGTCCCTGGTGCCACTGACTAGTGGGTTCATACTTAGCTCGAATTATTTCTTGTGTTGTTCTACTATTGTATTGTTAACCTAAGTATGAAAATTTGTGTATTCAGTTAACTGCTGGCCTTCCGTTTCTGGAAATGAAACTTATGTCAGCATTGAATATGAAGCTTCATCAATGTTTGATCTACGAAATGTTGTGATATCAGTGCCTCTTCCAGCTCTTCGAGAGGCACCCAACATTAAGCAGATTGATGGGGAATGGAGGTAAAATTTAGTTTTCCTCCCATGAATTAAATTAAGGGATATCACGCCCATGGTTTGTGCATACTGCATGAAGATTATATGTACATAAAAATAAAAACTCTGGAAAATGTTAATAATTTGCTGTCTTCGACCACATTTGCTCGTTGTGTTAACCATGATTTACCGTTTCATCTAGGTGTCACTTTCTTTCATAGATTTTTGTTAAATGGACTTTTAGTCAAAAAGTGGCATCTTTGTGTTTTCTTTGGATGTCTTACATCTCTATCGCTACCAGTCACTATGTTGAGCGTGAACTAAACTCTTATTTTCTCATGCAGTGTTTCTTTGTTGGATATATCTCAAGGGACTAGAATGTTTTCTTGAGTTGTTATATTTTCATTTGGGGTTGATTTTTTTTGTTTCATGGAAAAAGTCTTGCCGTATGCATCTTTAATTTTCAGTATGCTGTCTTATGATTGTGAACGTTCTTGGTGCTTATGTTGGGGCTTTTGTTAGTAATAATTTGATATTTTTTAGCAGTATGTTCTGTTTGCTAGAATCTAGAGTATGGGACTGAAGTGCACTGTTAGACATGTCAGCCTGTTCTGTTGGTAGCTTTTGTAGGTTGTGGCTTATTTTAATGTTTTATTTTGGTAATGGGTTTGATTCATGATTGTGTGTGTGTGTGTGCGTGGGCTTGTTTTTCTTCCCAAATTTACCCTTGGTTGGCACGCTAAGGGTTTTTGAGGCTCTGTTAAGCTACTACACGTCTTTCATGATTGTTCTGGTTTCTGTAAAAAAAAAAATCCCTTGCTTCTGGTCATACTTACCAATGGATTTATACATATATATACAGCATTTGACCAATGAAGGAATAAACCTCTTTGATGCTGGGTCATATAGCCCCTCGTTGAATTTCACAGGAAAATCAATAAAGATGGATAAAATTGTTGATGAACTGGAACTTAAATAAATGAATTATTCTGAAAATTTCCAATTAGCTTGGCTTTCAAAACTTGTCTTTCATTGCAATTTTCTGTCATCTTTGTTTATTCCTGAGGTTTTCTTTTGAACCAAACTAAGTTGAAGTAAAGGAAATTAAAACAGCTGTCATTTGTATGAGAAGATGATTGTTACCTAGCTATTTACCGAGCATGAAATATATGGCAGTTCTATATTATCTTATTTCATGTTGGTTTTTTCTTTTAGTTTATAACACTCCATTAAAATTTCTGTTGCAGGTATGACTCTAGGAATTCTTTCTTGGAGTGGTCTATTCTCCTTATTGACGATTCAAACCGCAGGTATACTAAATTTGACGTGATATGGTCAAGAGCTTTGTTGTGCAATATTTGCCTGTGTGTTGAATGTGTTATCTGACTCTCATCTATGTGGCAGTGGATCTCTGGAGTTTGTTGTTCCACCAGCAGATACATCTATTTTCTTTCCAATTTCTGTTCGATTCTCAGCGACTGAAACATTTAGTGACGTGAAGGTACGTTGGACACTTATTTTTTTGGCATTCAATTCTTGCTACGCTAATTGGAAGTATAGTGATTATTTGATTTTGTGTCAATCTTGCTGTCTGAAGTTGACGGATTTATTACATTTTAAGGGAAACTATTGCAGTATTGCCCTTTGTTACTGTGGATAGACATTTATCATGTCTATACAATCACTGTTATAGTAATATCTTGAATGAAGCACGCCTTCATTGTTATATATAGTTCATATTTTATACAGTATGTTAGATTCAGTAAAAGTATTTTTTTTTTAACTTGCCCCACTGCGATTTCAACTGCAGGTTGTCAACATCATACCCCAAAAGGGTGGCAATCCTCCCAAATACTCTCAGAGAATTCAGTTGGTCACTGAAAACTATCAAGTGGTGTAGTTGATTAATCTTTAGATTCTGAGCTTCTCTTGCCTATGTTTATCATCATGCGGATCTTTTGCCAATAGGTTATTCTTTTCCAAGTTTCATCTTTTGTTATACCCTTGAAATTGATACTTGCATCTTGGTTTTGCCTCGCAAGACAGGGAAGTATATTTTGTTTATCATTTGCAAACCTTGAGTGTATTTACATGTAGCTGGATTTCTCAAACAAGATTTTGTAAAATGATATTGAGTAACATAGCATATAATCTCTTCAGACCAAAGTACCTGACTGGGCGATACAAGCAACTAAGAACCATCCTTTAAGCATCAATGCTTTTGGACATGGCTATAAATAATCTGATTTTTTTAGTCTAATCTTACCACATCCACCGCCTTATGTGCATTTTTTTTGTGATCTCTCCACAGATGGTCATCTCTAGAGAACCATCCTACATTTTACACGTGATTACTTAAATTACTCAGTATGATTGAGTTACCTCATTTATTTTTATTGTAATTGGTCCTTGGCAATTTTGGAGTGTAGAATAGAATCTCTAGAACAACCCACAAGAATCATACAGCTAAGGCAAAGGGGCAGTAGAGAAAAGCAGTTATTCCTAGATTCGTTTGAAGAACCACACAACCTACTATTCTACATTCCGTATCCAGGACCATATAGTGGAATGAGTGGACCTAATATATTCAGTTTAACTTAAAATATGGTTCATAATCCGTTTTTTGTTCAATTAAAAGTGATATAAATTAGCTAATTTTCTTTAAAGGGTTAGTGTAATTTTCCTCATATTCCAACTATTTACTCAAGCGCTTAATGGATCCAAATGGCACGTCATGAAGGTCAGTCTTGGATAATCTTGAACAGTGGCAGATAATCGTGATGTGAACGGAACGTAACCAAAACAAAGGAGGGAGAGGGATATTATTATCCTTATCATTTTACACAAGTGGAAAATGGTTATCCTAGTAGAGATAGATAGTATAAGACAATGATCAGAATAACAACAAATCGCAAAGGTTGATGTGTGGAACTGAATTCAGATATTGGACTTGTGATGCTAGATCGCTCACGTGTCCTACCCCTTCAAATATCCCTCACTAAATTATTCCATTTTTTTAAAAAAAAATAAACTGGAAGACTATTGATCTATGATGTTTTTTCAAATATATCTAGGTATATTTTTTTTATTTATCCGTCATTATCCGACACTACTAGTAACCGACTAATCTGATTTGCGTGTATGCATGGTTACAGTGAGAAAACTTTACTACCTTGAAGTAATTATCGTGATTGCTTACAATGTATGTTGATACATATTATTCATTGAATGAGGTCAAATAAAATTAATGAGAATGAGTTATAAGGAAAGTTAACATAGTTATCTGTAAGGTTGAAACACAAAAACAATCTAATCAACATGTACACTCATGAGTTTCTACCGAGTTTACAGTCACTAAAAACTTTAGTGACCCATGACACGTTTTGCTTACGTAGAGTAAAAAAAATAGGAACATCAACTCACAAGTTTGACGACAATCATAATAACTCTATAAATTTTCCCTTTACATCATTTATTTTAGATTGAGATAAGTTTTCCCTTTATACATATTTCACAAAATTTTATTCACCAAAACTCAAAGTCAACACAAATGCTTAAGGACAATAGAGATCAGTAAAAAAATAGAGAACACTAAATTAAATTTCTCCCTTTTTAGCCTTTTCATATTAAAACTTGAGAGAAAGAGATATTACGTGTGTGCTTGAAATATCTCCAATCCAAGCCAAAAAAAAAAAAAGAGAAACTCCAATCTGGTGGGTGGTTAGGCAAAGAGAAGAGGAAAACAGTCCATGAATCACTCTCTTCTTCATTCATCTTCCACTCCTCAGACTGATAGGTAAATAAATAAATAAATAAATCCATAACAATCCCAATATCCCAAAAACCAAATCACAAAAAAAAAAGACCAAAAAACAAAAACCAAAAAACCATGACATCCACCATCTCACCCATCATCTCTTCTTCCATGAAAACCCACATCAGAACAATGACGTCATCATCATCTGCAACTCCTAAAGTTTCCACCTTTCCACCATTATCTTCGATTTCCCGTACTGGGTTTTCCTCTGTGACTGTAATTACATCTGATTCTGACCATTCTTTTAGTTCAAAAAACTGGGCTTGTTTTTCAGCTGTGGAAGTGAATGATTTATCATCATCATCTTCTGCTGCTTCTACTTCATCTCCTGAAGCTAATGTTGGACGAAGAATTAAGGTCACTGCTCCTTTGAAAGTGTACCATGTTCCCAAAGTTGATGAGGTTGATATCACAGGCCTTGAAGGTGAGATCAAGCAATATGTTGGATTGTGGAAAGGGAAGAGGATTTCTGCTAATTTGCCTTACAAGGTTGAGTTTTTTGCTGAGATTCCTGGTCGTGATGGTCCTGTTAAGTTTGTTGCTCACCTTAAGGATGATGAGTTTGAGTTTGTTTGAGACATATAGGTTGTTATGTTACCCTTTGGACAGACAGTTATGGAATATGCTTTGTTATGATATGTTGCTATTCTATTGTTATAATGTAGGGAATTATGTTCTCACTGTGTAGTGATGTATGTTTGGAATTTATGTGGTTATATACCATTGTGGTTCAACCAGTTTGCCTGCTGATTTTTGACTGTGCTCTCCTGAGAATTAGGTTTCCTTTATGTTGTTTTGGAATGAGTGGTCTTTCTTTGACTTAGGTGGGTGTATAATTCATGTTGTGAGTTTTATCTTTTCTCACCTTTATGATTTTGGTTGTTTGTTGAGGATTCTGCTTGTTGGTGAATGATAGAACACAATAGCGCCATATGATCCATATATATATAGCCGACCCACGTAGTGGTATAAGGTTTTGTTGTTGTTGTTGAGGATTATGCTTCAATGAATTGAATTCCTTGGATTTTTTATGTTGTGATTAAGCTTCTTCGTAGTTGAACTCTTTAAAATAGGGGCCAATAGAAGAACATTTTGGAGTGCTACCTATACCTTAAAACATGATTTTATGATTTTCTGGACCTGGCTTTCTCGCTTGAGCATTTGTATTATGTTAGGATGAGAATATTCTATGTAGTGCTTTCCCTTTTTAAGTCATTGTTGTTTTATTAGAGAATACATTCAAGCAGCTAAATGTAATTCTTTGTTTCCTATTTGAAATTATGTTACTATTAATTTAACCTATCCAGATGCAAGATGAGACGCGATTGGAAATATAAGATTGTTTGATGAAATTTGCAAGTGATCATGGACATGCATTCATACTTTTGTTCCGAAGGCTGTGTAAACATTTGTTAGTTAATGCAAGTTTAAACAATTCTGCTAATCTCTTCATCTTCTTTTTTATTAAGTGCACAATAAGATGGTCTTTGATTGTTTGCAGATTTAAGCCTTTGTCTTTCTTATTCCTAAGTTGGAGGTGTCTGTTTGTTTAAAATTAAATCTATGACTAAATTCCTCTCTGATAATATGATTTATAATATGCATTCTTGTATATCAATATCCTATACTTATTGCTATTTCAGTGGTCGATTCTATGCATATTAACTGGTTAGAAAAGGTTTAAGAAGCATCTGACTAGATTCTGCATTTATGTAGTCAGAGAATTTCATCTAGCTGGTTGGTTCTCCTAGGTGTAACTCATCCTTACTGTTCTGAGTGGAT
Source organism: Mimosa pudica (assembly GCA_029929735.1). Classification (NCBI taxonomy): domain Eukaryota; kingdom Viridiplantae; phylum Streptophyta; class Magnoliopsida; order Fabales; family Fabaceae; genus Mimosa; species Mimosa pudica. Next base: position 13,479,761 of record JAKELP010000024.1, read on the forward strand.
TTTCAGATTGGAAATTCTTGTTTCACGTGTGGTTTCATTCTTTTTGTTTTTAATTTGTAATTTGAATTTGATGTCTGATCAAAGTAAATGTTTTAGAATAGTGCATGTAGTTGTCCTCTTGTAGCTTCCCAGTGTAATGATGCTTAGTAAAAAGTCAAGTCCATCTTGTATTTAATGACATGAAATATGAATGGATCCTGACAAATGAGTTCCTCTTTATGTTTGATATGCTTTGAACGGCTCTAGGAATTGTTTTTGAATAATTTAATCCAGTGTGAAGCCATTATATAATCTGGCTCAAGTCCTTATCTTCTACATTATTTTTTCATTGTGGCTTTTTATCCCACATATGTCTGCCTTTTGTCTGTTAGAAATATACGAGGCTTGCATATCCTTTCTGTGCTTGACGACTTGCATTCTGCTCGAGTTCATACCCTACAGTCAGGATAGGAAAATATAGCATGATTTGCTTTTGGGGCATGTTTAGTGTGGCTTTTTTTATTCATAGTCCTTTTTTGGCCAGGTTTTCAGAGGCCTCAAGATAGCTCGTAGCTGTACTTTTAATGTGCATGTATAGCGCAACCATAATCATATGGAATATGCAAAATGTAAATGCTACTTGTAGTATTTACTATATAAACAGCTTTGAACACAAGCAGATTTATCTTTATTCAGGATTACTAGAAATTAATCAATTCTTGTTTTGGAAATGTTGTAAAAATTTATCCAGGATTTCTAGAAATGATTAACTAGTAAAGTACTGGCGTCGTGCGATCTATTTAGTTGGCCTCACCTAGTAGGATTAAGCTTGGTGGTTGTTGTTGATGTGATAATTTACTGTGTGAAGTTGAAATATATGCTATCCGTAAATTGGAAGATTTGTTTTATTTTTTGGCTTTATTTGTTGTTTTAAATGGTTCAAGACTTAAAATGGAGTATGTATGAATATGTTTCAAGTCTTGTAAGATTTGTGTAATGTAGGTCTGATTGATCCTATGTTACCCTAAGATTCGTCAAATGAAGTACAAAACTCAACTCACTAATGTGATGAGTTAGGGTGTTTTCTCAATTTGGTAAAATTATATGTTTAATCAAGGTCATACTCTGCGCCACTCATGAGTCAACTCAGGAACCTATGTCTTATGTGCACCTAGTTCATTAATCATAAACTTTTCATAGTGATGGTCCAAGTCTTATTTAGTAGAGTCAATTTTGTTGGTGATGCTGTTTATTTTAAGCGATAAATGCTTCTACTCTCCTTTTCATCAATTGCTTGCTTGCTTGCACTCTCAGATAAACTATTGTTTCAGATTTAAGATGAATCTTTCTTTCACCCAATTTTAGGGGCTTGTTTTGCTCTGTGTTAAGTGCTTGTTTGGATACATTTCCAAAAGCTATTCTGGCTCCAAACATAGGTTACACAAATATATCCAAACACTCAATTTTTTTGGATAAGCTATTTTGAGAAGAAAAGCTAGTTTGAGGTTCCAAAAGCTATTTTGAGAAAAATTACATTTTTCTCCTTTTCCTGCTGAAAGCTTCGATCTCTCATTCAGGAAAAACATTTATTTCAAATAAAATAAACATGAAAAGTTATTCATCCTAACTATTTTTTAGAAAAATTATATTCTATTCAAAAGTTATTCTTAAAAGTTATTCTCAAAATGCTTAATCCAAACACTCTCATTTCATCAAAAGCTAATTTTCAGAAAAGCTATTCTATTCAAAAGCTATTTTCCAAAAGCTATTTTCCCAGAAGCTATTCTCAGAAGCTGAATCCAAATAGGCCCTAAGTCTATTATTACTAAATCAATAACCAGGGAAATTTTAATAACTTGAGATGATTTGATTGTGTACTTCATGGGCATATTGATTATTTAACATATACTTACTGCCCTACATTACTAGGATTTGTTAGCTTATTTCTGTAATGTTTGAAATTATTTTTTTGGAGAATCCCTAATAAATAGGCTTTAGCTTTATGATATGCTTGGATTGAAGAGAATGAAACTGATAAATAAGAAACACTTTTCTTCTCACAAATTAGTTCTATCAAAACATATTGAAAACATATTGAATGACTATTACTTTTTTAATTCATCTGACTTTTTTAATTCATCTGAAAAGGGCCTTTGTTTTTTTTTGTTGAGAAAAGGGCCTTTGTTTTTGGATAAACTGAAAAGGGCTATTATAAAATCTAAACCTTGATTATGTCTTATATTATCCACCATCACAATTCACAATCCATAATATTTAATAGTGTAAATGTTAACCTTTCATTGTTCATAAAATCAATATAGTTCACAATTCACAACATTTTCTTAAATTATTCTTCACTAAATACATTATCTCAATTCATATTTGAAGTTTCAGTTAAAAAAAATCATATTTGAAGTTAAATTAAAAAAAAATCTATATTCATACAAATCCTCAGTTTTTGCATTAATCTATTAGATAAAATCTATCTTTAAAAAAATCTCACATATCTAAAGTAAGCATGTCATACCATTTTCCTTAATGTTTTTATTCTGAAAAATTAATATTAAAAAAAGGTATTTTTAAACACACACACTAGCAGTTAATAAAAATGTGTGTGTGTGTTATTAAAGTACTCCCTCCGTTACTAAATATAAGATCACTTTGGGGAAGTGGATAAGTTCCTAAATATAAGATCACTTCCTATTTTATCTCAAGTTTTGCCCAAATTACCCTTATACCTCCTCTTTTCATTGAAAACCCTCCTCCTTTAAAAGTTAAGTAATTGAGGGAATTTTGGGAAGATCATGTAATTTTATTGTCTTCCTTAATCTCCTCAAATTAACCAAAGTGATCTTATATTAAGGAACGGAGGGAGCATCATATATAGTATCACAAATTAATAGAGGTGTATAATACCATAACCTGCGTTTGTGTTCATGTGTGTATAAAGATATATAGGTTATTTTGTGAACAGATTCCGTGCGCATATCTTTTTTTTTTTCTAAAAAACAGGATTAACAATGAAAACGGCTCATGTACTTTTATTAAAAGTAAAACAACTGTTTGACGCGACACAGGAGGACTAATTTTTTAGGTCAAAAAGCATTCATGTTTCTTTTAAAAAAAAATTAGGCAAAAAGTATCCGGCTCACTCTTGTGTCAAATGAGATTAATCCCTAGCTGTTCTGAAATCTCATATAGGGGGCAGGTAGACAGCTAGGGGTAGATAGCTAACTTGTGAATTTGCTCCATTCGCAAGAGTTAGAAGTTAAACGGCCAACCACTTACTTAAGGGACATGATTAATATTTGGATATAAGTAACATTTTATCAAGTATAATAATAATAACAACGTAAACCTTATCCCACTCAAGTGGGGTCGGCTACATGGATCACATTAAGGGACTAAAATATAAGTGAAGGAAAAAAAATTATTATTTTTTTATTACAAATGCAGAAAATCAATAATAATAATAATAATAAATAGGGAGGGAATTGTGCGACAGTTATAGAAAAATCAGGGAGTTCAGTAAAAAAAATAATAAAAATAAAAAATTAATAAAATAAATAATAATAATATAAAATAAAATTATAACATAATAAGTAAATAAATAAATAAGTAAAATTTAAATAAGTAACATTTTATCAAGTGATTAATATTATTAATATTAATATTAAATAAATATTAAGAGGAACTAGTAATAAAAGTCTAAAACCTTTAATTCCGAAGTATAAAAAAAAAGTCTAAAACCTATTAACCGATTTTGCCATTTTGGTGTTAAACCCACCTTTGGTAATGAAGGTTTATACTTTATAGTAATAGTATAATAGTAATAGTAATACTAACTGTAATAAAAAAAGTAATAGTAATACTAACATAAGCATTCTTCTTCCTCTCTGGCGGCACACAAGAATGGAGGTTGAGACTGAGGAGGCATCCAAAAGTGTACTATGTCTCTTCACAGACCCAGAAGGAACTCCTTTGAGGGCTCCTATGTTTCTTCCCCAAAACGCGGGCCCACCTCAGCTTCAACAGATTGTCAATACCCTCCTTCACAATGTAACTTCCATTCATGTTTTCTGCAAAAAAGTTCACTCCTTTACTATCGTTTTGCTCAAAGTTTCAATCTTTTGTAATTTTATTTGTTTATTTGTGAACCCCATGTTTTGTTATTTGCTATCATTTCAATCTTTTGGCTGCTGCATCATTGAGAGTAGTGATGATAATTGATCAAATTGGTGTGGAGTCCTCACAAAAGAGAGAGATACTGAAGAGAATTCTTAGTGAAATTATTCAACGAGATTTAGTTAATCATTTATTGCTTAACTTGATTACTAATAGAGCACAATGGCGTTGTTTGGTCCATATAGCCGACCCCACGTAGATGGGATAAGGCTTTGTTGTTGTTGTTGTTGTTGTTGTATTTGTGAACTACATGTCATCTTTATTGAGTTTGAAAGTTGGAGACATAGTTATCCTTAATTTGCTTACCATCGTAATCTTTTATCTCCCAGTTAGTTGTTGGATGAAGACTTTATTACTTATGGAATTGGGAAGAAGCTGAACAGTTTGGTTATGTTGTTTCAATATCAGTTTGTTTTTTTTCTATTTTAGGAGGAGAAATTACCATACAGCTTCTACATATCTGATGAGGAGCTTCTTGTGCCTCTTGGAACTTACTTGGAGAAAAAGAAAGGTTGGTGAGAATTTCAGTGGTTTCAACTGTCACCATTGTATACAGAATTTTCGGAAATCTTCTTCATTGATCATTTTCATTAAGTAGTTTATGCACCCTTATAAAGGTTGCTCATATTTCTTCTTTGTGCAGTGTCCGTGGAGAAGGCAGTGTCTATAGTTTATCAACCTCAAGCTATTTTCAGGATTCGTCCTGTCAATCGCTGTTCAGCAACCATTTCTGGTAAGTCTGACATGAATTTTTATTCCTTGGTAAAAAAGAAGATATGAATTTTATTCTGCCTTATCATTGTGATTGACAAAGCAATTTCTCAATGCAAAACTACATATAAAATTCCTCCCCGCTTTGTTTTTTTTTTTTTGTTATAGTGTTTGATAGTTAGAGTTGGTGAATGATAGAGGTGCGTATGATCTATGTAGTTGACCCCACTTAGTGGGATAAGACTTTGTTGTTGTTGTATCAGTGTTTGATAAATATAACTATTTTATTTTACATATATTAATATAGCGTATGGCTTTATCTGCTTTGTGATATTTATTGAAATCAGATGTCAAAGAGACACACAATTAAAATTTAACTCTTTCTGCGTTTTTTCCTACACTATGGTTTATTCCGTCAGATTTAAGATTAATGATCAAGCTATTGACTAAATTTAGTACTATCAAGCAACACGTCCCTTTGATTTTTCTAAATATGCATATCTATGATCACATCATCCAGTATCACATATATATTAAATTCTTGTTGCTGGGAGTGTAGGTCATGCCGAAGCAGTGTTGTCTGTCGCATTTAGTCCTGATGGGAGACAGTTGGCTAGTGGTTCAGGTGATACCACGGTTCGTCTTTGGGACCTTAACACTCAGACCCCTATGTTCACCTGCACAGGTTTGTTACCTACTAATCAGATTTGTTTGTTTAATTTAATCTAAACCAGAACCATAGAGATATTTTAAGCATTTCTTTCCTGTATAGGAATCAAATTGGTCATGAAATTCTACATTTGGATTATGCCCATATTGGCATTTTAGAAAAATCGTAATCCATTGCGCTCAGTATAAGTATTTGATTCTGTTGTACCTATTTGGATGTTATAAATTTTAATTTAGATGAACATATGTATCATCCATTTTAATTACCTATTTGGAGTTATTGCATCCTATGACAAAGTTAAACTTATTTCTCTGGAAGATGCATTACACATGACTGAGTTTTGTTTGATGCAGGACACAAGAATTGGGTCCTTTGCATTGCTTGGTCACCTGATGGTAAACATCTTGTAAGTGGAAGTAAATCTGGGGAAATTATGTGTTGGGATCCACAAACTGGAAAGGCATCTGGCAATGCATTAACTGTAAAGCCCTCAACTGAGAATTTCTTATTAGTATTATTATTTGTTTTCTGTGAGTAATTGCTTTTTGTAATTTGCTGAAATAATTTTGAGAGCTTCTTCTAAAAGGAGACAGTGTAAATGTGTCATTTATTGTCAAGAGAATTAATAGTTCATGAGATGCTAGTATGCCAACTTTAATGATTTGGTCAGTTATAATAGTTGTGTGTAGATGTGAAGAAAAAAAGGCCATGCTACCTTAGATATGAATCGGCCTCATGTTGCATAGTAGGAAGAATGGGAAAACAAAGTTTGGATGTATGCTTATTTCTTTTCACCCTATCTGACTTCAGAAAATTTAGTTAGAGGTTTTAATACCCTCTCAAGGACTTCAAGTGAAATTGTGTGAATAGATTTATTACTATGTCTCTAACTAATGCAGTTGCATGTCCCTTTATTTGGATATTTTGGGGATGCCCTCTTCTATTATTTTTTGACCACAAAATATAGATCGGAGCATCACCTGTGTTTCTTTTCTTTCCATATAAATAGGGTCACAAGAAATGGATTAATGGTATCGCATGGGAACCTATACACCTAAATGCTCCTTGCCGTCGGTTTGTTAGTGCCAGCAAAGATGGAGATGCTCGTATTTGGGATATCACTTTAAAGAGAAGTGTTATATGTCTTAGTGGCCACAGACTTGCGATAACATGTGTGAAATGGGGTGGAGATGGTGTGATATATACTGGGTAATATGTTCATCTTTATTTACTTCTGCTGATGTTTATTTGTGTTTTTGTCCTTCATTATCACTCGTTCAGTTTTAGTAAACTTGGTTATTGCTATACAGTAGAATCTTTTGTCGAATATCAAGCCTAACCAAGAGAAAATATTTCCATACTAAGTTTACAATATTTCTCTTTATTTCACTAGGGCATAGTGGGTTTGAAACTTAAGACTGGACACGGAATTTTCTATTGTATTTTTATCATGTTTCTGTTTTTTCCCTAGGGCCCTATGGGATTTCTTTTAGTGTTGAAAGAACAAAAACAGTGATGACAGCTGTTATTATTATTTTTTTCTTGTTATGGTCTTTTTGTTTATAATATATTCCATCATTTTAGATATGGTTTGCTTGATCCAAATCATAAACCTATATGTGTGTGTTAAGCTTTACTCTGATTGCTCAATTGTCATGAATTGGGCACATTTTGTCCTATTTCTATAGCTGACAGGGCCTGGTGTTTGTGATGGTTCACCTGAGGCACTTATTTCGGCAAAGTACTGAGTTATTTAAAATTTATTTTCCGGAAACCCTGTGTAGTGCATTCTTATGATTTTGCCTACACTGGTTCATAGATATAGTCTTAGCCATTGGACCAATCTGATTCTCTATCTCACACTGTTATTAAGCTTAAGAATTTTAATTTGGACAACAATCACTGTATTATAGCTTGTAGCATAATTACATTCTTTTATTTTTCATTATTATAGCTCCCAGGATTGTACTATCAAAATGTGGGAAACTACACAAGGGAAGCTCATTCGTACATTGGAGGTAAATATTCTTAAAGCCATACCTTATTGTTTTTATGTTCAATTTATGCTTTATTATCATCTTGCAAATTCCTTGTTCTAAGACTTATTTTAAGTTTTGTGCATTTTGAATTATTTGAAATGCTTGTACATTTTTACTGTCATTGCTACTTTATTTTTAGAGTCTTAGTCTGTAGATTACTATCAAAGACATGATTAGCTTCCTCTCTTAACTAACAAATGGTTGTTCTGAGAAGCCATGAATGATGGTTTTCATGCAAATATGTTCTGACAGTAGTCAATTGTTTCATGACTATGGTTATTTTCCTTTGACATTAGTGTGTTATTGATATTTTTCCATAATCATAACTATGTTGGGTGATCTACTTTAGGGGCATGCTCATTGGGTTAATTCTCTGGCACTAAGCACCGAGTACGTTCTTCGCACGGGAGCTTTTGATCATACTGGGAAACAATATTCATCCCCAGAGGAAATGCAGAAGGTAACTTCTAGTTGGTTTTATAAGAGACTCCATCTGGCTGAATCTTTTGTTTGATTTTTTTCACGTGAGAGGAACGCTTGGAAGTTTTTCATACTTCAGATGTGTAGTTTTCATTACACCCTGCATCTCTTACTTCGTCAGTTATTCTCGTCTATAATTTTATCTTCAGTCTTACTCTCTTGCTGTTTTCTTGTTTGTATTCTTACCGCTACCTTTCTTTAATGAAACTTTTTTCTTATTTGTGTTTCTAATGATATCTGATGCTGATGTTTGATTTAGGTTGCTCTAGAAAGATACAACAAAATGAGAGGTGGTGCCCCTGAGAGGCTGGTATCTGGATCTGATGACTTTACCATGTATCTCTGGGAACCTTCGGTCAGCAAGAAACCTAAAGCTCAGATGACAGGTCATCAACAGGTTAATCTTCTCTTGAAGGACTACATTTTTTGGTGTAACCCTTAAAATTGCGCCTGCAAGATTTTCTTGAAATAAATATATTTGTAACTGCAATGTGACCTTGCTCTGTCACTAAGCATATGCAATCACATGACAACATGGATTTTGGTAGAGTTCTTCCATTGATGCTGGAAATTGGTAATCATAAAGGCAAAAAATAGAAATTTCTGTAAATTCAATGTGATCCTTTCTTGGAGATCCATTGAGATCCCATTTGCTGGGGGCTTCTATGGTTGTGCCCACATCTTGATCCAAATTATGATCTTAGATGTGGCCATCATTTCCCGTCTTCTCTTTGGTTCATTTCTATGATAGGATTCTCTTCTTTATTGTTAGCTAGCTGAAGATGATTTTATTGTTAGACACTTTTCACAAGATTGATGATAAAAAAAGTACTCAAGCTCAAGTTTGAAGATTTTCATTTCATTTTTTCCCTTTTTTGTTTAACAGCTTGTAAACCACGTGTACTTTTCACCCGATGGACAATGGGTGGCAAGTGGCTCGTTTGATAAATCTGTTAAACTATGGAATGGCTTTACTGGGAAATTTGTTGCTGCATTTCGTGGCCATGTTGGGCCTGTCTATCAGATCAGGTACAATTTGTGTGACTTGCCATATTTTAAAGGGAAAATTACTGTAGAGAACTTTTTAGTGATTAGGTTGCTTATGTGAGACCGCACAGTTATTTTCCTATCTCAAACATCAAAGTCAGGTCTTCCAGAGTTTCTATTATTTATTGAAACTTGGTTTTATTTTCTCAGCTGGTCTGCAGATAGTAGACTTCTATTAAGTGGCAGCAAAGACTCCACACTCAAGGTATGCTGATTTTTTTTCATTTCTTTCAACAAATAATCCAAAGTAGTATGAATGAGCAACTTCATTTTCTCTTGATTAAAAACTGCTATTTTAATATGGACTAGAGAATCAATAATTTTTTGTTTTTGACCTTTGATCTTGCTTGATCTAGGTGTGGGATATTAGGACACGCAAGTTGAAGCAAGACCTTCCAGGCCATGCAGATGAAGTAAGCTAGTTGATATACCAAGACTTGATTTTGTTCTTTTCTTTATTATGGTTACATTCTGCTAACTAGTTGGGTCTAATGCCATTTGGAAAAAGGTCTATGCTGTTGATTGGAGTCCAGATGGAGAGAAGGTAGCTTCTGGTGGTAAGGATAAAGTTTTGAAGTTGTGGATGGGCTAGTCCACATTATGACAAGATCTTGGGTCGATATTTGGTGGATTTGATTGAATTGTATGGAGCAACCATTAATGAGGACACTGCTAAAGAAGTTCATAGCCATATGTTGTCCTTGTATAATTATGATAGGTTAGATGCTACAATTTTGGCCTCAATATTTCTTTGTTCATGATTAGCCTTCATATGGTTAGTGATTAATTTTAGAGTTTACTGAGTGGAAGTAAAGTTAAAGTCAATGAACTTCATGTAACAATGACTTTTGTTGAAGAATATTGGTTTGGTTTATAAAACAATAGCAATCAAATTTACTTTTCAGGTCTGAAAAGTATTGCTCCGCTGAAAATTCATAATTTCTGACAATAAGCCTTTTTCCAATGCCCACTGCATTTGTAGATCCAGATCCTTTTCAATAATGGAAGAATAAAGCAAAAGGAGAAAGCAAAAGAAAATGTCAAATGATACTGCTCCAGCGAGTTTAAAAATAATGTTGTCTTTTTAATTTGTTTTTTATTAATTGATTGATGATTGATTTATTGAAATAGTGACTTTTTTTCTGTAAAGCGTTGAATTTAGAGAAGCCCAAACATGACTTATAAAGAGGAGCCTAGGAGGGGTGTCGGCAAGCCGCAGCCCACACATAAATGCACACGTGCATAAAATTTTTTTGCCAAGTATTAATTTATTTAAACTTTATTTGGTTTGAAATATTAAGATATAAATATAGTTTAATAATATTCAATACATTTAATTGTTTTCTTAATTTTACTCATTTGTGCAATCAAACATAATAATTATTAATTCATTATAATTAATGTACAAAAATTGTCAAAAACGTGTTTTATCTTCGAAATTTAAATGCCTAGTTTAATATTATAAAAGGGAAATTTGTATATATATTTTATTCTCCAGTTTATTAGTTAAAAATATCATTCATTAGACAAATAACATTTCAATAGATAAAGACATGAGATTTACATGAGTTTTCAATTTCTAGGGAGTATTACTTGGTTGTAGTTTCAATCTCTGTGTTTGGGAATACATATCCCATAGCTAAGTAAAGTTGGGTGAAATCTACTTGTATAAACCGAAAGGAGAGGCTTACTTGTCATGATCTAAAACCCACAAAGATACCTCAATGTATCATGAGTTAGAAATTTTGTCCTTAGATTGTGGGTGAATGATGACTCCACATATTTAGTGGTTTTTAGGAAATATTTTGTTGTATTTGGGGAGTCATGAATTAAATAATTAAGTGATTTTGATGTGAATTGGAAAGAAAGTAATTTGAGAGTATATGAGTGATTCTTTTGGAAAATATGAAATTTAATTGAAATAGGAAACTTAATATATTAAAAGAAATATTTTGATGAGAAGTTTCCTATTAATGAGATTATGTGATTGAGTCATTGTGATTATTTCCTATTTCTTTCTCTTCATGAATGCATATTTAATGAAAAAGAAAATAAAGAGAAAGGGACATACAAGAAAAGGAAAGAAAAGAAACTTAACATGCAAGGCAAAGGCAATATGGTGTTGGACTATTTTATTATAAATATACACATGCAATTGAGGAGAAAAGGAGGCTGGAAATAATTCTTCCCATTCCTATAGCCTAATGACATTCACGCATAAAAAGAAAGAAAGGAAGTGGCTGCAGTGATGAGTTTTCTTGATTGAAGTATACACACACACGCGGAACAAAATCATCAAGCACGCAAAGGAGAGAAGCATATCATGGGGGCAACACTATTCCTTTAGTCATTGCTCTTTCCTCTTGAACTCTTAGTATGTCTTTAGATTTTAATTCATTGTTACCTTGGTTCAAAGACATGTGTAGCTAATTTCTTTTACAACCTAGAGTACTATGAATTTTTTTTTGTAACTTAGTATTTTATTTCCCACTATTTAATCATGGTTAATTTGATTTAGTTTATTTAATCTTGCTATTATTGATTAACTTGTTTAGTGCTTGATCACCATTAGACATGTTTAGGGAATTTAGAATTGGACTCGAAAGAGGGAATTTTAAATAGACCATGAGATTAAGTAGTGTAGGATTGGATTTTAATCTGATTTGCGACTAGGATAGACATATACCTAGAAGCCCTACATAGTCACATTAGAGCGGTACCGGTATTAATTGGCTTAGTAAATTAGTGCAAGACATTGTGTAATTAAGCTAGGCCCTATATAGGTGGAAACCGAAAGGCATTTATAGACACTAGTACTCTAGATTAGCTAGTTGAATTAATTCATAATTAATTTAGTGGGGAATAAAATCTAAGAAGCAGATAAGGGATTAGTGGCTCTAGGTTGTTCTTTTGACTCGTGAATTTCTTTTGTGTGAATATTTGTTTTATTTTATTTTCTTAGATATTAGGTAATTAAAATCAATTTTCTTTTGTTTACTCAACTTGAATGAAAATAGGAGATCTAATGCCTAGTTATTAATTGTCTGAGTCTCTGTGGGATCGACCTTGATTTACCACTTTACTAAAATACGATCCGTACACTTGCGGAATTTTTATCAAAATTTTGGTAGCATCAAGTTTTTGGCGCCGTTGCCGGGGACTCAAGGCAATTAGTAATTAGAATTAGAAATTCTTTAGTAGTTTTAGCTTGAGTTTTTTTTTCTTTTGGAAAAATAGAAATATGGACTTTTCGGAGCTTAATTATTATAAATGGTATCGATGTCATCACTGTGGAAATAATCATGTACCAGAAAATTGTCCATTTTTACCTACCATAAATTGTATAGGAGATGATTTCATTAGGCAACAAACTTATGTTGATAATTTTTCTAGGCCTAGTTGGAATTTTGAGCAAGATGAGTCTTGTAACCCACATTTAGATCCTTATTCACATGCAATAGACCCACCCTTCATATCTTATTCACATGTTCAAGGAAACAGTTTTGAAGATGGTGAAATCTCTCGTAGAGAAGAAAGACTTGACAGATTAGAAAGATTAGCCAATAATTATTTCAAAATGCAAAAGGATTATATTACTAAGTTTGAATCAAGCGTACAAAATATTGTAGTACAGGTGAGTCAAATGCGCAAAGACCTTGAAGAAGTAAAACAAAAATACTCCTTTAATCATAGTTCCCCTGTGTTATCTAATGAAATTGAATATGAGGAAGTTGGGGATATGGATGACCATGAAGTTAAAGAGGATTTAGAGGTTGTCTTGGAGCCTAAAACTGCTTTAGGAGAAACTGATGGGTGTCTAATTGATCTTCAAAGTGTGAATATAAATGCTTGTGATTCTGATATATATGTTGATGTGAGTGTTCCTATAACTACTTTGGATTATTCTCCTATTACTGTTGTGACTTTTACTGATGAGAGTCAAATTGATGTTATTGGATGCTCATTATTCTTAGAAAGACATACATCTAATTGTTTGTATGAGCATATTCTAATTCCTTTGAAATCAGTGATTGTTTGTTCTTTGAAATTGTCTATGATTGAAAAGGCACAAGTCATTACTTTGATTGATCACTTATACTGTTCGAAAAGGAATGAAGATGAGGTGATTATGGTTTTTGATACTTATGACTAAGGATTTGTCTGGAAAGTCTGGCTGAAGACTTTAAACTTAGCGCTTCTTGGGAGGCAACCCAAGGTTTTGGTATTTGATGTTTTGTTTTTGAGTTTGTAGGATTTTTTTTTCTTCTTTTGACCCCAAAGGATGCTTCAACTTGATCTTGATGGACTAGGAGCTAAAGGTGGAAATCGAGAAGAGGAAGGGGAGTATTCTTCTAACTTTTTCTTGATTTTATTTGACTAAGAATTGTTTTGGTGATGAGTCTTTATACTGGTTGATATGTGTGTGAGGGTTAGATTTGATGGTGTGTCTCTTGAGTACTATGCTTGGTTGATATGAAAGTTTACACTTGTTATAGATATTTTTGTAATTCCACTACTTGTGTTACATGTTCACATTGGGGATAATGTGACATTTAAGTGTGGGGGTATGAGGGTATCATTGTTCTCTAAAGATTGTCCTCAAGCTTTCATTTTGTAAAATTTTCTTGAAAAATTTTTTTTTTGCCAATTTTGGGATTGATTTGAACTTGAAACAATTGGATTTGATTAGACTTTGATCTCATCTTCTTTGAATGTAAGTGAAAAGACAAGCTCTTTGCTTTAGATAAATTACTCTAGTATGTCAAAAAGCCCTGTGAGGAATTTGAGCCTTAATTTTATTCTTTCATGAGTGAGTACATCTATTGTAATTTCCCCTCTAGAACTTGTCTTGAATCTCTTTTGACGCTCAAATCTCTTGCATGCACAAAAATGATTAAGGCCTTCGTTTCATAGCCAGTCTAGCCAAATAGCCATCCTTTTACATTATTTCCATTGCTTAACCCCTTTGAGCCTGCTTCTCTTTTAAAAAGAAAGATTGCATATTTTAGCCTTTGAATTCTTTTGATGCAATTTTTCATCTCTTATCTATTTCTTCCATTTCCGCTTTGAAAAGTGTTATACTATATTCAAATAGAAGGGGTGAAGGAATTAGAAAAGGAAAAGGGGAAATATAAGTGTTGAAGAAAGGAGAAAAAAAAAGAAATAGAAGTGGAAAAAAAATAGAATAAAGGTGAAAAAAATGAAAGTGAAAAAGGAAAAGAAAAAAAATCACACAAAGTGTGAAAAAAAAGAAAGAAGAAGATGAAAATCGAAAGAATTGAAGAATTGTGGAGTTCAAAAGAGTCAACCCTTATGTGCTTGTTAAGTTATGTGATTCCTTCATTCTTTACTATAATTGAAATGGTTTAGCACTTTTCAAATATACCTCCATCTCATTTTCATTTCATTATCCTACCTTTTTCATTACGACCCTTAAAAGTCCTTTTGATTTGTGTGTGCATTGAGATATAAGAGTGGATATCGAGATGATAAACAAGCCTATGGTAGCTGGATTACATAGATGGAATTGAGTGAAACACAACCCCTATATACTTTGAGAGTAGAGTGTAAACACTTTGACCGGTGAGGGACATGCTTTTGTGATTTATCTCTATCAAATTGATTGTCTTATTGCTTGCATTTGGGGATGGTGAGAGAGATTTTTAAGAGGATTTAATTGTTGAGAGTTTGAATTGATTTCAACTTTGTGATGATAAAATCTTGATTTCATTTTTTGTGCTAATGTGTTAACAATTTGAAATCTTGAGGACAAGATTTAATGCAAGTGTGGGGGTCTGATGACTCCACATATTTAGTGGTTTTTAGGAAATATTTTGTTGTATTTGGGGAGTCATGAATTAAATAATTAAGTGATTTTGATGTGAATTGGAAAGAAAGTAATTTGAGAGTATATGAGTGATTCTTTTGGAAAATATGAAATTTAATTGAAATAGGAAACTTAATATATTAAAAGAAATATTTTGATGAGAAATTTCCTATTAATGAGATTATGTGATTGAGTCATTGTGATTATTTCCTATTTCTTTCTCTTCATGAATGCATATTTAATGAAAAAGAAAATAAAGAGAAAGGGACATACAAGAAAAGGAAAGAAAAGAAACTTAACATGCAAGGCAAAGGCAATATGGTGTTGGACTATTTTATTATAAATATACACATGCAATTGAGGAGAAAAGGAGGCTGGAAATAATTCTTCCCATTCCTATAGCCTAATGACATTCACGCATAAAAAGAAAGAAAGGAAGTGGCTGCAGTGATGAGTTTTCTTGATTGAAGTATACACACACACGCGGAACAAAATCATCAAGCACGCAAAGGAGAGAAGCATATCATGGGGGCAACACTATTCCTTTAGTCATTGCTCTTTCCTCTTGAACTCTTAGTATGTCTTTAGATTTTAATTCATTGTTACCTTGGTTCAAAGACATGTGTAGCTAATTTCTTTTACAACCTAGAGTAATATGAATTTTTTTTTGTAACTTAGTATTTTATTTCCCATTATTTAATCATGGTTAATTTGATTTAGTTTATTTAATCTTGCTATTATTGATTAACTTGTTTAGTGCTTTATCACCATTAGACATGTTTAGGGAATTTAGAATTGGACTCGAAAGAGTGAATTTTAAATAGACTATGAGATTAAGTAGTGTAGGATTGGATTTTAATCTGATTTGCGACTAGGATAGACATATACCTAGAAGCCCTACATAGTCACATTAGAGCGGTACCGGTATTAATTGGCTTAGTAAATTAGTGCAAGACATTGTGTAATTAAGCTAGGCAAGGATATAGGTGGAAACCGAAAGGCATTTATAGACACTAGTACTCTAGATTAGCTAGTTGAATTAATTCATAATTAATTTAGTGGGGAATAAAATCTAAGAAGCAGATAAGGGATTAGTGGCTCTAGGTTGTTCTTTTGACTCGTGAATTTCTTTTGTGTGAATATTTGTTTTATTTTATTTTCTTAGATATTAGGTAATTAAAATCAATTTTCTTTTGTTTACTCAACTTGAATGAAAATAGGAGATCTAATGCCTAATTATTAATTGTCTGAGTCTCTGTGGGATCGACCTTGATTTACCACTTTACTAAAATACGATCCGTACACTTGCGGAATTTTTATCAAAATTTTGGTAGCATCAGTGAATCAAACCTCTATCTTATAATTTGATTATATACAAAAATATTCCCTTATAATGGTTAAAATCAATAATTTAATTGGAAATTTTATCTGTTCAAAATATTGGTAATTTTACAAATTTAATTAATAGTCTCTATCCGGTAGAAGAAGAAAAATCAAGTAATAAGATGTACAATGGGGAATGAAAATTGGGGAGTGAATAATTAGGAATCTTCTGGATACAAGTAAGAAAATGACAAGGGAATAAAAAAATACTTTTAGAAATAAATTACTTATCCTGAATGAGAAAAAGTTTGTTGATGATTTGGTATAGCCGTAGAGTGAAAAAAAATTAAAAAAGTGAGAACTGAGAAGTGGTAAAGATGGATGCATGTCGGATCACGTAATGATGTTAAGTATCCTTTTTTTCAAAAAGATGTCGGATCTTAGAAAGGGAAATCCTGCATGTTCACACTTCACACAATCACACATAATAGAGTGGAGTTCTTTTGAGACAAATAGTGTTAAACGTGGATTAATTACTTTTTTTCCGGACGTGCATTAATTAATAATTACTATACTTTCGGCATGTTTTAAAAAGAAAAGAGTCATAATATATAATACAAACTTCAATCGAAATGACTGGGTTCAGTTGTTAATATCATTTCTTAATATTGTGTAGCTTGATTTTACGAATAGTGTGGATTATAAGTAAGGGTAAAAGATCAAATTTGCCTCGAAAGTTTTGGGTCATGATCAAATTTGCCCCTGAAGTATTTTTGGGATCACATATACCCCTGAAGTATACAAAATGGATCAATTTTACCCCTACATCCTACATGTACTGCCACCTAAGTGTCCATGTCAAGAATAAAGCCATGTCATCATCTTCCTCAACCTTCCCTTCTCTCCACTCTCCCTCCCCTCCCTCTGTACCCACCCCCACCCCCACGGCCTCCATCCCCCTCCCCCTTCCAACTGCCAGACCACACAATAAAGAAATAGCATGCTTTTCCTAAAGGTTGAAAAGCCAAAAACTGCAAATCTGTCAATGTTGTTTCCCTGTAACCATCATTCACGGTCTATGCCCACTAGTACTACACTGATAGAGTAGTTTCCAATATTATCAAATGTCTTCTATTTTAACTCAGAATATCAGTGAAAATCAGCTTCATGAAAAGAACCACATATGTTCTTCCTTCCACCCAATAAAAATAAGCTTTGACCCATAAGTAGCTCAAAAATAAAAGTCTTTTCTGCAGGAGACATGACAGATTAACAAACTTATGTTGAGTTATAATAATAGAGCAATAACATAATAGTGGAAAAATAAGTAACTTGAAAGGTTTCACAACCAACAAAAGACAACCCTGTTCCCAAGTATTTGGAAGATGGTTGAGAAGTGGGTGGAAGGCGAGGAGGGACTGGGGAGGGGGATGGAGGCCTTGGGGGTGCATGGGGGCGGCGCAGAGGGAGGGAGGGAGAGTGGAGAGAAGGGAAGGATGAGGAAGATGATGACATGGCTTTATTCTTGACATGGACACTTAGGTGGCAGTACATGTAGGATGTAGGGGCAAAATTGATCCATTTTGTATACTTTAGGGGCATATGTGATCCCAAAAATACTTCAGGGGCAAATTTGAACCTGACCCAAAATTTTCGGGGCAAATTTGATCTTTTACCCTTATAAATAATAGTATAAAAAATAAAGGCTGTCATACACTTGCATAGAAGGGATTTTTGGTAAGTTTTTTTTTTTACCAAGGATTTTTAGTAAGTTGGATATAACGTACATGAAAAAGTTTAAATTAACAATCATGAAGTTTCATATTTCCTTTTAACCTCGAGGTTAAATGGAAATATGAAACACTAGGAGAGCTCTCCTAGTGTTAAAAATCTTGGTCAAAGTCCTTACATAACTCCTGTGAATTATGAGTTACGTGTCTCACCTTTAAATTATATGAGTATGCTATCATATTGTAATCAAATCAATACTCTATCCATTCCTATGAGATTGATTGATATACTATGCTATCTTTGATTAAAAAAAAATTATACTATGCCATCTTTTCTAAGTCAAGATTATGTGATGTATGAACAAAATTTATAAGCCAACGAGAGTTTACCCTTGGTTAGTTTCAAAAATTAACACTGATATTTCATTTATTGTTCTTTCAACTATAAATTCTTTATCCACCATATATACTCACACTTCCTTGAAATTAAGGGTATTCTTGAACAAAATAACTCATTTCAAATACTTATTATATCTAAGTAATTTTAATGAAATTTTTTTTTGAACACATTTTTCGAACCAAACACAACAGCAAAACCAACTAACGCGGTTGGCAAGCTGAAGTGCGAATGTCCTACTTATATACTCACACACACACAACTAGGAAAGTAGAGAGTGTTACTTTACTGATATCATTAGGTAGGTCTTGATTTAATCACAATGCAACTTGTGTTTGAATTACTGTCTCAACCGACGTAATCAAAGTTAAGATTTTTTGAAAGTTAGTCATTAATGTCATGTAAATTCGATCATCTTTGGTAAGAAAATAAAAGAGCCAAAGGGAAGAGTACATATCTAATTATGATCTACATAAGAGACAGGTAAGATCAGAAGAAAAGAGGGGTGGACCCACTGTTTTGTGAAAAAGGAAAAGCAAGGCAGGCAGTGACACGCCATCACCACCATTCCTTTTCCAGATCATTCCAAGCACCACACAATCATAATATATCTCATTTTCTTCTTTCTCTTTTCTTGCAACCCTCCCATGCTTATCACCGAACACTAGTGCGTTTTTGTTTCCATAATTATGTATATAATATTACATAAACAAACTTTAGATTCCAAAATATTATAAGGGCTGGAGACATGCAGTGCCCAATATGATACTCCCTCGGTCCTAAATATAAGACCTAATTGACTTTTTCTAGAAAATCCTTAAAAATGCAAAATAAGTTAATTATAAATTGATTTCCCTAATTTTTTTCCCTTAAACTAGTTTATTTTACCTATAAACTAGTGGATAATCTAAAAATCTATCAAATATGTCATCATTTAAAAACCTATTTCGCAACCTGAACTTCTCAAAAAAAAAAAAGTCAATTAGGTCCTATATTTAGGACCGGAGATAGTATAAAATTAATTAGTTTTGCTGTTTCGTAGTTTGTGCTTCACTTGGGTGATAGTCATAGTCACTAGCTAGTCCAAAATTAACAGGTTTTAGATTGATTTTAATATGACAATATTATTTTGTTCTAGCAATAATTTCGTTCTTGTTGCGGATAATAAATATATGTGATTATGAGTTTGTAAAATTTCAAGGTATAATCAACAAAAATGTCTATGTGCGAACGTATATTGTAAACGACTTCTGAATAATTAAATAGATGCCTATTTCCTACACTTCTAGATATAGGACCAAACTAGTTGTCTTACAAGATTCTTAGAAAACTAAAGAAGTTATTTATAAGTTGATTTCTCCAAACTTTTTATCTAAAATAACTTATTTGACTTATAAACTAACATATAATACATAAATACACAATATGAGTTTCACTTTTTAAATTTATCTAAAATAAAGGTGATGAACTTAATATTTCAATCAAAAAAATAAGCACCTTAATTTGACACAACCAATAGTGAGAAATTGTCGTGATTACGATCTTATATTTATTCAGACAAAACTAAGTGAATTAGAATTAAAAAGTGGGCCCATGCTATTATAATGTGGTTTTTGCCTATTCTCATCTCCACTCACAGTTACAGTAATTGAAGTAGCTTCATTGGACCCTAGTGTGCCACAATAATACCACCATTATTTCCCTATTTAAAAACCCACCCTCTCCTCCTTCTTCAACTCCTATCCTCACACCATTTCTCTCTAATCTCTCCCTGAGATATTTTACAGACATCATGGCCAAGTCTCTGCCTCTAGTTTCCACCATTTTCGTCCTCCTCCTCCTCCTCGTGGCCACTGGTAATAAGTGATTTCTTCATCTCAACCTTATGTATATTATGTTCATTTAGTTAAATAAATCAAAACTCACAGATAATCCCTCTTTCTTCATATATGTATGTAGCTGATCATTTATATATGTTGTTGCATGTGTTATGTGATTATATTTATGTTACGTAGATATGGGGCCCACCATGGTGGCTGAAGCAAGGACGTGCGAGTCACAGAGCCACAGATTCAGGGGAACATGTTTCAGCAAGTCTAACTGTGCCAACGTCTGCCGTACTGAGGGCTTCCCCGCCGGCCACTGCCGTGGCTTCCGCCGCCGTTGCTTCTGCACCCGTCCTTGTTGATCCTCGATCTCTTCCATCTTGTGTTTCACAATAATAATGACATATTTAGCCCTTTCTTTTCTATGTAATGCTTCTTTTTCTTCTTCTTATGTGTCTTCTTGTCTTTTAGCTTATGTGTGTGTTGGAGGTTGTGATCTTCACGGGCTTAGCTGCTTTGGTGAAGAACAAACTATTTGGCCTTTTGTGATTGTGTGTGATAGTGATCTTAATAATAAACCCGCTTTTCATTTCATTCATGCCATCTTTTCTTAAATATAAGAGATCAAATCCATATCATCATATGGATGCTAATAAATAAAGCATGTATTACTATCATTTTTTAAAGGTTTAAGTTACCTTATTTACAAGTTAACATGTTATATGTCGGTTAAAAAAAAAAGTTAACATGCTATATGTGAACATGTATTAAAATTAGGTGGTCTATTAACTTTTAGTTAGATCTCTTACAGAGAAAAATTAGATATATATATATATATATATATATATATATATAGAGAGAGAGAGAGAGAGAGAGAGAGAGAGAGAGTATTCTTTTATTTACAACAGGCAGGCTATAACAGGGAATGTAAATAATGATGAAATACGCGTAGATTTACTATTCTTTTATTGTTGGGTCTATTTTTGTAAACGATGAAGAGATAGGCCTAGCTAGAAACAGCAAATAAGATTGCTCAATTATTTAATTGAGTTAGCCAACAGGAGAGAAAAGGAGGGACGAAAACCAGTAGTGGCCACAAACTAACCAGCAGGCGGATTGATTTCATATAATTAATCCTCCATAGTCCATACGACGAGGGCTCATCTAAGCTAGCTGGGGTAGATTTCATATTGAAAATATTTTGTTTTGGGGGGGACTTTTTACCTCTCCCCGGTGCTACTTGCTATTGACCAATTCAAAACACAAGTATTATTTTGTCCCAATTTGAACATCATATATCCCTCCGACATGTTATGGATTGATCGGAGGGTAGAGAACAAAAGAGAGGGCAGAGATGAAGAGTAGGGGATCCGTCCGGCGAGGGTAGTTTAGGAATGCTGAAAATAAGCATGGCTACATTGGTCTGAACATGGCAAAGCATTATTCCTCCTTTTATTCAACATGTCAAAAAACTGTTTAAAAATCTCTTTACTCGTGTTCTTTGTGTGTGTGAGTATTAAGAGATAGATGCTTATCCTTCCGGTTTATAATATAAAAGTCTAGTGGTTAAAATACGCCTGTTTTTAACACATTTTCGGACCAAACACAACAGCCAAATCAACTAACGCGGTTGGCAAGCTGAAGTGCGAATGTCCTACTTATATACGCCTTTTAACAAAACACATAAAAGTAATAAGTTGGGTGTCTGAATTTAAATCTTTTTTCCAATTTTACCATCGTTTGTTATGATACTATTAAGAGAGAGAATATGTAAACATTAATAAATCTATAAGAGAGTAAGGGGTAAAGTAGAAAAAACGCATTAAATGATGAAAGAATGTATAAGTAAACTCATATATTTTAGACCAAACTCATTCAAATTTTGGGCTCTTATATAACGCATCAGAGGAAGTATCATATTACCACCAGGTATATAAGTAACTGATTACTCTACTTTCCTTTATTTTCCCTCCTAACATTAGTGTCTATGATCTATCCTAAAAACTCGAAGTTGATACCAAATTAAAGGATGTAGAATGGCCTTGCATAAGTGTTCTCATATATTCAACATTCACTCGCATAAAATCAGCTTATTACATTTAAAACATACAATTCCTTATAAATTTTTTAAATTGGAAATCTGTATTTTATAGTTGAAAATGATTATAACACAGTTTTATAAAGTGTTATGGTGGAAATTTATCATGACAACTTTGGTTTATGACCTATCTTTCTTAATATAATAATAGCAAAATATCCAAGTTCACCCTCTTTCTCTTTGACCCGGTTTCATGTGCCGGGTTGTGACTCATAAAACTATTCATTACCCGATTCAAAATCTCATTTACCCGACCCAGATTTTTAAAAGTCCCCAGTTGCTATTCTGTGGTCCCCAATCTCCAATTTTCGTGTGGCTCTGTGCCCAAATTTCAAACCTTCCCCCTCAGTTTGCTTTTGAAATTGAAGATTCAAAATTCAAATCTTCCATCTAAAACTAAAAAGGCTCCTCATCTCATCATCTGATTTAGCCATTCCAATCCCTCTCTCCTCTCCATCTTCTCTTCTTCTTTCAACCCGTCAACCCCACTGCTCCCTTCTTTCCATTTCTTCCTCCAATTAACCAAACCCTATGTCTTTTCTTTTCTCATATTCCTCAACATTCGGAACGTCATCATCATCGGCTCAATATACATCAGGTTGGTTGATGATTTAGCGATTTCATGTCTTATTTTTCTCTTCTTTTTCCATTTTTCTTCATCTATATCCATTTTATTGAACATAGACAATGTTTCCTTATTTGATGTAGTTTTTGTGTTTGATTATTCTTAGGCCGAGATGATTGAAGGCGTTTTTGTGATAACCTTTGGTTTAGCTGGAAAAGGCTCTTCTTCAGGTTTTCCTTCTTTATCTCAATATCTTAGTTTCACAGTTTTGATCTAACTAAATGATTATGTGTGACTTGATTTACTTTTTTTTACTAAATCTCTTTTCATTGTTTGTTCAACACAGTATAAAAAATGGGGTTTATTGTTTTACTCTTTTTGATATTGTTATGGATTTTCATTTCATTGGGTTTGATGGGTTATGATGATGGATTTTGTTGCAGAGATTTGCTATATTAGGTAATATGGTTTATTGTTTAATAGTAAGGTGTGTTTGATTTCTTGATGGGTTTAAGTAAGTGTTGATTTCTTGGTATATATGTGAACCATTAGTTTTTTTTTATGATTTGGAGTTTTTCATTTCATTGTTGTTGATGATTTATGATAAGTTTTTCTTTGATAGTTGCAGAGCTGTTACTTAATTGAAAATGATTGTAACAGGAGGTTTTTTCGTGTCTTAAAAAGTTGAGCGATTAGAGCCTTCTGATCTCAGTGTTAGTGAAGACCTTGTGGTATATGCCCCTCAAGAAATCAAGAGCCTGCTGAAGGTAATAGGGCTATTTGGGGGCTGACAAAAGTCTATATTTTGATTGAACATGCAGGGGCTTTTGTTGAATGGCTGTTTTTGAACAAAGCATTGTGTGCATGCTTCTGCCTCTCAAATGTCTTTCTTCGTCCCAATGGACATAACATTATGTGATTGTTATATACTACTGGTGTAATTTTGATGGAGTTGCAGGAAGTTTGCTTGCCCTCACTTAGAATTTAGAAATATGTTAAAAACGGGTTAAAAATAGTTTGACCCTTTAAAATTTGTTGGACTATTTTAAAGGGTCAGACTATTTTTACAACCTATACATTGATTGTGCATGCAAGGTGATTCATTAGATGGCGAGAGCTTTGTGAAAGGAGAAATGGACGTTTTATATTTTTTAGTTTATCCTTGAATGAAAGGAGAAAGGAATTCTGATAATATATTTGTTCTTATTATATAGATGGAGAGAGCTTTGTGATGATCTATATCTGGATTTACTTAATTATTCTGATATGTTTCAGATGTGCTTAATTTGTTTAATGGACTAGGAATGAAGAACCACTTGATTGGTTGAAGAAAGCGTATGAATTGTTCCTAAATAGAATTTCTGAAATAGTGACTGCTGCTCCAACTCAGAAGGTATGGATATTGGATTGATTCCTATCTTTAAATAATAACATATATAAGAGCCAAACAGGAAACATATCTTAAAATAAATCTAAATGATAGCAACTTTTCAGGCTTTCTCACTGATTTCAATTTGTGCAATATGTGTCATGAAAATTACATACCCCTGTTGATGTAAAATGATATCATTCTTATATTCCATCAGTTGTTCTTTATTTTACTTGGGTGACTGACTATATTGACAACCTTAACCATTTTGCTATTATATTGTCTCAGATTGATGATAAAGCCGAATCCATGAAATCTGAAAATGACACCATCAATCCATGGATCCCCTCAACTATGGGTGATCTATTGAAGAGGATAAATGCTTTGCTCAAAAAATCTTAGCTGTTGATGCTTTATATTAAAATTTCCATCTGTTCATGGGAAATGTAATGTTTATGTTCTGGAATTGAAATGCTAATCTTTTATTTTGTAGGATCATAATTTGATGAGAGTTTGCATATACTTGAATTTTCTTTTGTATCAAGGGAAAGATAATTTTCATGATCACTTTGACATTGAGCATTTTTCTTTTCATTTTATAAGGTTTTGGAATGAGAACTCATTGCAGAAAATCATACATATGGGAGGAGGGAAAGAGAACAACTATTGTTGTCTCTCAAGAGGTTTTCTCAAATGTGGACAACCTTTTTGGTATGATCACAAATTTAAAATAGTTGTATCATTACAGATTGAACATTTCGCAGAATTTGAGATTGGTTTTTTTTATCAGTAACAGTCTATGTTTCTGTTGCACTTAAACTTGGTCTTTTGAGCTATGTTTTGTTGTATTTTAAGAATACACTACATGCAATTTTTTGTAGTGCATGTATTGTAAATAGATTTTTCTTTCAGAATTCAGATCCTCCGTGTAACGCACGGGAGTTAATGCTCGTTTTATCACAAAAGTCCTTCTTATATTTAAAACTATCACAGAAGTTTAGAAACGTAGTAATTTTACCATTTTTATTAAAAATACATTTACCATAAATATTTTAATATTGAAGGGCAAAATTGCGAAGTTTAAAAACTTTCAAAGCAATTTCAAATAAAATACCTTTAGTGTGAAATAAAATTTTTCTTGGTAAATTTGTATCTTAGCTTTTTTAAATAAAACTATTAACATTTTATCTCAATAAAGAGGTTTTGAACCCGTCAAAATGAGGGGCCCTACTCTAATTTTGGCAGGAAATTTGTCACGAAAGGCTTTAGTTTATGAGCGAACATATTTTTATGTTTAAAATTCAACAAAAGTTTCTTGTATAAAAAAAATGATACAAAAGTTTCAAATCGTAACAATTTTACCATTTTTGTTTAAATTATCACTGTTGACCATTAGAAAATAACATTGTCTATAAATATTTTATATTTTATTAGTGAACGACAGAATTGCATTTTAAAACTTTGAAAATATTTCAAACCCAAAAAAACATTTTAAGTAAAATGGCTCGTGAATAGAATTTTTTAAAAGATGATTTTTGACAGCATAGTAGGGCCCACTAAAGGTGAAATGATAAGGCAAGATCTGATCACGATTTAGATTCACATGCGCATGAAGACAAATTTTACGGGACCCAATCACCTCATATAGGCCTATGCTCATACAATGTGAGATGCATTGTACACTGTACAATCATTCAAAATCTGAATCGAGCCTGTCCTGTGTATTTACTTTGGGTTAGGTTCATTTTACCCCGTAGATTTTACCTTATAGGCAATTCTGTTTTTATGTATTTATTAGTTTACTTCTGTTTTGGAGTATTAAAGTTAAGTGACTTTTCCTTTTATCGTTACAACATTAACATTATTTGTCAACTTTCTAACTGCAAACATAAATTTTAGACGAAATATGGAAATATTGCTTTGTTTTGAATTTTTCAGAGCAATTTTAAATCCAAAAAAACAAATCAAAGGGGAAAATGATTATAAATGAAAATATTTAAGGTAAAATAGACCCTTAACACTTTATTTTTTAAAGTAAATGTATTTATTGTGAATTATAAATAATGTCATTTTAATTACCTCATTTTGTTCTAGATGAGACATATTTCCCTAGTTTGATTATATCAAAGTTGTTAACTAAGTTTATTAAAATAGCATGAGTTTTTCAAAGTACCGTAATCATCATACTCTCCTTCTAGTTTGGTTATTATTGAGCAGCACAAGTGAGATGACGATTTTGAAAATTAAAGTCAAGAAAAATTAGAAAAAATGTCTTATATTTATGATCTCCTCAAATAGATCTTATTTTAGAATCAAATAGAGAATTTTATCACATACAAAGTATTACTGCCCGAATCTTTTTTTTAGGCTAATGTATACTTTTGGTCCCTTATGTTTGCATCAAGTTTCAATTAGTCCTTTATGTTTGGAAAGTACACTTTTAGTCCTTTTTTGTTAACACCATTAGTTTAACTTAACGGAAAACGCTAACTTAACAATTTTAAATGATTATTTTATAATGAAATTGGACCAGAAATGATAAATTTTGAAAATATAATAATATTTACACTCAAATATTTTAATCTAAATATTTTTTCAGTAACCAATAACCATTTAAAATTGTTAAGTTAGCATTTTCAGTTAAGTTAAACTAACGGTGTTAACAAAAAAGGACTAAAAGTGTACTTTCCAAACATAAAGGACTAAATTGAAACTTGATACAAACATAAGGGACCAAAAAGTATACTTTACATTTTTTTTATATACATCGGAAATAAATTACTGCCCGAATCTTTATCTGCTTGGAAAAATGAATATAGCTAAAGAGGATTAGAGGAAGACACTTAATTACTCACCCTTCTATCTTTTCATATCCTACGTGTCAATGAAAACTATATCATTTTTACCCTTAAAATAAGCAAAATAACATTTAAAAATTTGAAAGGCAAAAGTCGAAATGACCGCAAACTTCAAGGACAAAAGATTATATTTGCCCTTTTTATTTTAAAATGATACAGATAATACTTGCCGACAAAAGTTTTTAGTAAAATAAAGGATTACATGATATGATGATAGTTGCAGGAGGATTCTTTAGCTTTCATCTACCCTAGAATTTTAATATGATTTGGGTCTTTTTTAAAAAAATTTATCATCAGAATTAATGATGCTTTAATATTTTGTTAACAAGAAATGGCTCAATTTTAATTTCATAGAGTTTTCTAAAGATTTAATACTTCAAATTCCATATTTTTTGAAGTTAAAGCATTGAATTTTTAGAAATTCATATAAAATTTAAAACTGAATCTCTTTCCATTAAAAGATATAACTAATTTTATGTAGATTTTAATGATAATTGTTTTAAAAAATGACTCAAAAAATATAAAATTTTAGAATAAAAGAGGGGTAGATTTGAGAATCTAACTCCACGATATTCTTTACTGTAAGTAGGAAGACCAAAAAGGCATAACCAAATAATAAAGTGGCCCAAAAGAGAGGTGAAAAAAGAAAAAAGAACGTTGATACCAAACAAAACAAAGTAGCTGGCTAGGGGCTATTTAAAAGCAGCTTTATGCTTCATTCATATTTCATAGTGTGCATACATTGCTTTACCCTCAGAGATAGATACAGAGATGGCGAGGTCTTCTGTGCATGTGCTTTCAACCATGTTCCTTCTCATCCTCCTTTTGGTTGCCACCGGTATCTTCCATCTCTAAATAAACCCTCCAATTCTTCTGTATTAGTAACTTCTTGCTCTTCATTTATACATATAGAAGTGTATATAGCTTAGTTTACCAATAATAAAACAGAAATAATTAAGAACATACATATGTATACACACGTACGTACGTAATCTTGGTCTCTAATATATATAGTAGTAGTAATAATATAATAATATATATAATGGCGGTGAATGGTGATGATTATATATATATATGTGGCAGAGATGGGGCCAAGAATAATGGTGGCGGAAGGAAGGACGTGCGAGTCACAGAGCCACCGTTTCAAGGGAACATGTGTCCGCGAAAGCAACTGCGCCTCCGTTTGCCAGACTGAGGGCTTCCCCGACGGTCACTGCCGTGGCCTCACCCGCCGTTGCTACTGCTCCAAACCTTGTTGATGCATTCATATTATTATATTGTCCACACTCCTATATATGTGTGTGTCTATCTGCAATATATAATCAATATGTATAGTAGCTAGTTATACTACTACTAGCTACTACTAATAATGTATTATCAATGCTTCTCATCATCATCAGCTTCTCATTTCTCTCCTTGCGTTTGATTTGTGTATGTGTGTGATGTGAAAGTGTACGTTATGATTCATGAATAATATAATACTTATGATAATAATAATGGACACCGTCTTCATTCTCCATTTAATTTGCTTTTACGAGGCCGGTAAGCAATCATATGGTTAAGAATACACATATTCGTGAAGAGTGGACAATTTGATGAGCAGATAATGAAGGAAAAGAGCTGAAAATACGACATCAAATGAATTCAAGTTAATAAAGTCTCGGGGTTTTCGTTTTAATTAATGATTTAATCATATCAAAGGGAAAGCCAGCATCGAACAAGCAACGTAACTAACCTCCCATTTATCGGAAAAGGTCGTGTAACTTAATTACTCATTCTGTTCCTGCTTATCTAGTCTAGTTATAATAATTACATATTTGTTGGATAAGTTAGTTAAAACTTAAAATCCACATTGCGTCTACCAATATACACACGCAAACCATTTATTCTACTTTATACCCATGTCTCTCCCCTTGCTTGTATTTAAGGAGTATTTGTAATTGTAGGATGCAGCTAACCTCCTATTTATTGGAAAATGTCATATGCCACTTAGAATAAAAAATAAGCACGAGTTTTTTTTTTATTTTTAATCCGATATCTTAGGCCAGCCCCTAAGTCATAGGAAACTCAATAGGCTCAGATTAATCAAGATCCGTATCTGGAATCTCCACTTAAGGGTAAAATATTGGTCAAGGGCATACTGCATTCCTAAAGCTACTACTACTACGCCAACCACACTTGGTTAATAAGTAGGAGATTTTAAAGCTACAAGACATTACTCTTTTGTTCAATGGCTCCGTCCGACAAGGTCTCTGCCATCTATTCCATGCATCGATGGCTTAACGTCGGGCGTGCTCTCTATGCAGGAAGCCATTCCATTATGGTGGCATGGTCGTATTCGTATATGCATGGCCCGCTTACTAGCAGAAAGCACGTGCATGCATGTCCTTGTTGCTCAGGAAAAAGAAGCAGTATTCGCTGAAACTGCTTCACAGCACTGACGGCTCTCATCGCCTTCCTGTGGATGTGGGCCCTTAGAAAGAGATGGGGTATCGGGGAAGCATAAATGAAAATATACTAGGAGAAAATTGATTTCAAGTTCAACTCAATACACATAATGTAGAAAATGTCTCATGAAATGATAAAATTAAAATAGAATCATAAGGATAGTCCAAGAAGATGTTTTTGCCCTAGTAAGGTCACTTGGACTATACTTTAATTTTGTTATTTTGTGAGACCTTTTCTATATTATGTTTATTGGGTGAGACTTCAAATTAATTACACCAAATATGATTTCCTTCTAAAACAAGAAATATCGTTACAAATTAAATAAAAAGAATTATCGTTAACAAATTAAATAAAATAGATGTTTTCACTTTTCAGTTAACTTTTAAAAGGGGTGAACATTTATTATGTTGTGAATAGATGTTGAAAATTTATTGGACGAAGAAAATTTATTGGACGAATCCAATGCGTTTGGCTAGAGCGAAAACAGGAAGAAGATGTGAGTTTTCTAATTATGGTAACATGTTCATTAAAATCGTCGCTTTTTTTTGGCCAGAATCGTCGTTTTAATAATTAGAAACGTATTGGATTTAAATGAACATGTTACCCAACTTTTTTAATAAAACGTATTCCCTTGTCCTAAATATAATTGTTGGACCCCACTTCTAGCTTTGGGCTCGCACAAAGAGTCCAAGCCTAGTAAGCATTTGAGGTCCCATCTGCGTGCTTACTCAACCTAGTAACATCGGAAGACCAATTTCAAATTCAAACGTCGAGATTGGGTAAGCACGTCACCCTCTTGTAAAACAAGTTCTAGCCCCTTCTCTGAACACCGTGCAAACTCTCTAGTATACTCCTCCGGTCCCTAATGTAAGAGTTAGCCGTAAAAAAAACGCTTCTTAAGAAAACATGTGAATATTAGTTGGGTGTCTGGAGTTAATGCTTCTTTTCCAAAATTGCTCATATTTATTATAGTACTTTTAAGAGAGAGAAATATATAAGCATTAATAAATATGAAAGAGAGTTAGGGGTAAAGTAGGAAAAAATGCATTAAATGAGGAGAGAATATGGGGTTAGCTCTTACATTAGGGACCAAAACCATTCAAATTTTGGGCTCTTACATTAGGGACCGGAGGGACTACTAGTTACTAGCTACTAGCTACTTGGCCTACAAAAATTACTTAGCTTATTATAATTATATTTATTTTTACTTTAAATCATTTTGTAATGGCCGTTGCCAGTGACTCATTCATTCTATCAAAAAAATTCATATTTATTGATTTAAATTCCAATCTCCATAATTTGATCTTTTGACATCAACAATGGATGACATTGTTTGGCCAAAAAAATAATGAAGCATTAACTTTGTATTTAGGATTACACTCTAAGATCTAACATACAAAAAGATCTTTGTATTTATAGTATTACACTCTAAGATCTAACTTCTCCAAATAAATCCTATATTTAGGATTAGAGGAAATACTGTACTATTTCTTATGGGAAAAATATAATTTTACTAAGTTTCCGTTAGTTATGATACCTTGCATTTTTTTCTAATTTCCATGCGATTCACCTTCCTTTTATTAAATTTTTACAAGGGGTACAAAAGGGGAAGCATGGAAAGCGTATGTAAGAAAGTAAAAGTGATGCCTAGAATGAACAATTCAAAATTAAAGAACAAAATAACAAGTAAATCTGAATATTGGGCTAATGAATAATAATGAATGGAAAGTAATAGCAATCATATATTCACACATTTATCATTGAACTTTCTTGGTGTCATCAGGCTTAACAAGCTGGACAGGAGCTGCTGGTATTCTTACCCACCATTCTTTAAAACGCCTATTAAATCTCTCACAACTTTGTTTCCTACAAGGCATTTCCCTTGTGTATACCTCTACAAATACCACAAAAATTATATACTTGAGAGGAACAAGAGCTATCGCTGCAGCTATAAAAATCAGCCATAATGCAACCTTCTCTGTGGCCTAAAAAGAACAAACACATAATAAATGGTTAGAGCGAATTCCTCAACTGAAAACATGAGAACATTTCAAAGACACCATTCTGTTTAAAGGCCATGCATCTTATGATAGAGCTGAAATAAGACTGTGAAACGTGGTTCATGTATTTAGAAGAATCTTCATCAAAATAGATTTTCATAATGTTAACCTAAACCATAGGTTATGCATATTGAAAAGATACCATGAGTAGGGCACTCACCTGTGGGAAGAGAGCAAGTAGTAGAGCTCTTATTTTAAGGAGATTAATATTTGCAGCCTGAATAACTGATTCAGCTTGACCGATGGCTTCCTGTAACGTTAATAGTTGTTCTACAGGATTTCGATTCGGGGGAGGTGTTACTCTAACAGCTTCTATCTGTCTTCTCCTTTTGAAATGCCCACGCCACAGCATAAGACTTGCAAAGAACACTAGAATTGATGGCAGTATATACTGGATCCACCCCCTGTACAATAGAAGGCAATTTTAACGTGCATATCATTAATGAAGTATGTAGATTCATGTAATCATGTCTGCTTTGTTTCTTTTCATGGATCACTCTCTCTAGTGCATCACTTATAAGTTCTAGTGCTTCGGTTTCAATGACTTTAGATCACATACTTCAATTTATTTGATTTGCCAGAGGCCATTAGTATCCTTCGAATGGTAACTATTACCACATACACTAACTAGCCATCAGTCTAGCTGTCTTTTATCCATAAAAAATCAATCTTCAGAGTATACACACTTTTATGGAGCCACTCATGATGAGTGCCTCCAGTATAAAAAATAACCTTATAATAAAAATCTTTATAATCAACATGGGTACTTGTATCAAAGCAGAACGTTATGATGTTGAAGAAATCAAATACATTTCAAAGTCTGATCCTCACAATTTCCAATGACATAATCTTTTTATGATGAAGGTGACATTGGAATTTCTATCAAAGCAACGAACAAACACACATGCTTACATGCAATCATGATAACACATAAGTGGCATTCCAATAGAATAATTACCATAAAATCATGTAGCAGGCGACTAACAAAAATAATCCTGATCTACAAAAGTCTTTCCAAGAGGCCAAATACTGCAGACGGCCAGCTGTTTTAATGACAGGCAATAATAGTTCCTGCAAGGAGTAAAAAGTGTAATTCATATCTAAGTAAATAGACTGCCGTGACTTCCTCTCATCCTAAACAAAAGACTTGAGTAATTTATTAAATCTAAGAAATTGAGTTTAAATAAAAAAAGCTAAGAAATAATTCCATTCATGTTCTTATATCAAATCAATTCACAGCTGGCATTTTCCAGTGCTGAGTTTCAAGTCTAAATTGAGTATAATGATAAAACTATTCATAGTCTATAGTTTGCTCTTTCACTTTTTTAAATTTGAAATAGCTATTGTTTCTGCCAATAGAACTTTAATGAAAACATAAGTAACCTTCATTACTGCAACATTTGTGTCAATGCCTTCAACCTTCACTTGGTCCACTGTTGCCTGTGCAGCTTGCGCCCTTCCTGTGTCAAGAGCAGATTGTTTCACTGCCACTTCCAATTGAGTAGTCTCACCAACCCGAACAACACCATAACCAGATGCTTCTTCATAGATATCAGCTTCCTCCAATGATATGAAACCAAGACGAGCAAGTGTAAAAGCAGATGCCAAGGGTACCTCAGGTTGCTTTTTAGTATCTATGGTACCAGAAACATGTTTATCAACAATAGATGTCAAGTTCAACAAGCCACTTGACAGAGTTTCCAGGATGACATCTCCCCCAGGAAGAGTTTCAGCAAAGTTAAATGCAAGTAAAGTTTTATAGTTGCAAGTAAAACGTCGAAAAACATCTCTAACTGCACGATAACGGAAGATTCCTAAAATAGCCCTGGCCAGTACTTCTGATCTCTGAATCTCTTCAAGTTTGTATTTCCTTATGAACTTATGAGCACGAAAGATCTCAAGACAAATCTCCAACCAGTAGTCACGCCTTGAGTTTGCACTAAATTCAGGGAATTCGAAGTAAATAGGCTCTGCTCTGTCAATACATTTAAAAAAGTCATAAAGCTTGAAGTGCAAAGGTAGCCTGTGGTGAGCTACAAATATTGACAAGTTGTTAATTACTATCAATATCACCAGATAACATACACAGAAGTTGACTTATACATCACAGCTTTATCAAAAAGACGAGCACCGAGGGGTCCGGTCAGCTCAGGCTTTATGACCTGATCCAAATCCATTTCTAAGTCATACCGAACACCTTTCTCATACGTGCCAACTCCCATAGGCTCAAAGTATAGAGCACAATTAGTGAGGACTAATCGTCCTACAAAATAGACCAATTTGGTACTTATAGCGATATAGATATATGGGCAATATAAGAAAAACAATAATCCAAACTAAACAAATAATATAGGATGAGAATACACTCAAGACTGGTTCTCAACTAGCAAGAGCTCAAAGGTAGGCAACAAGTATACCATCACTTTAAAATTGGTAAATTACTGTATAGTTTTCATAATAATCAAAGATGATCACTAGACTCGTTTCTTGTATGATAAGCAACCTATTTTAAGAATTCCAATAACTTACCAGGCCATGCGGTGATTCCTATGTGTTGCAGAACTGGCTGAGTTGGATTTGCTCCATCATTATCAATAATGACCTCCCCACCAATCAGCTCAGGATTCACCAATGAAGAGTCTATCACATGTTTTGAATTCTTTATCACTCTGCATAAAGCCTCCTGTTAGAAAGAATACAAACAATAACAATCACCAATTGACAGAACATATGTCGGCATCAAAAAAACACATTTAAGCACCAGAATTTCCAAACATTCGTTATACCTACAGAAGCTAATTATGCTATTAAAAAATATCTTACTCGATCATAGTAAAGTTATCATGAGTTAACTCATCTAATTAAGCTAATTACATCTTTACCAACGCATTTAATAAAAGATGTAACACCAATAGAGAAAAAAAGACCATACTTATCAATGCTTCTTAAGTATTTGTCATATACAAGAAAATGAAGGCGATGGCCTGAAGAACTTGTAAGTGCATCAAAAAGATTGTAGACAGTTATTATATCAGCAACAAGAACACAAGCAGGAGCTATTCGTGCAAAGGCTTCTGGACCAACTGTCATGTCAGCATCAACCTGGTTAAGAGGGGGAAAATGAGCATTAGAACCCTTACATCATAAATGAAACTTGGTATATTATAATCGGTGACAGAAAGCACCTGAAGTGCCATATTTGTGGATGTTGAATAGAATAAGGATCCCTCATCTTCTTCACCAGTTTCAGACTTAGAGCAAGGAGTAGTGTTCTGCAGTTGAGGAGGCCACAACATAGTTGAAACCCAATATGTAAGAAATATCATGCATTGAATATCAAAGATACTAAGACATAGAATGAGTGAACTGTCTCACATGTGGTGGTTCACATTCAACGCTGGGTGCCTCCCATGCAAGCATCATATCATAGGTCAAACGACGAAATTCCTTGTCACTCAAGTAATCTTGACTTCGATTAATTTTTTCTAGTGCTCTAAAGGAGCAGTACTCTAAGAGATTTCTATAATAAGTTGGAAGTTCCTTGGCTCCAATAGGGAGCTCAGAGTCAAAGCCACGTTGCAACTCTTCTACAGTGACTTGAAGAATCCTACAAACATAGTTAAGGTGCTTAAGACAATAATAATTGTTGCACTATTTTATGCAGAGGACAAAATAAGCATAAGAGTTCAGATTTCAGATGTGGTCAAACATATCCAAAAAATAGTATTCCACAGTCCTACACTTTACTAGATCTTCTGTATACTCCACTGGCAACACATGTCTTTGTCTGTTGATAACTTTTGAAATGTCATAGTAACATACTAAATTCAAATCATATTTTTTTTATAAAACGATGTGAAATATGGTCAAAGGCAATTTGTATTGCCCCGTGCCAACAAACATTTAATGCCAGAAAAGAGTCTAAAACCATTCAAGTACATAATTCTTATAATTTACTGTTTGAGCCCATTTAACGGCCAGAATAGAATCAAAATGAAATCCGGAAACTTCATACAGTGGGCTGGGACCTGAAGGGGAAAAAAACCCAGTATAAGCTATTCTATCCATTTAACATGATTTATGTTACCAATACAGTGTACCCACAGGATTCACGATAAAACAAGAGAACGTAGTGACTCTGCCAAAGAGTGAAAAGTGAAAATTAACTCATTATCCAGGGATGGTAAATTAAATGACAAAAAAATCTCAAGATAAGCTATTATGAAGTCCTTCAGTCATATGTCAGGGGAAAATAGTATAAATATCTATTACCCTGACTTGAACATAAGAGTTGTTAACTTAACACAAAGTCATAAAATATTTATTATAAGGAACCAATCACCTTCCCACTATACCTACTATACCCTTATCTTAATGGATAGTCAAAGTTGAAAAGATTAAGATATACTATCATATTATTGAGGGGTGAAGTTAGAAAAAATAGTCAAATAAACTTAAGATTTAAGGACTCAACTATCACTCATGTGTTGGTTTGTGAGAATTGATAGTTGGTGTCTTATAATAAAAATAGAGAGAGTACAACACTCCCTTCTGAACCAATGTTGCATACTACACTTGTGCTAACTACAAGAAAACCTTACCTTTTTTATGATAAGCAAGGATGCAAAACTAATCATGTTAAATTATCTTTAGTAATGTGTTCCACCAAACTAATTTATTTTACTTATAAGTCAACATACTAGTCTAATTCCATGTGGCATGTATTAAAATTTAGTACTCTAATCTATTTCTTTAACTTCACAAGAAAAAGTTCAAAGTGATGCTATAAACATAATACTCCAAGAAAGAATAAACATTCCAATAAGAAAAGGAACTCAAAATGGCAATAATACTAAAACAACATTTATCTTTTAATTTTATTTTTGCATGGCCTCTCATTGTCAAACGCACACGTACGTACACTAGGCCATAACATAGCATGATGTGTGTTAAATAAATGAAATAACAAGAATGTAAACCAAAAACAAAAAACAAAAATGAAATAAATAAAGATAAGAGGAAGGAAGCACATTGAAGAGCGAGTTACGACGGAGTTTGCAAGAGGCGAAAGGTGAGGAATAATATTTGAAGAATTATTATTGTTATTATTTTTATTATTGTGGTTGAAAAGAGAATTGGAATTCGAAGACTTTCGATTATTTCCGATTAGATTATCCCACATTGCCGCCAATGCATTCTCCATTTTCTTTCTTTCTTTCGCATACGGATTGAAATTGATCCTCGCGCCAACAAATTGATTTCTTTTTTCTTCGTTAATGGGAACAGTTTTTTTTTTTTTTTTTGAAAGAGAAGACAAACAGAAAACGAACAAATCTTCTTCTCCTTTTTGATGGGTCGAAATGGGCCACACCATTAATGGTTGGACCCAACATGGATTATTGGGTCCGGGCTGTAAAAATAATTAAACACTTATTTTTTACAAATAATTAATTTAATTTTTTATTCTGATAAAAAAATTAATTTAATTTTTTTTAATCTATGAAAATTGTGGGGTATATTAATTATCAATGTTGTAAAAAACCGGACTGTAAGGCATGAACAAGACTTTGAGTTATGTTTGAACATGGTCAGATCCTACAAACCGATGGTCGGACCGACGGTCAAACTAATAACCGCTGAGCTGAAATATGAAGTGATCGACAGTTGGACCTAGTTCTTACAACATTGTTGATTACATGATAACAAAAGATACTCCCTCCCTCTGTTCCTAAATGTAAGATCAATTTTCCTAATTTGATTAAATTAAAAATGTTAGTTAAATTGGTTATTAACATGTGATATATTCTAAACATATACCTTTATATCCCCACTCTCCTTTTTTATTTGTTATTATAGATAAATATTATTAGGCTAAATTTGAGAAAAAGTTAGAAAAAATTAGAAAATGATCTTATATATTTAAAAACAAATTGAAATTTAAAAGTGAACTTACATTTATGAACATATAGGGAGTCTATTCTTAAAAAATTATCATTTAAGAGACTAGATTAAACGTTTTAATTCTGGACCATTCACATCAAATTTTGCGTGGTTCATATTTTGTCTCATTGTTGCTGCACTGAATAGTAGTTCACTAGAAAATTATTCGCCTAACTCATGTAAATAATATACGCGTTTGGGTGTCATAGTAAACTAGTACTCCCTCCGGTCCCTAATGTAAGAGCTAGCCGTAAAAAAAAACGCTTCTTAAGAAAACATGTGAATGTTAGTTGTGTGTCTGGAGTTAATGCTTCTTTTCCAAAATTGCCCATATTTATTATGGTACTTTTAAGAGAGAGAAATACATAAGCATTAATAAATATGAAAGAGAGTTAGGGGTAAAATAGGAAAAAATACATTAAATGAGGAGAGAATATGGAGTGAGCTCTTACGTTAGGGACCAAAACCATTCAAATTTTGGGCTCTTACATTAGGGACCGGAGGGAGTCACTATTATTGTATACCTTAAGTTGTACTATTTTAAAAAAAATATATTGTACGTAAAGGTAATGTGTTTAATATAAAAGAAAACACGAATATAAGGATATGGAACGAATAAATAATATTCAACGTTATAGTACACGCTTCTACAGTTGGAATTATGAAATCTCTAGCTACTTGGGCTTTGTTGCATATGGAAACATGAAAGTGCTTGGTAATTAACTGCTAAGTGTTAATTAACTGCGCGAGTTGGAATGCACTGAAAAAAATAGATAGAAATGGCAGTGGGATGTTTCAAAGCGTTAACAATTTGTTGATCATCAGAGAGATGGATAAAGAGAGACAAATAATTAATTATGTCTTTTTATAACATGGAGATGTAAGGCAATGAGATGTTTGAAAGACATGCCTGTATGTGTACAAAAGGAGGTGAGAATCTTTGAGGTAGTCAGACTTGTTGGAAATTTACCAGACGGGATTCACAAAGATCAACATACATAGATCAACCTATTTATTATTTTTGTTTGCTGCTGAAGTTATAATGGAGATGGGGAGGTGTGTGAAGAAGGAAGACTTTGACTAGTGTCAGTATTTATGGAAGCTGAGTTGGCTGTCGCGTGTGCTACGGTGTTTTTGGTATTTTTCTTTCCAGCAATGAAATACTTTATGTTGATACTACTGTATCCAAATATGAGCATTACAAACTAGAAACATAATAATCTCTCAAAAAGTCCAAGAGAAAAATAACGAAAAAAGAGATAGAAACACAAACTCCTAGTCAATTCTTTATATAGAGATCATTGGGAAAGAAGTATAAGAGATGGAGGTTTTGAAACCAAATTTTCCGTTCACATTTCCTCTGAAAAAGTTTAGTTGCAATACAACTTCATAGTGTATGTTGAGTTTAGTCTTGATATTTACAAAGCTTCGCGAGCTTTGTCAAGATTGATACAATTCATTTAGCTACAGGCAATCCTTAATCAAATAGATCAGCACACTATAATCAGCTTGTGCAAGTGGAAATCCATCAAACTTCTCCAGAATACTCCAAAATAAATCCATAAGACTAACACACTAAATTGTGTATTCCAGGGGAGGAACGTAACCCATCTCAAATCATCCTTATAACGTTTTCCATTATCGTAAATCCGATGAGAACCTTACTGGCTAACATAGCACAACCAAAGGCAAACACAACCCTATCATCCATGTAAA
This sequence comes from Mimosa pudica, assembly GCA_029929735.1. Classification (NCBI taxonomy): domain Eukaryota; kingdom Viridiplantae; phylum Streptophyta; class Magnoliopsida; order Fabales; family Fabaceae; genus Mimosa; species Mimosa pudica. Next base: position 13,519,029 of record JAKELP010000024.1, read on the forward strand.
ACTGAGCAAAATTGACCAAAACCACTCATCCATATCTCCACCATACCAAAACATATCCATATAATAAGAATAGAGAAGAAATTAGAAAAATTAGCTAGTGGTATTTTAGAATCGAGTTATCCTTTGAAAGCCTAAACTCATGATTCTTAACACATTCACATTCACATTTAATTAATATATAATGAAGGATCAAAATTCATTGAGATCATAACAAAATCTTTTAGCTACTCACAACACCCCAAGTTTTTCGTCATCAAGAAGTATTATATTGCCTCGCAAGCCATCAAGATAATGCACAGTTATTAATTAATTAAAGAATACCAATGAGGATAACGTACTAAACTACCCAATTATTACCATATGTTATATGATATTTCCGAATAATTCATCTGTATATATCATTATTATATAACAAATCAATTCACAAGCCATACAAATGAATATAAAAGAATAATAGAATTAAAAGATAAAATGAGAAATTAGATAGATCAAAACAAAATGTACGACGAGGTTGGACTTTTGCAGACAAGCCCCTTATTGTTTGAACTAATTTTTGGTGAGTTTGGTGATCAAAAACAAGCTGTGTGTGTGTGTGTATAAAAGGGGACGGGAAGGGAGGAGAATAATAAAGAGCAGGATCTATAAAAAAGAAGTAAGTGGATGAATAGTAGCAGTGCATAAAAATTGAATGATGAGTCCCTGTAAAAATGAGCAAGTCATAATAAATGGCACTTTTCCCTCAAGACTAGTGAGAAGTAGTGACTAGTGAGTGAGTGAGTGAGTGAGTGAGAGAATAGTGAGTACTCCTCCATGGTCACACAGTGTAGGCACGTGAATTGAAACCACACTACACTTTACCATTTCATTACATTACCCCCTCCTTTTTATTCCCATATCATCCAAACCATTCACTTTCACCTACTCTCTCTCCCCATAAAAACAACACATAGTTACATACCAATACCAATATACCATTATTACTATCTCTCTCTCTTAAATCCTATCTTTTTTTTTATATGGCTGACCCTCCTACCACCCCACTTCCTCCACCACCAATCTTACCGGACCCCCACCGTCAACCCCTCCACCTCCCCCTCCTCCACGGCGGCGCCACCACACCGTCCTCTTCCGCCGCCGCCCCAACAAACACATCCTTAATCCGAGAATACCGCAAAGGAAACTGGACCATACAAGAAACCTTAATCCTAATCACAGCCAAAAAACTAGACGATGAACGTAGGCTAAGAACCTCATCAACATCATCATCACATGATCAACCCTCCAACCTCACCGCCACGAGCGGCGGCTCCGGCAGAACCAGCGGCGAGCTACGGTGGAAGTGGGTTGAAAACTATTGTTGGAGCCGTGGATGTTTACGTAGCCAAAATCAATGTAATGATAAATGGGATAACTTGCTTCGTGATTATAAAAAGGTTCGTGATTATGAGTCCAAGGTTGAATCCTCCGCCGCCGTGGCCACCGTTGGCGGTGGCGGAGATTTCCCTTCTTATTGGAACATTGATAAGCATCAAAGAAAGGAAAGGAACCTTCCTTCTAATATGGTGTTTGAAGTTTATCAAGCTATTAGTGATGTTCTTCAGAGAAAACAATCTCATAGAAATAATAGTCCACAACCACCACCACCACAACTACAACCACCGCAGCCTAATCCGGTGGCTGTCATCCCACCGGCGCCGCCGCAACAACATCAACCACCACCACCGCCTTTGTTGCCGCCTCCTCTGCCGCATGCCCCAGTGGGGTCCACCACTCCGGCAGTTTCAGGTAATATAATGTAACAACAATCAATGTGTGCAGCCTATCTAGCCATCACTATGTTTTTTTTAATTTATTTTTGTTTTCATTTTGGTTTTAATTGTATTAGGATCCGAAATAAGAGAATTAATAATACATTTGGTAATAATAATATAGATAATTGTTGATAATAACATTGACTATGAAAAATGGCATTGTTGGTAAAGAAATTTAATTCACAACTCACTAGGACTTACGATCTTATATTTGTATGGGACAATGTAGGTTTTTTGTTAGATATTTTATTATTTTGTGATTTGTTGTTTTTGCAGTGTGGGGGTGTGAGTTTCGGTCAAACTTGCAGGGTCTGAAAACCCTGCCACATTTAATGGAACCCATTCATCTTATTTTTTATTTCGTACAGTCAGTGTATGTTTACTTAAAATGCGTCCCATACTTTGGAGTATTTTCTCACCGTCCGATCTACCGCTAAAGAATCTCTCGAGTCTATCGTACGGTGCATGATGTGGGTGTAACTTTTTTGTGGTGTAGCGTGAGTGCTATTTGTGGTCTCTCATAAGTCATACCACTTTACTCCGCAGCACAAAGATTCGGATACCATGTCTAAGAAATATTATATTATAATAAATCAGAAAATTGTGTGTTTTTTTGTTTCTTGGTTTTGTTATTATTTCAGTAAAAAAAGGCTGTGTTATTGTAAGAAAGAGCTCTCTATATAGTACAATCATGCGGACCAGTATACAGAAGGCTACTCCCATCATCTCATGATTGCTTTGGATTTTTTGGGCTGTCCAAGAAAATAGATTCTATGTTTTCTTAATCCTCGTGGGTGTGATAATTAACTTTTATTTTAATATAATCCTTAAAAGTGTTACACATAATAATTAACACAATCCTAAGTAACGAAACATCAAATCCAAATCTTAATTAAATAAATATTATTTCATTCTTCACGTTCCGATTGTAGTTCCCAATAAAATCTCATGCAAATCCACACTCGATCACCTTCACCTTTTATTTTTACTTAGTTTTCTATTGCAAGCCTTGTTGTTTCCAATCTTCTTTTCCTATTATTATATGCATGCTTAGGGCAAACCCTACAGTGGTTATTCAATATACTTGTTTTGTTCTTAGTGTCTCAAACTTTATGTGTTTGTTTATCTGTAGAGAGGTCAGATTCCTCGGGCACAGAATATTCTACTGAAGAGGATCAAGATTCTGAATCTAAAAGAAGGAAGACTCGGAATCTTGGATCAAGCATAATGCGAAGTGCTTCAGTATTAGCTAGGGCTCTTAGGAGTTGTGAGGAAAAGAAGGAAAAAAGACACCGAGAATTGTTGGATTTGGAACGACGGCGGCTTGAGATCGAAGAACGACGGAATGAAGTTAACCGGCAAGGCATTGCGAGCCTTGTTGCGGCGGTAACTAACCTCTCCGGTACAATTCAATCACTCATCTCTGAACGCCATGGACAAAGATGATGAAGTTGTTGTGTGTGTGTGTGTGGCTTGGCTTCATGCACATGCATGCTATGGCTTGAGATTTTATATTTTATGTGAATTACCAAATATCAAATATAAAAAATTCGTCATCAAATCATATCATATCATATCACCATCCATTCTTTTATCCCACATTAATTAATTTGGTTTCGGTTGTTGTTTTCATTCATCATCATTTGTGAGCTGATTTAATTAAGGGCCATCCACTTATTCTTTGATGAACATATTTTATGATTTTCAGGGGACAATGTTTACTTGGTGATCATGTATATAATTAAATGATGTGTTGCGTTTAATTGCTTCTATAGCTTTATTTCTCTTTGATTATTTAAGTATTTGATGTATCGTTGTACATTTTTAATACAAGACATGCATCCACAGGAGTTTTGCTGCTTCTTTTTTCTTCCATATTTTAAAGCACATTGGACGTTGTATAATTTGAATTATAAGTCTCGCCCTATGAATCAGTTATTGTCTTTTCATCATTTCATATCGATTATTAAAGGGGGATCGTATATATAGATTATGTATGTTTAATAGCAACAATTTAAGTACGAGGATAATTGGGTAATTATCGGGTAGGTATATATAAAGCTCATTATAACATATCAGTACCAAACTTAACTGAAGTACGTATACTTATTTTGAGCAAAAGTTGATTATTGATTACTACGGTGCTCTCGTTTTCACCCATCTATTCTTGCATTGCTCTTTTTAATCAAGTTTTTTAATTACTTGGCTCCAAAGGGATATAAAGAGTATTACCTCATTTTTCTATATGCTGTGAATTATTAGTAGTGATAACCAAACGGATGTGCAGTGCCCGGGAGGGGGGAGGGGATTCGAGAGTAGTATGACAGTGTAGTTTTTCTTTGAACAAGCATTTGTTAATTAACTTTTTTCACGTGTTTTTCAGAATCTTGTTGTCATGATGCTTTCATTTGTGGGAAAATACACTTAGGTATAGTATAATTTATGAAAGGATAATATATATGTGATCTGAATTGATTTTAGCTATGTGAGGTTTAATGAAAAGATCAAAATGCTTCCAATATAAATAAAATGGTTGCACACGACTATCAAAAGTGATTTTATGCAAATTTATATCTAGGTCAAGCATGTGTGTCCATGTCTTGATAATGTAATAATGTATGTGATAAACACTAAGTTATTTGCTTTAAAATGTTTGTTTTTATTTTTCTTTAAAATATTTATGTTTATATCATGTTTATATTTTTCTTACATGAGTCAACAAGGTCTTGTATGAACTACATGAGGTAGTATAATTGGATATCATATAAATGTGATGAAATTAAAGTTGGATAGCTCCTAAATCAACTCAATATTTATTACTCTGTCCATCCCAAAATATAAAGTTTAGTTAACTATTTTAAACAATAATGTAAGAATGTTATAATTAATTTTTTCTGAAATTTTTTCCCTGATATTTTAACTTATAAATTAATATATAATTTAATAGTATAATTTTAGTGATTTTTTTAGCTTCTTTAATTTCTTAAGAAAATCAACTGTATATATCTTATGTTTAGAAACGGAGCAGGAATTGGCTCTGAACAGTATATAACTCTTTAGTTAAAATTTCACGTGATTTGCAAAACTTGCCTCAATTATCATTGATACTGTTCATATTGATTTGAGTTTTAGGGTGCATGGTACATGATTAAAGAAAGAGCCAGAAAAGAACAGTGACTATAATAAGAGAAAAAGGGAATCTATCATCTATCATACTTTTGTACCCTCTGGCTCTCCCTGCTGCATGTTATGTGCAATTACTTGTTGACCATTGAGTATCAAATAGTATAATTGGTTAAAAAGTCTGAGCCTTTAATTATCATCCACCAAAAATATTAATTACCTCCAATGTGTGCGACTGTGTATTTTTTATTATTATTCCTCATTCAGTATAATAAAGTACAATTTATCTAAGCTATGATATTTTCATTTTATATGGCAAATAATTCGTTTACTTTATGTGAAATAAGTGGATTCCATGTGCAACCCAATAAATGTGTCATGATATTGATGATTAATATATATTTATAAACACACACACACATATGTATGTAACAAGTACAATTTATTGAATCTTTAATCAATACACGCACATATGTTTACACGATGTTTGATATTATTGTTTGATATTATTGTTCAATTCGAACTCAAGTCAAGAGAAAAGGCTCTCATATAATAATGACTATCACCATTCGTAATAGTAAAGTGAACATATGTTGAATGTTTCAGGGTAAGTAAAAAGAGGATAATATATATGTGTTCTTTTAAATTTACAACTAATAACTCTATTTTAATTAACTGTTTTTGTTAATAAGTTATAGTAGTACTTTTTTTAATAATTTCTTATTACCCTATTTAGTTTCATTTATAATGATTAGACTTATAAGTATGAAACTAATTTTACTTAAGACTTAATATCTGGTTGGCATTCAATAATAAAATCACCATTCATATCGTCAAAACGAAAACACTCATGTGAAAAAAGAAGAAGAGCACACTGTTTAAACTTATATGATAATAAAATCGAAACTCAATATAAACTAATTAAAAGATCAAATATACGTTTTAAAAAAATGAGAAAAACGGTGTAATCAACCTAACAAGTATAGACACACACATAAATAGTGGAGATGAATATGAATTGAGATGATAAAACACAATGGAAGCTAAGGCATCTAATAATTGAATGAGCAACTTTGTTTCGTTACATTTTGGGAGTATTACTTGTTGTACGTAAGGACATAAAATTACAAATGTCCAAAAACAAGGACATAAAATTACAAGGAGGATGGCAAGAGGAGTAATAAGAAGAATGGGTTGCTGACAAGAGTGGCAGAGGCAGTCAAAGGGGAAGGAGGGATCAGTGAATAGCTTTTGACCAAACCCACTCACTTTCCCCCACATACGCCAAACCTATGATAGCTCTCTATGCATATTTCCCATTTTGCCCCTTGCCTCGTCCCATCTCCTTCCTCCCTAGTAGTACAGTCTCCCCAGTCAGCCTTTTTCAGCCTTCTTTACCTCTCTCTCTCTTATTGCAACTTTCTCACCGACACTCTCTCATCTTTCCCCTCTCAACCAACCAACATCTTCACTTCTTCATTGCTCCCCAATAATATAAAAATCCCTCCACTTATTACTCCCTCTTTGATTTAGATTAGTGGTAGAAGTTGCTTTTAGATTTATGGTGTATTATGATGAAAGTATCAGAGATAATTTTTTCTCTTCCTTTGAGGCGTTGGAGATCCTTCTTCCTCTTCAAGCTCTAGTTAAACAAAAAAGAAAGAAATATTTTCCTAGAAATCTGCGAATTGCTTGAAATTAAATGGAATTTTCAGGATACATAAATTAAATCATATTTAATCTATTCCCAAATATAAGACTCGGTTGACTTTTTCTGGAGAAATTATGAAGGTTAAATGAGCCACTTAATCATAACTTTTTGTGTGTATTGTTATATTAATTACTCTCTTTGTTCCTAAATATAAGATCACTTTCGGGATGTGGATAAGTTCATAAACATAAGATCACTTTCTATTTGTTCTCATAGTTTGCCTAAATTACCTCTATATTACTCCATCTTTCCCTCTCTCCTCCTTGTCATCACCACTTGCCAAATTAAAGTGAGGGGTATTTTGAGAAGTTCATGTTATTTAAATGTCTTCCTTAATCTCACCAAATTAGTCAAAGTGATCTTATATTTAGGAACGGAGGGAGTATATGTTATCTATAAGTCAAATAAACAAGTTTAAGGAAAAATAAAGGAAAACAATTTATAAGTACATTTTTTTGCTTTCTTATTGTTTTTTTTAAAAAATGTCAATTGAATCTTATATTTAGGAATTGAGGGAATTGTTAAAATACTCTAGTGATATATCTCCATTTCTACCTATCCCACTCTTATTTGTTATTGAGGGTATAAAGAGGGATCATTCCAGGTAAAATTTGAGAAAAATTGAAAGTATTTTATATTTAGGATCAAACACGTCCTTAAATAACCTATATAATTTGGGAAGCAAATGAGTAGAAGAGAGATAATCCTTCCTCCACTCCTTTATTATGCGTTTTAAATTACTAGTAATTCATGTTTATCAAGAAAATTAATAAATTACGTTAAAAACAAGAATTGTAATAAGAAATGTAATATGTTCGTTTTCATATTATTATACATTATATTATTAGATATATGGGGTTGAGATAATAATAAGGAGAGATGATATCATATACCAAATCAGATAGTAATAAAGATAAAAGGGGATGTAAGAGGAAATGAAAATTACCAAGGGCCTTGTAGCCCAGTGGTATGATATCTCCCCTTTAGGTGGGAGGTTGCGGGTTCGATCCCGCTTGTAACCTCAAGCCGTTAGTGCTTGCCCCTTTGAATAAAAAAAAGAGGAAATGAAAATTAGGTAAAAGTCTAAAAACTGAAAAATTGCAATGAAATCCTATAACGAGATTAAATAAAGCTCATAATTTGGAATAACCGCCTTCAAATGTGATTTTTTTAAAAAAAAAACGGAATGATTATATTATTAATGCCTTCAATAAACAACGGTTAAGGTGAACATCTAATTGAAGAACTAAACTATAAGATGAAAGTCTCACCCTCTTATCTGAATCTAATCCAATGTCATGAAATCTCACATTTGATTTCTCTGAATTTTCCGCCGAAAAAAATCTCTCTAAATACATACTGCCTCTTGTTGTTACGAGGCACCAAATGCTAATCCTCACAAATTAAAAAAATTGTGGTTGGGACGTTAATTTTTTCTAATAATAAAAGGTTTAGGTGAATTGGCTTATGAGGGCTCACCAGGGGTAGGACATGTCTTCATGCTCAAAAAACGCTTACAGAGATACTTACAGAACGTCCACCAACAAAGTCCTTAACATTGACGAGATTTGAACTCACAAACACATAGTTATGAGTCAGGAACTGAACAAAATTTTATTGGCTAAGTTATGGTATAAATTTTAGATTAAACTAACCAATTTGTGTTCATAAAAAAAACCAATTTGTTCATACTGTACCGTCATTAAACAATATAACTCAATATTTTAAATATTGAACCTCATTAGTGATAAGGATAGAGTAGGAAAAAAGCAATTGATGTTGTCCTTAATGCTTTATATTAAGGACAAAAAATTTGTAAGTTTTTGTCTTATAATATAGACAATAGTGAGTATTTCATATAATATCATTTTAAACATTTCAACAATCTCACCTTTTTATTGAAAAAAAAAACTTCTACTAGGAGTTTTGCTCCTCCACAATTCAAGGACATAGTTCCTAACTTTTAATCTACTAGAGATTGTTAATGTGTACTCTACAGTATGACAAATTAAAATAAGTGAGTTTCGTTTAGCTATAAAGATACTTTTTAATAGCCGCAATTGGAATCACAACTAAGTTAAGTGTACAAACTTAAAATCAAACCCTCGTCAAAATGGTTAAAATGGTTAAGTGTTCCATTTCTAAATCAACGTACGAACAATGGCTCTCAACAATCGCACCTTTAAGTAAAGGTGTTTTCATTGTTTTGCAAACGTCAATCCAATGATATGTCTACTCATAAATATGGGTTAAAAAGTTCAGATTTTGGTCCTCACGCTTACATATCGATCCAAGTCAGCGGTCTACATCAACCTGCTTGTTGGTATTAACACCATATCATCGGTTAATTCTGCTAACCTCATACCTAATTTCCTATGAAACTATAAGAACTAGTACTAATATTTTGGATGCCATGCATGATGTATATGGACAAAACAATGAAAATAAAGTATAGGACAGAAAACAATATTAACTCCTTAAAAGCACGGGATCTGGAACGTACGGGTTTGGCCTAATACTTTGTCGGACGCAGATAAACATGGTGTGATTATTGGTGATTTGTATAGGTGTAATGTCAGGTTATATTTGAACCATGCAAAGCCAAATGAGGACCACTAAGTATGACAGAACCAGAATACACGATGATGAATCATTACGCTTGGATATAAGATACGTGCAATATTGAGTGATGTTACTTGTCAGGCATATTCAATTAGTCTTACTTAGTTAATAATTCAATTAATTTCATGACAACCCAATGAATCGACTAAATTTGTAGCTGGGTTAACTCCCTTTTCTCGGTGTAAGACATTACTTAATTAGGGCACAAACTTATTTATATTTAAAGCTTATATAAATCTGGTGGGTTGAGGTTACTAACAAGAACTCTCGTCCATTAAATAAGTGATTGAGTTCAATCCACAACTCGAGCAAACTCACATGTCAACTATATGCCTCCAACATGAGACTTCAGAGTGGGTGCAGTATGAACATATATAAAGAAAGTTCAATCAATCTTTCCCCCAAATTTGATCCTCTCTATATATAAGCTAATGTAAGGATTGATCTCTTCGAAATATTTGATCTTAATCTTTCTCTAGTCACAAAGACAGACAGGAGAGTCTAATTTATCTGATTCTCATATAAAAATGAACTTCATATCTAGTTCCTTACAATATCTAATTATTATGAAGTTCAAATCAGTGAGATATTAGTCTCACTTGACACACATATGGTGATACATTTGAGATAACAAAAAAAAAAGTTTATATACAATGAAAATCAAGTGAATTTCACTACTCATTCTCTAGTCTTGTGATCAACTCATTTTATTTCAACATTTACCATGCAAGTTTATCAAAAATACAAGTATACTTATTTGTTCATGATCTGAACACGTAAGGATTTGGGGAATCGGAATCTCCATGAACTGGGCTTATTGGGCCGAGAGATAAGACACCCTTACCTTACAGGCCAGTCTTGACCTAGTTATATTGGGCTGAGAGTTATTTGAAGGCCCAAACCATGGCCCACTCTCCAACAGCTCTTTTTGTTACAACTACGTAAAGTTTCAAAACCCTCGCTTAGTCATCTTCACTCTTCAGCTAGCACAGACAAAGACGAACTATTTCATTTTCTGGAGAGTGAATTCTCATTTGCAAACTTGTAAGTTTTATTTTTTAAGAAAAAATTGAATTTTTTTTTGTTATAATTATTTTTTTCATTCATTTATTTATTTAATCTGTTTAATGGACTGTGTTAGATAGTGATATTAACAAGGCATGCTTTTTACTGTCATGGTTATTCAATGGATTAGAGGTTTAATATTATATGCTGCTTAAGTGAGATGTGTTTTGAAATTTTGAAAATGTGAACAAACCTGAATTGGATTAGCTGATTTAATTGTACTTTACTCTTTTTGGCTCTTAATCCTGAAATATTAAGTTTGGTAGTGACTTAATTTTTATCAATTTCACAGATATATTTTGTGGTTCGAAGGAGAGCTTGTTAGCAGTATGCTAATGCATTGAAGTTGAAAAATTTATTGGATTCAGATTGTGTATTAAGATTATCAGCATCTATATAGAACCTGTTTTTTTGTTTGTGGGAATTGAACAAGATTATTGGTGGTTTGAAAATGGCATTGGCTGCATTAATTTTAAATCCCATGTTGAGGGTGGAGGAGATTCAAGGGAGAGGAAGGGGAATGGTTGCATCTCAACCTCTTAAGGCTGGCCAAATTGTTCTCAGAGATTCACCTATCCTTTTGTATTCTGCTTTGCCTTTGACCCCACAGTCATCAACATCATCCACCTCCTCTTTCTGTGACCACTGTTTTAGAACCTTGGCAGGGCCATCTTTGATTCCCTGCCCTTCTGGTTGTGGCCGTTGTTTTTGCGGCCCGCGATGTCTATCGATTGCCCAAAAGTCGTCCCACACTCCTTGGGTATGTCAAGCATTGTCTCATCTTAGAGGCAATCCTGTATTGCTTGAACAGCCTCTTGAATGTCAAACTCAAATGCAATTTCTCATTGCTGCCTACAATCTTGCCAGTGTCTCCCCGGTGAACTTCCAAACTTTGCTTGCTCTGCAAGGTAGTCCTGATGATGCTATGGTCGCTGTAGCAAAGTTCCTGCACTCCCTTATTGCGCCCCTCTCTCCGTTTTCGCCTGCTGGTAATCAGAATGGATTTTCCTTGGAGCTCACTGCTGCCTTGTTGGCCAAGGATAAGGTCAATGCATTTGGTTTGATGCAGCCCTTCTCTGAAGATAATGACCAGAGATCTGTGAGAGCTTATGGAATATACCCTTATGCATCCTTCTTTAACCATGATTGCCTTCCTAATGCCTGCAGATTTGATTATGTGGATACCGTTGCGACAGATGATAGCCATAATAATACTGACTTTATCATTAGGGTGATTCATGATGTTCCTGAAGGTAGGGAGATCTGTTTGAGCTATTTTCCTGTGAATGAAAATTATTCTAGTAGGCAGAAAAGACTGGCGGAAGACTATGGCTTCATCTGTAAGTGTGATCGATGTAATGTTGAAGCGAATTGGTCAGATAATGACAGTGTTGAGGGTGATGATGCGGAGGATGTTGATGAGGCAATGGATGAGGATGGATGCGAAAACATGGCAGCATCCGACGCTGAAAGTAATCCTCAAGGAGATAACAGTGATTTTCCTCATGCATATTTCTTCTTGAAATTCATGTGTGATAGAAAGAATTGCTGGGGTACTTTAGCTCCTTTACCCCCACAAGGTAATAATCCATCCAATGTTATGGAATGTAATGTTTGCGGCAAATTGAAGAGTGACGATGTTGTTGATGGTGATGGAGGACAAGGTGGAGTTTCCATGGAAAACTGAGTGCTAAAATACTATACTTACTAATAGCTACATTCTTCTAAATGGTTAGGTGATCACTTAGTTATTTTTGCTCACTATTTCTCCTTGTACTATTTGATACTGTATTTGGTTTGAGGATGTTTGGTATTGATGAATGCTGATGTTAGTAAATAATTGGCAAACGATACTATATTCTTTCATTATACTTTTGGATGCAGCTTAACTATGTTCATCGTCATCCCAAGCACCCTTCTCTATGTCTCTCTTAAAGCAGTGTTCGATTCTACCCTGCAAAGATTTGCTTTTTGGGTTGTATAGTTAACATTTTATCTACAATATAATGTACAGAATGAGTTTGTTTTCGTGAAGAGAATTCAGAATTTCAGATTGACAAACATGAAAATGTTGGTCATAATTGTAAGTTTCAAGTTTATGATGTTGGTTCCAACTACTATTAGGTTAATTAAGGATACTATATTTAGGAATGGAGGAGTATTACCTCCCTCTCTTACTTATTTACCATTGAGAGTTATCAATATTGAGAGAAAAGTTACTTTTTTTAAATAAGCCTTATATCTACGATCAAATTCAACTCCTCAATATGTGTGTGATTGAGGGAGTAATTTCTTTCATATTAATAGTATATTTTTTCCATCTTTTTTTATACAGATTCAACTTTTAATTTTGAAAGCATAAAATAAATAATATTTAAGTCATAAAGTTACTAATTTTTTAAAAATTAATACCATGTTCTTATATTTTCAGCCTCCATTTGTTCCAAAAATATCAAGGCAAGGTCCATTTATCGCAATGCTTTTTGACCCTCGAACAAGTGAGGAAGTAGCTAAGGGAATTTCGTTTGGGATTCAAAAGGAGAATTCATGACCCAAACAAGTAGCTTAGAGTCATGGTTTTGCAGTTGGAATTGATATAGAGGAATTTGTTTTGGCCTTCAAGATTGATATAAATTGAATTTATGGCCTTAGCTAATTAATAAAAATAGATTTTTTTTCAATATCACGAACATCCGTCAAGCTATACTCCCTCCAATTTCTATGTTAAGACGCTTTCTAGGATTTTTCATCTTCAAGTAACGTTGTTAGTAAGTACGTATTAAAAATAATTAATAATGTAATCACTAAAGTAAAAGGGAATAACAATCTGCTTTAAGGAAAATAATTATAATAATGCAATGAAGGTTTTGGCAAAAAAATAAAAAAATTACAAGGGAGTTTCGAGACATCTTAAAGGCCTTATTAGCTTTTGCTTAAATAAGAGTTGTTTCAAAGCATAAAATCATAGGAAGCCTCAAAATAAGACATAGATAAACCAGAAACAAACCCCTCCTGGCCTTCAAATTGAACCAAAACAATACAAATTCATTTTGGTTATTTGATTTAGTTTCTGAGTACACCTAACCCAAATGTCCTTTTCAATTATCATCAAACATCTTCATGGTTGGTTCATGAGTCCATAAGCCGATCCATTACCAGTTTAACAACAGCAGGGGCATCAACTGTCACAGCTACCTTCACAGATGGTTTGTCCGACCATTCAGTAACTTCACCAAACCTGGTTTTGAAACAAACATATCATATACGCAGCCATAAACCATTCAAGAGGCATGTAATGAAGATAATAGTATTAATACTACAACACAAGTATGATCTAAGAAGCACCAATACAGCACCTATACAGTTGGACTTTTTTTGTCGGAAATATTTCAGAATGTTATGAAACACAATTTTGAACTTCAAAAGATGTCCAAATACATTTTTTCCCTATTTTGGCAGAAAATGATACTTTCAACTATAAGACAAAGTAGCATAAACATAGTCTAAGGTTAATTTTAGCTCAATGAATTTATCATATCTTGTAATGGACACCTTAATTTACATCTGAAATCCTCCTTAATCACCCATTCTATTTATATTCTAGTATTGACTAATGCTTGTCATTGGATAGGCTTACGTATATCAAAATAAAAATTAAATAAATGGTTTTACCCCGAATTCTCAAGGGATGATAGTGATTCTTACCTTTTCTGTTTATTATACAAAAGCGTTAATCCCCTTGTGATGCCATTAGTTTGGACTCTAACAGCACCCTCTGTGTAAGTTAGGAGTGAAGGATCAACAGCTGCAAGAAGGGTCGTTGGATCATGTAGGTAAACACCTGCACATAAAAATCAACTATATAATTAAGAAGATAATGATATCTCTGTTAGTTCTTCAGCAGTTTAGCCAATCAATGAGACTAACCTGAAGTGTCATATGCCTCCAAATGATAAGAGAAATATATGCCCAATATTTTTGTCAAGTATTGTGCAAATGTGCCCTTTGAACTTGCCAATTTCTCTCGATCAGCAGCTATATGGACATTGGTGGCAAAAAATAGAATTTCAAATCCCATCGTACGCTCTAAAACCAAGTGTCATCATCATGTGTGTGTGTGTGTGTGTGAGTTAATACAAGAAACATAGAAAGGTAGGGGAGCAATGATAGATAGGTAAGGGAAGCAATGGGGTACAGGAGAAAAAAGCTGAGAAGAAAGTGGGTGAAGAGGTTTTTGGTCAGGTATTTTGGATTTTTGGAACGATCTTTCTGGTTCTTGTTCAAAATGGAACAAGTGCAGCCACATAAAAGAACTTGCAATAGATCTGCTAATCAAATCCTATGAAATTGTGCCATGGGAACCATATGGATCTTCACAGCAGAGCAACCAGTCTCTGACTACTACAGCCTATAAAACTCAGCACACAACAAGCCAATGGTCAGCTTGCAACAACCTTCTAAGAACTCGTCACACATGCAAGGTTCTTCATGGATATCTACCAAAATCTTATGACCAACCTTACTCCCTTAAAAGCTACATGTCTATTTTCATAGACCAATCCATTAGGTTGACACTTAGAATGTCTTAATAATCCCTCATGAATACACATTTATAAGACAAAAAAATTGAAAAAGAAATGCGAAGGCCAAGCTTTTATTACTCCTCTGTTATTTGTAAGCAAATACCTACTTCCTATCTCAATGCAGGTACAGATAAAACTTCATGTATCATAACAGAAGAGAATGAATTGATGTTTGCCAAAGGGTATACCTGTCAGGACAACTTGGTGTGTAACATTTAACCCTATAGCCACGATATCAGCCCCACTTGTAAATACAACATCTGCAGCATCTGGATCGCCAAATATCTGAAACCAAAAAGCCAATGAATAATAAACATCGGAATAATAAGAAGCACAAGCAGAGAAATGCCAATAAGAATGTATATATTCAAGAAGTTATATTTTGGACTTCCAACACATGAAGGAAAACTCACATTGGCCTCGGCAGCTGGATTTACATTGCCATTCACTGAAAAAGCACCACCTAGAATAACAATCTGCCCAATGTTTTTGGAAAACTCGGGATCCTGCTGGACAGCCTGAACAAACAGACCTTATCATTAAATAATGAAATGTGTACAGGTTAGCAAGAAAACACAAAATCACTCATATATATCATACCAACGCAATATTTGTAAGCGGTCCCAATGCCACTACAGTAACTTTTCCAGGATTAGACTTCGCTTGCCTGATCAGAAAATCAACAGCTGATTCTTCAATTTTCTTTCCATTAGGCGGAGGGAAATTTTGGTTGCCAAGTCCATCCGTACCGTGGACAAAATCAGCAATACGAAGCTTTGTTGTTTTCTTCAAGGATGGAGATTAAGACAATTAGAACATCATAAGTACAGTAGCACAGAAATGTTACAGACAGTGCCATTGAATCCTATAAATACTATTACATAATCCTATTATAATTGTTCTAAGACTGGGGGATCAAGTGAATAATATGGCACTGGTAGTTTTATTTCAGTGCATACAAATCAGTAATCACAGTTAAAAATGAATCAATCTGACAGAGAGGAAGTCCTCACATTTAATGTAACATGGGAGCCTTCAGCCACTGGTATATCAGTTCTCCCTGCAATCTCCAACTGCATTGGACATATTGTCACACAAGTAAGTAAGTTTCTAACAGAATCATGAAAGTCAACTTTACTCAATTTTTTTTTCCAAAAGTTAACTTTACTCAATCACTTCATGAAAATGATCAACAAACAAATCACACATGATAATAAAAAGGCCACCTACAATCAATAAGGCAAACACCATAATTATAATAACTTTACCAAATGCAAGGCATTTCTGGTGGCCAAGGTAGTGTAAACATTTCCATAAATAGTTGTGAGCCCAATGACCTCCACTTCAGGTGATTGTAATGCAAGAAATATTGCTATAGCATCATCTACATGAAACAATTTCCATAACTTTTTGTCCTCAGGTCATCAATCTTAATAAATTTTACAACTTTATAACAATTACACAAGATAGGAACATCAAAATCTTTCCTTTTCTTCGGGGTCAATCCATAATGCAAGAAATCCAAAAAAAAAATGAGAATACATACCAATACCAGGGTCAGTATCAATTATGATCTTCTTTGGTTCAGATGGCATGACTGAGAATTTAGAAGAGGAAAAAAGGAAGATTAGGATTAAAATTAAGAGGAGGAAGTATTGAGATTAAGATTAAGAGGCGTAAGTATTGAATCTGAATGGAATAAAGAGTTAAGATAGCAGAAGGAATAAGATGTGAAGATTTTGGTAAGAGAAGAGATTCAATAATTAAAAACATGTAAAATTCCATTCTGTATATCTATCCATGTATAGGGAAATCATTAAAAAAATTCCCACTTGCAAAGTATATTATTTTAAGATTTGTTTGACAACCTCATGCAATAACCACTCCATTGTTCACTGTGTAAAGCTTAATGAACTGTCTCACATAGTCACATTAGTAATCTCTACCTTTTAAAGGTTTTTTTTTTTTGAGAAATTTAAAAGGTTACTTTGATTAGAATATATGATATGATTTTTATGAAATATGCCTATCATATTCTTAATTTAATAGACTAGGTCCCAGATAGCTTGCAACTTAAGTTAACCTGGTTTCGCCCTAGACTAGTCTAATTAATAAATTGGCTATACCTATTTCATGAAGGTCTAACCTATAAGCCTTTTGGCCTAGTCAATTTAGTATTATAAATATCATACAAATAATTATTATTATACTTAGGCTATATATTAAATGTGGTGGTTTGTTAATTTTTTTGGGTACTTGAATATTAAATCATTTTCAATATGATTATTTATAAGTTATAACCATATAATCTTTTTATGCTATCCACTTATATTTCGTTTGTGTTTATCATAGGCTTTGGATAGTCTCAAAATATATTTAAAAGCTATAGTTTTGTAAATATGTTAACTAGAAACCAAATTCAATTGAAGTCCTAATCATTGACGAAACACTCATGGAAAATTGGTACGTGTACGGAATCTGCAAGTTGCATTGGAGATTAAGGCACAAAACAAGCCATTCTCTTGATTTTGCAGTAGTGGATTGTTAGTCCCTGAAGGTTGCTGGGGATAGATAAACACTTGCCATAATATCTTTTGCATAAATGGATGAATTGATATATAATTTAAAACCACTGATACATCCTGTTCAATCTAATGCACTCAATCATATACTTTCATATACTTTCATAGTTGTTCAATAATTTTTTAATATATTGTTCAATTAAATTTTTTTACTAAACTAATTTATTTGAGTTACAAGTAAATATATAATCTAGTAATACACAAAATATTTTATGATTAAGTTATTTATACTTATTTACCTTCACTAATTTCTCTAAAAGAAAAGGTCAATCATATCTTGTACTACATCCAATACAAAATAGTATAAATTTCACTTGGGAGAAAAGTCTGTCTCCCAAAATATAAACTAATGTCCCAAAATATAAGTTTTATTTAAACATCAAACGCATCATTTATCTTTTCCTATACATTCTCTTTGATGTTTTATTATATATTATCTGTAAAATTCCCTCTCCTTTTCTTTTTCTCATGCATTCCCTTTCATATTTACTAAGAAGAGTTATAATTAAAAAACAAATCATGTTTCCAACATGATTAATTACCTTTAACCACTCCATTTTTTAGATTTTCTTGATAAACGTAAATGAGTTTTTTTAAAGTTTATAATTTTGGTCGGGCAGGTATTTATGAATATATTACAAGTCAAACAATTAAGCAAGAGAGTGAAATAGTACTAATACTAATATTAATAAACAAAGTAACACATTGTGTAATGTGGTTGTGGTTGAGAACTTGAGATTTTTTCGCCTTGTGCTCTCATTTTTCTTCACACGTGCTGTCATCCTCATCTCTCCACTCTTCTCTGCCCTCCTCTTCATCTTCATTAACGGTTCCTCACTTCTACTTCTCAATCTGTTTACTTGTTAATCCCATCTTAACTTGTTTCTGTCTATGCTTTGCAACTATATTTGTTTATGAACATGCAAATTCAAAGGTAGACAGACAGATTGATATGTACATGAACTTAATGACATCAATCAGGAATACCATGAAGTTCATTTTGCAGTGTTAAAATGTTTCACAATCAGTAATACCATAAAGTTTGTCTCTTGTTATATATAATAAGCTTAGGTTCTACTGTCATTTATATAAACTCCTGCCTAATTGTTAGACAGCACTGCACATTTTTTTCTTAGCTTACTTATCTCTTCATTTTGTGACTGAATTCAAGTTTCTGTACTTTGCTTGTATTTGTCAACAAGTTCAATCAGCTTGCTTTTCTGTATACCATTGAATGAATTTAGTTGTGAAAAGGTACAATTGCACTTAGGTCCCAGTGAGAGATTTAATGTCCCAGTGAGAGATTTAATATCAGATAGCTTCATTTACAACTTTTTCACTTGTTAATCAAGGCTATTTCAGTTGTTAATAGTGAGTGGTCTTTCAGACATTTATGAAATTAAATCTCTTGCTTAGGAATAATGTGCAATTAAATTTAGTAGCTTGTGTGTCTCTGCTTAGTTCTGATATTTGTACAAATATTGAACACAGATGGTTTTCTTGTGCTGGCAACGGCCGTCTCCCCACGACCAGAAAGCATGCATTGATAAGTAATCACATGAAGTTTGACTTACCTTTTCATAGTGGAATTTTAGTCTCTTTGGGTATTCTGATGTGCAAAATCAAAACTTTTCCCTCTTGCTTGTCAACCAGGTCTGGTACTTTCAACTATGATGTTAAATATAGAGGGTCTACTGCTAAACCTTTGCCCTCCCTTAAAGAAGATGTAGGATTCTCCAAAGATGGATTTTTATTAAACCATGCTAGAGTTTTGGTAGGTTCTGGTCTTGACACTTTTGAAAAGGGAAAGAGTGCTCTCAGAAGTTGGAGGTTTGCTTATATCACACCTGTTTTCTGATGATGCATATATACATTTATAGGCGGCTAAAATTGCTGAATCATGGCTGCTATCACTTTCAGGCATTTCGGATTGGATTGGGCATTTGTTGATCCAAATACTCCAGTCAAACAAGGAGTGAAGTTTTGTGTTTGTGTAAAGGAGTTTGTCCCATGGCTCATGATGCCTCTTGAGGTTGTATATGTGAATGAAAGTAAAACTAAGAAAAACCGAAATGCCTCCTTTGGGTTTGGAAGTGGCACTCTTGGTGGTCACCTACTGGTGAGTACTTTTCTCTTGCTGCTTTTCTTTGTCTCTGGGCTTTGGTTTTTTGAGTGGAATCTACAAACTTTTAAGTGATGAATTCATTCAGCTTGAGATGTAGATGTGACCTTCTGAAAATACATCCTTAATAAATCAAATGTCTTTGGTGTTTCTTTATTGCTGCAGCAATGCTATTTAAACTGAATGTGTTCTTATATTCTGAGACTGAGGCTAGCTTTAATTCTTCAAAGGGCAACATCTCCTACCGTAATCACCAAGTTTTTCCTGTTTCTCCTCCAATCCTCTCTGCTCCCTCTCCAAAAAGAAAATCACTGAAGCAAAATAACTCATTTAAGAGCCTTTAATGTGATTATCTTCCTCTCCCCAGTAATTAATCTCCGCACCCTTCAACTTGCATTTAAAATGCTTTCAATTTAGAATGCGTTAACTCCTCCTACCTTTTCGGATTCTGATAAGTTTTGCCATTGAACAAGAACTTCAAGATTTCCATTAAAAAACTGTACTTCTGCCTTGGCTGCCTTTAGTTGGACTATCAACTTGATATCCTTGGTGAGAAAAGTGGACAGTTGTAATATAGATCTAAAGAGTGATATAGGCTTATAACTTCAGTTGATATGCTCCTCTGCCAACCTTCTCAAATTTTCCATGGGCACCATAATACCTTTTATTAGTATTCCTGGCAAAAGACTTTTTATATGTGATGGTAGGAACTTTTTTTCAAGCTATTGTAGCTTATGTATTAGCTTATTCTTTTAGTTCCTGATATGGCATAGAACCTCGTCTTATTTTGATCCCAAGCTAGATGTTATCTATGTTGTACTGATAGCATTCTTTTGTGGCAACTGTTTCTTCACATTTCAGCTAATCTGTAACTGTATCTTAAAAACTTGCATATTTCATTCAACATATTCTGTGGTATCAAATGTGTGTTGAAAATGGCTGTTGGCTGCTTAACTATGTTTGAAATATTATTCTCTGTGAAAACAGGCCGGAGAAGAGAGATTTTCAATTGAGATGGATGAGAAAGGTCAAGTATGGTATGAAGTGCTTTCATTCTCAAAGCCTGCCAATGCGTTGTCATTTATTGGATACCCCTATGTTTTCCTGAGGCAAAAATATTTTGCTCATGAATCTACCAAGATGATGCTGAAGCATATTGATTCCTCAAAACCCTGATTGTTTGCACTTTCTTGCATAGTAAAATATAAGTTCTTTGATGTATTTGTTCTTAAAACGCTGCTGGTATTGCTGCTTTTGTGAATTAAATATAGTACTATATCATAATTTCTCCAAGATGTGAAGTATGCGGTTTCTTTCTTGTACTTTGTGTAATTTATTGTGTTTGACAATGATCTACACTTAATTTCAAACACCAAATAAAAGTGAGACAATATAGAGCAAATTAAAATTAGCATGGCCTCTACACAAGATGACACATTAATCAAGAAAAATTGCCTTGGAAGCAAAAGCGACTAGTAGTTCATTGAGATGACAATGAACATGGGAGATAAATTAAACTTGCACGCAATAACTCAGGATGGATACTCACATAGTCACATATATCATAAACGCCCATGCACCACACAAATCTTAGAAGAGTTGTTCGGTCATAATCACACGAGATATTTCTTGATAAAAAAGAGAAAAAACGGTGCTGAAGAACAATGAATGGTTAATTTCTTGATAGAGTGATTTCTGTTTCCTAACATGATGAAATAAATAGCCAGTCCAACAAATAATCAGACTCTGATAAAAAAAAAAACTGATAATCAGACCTGGACAATAGTGCAAAGAGAATCGGATGTCCCTTGACGTTATTTATTTAGTTCAAGCTCCTTCACGTTTAATATTACAAAACTACAAGTTTATAGTCTTACCATTCATTTATTCATTTATTGAAAAAAATAAAAGTTTCACAAATAATGTTTACATAAAAATCAGATATTAAATATTCAATCATACAAGTATTTTAGTAATTTATTTATTGGTCAAACAAATATATTCAATAATTGGAGTAGCATAAGAAGATGGCCACAAATATTTAAGAGGGAAGGAAAACCGTGAGTCCCACATCGGGCAGGCATAGAAGCTGAATAACGGAGAGCATGTATAAAAGCCCAACCCTTACCGTTAACAAAGCATACCTTTCTCGGCCTTTTGGCTAAGATCAAGTGTAGTATCTGTTCTTATCAGTTTAATATCTGATATGTGGGCCATTGGTCCACACGATATTAAATTACTTTTTTGAGGGGGAGGGCCCACTTCAGTAGCTTGCTACTGGGACCCTAACGCGTCGCCCAAGCGTTGCACTACTGCACGGGCCTGGCGCTCCCCACCAAGCCCAAGTTTAAGATATTTGCTATGATAATTAATTAATTTGATTAATTGTCAATGTCAATTGTTAATTTTCTTTATAGTTTAAGATTTTTGCTATGATAATTAAGCATTTTGATTAATTGTCAATGTCAATTGTTAATTTTCTTTATTTTGATGCCTATCTATATTAAATACTTGGGAGTTATTTTCAGCATGCCTATCAGACGTAAAATGAGAATAAAAATTTGACACGGTTTAATATAGTTTTGAACACGACTAATAAGCCTTTAACATGATCTCTGCTGAGAAAATAAAAATTTGACACGGTTTAATATAGTTTTGAACACGACTAATAAGCCTTTAACATGATCTCTGCTTCGATAATACTGATATTTGCTTTTTCCTAAATATAAGATCATATTTTAGAGAAGTGGATAAGTTCCTAAATATAAGATCACTTTCTATTTTGTCCCAAGTTTTACAAAAGGACAGTGTTTCTCTCTCTTTCCTTCAATCTTTCTCTTTGGAGGGAGGTATTTTTGAAAGATCATGCAATCCTAACTAATTGGATTGTTTTTCTTAATCTCTTCAAATTAGGCAAAATGATCTTTGTTTAGGAACGGAGGGAGTATTATTCAAGAACATTTCTGAAAATCAACTTACTTTATACTACCTTACTTTATATTACCTTGAGAAATAGACTATTAAATCATGACATATTTTTAGATTATACATTAGTTTATCGGTAAAATAAACTAATCTAAGAGGGAAAATTAGGTAAATTAATTTATTTTACTTTTTTATAAGATTTTCTAAAAAGTCAATTAAATCTTATATTTAGGACTAGAGGGAATATTTACATTTACATTCGTACTAACGTTCGCACTACCAAAGTGCCCAGCGCTTAACTGAAATCACATTTCTTTTTTTTATATACAAGAAATCACATTTCTGTGACAGTAAAACCATTTTTCACAAAAACTATTATGCGTGACTTCAAAAAAATGGAATAAATTGTTTTGGCGGGGGGGGGGGGGGGGGATGACATACAAAATCTTATAATTTCAAAATCAGCAGATTTGAGAGAGTGCATGCAGGAAATTAAAATTCAAGTAGCTAGCAACAAAGTTCATTAATTGGGGGGGGAGGGGGGGGCAGCCGCAATCAGCGAAAGACATTTTGAGTCATTTTCAGTGAAGTTCAAATGAATTGATGGTAAAACTTCTAAAGTAAAAACCATGAGTCATCGAAATCTTACATGTATTAAAATACCTAGCATACATACACCTGTATGTGAAAGGAACTGCCATACAATTAAGAATTAGATTTGGCCATTGCTGAACTTACTCTGAAATTAGCATCAATAAATAGCATATGAAGCAGAAAAATCTGCAGCTTCAAAATGAGAATTACTTTTAGCTAATAATACACACTACTCTCATCAGATTGGTTAATCATTACAATGATATTCATACTCAAACTTCTATTGATTCATACTTCAAAACAGTGATACTAATATACCACCTATAGATTAACGTTAATGTACACACCTGTGTGATTTTCTTACCAATTCTATTTCTTCTATCATCTTTTGTGATGGTTCTAAAGAAAAACTAAGTGAGCTTGGGGGTAAATAGGGAAAATTTTCCTTTCTGTAGTCTTCATATTTTAACCCAATAAAATTGCAGATAATATCTCTCCCATGGTCTTCTCAGGCACGTCACCTTTATCATCCATATCCATGCCTGATTCAAGGACCGCAGCATCCAATACAAGCTTTCTTTTTGCAATCTCGTATACATTTTCATCAACTGTACCCTTGGTCACCAGCCTGCAATGGAATACATCAGAAGCATTAGCCCATCGTCACATGCACGCTACTTTTTCAGTGACCAAGCAAAGGACAGGTGTGATAAGTGAGTACCGATATATAGTTACAGGCTTCGTTTGGCCTATCCTATGACAACGATCTTCTGCCTGTCTATCAATCTGTGGATTGAAATCCATGTCGTGAATTACAACAGTGTCGGCTCCTGTCAAGTTCAAGCCCTGTCCTCCAGCTCTTGTAGAAAGCAAGCAAGCAAATATTGAAGTATCGTTATTGAACGTATCGACTATTGTTTGCCTCTCAGATACCTGCGTACTGCCAATCAAAGTTGAGTTCAGAGATCCCATCCATCAGTATTTAACAACGTCCAAAAGAGATACAATCAGCAATAGTACCATATGCCTCTAATAATTCAAACTCAGAACTGAAGAGACACATGTCATAAAGGAACTAAAGAAGCATACTTAATTTCAGTGAATACCTTCCATCAAGCCGTCTGTAGGTCAATCCAATGACATCAAGTGTCCACTCCAATATATCAAGCATAGATGTCCACTGACTAAATATCAAAACACGATGACCACCTTTTTTAAGTGAAGGAAGGAGGTCTTCTAGGGCCTACATAACCAAAAGAGCAACTCAAATTGAGCATATCCAACCAAAAATCATGGTTGCCTCTGAATAATTGATGATGACTTGTTTCAGTCAATCAAATCATACCCGACATTTTGCAGAAGACATGACACTTCTATCCGGAAGGATACCCTTTTTATCATTGACACCATAATGGAGTAAAAGCTGAAAGGATTCAAACAAACAATAGTATTATACACCAGACTCTATCAAAATATCTCATCTGATCAATTAGTGAAATAGAATTTAAAATTTGGAAGGGGCTCAGTCCAGAAATAAAAATTATAATGAATGAGGCAAAATAACAGGGTATATTTATGGGCAAAGAATGATATTAAAGAAGACAAAAAGGGGTCAACTCAATTCTAGTCCTACTTGGTGAGAGTGCTGAGGAAGGGAATATACTAGGCAGTCTTACCTCTGCTTTATGCAAAGAGGCTGATTTGAACCACGACCTCAGACACCACGGCAAGCGAACTTAACGTTAAGCTAAGTTGACCCTTCAATTAAAAAAAATAGCCCTCACAAGTTATTTTTCCTAGGTTTATGAAAAGCAAACTGCAGCTCTCCTGGGTTTATTTGGGTTGGTTTGTTGTTTATTTCGAGAAATACTGCTTATCCCAATGGAATAAAATTCTACTTCACTTTAACATATAACTAATCCAACATATCCCATATAATTAATTCAACAATTATATGGCTTATTACAAAAAAACCATATGATTGTTGAAAAAGAAATGCACTTCAAGGGAGGAAGATTTACCCGATGAATAGAGAAGTCATTGTAACCTTTAAGTTCCTCAATAACTCTGTCCAAAGTACATTCAAAGCCAAAAGCACCCATGGGATGTAACTTCCTAGCAAAGCGAGTGACATCCTCGTCGCTGTAGATCCGCCTAATCAACAAGGGATGGTTTGCAATCTGAAATAAAAACGGAATACGTATATGACTAAAATGAAAGAAAGTTCCTATGGAGAATAAAATAGACAGAGAATTTATCAAAGCTTGGATATGTTTAGCATCCAGAAGACCCAAACCTTGCGAAACTGAACAAAATAATTGTTAATTTGTCGACGGGGAAGAACTTGGAGAATATTGTTAGGGTTAGGCCCAGAAAGTTTTGTCATTCGAGCTTGTGAAATGGCACGATACTCCTCAATGGCTTCCTTATAAGCATGTTCCTGTTGCACTTCCATAACAACATATTCAACCTGCAGTAACACATCTTGACCTTATAAATGGAAAGCTTATAATGAAGCAATACTGTTGAATGAACTCAGCACTAAAGGTGATCCACACACTCGTTGAATTTTAGGAACAAGCTGCTGCATCACATCAGATTTTAGTCGCCGTAAAATAAATGGACCCAAGATGGACTTCATGCGACCAACTAAATCTCGGTCATCTGTGTTCAGTAACTTTTTCAAGTCAACATCTTCTGTAGCAAAAATATCTGGCATCATAAACTCCAACAATGACCATAATTCCTGCAATAAGTTCAATAAAAGATCACAAGGCTTTACTTGAAGAGTTTTAACAAAATGTCATTGCAGCAATGCTAGCACATTAAGAGGCAGAGAAACTGTTGCACAGGACTAAATTACATGCTTGGCACCGTTTGGTTGAGATAAGCTATTCTCTCTCTTACGTCAAGTTCTAATTATTCTTAAGTAAGCCACTGGCATTTAGAAAATGTATCTTGGAGGATCAAATCACCCTATAATTGCTACTTTTTTAGAAGCAAAATATAAAACTGCTATATCACCAAGACACCAAACCCTTCTGCTGTCAATTTCTTGGCTTCATGTATTTAGAGGGAGATCACTCTGGGGTTGACAGCTTCAACTTGGGGTGTGAATCAATGCAGTTTAGGGACCTAACTCACAAATGCTTTTTCAATACAACCCTCAAAAATGGAAGACTGACATCAAGGGCAACAGAGTACAAAACATAACAAACTAATAACTTGTACAAGACTATAAGAGTATACATATGAATTGAGCAATGACATCAACACTATATGAATACTTAGAATGAAAGAATAATGTACCTGATGGAACACATTTTATGACCAAAATCCTATTAATTCAAGAAGTGCTATTGCATTGTGATATTGCTAATGAAAAACTTGAAAATTTCTATGAGAACAAATAAGTTCACTAATATATGCTAAATGTTGTTGAAGAAGAAAAATTGCAATCATATATATTGAATGAGCCAGAACATCACAATGACATTCATTCCAAAAATGAGCTTACATGTAAATCATTTTGAAGAGGTGTCCCTGTCAACATCAAACGCTGGTTTGCATTGCGTGCAACCGACATTAGATTCTTCCACCTGAAACTGTTTTTATCCTTCAAAGCATGTGCCTCGTCCATCAAAACACAGCTCCACTTCCAACGTTTCAGAATCTTGCGATCGTCTTTCTGCTGTGGACTAAAGATTATATAAATTAAAAAATTGAACTTACATTAAGAAAACTCAGAATTTAAAGTGCTGTGAAAAGAAATGTACCTGTGCCGTTCGAAAAGTGAATAACACACAAGAAGAACATTGAATGGAGGAGGTAATCCAGCCTTAGACAAATAGCTTAACTCCTTGAAATAAGCTGCTCGCCCAGAGCCATGGTATTGTAGAACAGAAAAAGATGGGCACCACCTTTGCATCTCCCTATCCCAATTTTCCAGAACAGAAGCAGGACAAACTATAAGATGGGGGCCAGGATCATTGTGTAGGTGTTTCAACAAGGTTAGATATGTGATGGCCTGTTACACAAAAACAACTCTTAATCTAATGAGCGGAGGATAAGATTTAAAGTTATACTACATGAGCAATCCAGAAGTAGCATGAAATACCTGAACTGTTTTCCCAAGACCCATTTCATCTGCCAATATGGCTGTATGGACCATTAAAACAAATGTCAATTTAGACATTATAACCATCTTGAAGTGCATAAAATTACACCTAATGAAGCAGAAAATCTGAAAGTCTAAAAATCTTAAACAAATAAACATGGGTCGACATTATGTAATCTTGTTTCAATATGCAAGAACTCAAGATATAAAAGGTCAAGCACATGGAAGAAAGCCATTCTACAATGTAGTCCATACAACCATATAACTTACAAAATAAGACACACTCACAAAGAAATACCCATGCAATTGATAAAATGTTTCCATATTTCTGAGGGTATATATACCCTGATGTTTCTAAGACAAGGCCATGAGCAACTGCATAACAAAGAAAGATCTGTCCACTAGGTTACTTAAATGTTTTCGACTTGGTTCAAAACTAGATTACCCCTCTAAATAGTCCTTGCCTGGATTAGGCATACAAAACAAGTCCAGTGACAGCAGTGGTGTAAAGTGTAAACGATAAACATTCAGAGAAAAGCTTAAATCCTATCGTCCTATCTACTTTAAAAACACCACACTGTGCCAATTTACTATATTAATCAGCACCACAAATTTTAACTTCAAAACAGCTTAAAGAACATGAAACCGAAGCATGATACTAATGGTAGACTATCAGTAGTAATAAGGATACATACATACCTCCACCAATGCGCTTCCGATACAACAAAAGCAAAAAATTGACACCAACCAGCTGATATGGCTTGAGGATAGGCTGAAAATCGGAATCCTCAGACCCGCACACCTCATCAACATCATCCTAAAATAACAGTAAGAGGAATCCAATTCAAATCAATAAAACCCACGCACATTACAAACAAAACAAAAAATAAATCACTCCCTCTTCCATTCCTATTTATACAATCTAATCCAAGTTCTTTTAAAATCTTAAAAAGGCTAAAATACTTATAAATTGATCTTCTTGAAGTTTTCACTAAACTAGTTCATTTGACGTTAACAAATAATCTAATACTCCTCCATTCCTAAATATAAGAGCTAGTTGACTATTTTGGAGAATCCTAAGAAAGCTAGATAAGGTAATTAAAAATTGATTTTACTAAATTTTTACTCCAAGCATGTCTATTTTACTCATAAGTTAACATACGATCTAATAATGTTTAAAATATGTTATGATTAAGTGATTGATTTCTCTTTCTTAGATTCTCCAAAAAAGTCAACTAGCTCTTATACTTACAGTAGGATTAAGTATATCTCATTTAGCCTCTTAAATTTCTTCTAAACAAATCTACTAGTTTTATAATTAGTGATATAGGAAGCACATAGTACATACTCCCTCCGGTCCTAAATATAAGACCTAATTGACTTTTTCTAAATAATCCATAAAAAAGCAAAATAAGTTAATTATAAATTGATTTACCTAAATTTTTCCTTCAAACTAGTTAATTTTACCTATAAACTAATGGATAATCTAAAATATATCAAATATGTAATCATTTAATAACCTATTTTGCAACGTTAATCTCTCCAAAAAAAAGTCAATTAGGTCCTATATATAGGACCGGAGGTAGTACAATACAATACTCCACCTAAATCAAGCTCAAAAACAAAAAAAATCCAAACAAAACAGTAAATTTGACGATATTACCTGATTAACAATCCTGACAGAAGAAGATTCGGCCTCAGAATACCTCTCACAAACAGTGCCTGAAGAACCAAACAAGGCCCCTTTCAATTCAGCACTAATCTTAGCACACTTATACAAAGCCCTCCCTACAACATCACCTTCATCCACCTCAATCTCCTCTTCCTCCTCCTCACTCGTACTCTCAATCTCATACACCTCAGCCACACCTCCATCACTCTCCTCATCCTCATCCTCATCGTCCACCACAAATCGACGGCCACGATTGGCCGAAACCACAGGCCTGTTATTGACATCGTCGTCCTCTAAATTATCCTCCAATCGGAACGCATCTTCTTCTTCTTCATCGGAGGTTAGGTCAAAATTGTCGGTTGGTTTGTTTATAGGGCGAAAAGCGAAGGATTCGATGGGAGGAGGAGGGTTGTGCGGAGGAGAGGATTGCGATTGTGGTTTTTTGAGAACACGTGAGGGTTTGAAGGAGTGGTTGTCCCATTCGTCGTCGGAGATTTCGTAGTAGTCGCGCTTCATGAGGAGAGAGAGTGGGAAATGCGTGTGCCCTAGAGAAAGAGAGAGAGATTGGAGTGTGAAGACTGAAGAGGAAAGACTATGAAGAGGAAGAAGAAAGGGGGATTTGGAAAAAAGGCGCTACTTTAAATATGAAAATGACTGGCGGGCACTTATTCTACATACACCTTGCCGCTTTTTTCAGCCCTATTGTTAAGGTGCTACTTACTTGTTTATACTCATTCAGTTAATAAATACTACTCCCTCTCCGTTGTTCTTAAATATAAGATCACTTTGGTTAATTTAGAGAGATTAAGGAAGGCTTTCCAATGAATTGAGATTACATTATCTTCCCAAAATACCCCTCACTTAAATTTAAAAGACAAATAGGGATTTGAGGGAGCTAAGAAGTATAGGGGTAATTTGGACCAAAATTGAGACAAAATAGAAAGTGATCTTATATTTAGGAACTTATCCACTTCCCCAAAGTGATCTTATATTTAGGAACGGAGGGAGTATAAGATGACTCTCTCTAATTTGATTAGATTAAAGAAGTTAGTTAAGTTAATTATTTACACTTGATATTATCAATTTATCTCAACTATATAGTTTTATATATCCTTATTCTCCCTCTCTTGCTTGTTATTATAGATAGACATTATTAGGGTTAATTTGGGAAAATGTTGGGAAAAATTGGAAAGTGATCTTAAAATTAACAAATTGAATTTCAAAAGTGATTTTATATTTAGAAACGGAGGGAGTATTTAGGAACAAATTAAAATATGAAAGTGATCTTATATTTAGGAATGGAGGGAGTACTTTATTGTTTATACCTCTTGATATTTGAGGATAAATAAGGAGGAGTGCCTTTGATTTGGTTGACTAATAAGTTGTGTTGCAAAAAAACTCTGAGGCTAAATAGTTTGACATGGACCCGGCCTAGCCCAATAGAATTTGGTTATAAGGCGAATTGATCTGGAACCATAACAATCAAGATTGATCCGGAACCAATAGAATTGATTTGGTTAATGTGGCTTGGTCCTGTCCGTCATTTGTACAACCCTAAACTTTTGACTTTAATCAAGGCATAGTTTTCGATCCCCACTTTGACATAGAGCACATTAAAACTCCTGATCAACAGTCTCATCTATCTATCGAGGTGTCCAATAATCAGCAATCTAGATTACTCTAAGACCCAAGGAGAATGCATATTTGAGGATGAATCCTCGCTTTTAAAAAATGTATAGTTGTAGAATGGGAAAGGAAGAGATTGATTAACCTAAAATCGGTCATGTAAGTGGCAGTTCCTAATTAAAGGAGATCATTAATCTTTAGAAAAACACGTGTGTGGTGCATGTGTTTTATTCAATTTTGATTTTTGAATTGATAGCTTTTTTATCTCATAGTTAAATGTTTATGTTAAGATCTGTGATAGTAATTTATTTTTTTAATTTTATTTATTAAGTTTTTTAAAAAATAGTCAAGTTCAAGATTGGAAATGTCATTACATGAACTTAACTAAGAGTTCTGGCAAAAAAAAAGAACTTAATTGAGAGTTAATTAACTACTTATTAGGAAATACATAGAAACTATATATATAATATAGTATTGTTTATGGTGGCACGTATGGCTTGTAATAATTCTTGAAAATGTATATTATATAAGGAAAACTAATTCGTGGAACCTTCAACTATTGGTTGTACTGTAATGTAATTTAGTCCCACAATAATGATTGGGAAATTTGCAGTTTAGTCCCTGGTAAGGGAAATTAATACTGGAAGGTCCCAATACATTCCAAAATAATTATAAAGTCCCAGGGGTCCTTTCCTGCAATTGTTTGCTTATCTTCAATGACCATTTTGCCCTCATAAGATGAAAGCATAGTCCCCTGTAGGGACCAGTGAGATGGCAATCATCTTTAATGAGGGCAAAATGGTCATTAAAGTTAAGCAAACAATTGCAGGAAAGGGCCTCTGGGACTTTATAATTATTTTGGAATGTATTAGGACCTTTCAGTATTAATTTCCCTTACCAGGGACTAAACTGCAATTCCCCCATAATGATTCGTTGTGACCTAATCCCTAAACTCTTGACTTGCCTAGGACCTGCTGGATTTTTCAATTTGTATATTGAAATCCTTATTCTCCGACTCCATCTAAGACCATCTTGAATGCCACCACCTCCGCAACACATGTTACTAAGGGAGGGAATATTTGAATGAACCCAGCAGAGAAGATGGATCTTCTCCATCTTTCGTGACAGTAATAGTGGAAGTGGCAATAAATTAAAACTTTGAAATAAATTTCTGTCCAGATTTGATGGATTCTCCATTTATCACTTGGCAAGCTTAAATATTACGCTCAGAATCTTTTAATTTTCTTTTGTAAAAGCACCTAATCTCCTTGTAACAATCCGAGATAAGGATGGCCTTGGGCAGAAATAAATTCAAGGAGATAGGATGACAAAGGATCGGAGATGATAAAAAAGTAAGTTCTTAATACTGATTTCTCATGAAACAGATGAACAAAAACGTGAGGTGGTGGAAGGTTGTTTGGAGAATTAAACCCTGGCTTCCTGTCCTTGCAAAACAAAGAGCTTGAAACAGTAATTACTGCAAGCTCTTATATTTTTAAAAACAAAACCGCAAGCTTTGATTTGAGCATGTGTTTGAGAATTGATGGGCTGTGATAATGTAAGAGAGGGTCATGAGTGGAATGAGTGAACTGAACTACCGTGGGGTGAAACTGAGTTGGACATGAGGGAGTTTATGGTTGGTATATGAGTACTTGTTCAACGGGCTTTTTTCATTTTACCCTCTTCTCCAATGCTCCCTTCTATAGAGAAGTCACATAGGATGGCTCAATATGAGTTAGAGGTGGTAAGGATTTCAAAGTGAAAAGGGAAAAGTTCGGCAGGCTAAACCATGAGTGAGTCAAAATTCTAGATGAGTCTCAATGAATTGTAGTTGGAGGACCAAGTTATAATTGGATCGATGGTTGGAGGACCACTGGTTAATTTTTTATTGATTGATATCGATCCATACTTTTGAAAATTGGTTTTAAAAGTGATAAATATAAGAGATAAATTGAATAAAAAGGAGCACTTCTAAAAATCAATCACAACTAGCTATTATATTTTGACAAGGGGCAAAATTTTACTACTCTCTTCTTTCCTAAATTTAAGAGTTAATTCACTTTATTGGAGAATTTTAAGAAAAAACAAAATATGTTACTTAAAAATTGATTTTTCTAATATTTCTTTAAACTGGTTTATTTGACTTATAAGTTTGCATGTGATGTAATAATATACAAAATATTCTATTATTAAATGGTTCATTTCGATTTATTAATTTCTCTAAAAGAAGTCAAAACAAACTCTCAATTAAAGAACATCCTACTATAAAGTAACTCTTATATAAGCAACATGCTACTATAAAGTTATTGGCGGGAGGGCACCCAAAACCATAGTGGCATAACATTATAACACTATATATAAGGTTACTCAATAATCCAATATATTGGTGTCAAACAAGAAAAAGCGGCAAAACTGTAGATACTAGATGCTGGTACTGACTTCTTCGTCACTCTATAGATGCAAAACAAGGAAAAGAAACATCTGATCTCAGGAAGTCATTGAGAAAAAATGTTACCTTTATGTTCATGGACTGTGTAAAATTTGACCTGTTGCCAAAGTGATATAGTGATATAATCTATGGTCTGATCGTGTGGAGCGGAGAACAGACGAGATTCACTTCTAGAAAGTGGAATTCTTTGAGTTCGAGGGGACTTATTTTGGCAATGGAAATACTGCGTGTCGTAGGACTTGGAACTATGCTGCTACATTCACTCCTCAATTACAGTTAATTGATTAAAAAGCCGCATGACTTTATAGGGGACGCATTAAAAAGGCCGAAGAGTGAACCTTTAACTATATATTGATGATCTTCTCGAAACTAACTTGTCTAATAATTTATAAATTTATAGATGTTCAAGACAACTAATATTTCTGTGTAATTATGTATAATTTTATCTTATGTCCTTGTATGTTTAGCTCTGTTTCCGTCGACTTGAGAAAGAAATGTATTGACCCGTGGCCAATACAACTACTAATAATGTCCTCATAATAGATTTGTTAAATCCAGGGCTCATGTTATATCCACGTGCTTGATTATTTCTTTATCTCTTTTCGGTTGTGGTGGGGTGCGGTGAAGGTGTTACCCTGCATAAAGATATGGAGTACATTTATCTCCAAATGTCACAACCCTCTTTCCAATTTACGAGGTAGAGTCTATTATAATTAATCTGACACTTTCATGGATTAGTTGGCGGATAGAGACCTGCCATGTTGATTCAACCTCCATGATAGAAGCAAATTAAAGAAAAGGCTGAATATATAGGAGTCTTCATGGGGAAAAAATCTTTTTAGCTAAATAGGAGCGGTATTTTTTGTATTTTAAAAAACCCCCCAACTAAGTCCCCTGCCTTTCTGGAAAATGTAGGCATTGAGCATTGATTCTCAATCTAATTGAATATAATAATCATTGATGCATCATTTTTCATGTTTAATCCCCATGTTTGGTGACAAATAGTACTGGCACTGCTGTAAAATCAAGTCATATCTTGTACTAATTTAAAGATAGGATAGTATTTATCAAATAACAATACTTATTTGTTACTCCAATATAATTTATTGGTTGAATCCCTTTGATTTTTTGTGATTATGATATGATGCCAACTAAAAAGAAATAAAACAATAACATTTTTTGTGTATTGTGACTTGGTAAAATGAATTCGAGTTAATACATGTTTTAAGTCTTTGAACTTTGAATAAATTTTGTTTTTAACCCCTAAACTCTAATATTGTTGATTTTGGTTTTCAAACTTTTGATTACGTTTAGTGTTGATCCCAATTCCATTTTTTTTAAGCTTAAGAACCAAAACCAAAAGTGATTAAAAATTTAGAGACTAAAACAATCAATTTCAAAATTTAAAGACCAAAACCAAAAAATTGATCGAAAGTTCGAGGATCAATACATACCACCAATTTCAAAGTTCTGGGTCAAAACGTGAATTCATTCAAAGTTTAGGAACCAAAATTTGTATTAATCCAAATAATTTCTCTTGAAAAACACAGTGACGCCATTATACCTATGACCGAAATAATCTTAGAAAAATATCACAAATAATGATAGAGACTACCAAATAATAACAAAATTATTATTAATTTTATTAATAATTAATAATAATTTAATAATATAGCTGTAGGAAGGATGACACAGCTAATCGCGCTTCCCATTCATTTTTGAGGAGCTCGCAAAGCTGATTCGAATTTCGGTCGGAGAAATTTCTCTTCTTCTCTGAACGGAAACAAAAATCAGCTCCATCTTCATTTCTCTCTTCAGGTTCTCTTCTTTTGTTTTCTTCTCTCTCCTCTCATTTCATTTATTCTTATTCTTATTTAATGCCTCTTTCCATTTTATTTTCTTTGTTTAATTTATAATTTTTTTTTTCATTTGCTCTGTTCAAAATCACGACTATCATCAATTCAATTGGATCTCAATCCCTGTTTGATTTTATGGCTTCCCTTGTATTAAATCTGGTGATCCAGGTTCAATAAAGTTATGATTTTTTTAATAACTATGAAGTTATGATTTTTAACCAGGATTTATTAAACCATGTTGAAATTTGGAAACTTTGTTATCTTGTTCGATTCATTTATTGTTTTTCTTTATACCCTTTTGCCTATTATACGTGTGTATGACAAAAAGGTCAAAATCATGTGAATTTATTGCAATTTTTTTTAATCACTATGATGGTCATTTATGAGATGATATTATTTAGTTTTTTAGCTGCTAGTTTTCTTGTTTTGATATCTTTCCATGTTGAAGAATTGATTGTGTTGTAAATTGATGATTAGGATAAATGGCGAGGATTAAACCTCAAGCTTTACTACAGCAAAGCAAGAGGAAAAAGGGGCCTTCTCGAATAAGCGCCACAACTATTATATTTTACAGCTTAATTCTTGTCTTGGTTGTGTTTTTCCTGTTCAGTGCATACAGACATTGGTCACAAAGGTTAGTAAATGGTTTGGTGCTATTGATGAGAGCTGATTTGCAATGTGTTCAATATGTGTGATACTCCCTTTGTTCCTAAATACTCCCTCCGTTCCTAAATATAAGATCACTTTGGGGAAGTGGACAAGTTTCTAAATATAAGATCACTTTCTATTTTGTCTCAATTTTGGTCCAAATTATCCCTATACTTCTTAGCTCCCTCACTTCTCTTTCAAATCCCTATTTGTCTTTTAAATATAAGTGAGAGGTATTTTGGGAAGATCATGTAATCCTAATTCATTGGAAAGTCTTCCTTAATCTCTCCAAATTAGCCAAAGTGATCTTATATTTAGGAACGGAGGTAGTATATAAGATCACTTTCCTAATTTGATTAGATTAAGGATGCTGTTAAGTTAGTTATTAACACATGATATTACTAATTTACCCTTACCACATACCTTTATTCTCACTCTCTTATTAGAGTTTCTTTGGAAAAAAGAGAAAAATTAGAAAGTTGCTTGTATTTAGAAACAAATTGAAATCAAAAGTGATCTTATATTTAGGAACAGAGGGAGGAGTATTTGTTTATTTCTATAATCAGGTATGATAAAGAATGTAATTACAAATTAGGGAGGAGTATTTGTTTATTTCTATAATCAGGTATGATAAAGAATGTAATTACAAATTAGACTTAGACCCTATTTTACCTTTTGCTTTTTTAAGAAGCAACTTATCAATGGAATTTTTTTACCCAACGTGTATTTAATTCAGTTCTTGAGACATTTCGTCACTTCATCATGGTAACTTATATGACTAACGTGCCTGCAACACCTTGACATGGCTGAGAAGTGTGTCTATTTTTGTTTCATACATTCAGAAACTCAGAAGAGAATTTTACTGACAATTTAATTACTCAGGTCAAGTTTTCCATTAGAGAATGACATTGCAATCTCTCAGGTACGGTGTGAAGTTCATTTATTTTTGTTCTTTTTGCTTGTTTTTGCTGTAGCCTTTTGTGTTAATTTTGTTCTTCCTCCTCAAACTTCACCAATTTTTTCATCTCCCCTCACTTCATTAGAAGCCTAAAGGCAAATTTGATTTGCACGGTGGTCAAACTTTAATTTTCATCCCTTAACTTTAAACCAGTCTCCATCTTTGCCCCTCATGATTTATTTGTTCCGATTTTGTATTGTAACTTTTGAAAATTGATCAGTGTTTACTTCACCTGTCCCCTCTCTCTGCTAGTAACCAAGATGGCTTATCTAACATGTCATCCTGTGTCAAATATCTGACCTTACTTAACTTGTCCCTGGAAACCACTTATACTCCCTCCGGTCCTAAATATAAGACCTAATTGACTTTTTTAGAAAATCCTATAAAAAAGCAAAATAAGTTAATTATAAATTGATTTACCTAATTTTTTCCCTTAAACTAGTTTATTTTACCTATAAACTAATGTATAATCTAAAAATATATCAAATATGTCATGATTTAATAGCCTATTTCGCAACCTTAACCTTTCCAAAAAAAAGTTATCTAGGTCCTATATTTAGGACCGGAGGTAGTATAATATATGGCCTAATTCAACCAACATGCTATTACATTTCCCCCTCATCTAAATTCTCCTAGAGTTGTCAAAAGTGGTCATTGACCTTCAATATTGTTAATCTGATGGTGGTAGAATGAGGTTGATATTTCGCTATTATAGTGAAGTGATCGAGAGAGAGAAATCATGATTTGAGCGTTTCTTGACCAATTCCTCACAATAGCAATTCAGTAGCTTCTTTTAATCACTGCTTATTGAAAAGGATTGAGAGTTGACTTCCATTCTTGAGGAATGCATGAGAATTTCAAATATAGCATCTCTAGCAACTGAAGCGCCATGAATTAAAATCCAGTTGATTTTGGCACCCGAGACATTTATCATGCATGAATTACAGTTTATGTGGGGTCAATTTTTTAAAAATGTAAAATCATGTCAGAGTCGTTGGGAGGAAAATGTTGATGTTTAGGGAACTTTGTGCCTAAATTGGAACTAACAACTCTTGAAGGGATGAAAATGAAACCAAGTTGTTCGTGCTCTGTCTTTGCTGTCCATAGTACAGTTGCTAGGAGCAATGGGTTTTGCATTTTGAACTATTACATTTTTTCTGTAGAATAATGACTTTTATGTTGATCTGTTGATACTCTTATCCTTTTTTTTGGCAGTACGTTGATGTTCTTATTTTCTGTTTTTTCATTTTCCCCTCTAGGATGAAAATTCTTTTGGAGACTCGAAGAGGTCTGAGCTGCCTGGCTATGCTGTATGTTTCATTTACCTGACTCTATTACTTTTTTTAAGCAAGTTTTTTTAATCATGTTAACTGATTTTTTACCTTATTGACTTTCCTGAAATAGGTTTTAAATACATCTAAAGGATCCATAGTGATTCAACTTCACAAGGAGAGTGCTCCTGAAGTTGTTGATGAATTTATTGACTTATGGTGAGCTTGGCTTATCCATATGCATATACTTTTTTCTTTCTTTCTTTCTCATCTCTTTTTCGGTTTCTTGCATACTTTGTTCTTGTCATCTTTTGAGGTTGGAGTTGGGGAATAAATGTTTAGGTTTAATATTAATCTTGAGATGATGTAAAAGAATGAATGTTAAAATTTGGTGTTCTTTAACTGATTTGGATATGTCAAGTTGCACTGTGTCACTTTATTCGTCTTAATTGTGAAAACAGAAGATTGAGCTCGTGATGAGCCAAACCCTTGTGCTTTTATGTGATATATGATTTTTAATATCATCATCATTTTACTCTATTTATGCATGATTTTCAGCTTAGAGATATTATTTTTAATTTCTGAAATTGGGATCAATATGCAATTTGGTTCTATAAATTTTTATTCTCCAAATCCTGATTAAATAGTTGTTGTTACAAGAATGAAAAGTTCTAAAAAACCATTATTTTTTGTAATAATTGTATTTAATAGATTCTGAACTGCATTGTTTTTGCAGTCAAAAAGGGTATTTCAAGGGAATGCTTTTCCACCATGTAGTTAAGCACTATGTGATTCAAGCAGGAGAGGAGAACCAAAGGACCGGGGCTACAGAAGATTGGAACCTGAGAGGAAAACAGTATTCAAGGTTTTTATTGTTTTTTTTTGTTTTATACTTTGATGTTTCTAAAATGTAAAGACCACCATTGCTGTGTGCTGAGTTTATTCCCTTTTTAATTAATATATTCTTCGCTGTTTACTAGTATGAAGCACGAAGCATTCATGCTTGGAACTTCCAAGGGCAAACACTTGAACACGAAATTTGATCTTTTCATTACGACTGCACCCATACCAGATCTAAATGAGAAGCTTATTATATTTGGCCAAGTCGTTAAGGGAGAGGATGTTGTCCAGGTGATTGAATTTGAATCTTGTCTTTCCATCAAGAGTTTCTTTTTTCCGGGTGCTCTGTGTGTTGCCCTTTTCATGTGATTGAATCTGTTATTAGTTTTTTTTTTTTTTTAACTTTTTGGGTGCTCTGTCTGTTGCCCTTTTCATGGGTATGTCTTGCTGAATGTCATGATTATCCGACTAGTCGCCACTTTGAACTTACATTTGGATGAATTTAGTTTAGCATACTGAGACCGGTAAATGTGTCTGCAAAAGCAATGTTCGGTTTAAATACAACTGTCTGTCCTTCTATGAATAAAAAGTTATCCAACATGATTTAAGTTTATGAATTATGATCAATGCTTGACATTCAATGTTGCAATCTTGTGCCAGGAAATTGAAGAAGTGGATACAGATGAACACTTCCAGCCTAAAATTTCTATTGGAATACTTGATGTGACGCTCAAACAGAAGATCTAATGGACCTAGTCCAAATCAGTATATTGACATTGAATAGTTTTCTGCCAATAACTTCTCTCCGTGCTCCAATCAAAATTTTCCGGCTAAGGTTCATTAATGAAGTTTTGAAGGTTTGATACCCTGTGGCCTACTATGCGTACCTTTATTTTTGGGGCACTGAGATGAGCCCTAGGCATCATATGGCTATTTGGTTGAAGGTTTGGCAGTTTCTCTTTTTTTTTTCTTTTTTGTTCTACACATTGAATGTAGCTTTGATGAGATCACAGAGTCTTTTGTTGCTTTGTTGTTCACTTATGTATTATTTATTTTGATGGTTCTTTCATTGGTGAGCTAGAATAGCTGCCTTTGTAAACTATTCTGTAATGTAATGATGCTCATCAACGGCATTATTAACTTAGGTGTAGAATGCTGAGGGTTGGGGCGATGACAAAATTTGAGTCTGAAATTGATATTGTAGCATCTGCACTTCTGACCCAATACAGTATATGATGTTATGTGCCTCCGCTATGCATTCAACAATCTGTTTTTGTGATTGTAAGTGGGTATTTCATTTAGATTATCATACATGAATTTGTGCTATGATAGATATATGTGAGAGTAGGTTTATCTTAAAAACGCAAAAGTTATTTATAGAAGCATTCCCATTGTTTGCCCCTATGTTGTAAGAGTGTATGGGCACTAACGCTCCATGACTTGTGTTAAAGACACTTAAACTGAGGATTAGATAATCAGAACAGTTTGTCAGACTATAGTAAGCAATTAACCTTTTTTGGTAAGGATCGGCCCAATTATTTTTTTTTTACCAAAATCAGCCCAATTAATTTATTTCATATATATTGGTTGGTAAAAGGGAAAATCCTAGAAGAAAAATAACTCTGAATATGCAAAAGGATAAGAAATGAATTCAAATTTGCATAAAGTTGGAGTGACTCGTTATTGAGAAAATGACAGAAAATCATCTGAAATGGTTTGGACATGTCCAAAGAAGACCAATAAATGCGTTGTTGAAGAGAGTGGACTAAACAACTTGGAGACCAATTAAAAAAGAAAGAGAAAGGCCAAGACACATGCTCAGAGAACTCATAGAAGTGACCCATTGCTAATAATATACTCAAAGAGTTGGTTATGGATAGAACACAATGATGTCGTATGATTTATGTTGCTAACAGCACGGAGAGACTTTGTTGGAGAGACTTTGTTGTTGTTGAATATTTTACTAGATATTTGGGTATTTAATTGATAATTTGCTTTGACTTAAAATTGTGCAGTGTAGTGCCAATGATCCGACTACATAATCGAATGCTTTTTTAGCTTCAATGAAATTTCTGAATAACAAGTGGGAGATGATCAATTATGTGATTAAAAATTTAAATATCGGGATAAGTTTTCTTGAGTTAATGATGTAAGGGAGAAAAAATATTATATGTTTATTTTGTTGCGTCAAACTTACGGATGTCCTCTTTTTTTTTTTGTATATAGATGTCTTCATATTGTTTTTTGCTCAAAAGATATCTTAATATTTAGAGACTTTTTTTTTTGGACTGAACATATTTAGAGACTTAGAGTGAGTGTATATGTTTATTTTAAGAGACCTAGAGATATGAGATCTAGAGGATGTGAAACCTGAAGCCCCATTTGGCTAGCATATATGACATTTTTTTACTAGCTTCCATTTTATAAAACTGAAACAAATGAGTTTGTTGTGAATTGGGGTGAGCTATCGAGCTATAAAAACATGGGAAGAAAGATTGGGTCAAATTTGGCCATTTGCTTCCAACTTTTCTAAAATCCGACCATAATCTCTGTTTTTTTTTTTAAATCTAAACATACCACATGATTGTATAAACTTACTTTAAAATTTTACAAGAGATGTAAAATGATTTTTATCGCACAAGAAAACTTTTTTTAATTGATTTTGGCGTCTCCCAATTAATTAAGAGTAGAAATAATAGACATGATAATGAATGAACATGGAATGAGTAAATGACTAGAACACCCTCATCACAAGAAAAATAAAAGAAATAATAATTCGAGATGGCTGGTTTCAGAAGATATTGCCATGTTGACGTGGAGTCCCAAGAATGGCAAGCCATACATTCTTCCCCTTTGCATGGAATGGTATTTGATGACTTGATCCGCTCAAAACGATTCCATGAGATAATGGTTTATTAAGTGTTGTTCCCATCAAACCAAATATTAATATAATTCACTCATGCCTTTTTCTTCCCTTTTTAGCCTCTCTGAATCGATAAAAAAATATCAATCAAGCTAAATATATATTAAATTGTTTTGGATCCCCAAAAAAAAACCACCAAAAATTCATGGTATTTTTTTTAGTTTTTCTGTATTATTTCCTTCTGTAATACTCCCTCCGTTCCTAAATATAAGATCACTTTGGGGAAGTGGATAAGTTCCTAAATATAAGATCACTTCCTATTTTATCTCAAGTTTTGCCCAAACTACCCTTATACTCCCTCTTTTCATTGAAAACCCCTCCTCCTTTTAAAGTTAAGTAATTGAGGGGATTTTAGGAAGATCATGTAATTTTATTGTCTTCCTTAATCTCTCCAAATTAACCAAAGTGATCTTATATTTAGGAACGGAGGGAGTATTTATGTTCCTTTCTGTATCTCTTATACTCATGAACTCTCTCCTTATTGAATAATATACTAATTAGTGTGTTCCATAATAAAGAAACCATATTTTTAAATCTAATTATCCTAAATTTAATACCAACAAGTTAAACTAAAATACCATCAATATCAATAAGAAACAACTCACCTATTATAACTTACACAAAAATTTAACAAGCTGCACACATATTTAATTAACCAATATCTTATAATTTAAATTGAAAATACAATCAACATGATATCCATAAACAATAACATAACAAATAACAAAAATTCCCCCTGCACAAGTTGCAACATGATGAATTCATCTCATTAATCATCCATTATAAAACGTGTAATTAAAAACAACATCCTTTACCGGCAATCATCGGTCATCTTCCAGAGACACCCATCGGGCCGGTCATAATATGTCAGCCGTTTCTTCTTGACGAGCTTCCACCTTCAACAAACAAAGAAGAAGAAGAAGAAGAAGAAACTGTAAACCCCAAAAAATAATCAAAAAAATCAAAACTTTGAACAAACCCATTATTTCTTTCCCCTTTCTCTATAATCCCAGTTTTTAATCTCACGTTTTCCTTTTGATTTTTCCCTTAAGATTCGCCGGCGCGTGAGCTTCAATCGCCTCAATTTTCACATGGCTCGTAGCGTAGTAGTACCAATTTCAACGTCTTCTTCTTCTTTAGGCTTCGCTGTCGCTGCCATGGAGCTCACAGAATCCGCCACGTGGTGGCATGATATCAATCAATCTCCCCTTTGGCAAGATCGTATTTTTCACGTTCTTGCTGTTCTTTATGGAATTGTCTCTATTGTCGCTTTGGTAATCTTTGAAAATTCCCTTTTTAATGTTATTGCTGTTTTTATATTGGAAGATGACTTTAGGGTTTTTGGATATATTTGAATGTGTTTTTAGGTTCAATTAGTTCGTATTCAATTGAGAGTACCAGAATATGGTTGGACCACGCAGAAAGTTTTCCACTTTCTCAATTTTTTGGTGAACGGGGGTTTGTATTATTTGTTTATTGATTTAATTGATGATTGTTGATTTGGGTGTAGATGAGGGGATATTATCTGTAATAATGTGTATCCTTTTGCCTTTGTAGTTCGATGTTTTGTATTTATATTCCGCCGGGATGTGCAGAAGATAAATCCTGAGGTAGGAACATAATCTTACACTTATATATGGGGTTAAAGATCACCATTGACCGGAAGTTTTGCCTAAGGATCACAGTAGCCTTGGAAGTATTTTTAGGCTCAAATCAGCGTCTGAAGTCATGAAATGGGCTCAAGATAGCTCTTTTTGGATCATAGTAGTTGTGGAAGTATCGTTTGTGAGCCGTCTAAAAGGTCATCTTGAGCCTATTTTATGACTTCTTCAGGGGCTAATTTGACCCTAAAACACTTCTAGGGATATTGTGATCTTTAGGCAAAACTTTCAGGTCAATTATGATCTTTAACCCCTAATATATGACTTGTTGCTGTATCTGTATAAGCATAGCTAATATTGAGATTGCCTGTATGTAGATTGTCCAACATATCATACTTGACATGCCAAGTCTTGCTTTCTTCACAACTTATGCACTCTTGGTCTTATTTTGGGCTGAGATATACTACCAGGCAAGTGCAGTTTAATTTGTTGAAACTTAACCGCGGTCTAACTCTTATTTTTATTCAATTGGAGCAATTTAAGCATGTTTTGTAAGCTGTGCCGTGTTTATGTTGTTATCATTCAGGCACGTGCTGTGTCCACTGATAGATTGAGGCCAAGCTTCTATATAATCAATGCCGTGGTTTACACTGTTCAGGTGAATGTTCTGGCCTGTGACGTCCCCACTGTGGGCTGTAGTTAGACCATTTGAAGTCTGTTTATGTTTCATGACATGCTTTTTCCATTATTCTTTTTAATTTGACCGGTCATATCAGTTGAAATTAGCATTTGGTGGATTGATTGCTTAAGCATTGATGGATTTTCTTACTTGGGTGGCCTTACTTCCATGGTTTTCTTAAGGTGAAAGTTGGTGGGTCATATTGAATAATATATTATCATAATCTCCTCGTATCTTTAGAACAAATAAAAATATGGTAGGCTTTACTGTGCTTGTAATGTATGAAGTCTGATTGTGTATGGCTAATTAGACTGGCCTAAAATGTGTTAGGATAGGAGTGATTGATAGATATGATAATGCGTCTTAGAGTCAAATCTAATAGATAGATACTTGAAAATCATGAATATCACGAGTTTAATTGTTGCTGGTACCTGTTCAACAATTTTTTA
Source organism: Mimosa pudica (assembly GCA_029929735.1). Classification (NCBI taxonomy): domain Eukaryota; kingdom Viridiplantae; phylum Streptophyta; class Magnoliopsida; order Fabales; family Fabaceae; genus Mimosa; species Mimosa pudica. The sequence goes on from JAKELP010000024.1 coordinate 13,563,256, forward strand.
ATTGTTTTCTTGACCCATGCTTTTATTTGTATTTTTTTTAAATGCATATCAGATTGCTTTGTGGCTGGTATTATGGTGGAAGCCTGCCCATTTATTGGTCGTCCTGTCTAAGATGTTTTTCGCAGGTTTGCCTACTCAAGAGTTTAGACTCAGCTTGTAAAATTTTTTTAGTCAAATTATTTATTGACTATGATTGTTATGAATGTTTGCTAATTCATTTATGCAATGTTTTAATAGGGGTCTCTTTGTTTGCTGCTCTTGGCTTTCTTCTCTATGGTGGAAGGTATCTGTTCATTTCTGTTTTAGATTGTGTTGTATTTAAGTTTCCATTACTTAATTTAGAAACTGTGAATTGTAAGAAGGGAGTGTTGTTAAAAGCTTCATGTTGGTTTCTCAAATCTTTTCTGCCTTTTTGGACTAATGAAATTGAAACAGGGTATTGTAGTTATGTGTATGTAATGTACGTTCATTTAGTAGATCAGTATTTTTTTGTGTATATAGTATATATATTCCTTTCGTGGCATCTCATCATTATAATTATAATTAATAAATGGAAACTAATTGAAAGCTCGTGATTAAAGTTTAATTCAAATAGTGCAATTTGTGATGTAATTGCATGAAATGATCTGATTCAGGCTTCTGGTGATATGGAATTATAGTTTGAGGGAAGAATCAGTGATGAACAGGTGGTTTAAATTGCTTGAGTTGGCTAGTGGTTGCCAAAACTTAATAAGTGTGGTTGTAAACGTAATAACAGCACGATATATGAAGTTTCCGATGAAATAATGGCATATGGCTACAAATGTGTTAAAAATACATCGAATTCTTTGAAAGGGTGATTTTCTTTAAGAAAAAAGGTTTTTTCTTAATTTTTGCAGAATCTTTATTGTCAAGATAAACAATTGTTCAATTTTCTAAAAGTTATTCTGGCTCTCGTTCTGATTCTAAGTTCCATCTAGATGGTAGCTCAACTCCAATCCGATCTAACAACAACAATAACGAAGTCTTATCGCACTACGTGGGGTTGGCTATATGGATTATCCAATGCCATTGTGCTCTATTAGTAACAAACTCTTTGGATATATTATTCACCAGTAGATCTCGTTCTATAAATTCACCTAGTGATTGTTTTGGTCTGCCTCTCCCTCTTTTAATTGGATTCCAAGTTGTTCGGTTCACCTTTCTCACTGGCGCATCTATTGGCCTTGTTTAGACATGTCCACACCATCTCCAACCCGTTCTTATATATGGTCATTTTGAATCTTATCCTTTCTTATATGACCACACATCATTCTCGACATCCTCATTTTAGCTATCTCCACTTTATGCTCATGTTCCTTCATAGCCTAAAATTCACTACCACATAATACTTTCTTTTTACCTTATGTGGTACTTTATTATCACAAAGAACTCCAATAACTTTCCTCCATTTACACCACATGGTTTGGATTCTATGATTGACATCGTTGACTCTCAATTCGGGGGGTAAATTGTTGTGATGTCAAATTTGAGTTAGATTTTTGAGCCCCGTGTTTGTTTAACTTAGCAGTGGTGTTCTGACTGAGCATATCAAAGACAAGAGCATGCTTTTTGCCGACCATACAGTCCTTTTAGCCGAATCAATAAAGGGAATTAACAATAAATTAGAGCTATGGAGAAACACTTTGAAGTTGAAGGGTTTTTGTCTAAGAAGAAGTATATGCATTGCACTTTTGCAAATGGACAATTTAGAGGTCAAACGGGGAGTTCAGTTCGTCCCTCAGGAATGTAGACCATTTGATTACCTCATTAGCACTTGGGCTTGAATACAAGATTTGTGGCGCCTCACAAGAGAATGAGTGACTAAGATCTCTTGAGTTTTCCTGTTTTAAATAGATGAGGGTAGGCATAGTTTTCTGTATATGGGTGAGTTTTTTTGTTTGTTTAGAGGCGTCAATCTTGCTTCAGATGATTTATCATGACTCCTTTCAAGGTTTTGTTAAACGTTTATTTGTGAAACGTGACATTTATAAAAATGTTTCTCAAGCAACAAGGCCAGTAACTTTAGGTGGAAGATCAGCAGTTAGGCTGTTGGTATGGCCTTGCATCACCTATGCCCCAACTTTCTGCCATCCAAATTTCTGAAAGGAAAAAAAAATTCCTTTGCGTAGGTAAAGATTTGGTGGCAGGACTTCCTACTTGTACTAAAGATTTTTGTGAAGGTCCATTAGGAATTTGTTGCCTTTTATCCGCAATCTAATTGTGATGGTCTACATCAGCAATACACTTCCTGATGGTGGTGCTCTCTAGTCATTTGAGTTGCTGATATTTTGAGAGTCCATAGAAGTACTGGTTGACAGGCATGTCTTCCTGCTTCAACGCGTGTATGGGGCGCTCAATAAAGACCTTAGTTGCACTTGGTCAGAGAATCCTTCTTGCACTGATTCATATGCCCCCATGTGTCAGCATCCCTTGATTCATATGGATATATAGCCCATGTTTAGTTCCCAAAAATTGATAAGCCAAATTATGACTTGTTTTCAGTCTTCCACATTTTGTATTTGTTGATTGTTGGTGGCTGGTTCTGTACCATATGTCCTAATCTAACTAGTGAAAATTGAATATTAATTTGTAAAACATAAATGGACATATAAGAAGCATTATATAAGTTTTGAATCTTATGAAATATGTTTTTGCATCATACCTCCAGTCTATGGTGCTGTCTTCTTGTACAATCTAACCATAGTGAGACTTCTCTTTGTTTTTGTCAGACTTTTCCTAATGTTGCAACGCTTTCCTGTTGAGTCCAAAGGTCGACGTAAGAAGCTTCAAGAGGTATGCGGGTTCACAAAGAATATACTGCCCAAATAGAGTTGAATTCCCTCCGTAACTTTACTTTTTGTTGCAGGTTGGCTATGTGACCACCATATGTTTCACATGTTTTCTTGTCAGGTGTATTATGGTAAGTTCCTTGAATTCCTACCCTGTAATTGTTGTTGCCTGAGTGCAAATTGAGTTCTATCATTATTTTGCTGTGTTGCAGATGTGCTTTGATGCATTCGATATAGAAGCCGACCTTGATGTCTTGGACCATCCCATTCTTAACTTCATATATTATCTGGTGAGCTTAGTTGTAGCTCTTTGTTTGCTTCTTTTCTTCTCCATATATTATTTTTTGACTGATCCCCACACTGATTATTTAATCTCCATCAAATTGGTGGGAACTAATTTTTTTTTTTTGTTCTCCCGATTGTAATTTCTTTCTGGCATGAGATATATCAGTAAATAAGAGCCCAATTCAAATATATTTATGAAGATGAAGGATAATAAAAGCATAATTTAACAAATATACCATCAAAATAAAACTAAATAAAATGAGTAACAATAAGAGACAATTGGACGAGTGGCACATGATCGCAAACACTTCGCTTCAAGCTGTAAATTAAAGGTTGGGTTATAGGTATAAGGTATTGAGTAAGAACTACAACATAATAATAGGGTATTGCAAAATACCCCTCCTCTATCCATTGACAGATTTAACTTGCCCTAGTTATTTCTCATAGAGTGGGAAATGTGGAAATTGTTGATTGGCGTTTAAGGTTGCAGGCCACTATAGGACCCTAGCCTTTTTGTCTTGGGTTTACTAGTGTAAAGGAAAATTGTGTTTACATGGCATGACTACTGGATGAAATATTTTCCCCCATGGCCTCACCATTTCGTGTTGTTGGTGCAGTTGGTGGAGATAATTCCTTCAACTTTGGTGCTTTTTATTCTGAGGAAGCTGCCTCCCAAGAGAGGAGGGAATATAACACACTATCAGCCAATTCGCTGAAAAAGGTTGAAACATATGGAGGTAACCTTAAGGAAGGATGTCATGAAATGCTTCTCTTATTTCTTGAATGCTTCTACCCCAAGAATAGTTTTAGAATATAAGAGAAGCCGTCCTTTCCTTGTTTCCAGGGACACATTTAATGTCATGGTCTGTAGATTTCAAAACGATTTGTCATTTAACGAATTGGTTGTCTATGTGCTGTGTTTTGGCTGTGATGTTCTCTGGGATAGTGGCTGCTTTTATGTCTCATCAATCAGACTTATGAGTAACCATTATCAGAAGGAAACAGTGGCATGGTCATATGGTGTATCATATTATATTGTTAAATTGTTGTATTCCTATTTATCACATACAGTTCATAGATACCAGCTACATCTACATTCAGTCTTGTGGAGTATAAGGTGTACCTTATGTGAGTTTAATGTTAAATATATTCACGTCTTTGAGAGTTTTTGTAGCATGAAGTTTATATCTGGCAACCCCATGTTGAGTTCTTCCATGTTTCTAGATGAACAGAACTGCATTTTTTATTATACATTCATGGGGAACAAAAGAAATATCAGAATGCAACATCCTAGACATGTTTAAATTGTTTAAAGATCAAAGAAGTCGTACCTTGTCCTGATTTTCATGTCTTGGTGCATCTTGTGAGATCATAGCTTACTAATAAGTTAGTGTGGATCTGGTGGTGAAGCCAATGATACCATCATCTTCTAGTAGCAATACTTAACGGTCAACTTGTTAGCATTTGAATGTTAGGTTTTACATAACTGCGTTCTGGAATGGTAGGTTTAAATCTTCATCTGCCAATAATTTTTCATCCTGTGGAAATGCCATTTAATAATTAATAATAATAATTAATAGTAATGTTGGATTCGTTAATTGCAATAATTTTAAGGACATAAATCAATCAATCAATCATGATCAGTATATAACAACATCTACATAAGCTCTTTGCCATCACATGATTGATCCAAAATGATTCAATAACTGTCACAGCGGCAGGTTAGCTAAAAATTGAATCAAAAGAATTGAGCTGGAGACCAAATGTGAACACTTAATATAGTTAATATGTAAGAGGAACTGTCATATACAATTACTCTCTCCAGTCCGTAATACAAGAGTCCAGCCGCCAAACACGTTTCTTAAGAAAAACAATTAAAAGTATAGTTGGTGTTTAGAGTTAATACGTTTTTTCCAATATTGTCCATATTTATATAGTTAAACGAGTGTATCCCTATTTCTTATGCTACACGAAATTTGTGTACGAGTTCATGTAATTAATTAGATTAAGGATGATCAGATTAATGATGAATGATAATAAACTAAGATCTAACAGTTAATTCTTCCACATGGCAAAAGCCGAGTACGAGGCCTATAAGGCTCTGAAAATGGCCCATGAACAGTTGAAAAGATACCCCTTCACCCCAATTAGCAAAATTGATTTTTGTTGAAATCCTATTTTCTTCCTTATTTTTGCATCGAATGAATGTCCGAAAATTGCAACATCTACTTTTTTTTTTGTCTCCTGACGTAAATGGGTCGAAACTTTGTTCTCCTATTCCATGTTTTTTTTATTTGTTAACGACTGTAACATTTTATCATATCATAGTTATATCAATGGTTTGAGGTTATTAATGAAATCAAACACACAACCTCCTATATATGTATGGATGAACATTCATACTACTAGACTATAACATTATTGACATTATTATAGATGATAAAAATGAAGAAATGGTTATCAAGACAAAAATGTATCAAGACAAAAATGTCTCCTCGAGTGACAGTGTGAATCTACAAGGAAATAGATAATAAATAACAGGAGAAGCTGCGCTTAATTATTGACAATGATCTCTAACAGTAGTTTGTAATCAGTTATTAAGATCCGTTTGGTATGTTGAACTAGATGACACGAACTTTTGTTTGGCCGCCAAAGCAGAAATACCGTAATAGACAAGCTTGGAAACTTAAAATATGAATATTTTTTTATATTTTCCAATAAAAATTATATATTGCAAAATAAATTATAAAAGATACATTTTTTAGTATATATAGTTATATAGTTTTGATTTCATTCTCTGTATATTTTTATCACAAATACATGCTTAATTTAATTTTAATTTTCAAATACCATTGATTTCTATTACAAAAGTTAGTCATGCTAATAGAACTAATATAGATGAGCTAATAGTGAGAATTGAAAAAAAATGGCTTAATTAGAAGATTAAAAATCATAAATGCCGAAATCAAAATCAAATAATAAAAGTATAAGTAATATTGTACCAACTAATGGGTTTCCAATAACTTAAGGCTATTCTAAATCATCCACAAACCCTTAAAAAGGCTTATACCCACAGTTTTCACAATACATGTTATATGTTCAGCTTTTAGGAGTGAAGATTAGACGAGATCGTGTTTGATGTAGAGATTTTCATGGATAATGATAATTACGTCTCAAAAATATCAGTATGACTTGTACTCATTTAATTTGTTACTTGCATGATTGTATGCAATTTCTGTTGATATAACATCGAGGGACATATCAAATTTTCTCATTTCAACACTTATTAACTATTCTCACTCTTTCTCTATACCTCTCTCCTTCTCTCGTTCTAACTTCTTGTTGTTTCTCAAAAAGATGTTAAAGGTAGTAGTCCCTTAAAGAATTAAACTTTTATAGGTGGCATTATACATTATCTTGTATAATAATACTTTATATAAACATTGTGAATGTGCGTTTGCCTGTGTGGTATATACATGGTACTACCTCCGGTTCTAAATATAAGACCCATATGACTTTTTTTTGGAGAGATTAAGGTTGAGAAATAGATTATTAAATTATGACATATTTGATATATTTTTATATTTTCCATTAGTTTATAGGTAAAATATACTAGTCTAAGGGAAAAATTAGGTAAATCATTAATTTATAATTAACTTATTTTGCTTTTTTAGGATTTTCCAAAAAAGTCAATTAGGTCTTATATTTAGGACCGGAGGGAGTATTACTATTTTACCATAAGCTTTGTCTTATCTCATCTGTAAACTTTCTTAAGCTTGCGCAGTATTATTGAAAACTCTCAGATATGTAAATTGTTGCATGAGATTACTAGCCAGCGTTTTAAAGTTGTTGATAATTAACCTATATATACATATTTCATATTGTGTGTGTGTGTGTGTTTTATTATTATTATTCTACCATATATGTTTTTGTTCATCAGAGGCCGCGAGCTAGGTTTTCTACACAGTATCATGGAGGAATGAAACCTAAGGAGAAGTGGACCTTTCCTATGTTTCATATTAATTATGATACTAAGGGTTTATGAAGCTAACTTATATATCATTATCTTATGAACCGGTCCATCAAGAGTGATTATATTTTCTGCAATAATAACTGTCGTTGCTAATTGTATTGTTCATTCATGCATATATAAAAAAGAGTTCATAGTTTTGGCATGGAAATGTTAATGTTGATTTTCCTTTATTTGTGTTGATGGACGGTATCAAATCTTACATGTTGCAAATCTTCTATTCGTATATAATAATTCAAACGAAAACAGGAAAAGAAAATAAAAAGCAGTTTGCAAAATCAGAAGGCTAGTTATTAATAGAACAATAAGTCGTCCGTACCTGTGCAGATCTGGAGATCAGATGCTGGATGGATATAGCTGAAGAAGGAGGGGGAGGAGGATGAGTTTGTGAATTTTGTGAGGACAAGTCATTAAGATTTGATCGTCAACTAGTTCTATAACTTAAACTCCGATCCAAACCAACTGGTCTTCTAATTAGCGTCAGAATGTTAGGTTTTATTACTTCGTTCCCTCACTCCTTTTGAATGGTAGGTTTGACATTCTTGTTTCCATATTATTTCTTTTATTTTGTATCAAATTACACACACACACAGAGGAAAAAAACTTCACATTAATGAAGCAAATGATATGTAAAACATGTGCGATTTCCTAGATTTTGTTTGTTTCTTATGAGTATATAAATTTGACCAATGAATTAATTATGTAGTGTTGAACTAATTAAAAGAATCCATCTATTTTGTTTATTTTTTAAAATGACAAAATATGTATAGATTTTAGGCGGTCATCAAAATTTTCTTTAATAGTTCTGGTTCTAAATACAAGTTTAAGTATGCTTTTTATTTAGAGAGATTAAGAATGCAAAATAAATCTCTTCAAAATATTTATATGTTTAGGTTTTCTCAAAATCAATTTAATTTATAAAATAACATATAATTTATTTATATTTAACATATGTTAAGATTAAGTTGATTATTTGACTTCCTCATTAATCTAAAAATATAATTTGAATATTTTAGATATGCAAGAGTTATAATAAAACATAATGGTGTGAAATCTAAATACAAATGTCTATCATTACTGAACTTTTCTAAAGATGAGCAAATTAATGATCAATAGGTAGTTATTAAACTGGATTTCGATCTCCCACACAATGATAGGGAATGTATGACTCCCGAGTATGGAATGAAATTAAGCATTCACCTACACACGCATGCACAGATTTAATTTATTACAATACCAGTCAGATAGCTTCAAGGGAAAAGGAAAGTAAATTTTAATTTACAATGAGAAAATGAAAATCAAAATGGAAATACAGAGGCAACATATAATCTAGAGAATAATTTACTTTACTTATTAAAATATGAGTATTATTTTTGCCCTTAAAAGAAAATGTGTGATTGAGTGGAAATATTTTCCGTTTTATATAATGTGTGGATGGAGGTGAATTGGGCCATGTGTTTTGGCAATTGTTGAATTTTTTTTGTATAGTTAATTGTTTTGGTAAGTCCAGCCTGGGCCGCTTGTTTCATGATGGAGACCCCTTCAATTTCCCAAAATGTCCTTACTTGATCCATTTATTTTTCTTTACCAATGGTCCATTGTTTGGCATAATCTAAATATTGATTAATGTATTTCAAAGTCACTTAAAATTTAAGGCTAATATAGGGTTAGAATTCAATAGTTTTCTTTACTTTTTGACAAATGTATTTATCTGCATTTGAGCTTGTGTAGGTTCTCTCGTTTATAGAGTTCATGTTAATTATTAAGATTTAAGAGAACATTTTGAAATAAGTGAGTATTATTGTGCTACTCTCTCATGATATATAAAGACCCTATATTTAAATTAATGAAATGAAATAATCAATTTTAGATTATTTAGGTTTATCATTACAAACTTATCTAACTCATAGACAGTGTAATATAGTCTCTACTTCCTGTCTTTAAGATATAACCAAATTTATTTTTTTAGGATGTTAAGGAAATTAAATAAAGTCTAATAAAGTAACATATATTACTATTAAGCAGTTAACTTAGTTTACTTTATCTCTCTAAAGTAAACTACATCATACTCACAATATTTGATTTCATTGTAACCATAGACCTTTATATCCACTCTCCTGCTCTTATTTTATTTGTTTATTATTGATAAACATTATTATGGTTAATTTGAGAAAAAATTGGTAACAATCAGAAAGTGGTTTTACATTTAAGAATAAATTGAAATTTGTTTTTTATTTAAAAACAAAGATAGTATACATTAAAGACAATAAATAATAATAGTACCGTATGGCATCTGCTCACCAAATAGTTCTCCAATGGGGAGAAAAAAATGGAAGCATCATCAACTTCTCAAGCACTTAAGATTAACTGACTATGATAAAAAAGCCTTTCTTAATAATTAATTGCTATGCAATGATCAGCAAAGACAAACATTTTTTTGATAAAAACACCAGATATACATATTTATAGAGAACTTCGCGATCTGCCACATAGGTGTGCAAATAATTTGTGTGAAACCTCAAGTATAATTGGAGACAAGGTGTTAAATTGGACAAATGTAAGCCACTGGATAATAGCACAAGAAGAAACCGAACCAAGTGAGTAACGTAAACCTCATATCAACCAGAAACGACATCTCACGTCCGAATCATAATTCGGGAAAAACAAAAATTTTCATATGATCTTTAACCTGATCGGCAGAGGAATTACAAGGTGAATGCATTTATTTTAGTAAAAGACAATTATTTCATTACAATAATATGATCTAAATTGTCAATAAATTACAATTTGAAAATTGAAAAGAGAAAGAAGAAGAAAAACTTGATGGAAGATCAGTGTCTTTGACAAAATACATTTGAAGAAATTTTTTTGAACGTTGGTTAGCATATTTCCAAACACTATCAGCTCTTATAGTATCTTTTCTTGTTGAAAGAGAAGATCAGATTATAATTTGTAATAGAGGTGAGTTGAGTAAAATCCATTATAATATTGTGGGCGACTATATTTTGATAAACTTATTTACCACGTAATTTGTGGTGCCACCAATCACAAGAGAAACAAGTAATGTTTTATTTGTATTTCCTAAAATATCTGTAATCAACAACAATTAGGAAACATGGAATATAATTTTCTTAACCATCACATATTTTTTTAAGAAAAAACTGTCAACCCAATTTTAGTGTTTACTTTGTGAGGGTGGTGGGGAAGAAAATATATATTAGACATTCTTATCCTTACTTTTTGTAAAGAGACTGATTCGAACTCACGATATTAGACAACCCACAACAACTGAGCTTACCTTTGATGATTCAAGTCGTCGACTTTTCATTTTTTTCCTACAATCTCATTTCATGTTTTGTCACTAGTTATTCCCTCCGGTCCTAAATATAGAACCTAATTGACTTTTTTGAAAAATCCTAAAAAAAAAAAAATAAGTTAATTATAAATTGATTTACCTAATTTTTTCTCTTACACTAGTTTATTTTACCTATAAGCTAATGGATAATCTAAAAAGATATCAAATATGTCATGATTTAATAACTTATTTTGCAACTTTAATCTCTCCAAAAAAAAGTCAATTATGTCTTATATTTAGGACCGGAGGTAGTATGATTGATGAGACCATAAATCAAACAAGTATAAGTCTCTTCATGAAACAATTCCCAGTACTTTATGGGATCAAATTATGATCTTCACTTTATAAATTACATGTTTTTAACCTTTTTTTTATCTCCCATTGCATCCTACACTTATTGTGTGGGACTAATTAATTACTTATTATCCGAAGTCTTATTATACAGAGTTAGACGGTTTACATGTGAATCTGTTCCATTCCGTTCTAAGAGATCAAACCCTGAACTGTATCCATAAAAAAGAGATAAAACCCTAAATAATCACTTGATTAATATACTAGATTACTTATCACTCATGTCAAGCGGCAACGTGAATTCCAAGTTTTTTATTTTTATTGATGATTAGTAAGATAAAAAAAAAAACCTTAGGAATGGCTAAAAATTTAAAGCAAGAAGTGAACTATTATCCTATCCTAAAACGGAAAGGCAACAGAACCTAGGCTTAGCCTAAAGCCCATCACACAACACAACCTCCTCTTCCTTCTTGCCTTCTCTCTCTCTCTTCTTCTTCTTCTTCTCCTTCTTCCTCTCTGACTCCCAATTTCTCTGGCGGCTCTCTCTCTCTCTCTCTCTCTCTCTCTCTCTCTATCAGATTTAGATCAATCAATCCATCTTCGATTCGATCTCTGTTTTCTTCTTCTTCTTCTTCTTCCTGATCTTCAATCTTTGTGCTCTCTTTGAAAAGAACAAACCGCCATGGTAGGTGGGGCCCACCAGCAACAACCTCAGCCTCAACCTCAATCTCAATCTCAGCAAGCTACTACTTCCTCTGCGCAAGATGAGGCCTTGAAGAGAAACACCGATTGTGTTTACTTTCTTGCTTCCCCTTTGACATGCAAGAAGGTAACAATTAATAACCCCTTTATTTTTTTCTCTTTTTTCTCTGTTCTCATGTTTTTTTCATTCAATTTTCCTTTTTCTTTCATGGGTTTTCCTCAAAATTGCATCTTTTTTCCTTTTGTATGATCTTTGGGATCGATCTTGATTCTTGATTTCTGCTAGGGTTCAAGATTCATATTTTGGGGCTGATCCCTTGTTTTGGGGATTAATTTTGGGGGAAAGTTTTGTTTTTGTTTTCTGAAATTGAAAGATTTTGGCTTTTGGAGATTTGGTGTTTTCAATTTTTCGATGTTGAGTTTTTGTATTTATAGGACATCTTTAGGTAGCTTGAAAATCTATTACTAGTGTTACTTACAAGGGACTATATATGTATTTGATTGATTAGTTTGGTAATCTGATCTGATTGTTATTTCATTGGATACCTTGTCTAATCCTGGATTGGGTGATACAATAATTGATTTTTTTGCTGTCAAGATTTATGAGCTAGTTCATGTTAGCGCCCCTTTTTTGCTTTTATATACATGTTTTATTCTGTTTTACTTTTTGGCTCCGTGTGTTGTTGTTCTGATTTGAAAAAGGTTTTTGTGCATATGGTACTGCTGAACTGCTGAAACATGATATGTATTTCAAAACAAGTTATACTAAGTTCAGCAGAATTAGTTTGCAATATATGTCAGCCAGGAATTATGTTTTTATGTGGTTTTAGCTGTCTCCTTTTAGTGAACCTTTTAATTTTGTTATCTATAATAAGTGCAGTATTTCACATGAAGGAATTACCTGTTTTAAAGTTATTTTTGAGCTCTCATGAACTATATCGGTGGTCAGTCAATTAAAATGAACATCTAGTAGCATATGTATGAAATTGTGAACTATGAATTATAAATTTTTGTGGCTAATGTTTTGATCTGGTTCTCTTTATTGAAACAGGGAAGTGAATGTGAGTATCGCCATAGTGAGTATGCTCGGGTCAATCCCCGTGATTGCTGGTATTGGTTGAATGGTAATTGCTTGAATCCCAAATGTTCCTTTCGTCACCCGGTGAGTCTCTATTTTTCTTGGCACCATAAGATTTATTTCCCTGCATTTTTTCTTTGAGCCTCTATTTTTTGGGACTTATTCTAACTGCTTGTTGTTTCCCTTGCAGCCTCTTGATAGCTTCTTATCATCGCCACAGGCAACCACTGCTGGTGGCTCTTCTGCACCCCCATCACAGGCTGCACCAACTTCTGCACCACACACATCTCATAATTCTACAAAGCAAGCTGTTCCTTGCATTTTCTTCCAGAAAGGGCTTTGCTTAAAAGGTGATCGATGTGCTTTTTCACATGGACTGAATCCTAACACCAGCAATAAAGTTCCCCAGGTTCAGGTGACTAACCAGGTTACTGAGCCTCCAAGTTTTAAGAAGGTTTTTAGTGGCCCAGAAAAGTCAACACAAGAGAGGAAAATCTCTCAAGCCAATGTGGTGAAGCCAGCAGTACGAGCTGAAGCTAAGCCTGCCCAAAATGGTGAAACAACATCGCATAGAAATGCAGTTGCTGTAGAGAGGCATGTACCACCACCACCAATGGGATTTGATAACGAGGCGTCTAGATTCAAGGTAGTAAATCCTCCACCGATCACCAACGGAGCAACTGTTGCCAGGCCAAACCGTGCTTATCAGTCTCATGTATCAGATGATCATGGTTTCCACAATGGCAAGGAAAGTGATGAATTCTTGAGAGAATCCTCACCTGGATTTGATGTACTTGTAGCTGATGAACTGAGGAATTCAGATTACTATGAGGAAGAGGACCAATTTCGAAAGGCAAGAGGTCAAGATGGAATGAACTTGGACTCTGTGGATGAATATGATTTAGGACATTCAGTAGATTATAAATCTGTAGCTGATATTGACCAAGAGAGATATTGTGGGCCACAAGGTTATGACATGTACGATCACATGCAGGAGAAATATGAATGGGATCAGCGCAGGAGTTCATCTGAAAGAATGTTCCGGCCGACAGCTCATTTAGAAAGGATGGCTCATCGCAGATCTGTTAGTCCTGAAAATGTTGGGGCTTCAGACCTTCGACATCGTTTATCTAAGCGCCGGAGGGTCAATGGCTTGAAGTCTGTTGTGAGTCATGATTATGCGCGTCAGGGCCGTGATGATGAGCAAAGTCGTCGATCTTCTTCTCAGAAGGATGCTCACCGGTTACCTCTGAATGAAGGTGCTATTAGTAATCGTTTCAGAGGTAGGATTAAGCTTCCAGCAAATGGTGGTGACGAATATGTGGAGAGGGAATCAGACAGGGGAAGGAATAGAAGAGCACTGTCACCGGGAACTATGCAGGCTCCTCACCCAGGTGGTAGGTTCCGAGATAGATTGACAGGAAGGGTGCAAGAAGATACTGAGAGGAAAAACTTGAGGGATCGGCTTGTTAGGAGAGATTTAAATGGTGATCCGAATGCTGATTTTGGTCTACCAAAAAGTCTTTCTGAACTGCGCAATGGAAGCAATAGTAGGAATAAGGAGCATCAATTTCTTGGGAAGAGGAAAAGTTTTAATGAACAACAACAATCCGAAGAATATTTCTTGTTTGATGGTCCAAAACCTCTCAGTGAAATTTTGAAGGAGAAGAGAGAACGTGAATTTGATGGAGCTTTCAGGAGTGGCAAATCTTCTGAGAATAAAGGAGACAGTAAACACAGTGAAGTTACTAATGGCTCAGAACACACCTCTTTTATAGATGCACACAGTGAGACTTTGCCTGCAAATAAGGAGGATGTTAAGAATCAGGAATCCAATCTTCATGAGACTGAGGATGCATATGAAGAAGGAATGATAGAAAACGAAATAACTGAAGATCAGGAGTACGAAGGTGAGGATCAGAATGATGGTGAGTATTACTATGAGCAAGGTGACGAGGGAGAGTACAATTATGAAGAAGGTGAAAATCCAGAGCAGGAAGAATATGTAGATGAGGAGGATGGGGAGGATGGGGATGACTTTGCTAAGAAGATTGGTGTGATGCTCACATGAATATGTACTCTTTCATGAGCATGTTACATTACAGTGGACCTCCCTTAAGGTTATGTAGGCGTCTAACTGTGCTGTATTTCTGCATAAAATTTGTTTGTAGAATTGAGGGGTATTTAAAGTTCGTTTTTTGGTATCGATTATCCCTTTTACTGTATTTTGCATCTCTGATTGAATGAAGATTTCTGTATTTGTAGTGGGGGGCATTTTGCTGTAGTACTCTGCGCATACAAGTTTGTTATGCAGGGTTAAGGCCTGAAACATTAGAATATTAATAAGAAAGTCGTATTTACTCTTCAGTTTCAGTTTTGTCCTAGTAATTTCCATTAGAAAGAAAAAGTCACACAACATTCAATTGTGACTCGATTTCAGCCTTGTTAATATTCCTTGAGGCTAGAGGGTCTTTGCTTGGAATTTCCTCCTCCTTGTTGATATTCTTTGTGGCTAGAGCAATTTTGTATAGATAGGATCGTTGGACTAGTCCAACTGGCGACTGTTTCACATATCAGCTTAGCGATCCAAAGGACCGTTGGACCTTTGTAAAAACCGGATCACTGTCGACTGTTTCACATATCAGCTTAGCGAACCAAAGGACCGTTGTAAAAACCGGACCTGTCCAACGGGAACTATGCAGGCTCCTTGTTGATATTCTATGGGCTAGATTCTTCTCTGGTTTTCATGTTATTAGACCAATGAGTCCAAAAATTGTTTTGGTTCACAGTAGTTTTCATTTCATTTCATTTGTGGCTGACGCCCTCTGACAAAACCGGTAGTCAAAACTAATATTCACGTGATGCCTTTACAAAGTACAATTGATGTCATTTTTTGAGTTTTCAATTAAATCGATGGTACTAAAAGCTTTCTTTACCTGTTTTAGATTTTGTTACAAGGCCCAAGAAAATTTTTCCTGAAGGCAACAAAAGCCCAATAGATATATGACTTCATTCATTCCCACATATGACCATTAACCCAAAATCTTCCCCCAATTCTGTAGAATATGCAGAAATGCAGAATGTATATTTCCTCAAGGAGTTGAATACTTGAATTTGGCTATGAACATTGTCCCCATTCAATGTCTAGATTGTTTCATTTATGTTTCCCAGAAGAATATAAGGTTGAGGTTGTCTAAAATGTTCATCTCAAAGATTAATCTGTTTTGGGTTTTTTTCATACTAAAGAAACTCCATCTTTGTGTAATAAAAAAAACAAGAAGAAAGAAACTCCGTCTTTGGATCAATAATATATGGGTTTTATCATTAATTTGAATAATCCAAATCTATTTCATTTTTTGTTTTTCACTTCTTTATGTTCATTTATTATTTTTTATTGAGAAAATTTCATTTTGATGGATTATTTTTATTTTTCATAAAATTTTAAAAGCACTTCTTATATATATAAAATGCTTTTTAATATATTCTATCAGTATGGAAAATATTAATTTATTATTTTGATGAGTTGTTAAATTAAATTAAAAATTTATTTTTTTGTAAAGAAAAAGTTGACCATCAGATACCCGTGTTAAAAATGAGCATAATATTGTGAGTTTGTGACCCATGAAATGGATCTTTCGAATGAAGTGGCCGATTTCCATTTTGTAAAATTGTCTACCCTCTCATGATCAAGTTTACCACTTTATGCTCACTCATCTTTCCTTTGACCAACTTATTTCTCTGCACTAACTACTTTGTTATTTCTTTTACTTTTTATAAATGGATCATATTTTCTGAGCTTATTAGAGTTAGAATATGTCTCGTAAATTTTAAAAGTATTTTTATACATTTAGAACTACTCTCTCAATATGATTTTCAAAGTTAAAAATTATGTAACGATTTAAAAGTTGTATACATTTAAGTTAATTATTTGTAAAAGATGTACGTTGAATAGTTTAAAATATTTGACAAAAAATATATTAAAATATCTCTTCCCCTCTTATAGGTGTAATCAATGGAGGATTGGCCATCTTAAATTAAAATTAAAAATTAAAATATAACTTTAGGAGATATGTAAATTGAGGTATTGATGCACGAAAGAAGAAAAAATGTATATTTAGCTCTTATATTTTTATATTTATAATTAGATGAACATCCTCGCTAACAATTCTCTATTTCAATATTAGAACTTCAGCTCAACACAATTATATATGATGAGTTGCATTCTTATCAATTAAACCAATAATATTAATTTCTTTCCGCTCATCAACTTGGCTTCAATATAAAGATAGAAATGTTAATGTGGCTTGTAAAGCACATTCTATACCGTTGAAATCGTTAGTAAGAGCACATTAATATTTGAATTCTGAGCACCATTCATTTTGCTCCCCATTTTTATTACTATTCCACAGTTGGTAGTTGATGTTATTATATTCCTTACAACATAATCTACATTATGGTCTTAATTAATAATTACACAATCTTTTCCATTTTATCCCATCCTTGTATTATTTATCACTTTTCTCATAATTATCTCTCCTGACTTTATATACTGACATACACATAAAGTTTTCAAGAATTTCATGTAACATGCTATAATTCGATTAGTTAATTTAATTTTCATAGTTTCTCCGAATTCGTTAACTAAATTTTACACACACACGCAGCACACACATTAGTATCTAGGATCGGTCGGACATGCGGTATGTTAAGAAGTTAGTAGGTTTCAATAAAGCTCGGTTCTCTTTCTCTTTCTCTTTAAAATATTGACAAGAAAAATGTTCTCTCAAGCTGGTTTATGTGTGTGTGTGTGTGTGTGTGTGTGTGTGTTAGGAACAAAATGTAATCTTGTATATTTCTAGACTGAGAAAAAAGTATTAAAGGATTCAAAAATATTGTTGAGTAATGATAACTGGAGTATATATTAATATTATAGATATTGTGTGTATATAAGCGTGTATCAATCAGTTACTTAAGAAAAATAATAATTTTCCTCGTGTTATACTATACTACTAGGCCACATCGTCGTAGGCTAGTACCGGAAAATTAAAATAAGTTCTTTTAATTTCAAGAAATTTTTGAACGTTCAATTATCTAAAAAAATTACATTTCTTACCAAAAAGTTATAGAACATTAATTTTGACGGAGTTGTATTGTCCATGTGCAATGTGAAGATTAATAATTGCATATAATCAAAATGCACAATCATTTTTCGATCAAAAAAAAAAAATGCACAGTAATTTCCCACCATTTTTTTTGAAGTAAACTTCAGTCTGCCTCTACATTATTTTGAAATCATTCGGAATCAAATAACATTTCCAGTCAAACAATGTAATTCAACTTTAAATTAATAATTCATATTAAAAAATGGACAATTAATTAATAAGCTACAAGTGAAAACAAGAGAGTGCTATTGATCAGCTAGCTAGCTAGATAGTATGTATATATCAAGAAAATCTGCAACGTAACGTTCATCATCACAAAAACAAGATCATATATATAGACATTATTGATACAAAAAACAATATGTTCATATGTATAATTACATATTACCGGCAAAAGAAGAGTCTATATAGATCAGGCGCAGTGTTATCTCTATATAGACTAGGGTTTTTTAATATATTAAAAAAACCTAATCTATTAAGTATGAGAGCAATTATGCTTATAAATCACACTTCACTTATTAAATAAGCTACCTAAACAAGCAACCTCGATAAGCAGGAGTCCAATAATCAGGGGCAGTGTTATCTCTGTAAGCCTGAGGAGTCCATGAAATTGGAACTAAACAAAGCCCTCTGCTCTTTAAATCTCTCTTCTCATCTTTTCTCTCCATGTTCCCCCATGTTGTTTCCTGCAATTTATTATTATTCATAAATTAATTCATTCGCGATTTCTTTCAAGGATAAAATAAACGTACGCTAAAATTAAAAGAGTTGAACAAATTCAATTATTAATTAATGTTACCCTGTGAGAGTTGGCCTTCATGTAAGAGTTGCTCAGAAGCTGCAAAATATGTAGCAATGTACGTACATGTAAGACCAAACACATATTACCGATCTATTCAAGAATTTAGTTACATACAGTTTAATTAATACCACTTAGGATCACTAGATAATTAATCACTAAACTAAACTATTCAATATATAGTATATGATTATCACCTGGACTTGTTCTTGTAAGAATTTTATGTACCCAATGGCTTCAAAAAGCACGGATGCGGTATCTGTCTGAAAATAAAAAACAAGAAATTTCATCATTCATCACAATCGAACAAAGTTGATCGAATTTCCTGAAATCTAATTTATAGTTTTTGTCATTGGATGCACGCACACACATATTATTTTGCATCTAATTCTATTTATTGCATCACCATCAGTCATATGACACAAAAACCGTCCTAGTAAATCTAAAGGATAGAGATAGTTGCTTTAAGAAACTTTATAAAAAAGCCTAATAGTCCAAAGTATCGATCCATTTCATATAGAATAAACTGCATTTGTTCAAAAAAAAGAAGAGCACTGAGAATTATTTTCTTTGACAATTATGTGTATTACTATATAAAAAGGAGAAAAGAGGAATGTGATAGCGTGCAATATGTAGTGACCTTTCCAAATGGCGACACAATTTGCTGAAGGGCTGTAATTCTGTCGCCTAGCTTGACTTTTGGTGCTTGCACCTATCAACAACACATACAATGAATAGAAGTTTCTTAACATTATTATACATACACATATAAGCACTTTTTTCAATTATATACATATATTAATTTAATCGCTATGATTTACCTTTGTAGAGGAGGGGTTAGATGATGTAGTGTCCTGCTTTTGTTTCTTCAAAATTGGTTGTGATGAGGGGTCGTGGTCTGTTCTTTTTTTCTTTACTTCAGTGGAGCTCCCTTGTCCTCTTCCATTGCTTGTCCTTGTCTTCATATTATTGCATACAATATTTATCATACAATCAGCTAATATACAGTGACTGAGTGGAAAGGTTCATGTCTCAGTTGGCATATATCTTATAGATGATACTGTGTCGAATATTTAATATAAAATTATTTGATTCATTTGGAGGTATTAATAAGGTAAAAATATTAAATTGCATATAATTATACCATGCTTACATTGTGTCATATGTAGTTACATGGTATTTATGAAAAACTATCAATAGATTACATATTAGATTATCAGTCGTATGATGCAAATTATTTTAGAAAAAAAAATGATTGAAAGAAATATTATAAATTATTTTATTTGATGTCAATTGATCAAATATAATGGGGGCATCATATAGTAGGAAAAAATGGAAAATATGAAACTGTAGTAAATAGAAAGTTTAGAGATATACCTGGACTGTTGATGTGTGGAAAAGGTGCTTCTTGGAGTGATGATCAGCTAGGGTGGTCATAAACGAGGGTGGCCTGAAAGTGGATTTGAGGGCATGAACTCCGATAATTGGGCGACCAATTCTTCCCGTAAAAGATATAACATCAGTCAAATTTCTGGACAAACTGGTAGGCATCATACCATAATGATGATTGTTATTATTAAATCCACCATTTTTATTTTGATACCCCAATAAATCCTCACTTGCTGCATCATGATGATGAAGATGATTTTGTTGCTCAGTCTTCATGTCAGGACTACCATATGAAGATAAACCCCCAAAATGATCCATGCATGAATTCAAATTATTATCATTATTGTGGTTGTGGGTTTGATGATGATGATGAGGAGGAGGATCAAATTGAGTGTTATTATTATTCGTATTATTAATAATATGATGGCTTTTAGGGGGTGCAATGGACCAAGTATTGGTGAATCTTTCACTACTCTCAAGCATGGCTTCATCATCTTTGAAACCATTATTATCATTATTAGTGGTATTTGGATTGAAGGGATATTTGTGATCGAAAGTGGTAGTAGAACAAGTGTTTATTGATGATGAAGAAGAAGAATGATTGTAATCCCAAGTGGTATCGAGTTTCTTCAAGTAGTTGCTGCAGCCTGATGTTGGTTCGTACATGATGCTTTTAGATGACATTTCATCCATCAGGTTGTTCTCTCCCCCTGCTTCTTCCCTATTTTGTACCTCCTCGTTGCTTCCAACTCCCCTAAACACACACACACACACACATTAATGCTCCTTTCAATTTCAATTATATAGATATGTGTGTGTCTGCGGCGCTCGCCAATGAAAACAAAAACTTGCTTGCTGTAATATGCATGATGATCAAAAGCAAAATAATGAAACGAATAATGAAATAATAAATTGAACAATATCATAAAAATATAATTGTATTAGGAATAATATGTATCGGCATATATATATATTCCTTTTTCAATATATCTTTTTAATTAAAAGAGAAATTAAACATTAATAACTTGAAGTTACAAGTGGAATCGAACCTGCAACCTCCCAGGTAAAAAGGAGATGTCATAATATATTGACAAACATGAATAATGAACTTTGCGATGGTGAAGCCATATATATTGCTTAAGGATCTTGAGAATTATATATTATAAGCGCGATGGTACACATATATATGTTAGATGACTTCACCCTAGCCTTGCCTAAATGAAGGAGATGCTTGTGTATAGTAAATGATAATGGAAGAAGGCTAAACCAGCACTATATCATCAAATCAAAGCAGACAAAAAGTGGCTAATTAAACACCCCTACCCTAGCTAACTAAGTGACCCACAACACCGAGGATAGTTACATATATGATAGAGATCATAGAGAGACTTACAATAAGACGTGAGTCCAAAGGTGATTGTCTGAAGAAACTGAAAGATGATGATGAACTTCATCGCAACAAGAGGAGGAATTAGAATCATGGTTTGGAGGTGCATGACTATGAGTAGTGTTCCAAGAAGAAAGTGATGAAGTTGCTTGAACATCCCACCAGTTAATTAATGGAGTCGCACAAGATGCTCCTACTGAATTCCCCCCACCACTTTCTTCATCACCCATCTCTCTCTCTCTCTCTCTCTCTCTCTCTCTCTCTCTCTCTCTCTCTCTCTCTCTCTCTCTCTCTCTCTCTCTCTCTCTCTCTCTATTATTTTCTTCCTTCTAGTGATGGTATATAATGGACCTAGAGCTTGCAACAACAGCATATATATATATATCGTTCTCTCTCCGTGTTTGTGTTTTTCTTTTTCTTAAGATCAAGTAGAGGTTATTTGAAAAATAATTAATTCATAAGGACCTCAGAATCAATTAATTTAAACTAGGGACCATTATTTAAAATTACAATGTTAAGGATCCAAGGTCCTTTAAGCTTGGTTGGTAAATGACATGAAGTGAACATATATAATACCAAGTTTTTTTAAAAAAAAATTGTATAAAAATATAAACTTATACATTAGAAGAAAAATGATCTCTAGTCGTGTTACGTCGCAGAAGTTGTGTTGCATGTGGTGTGACCTATGATATGGTGACTTGTTTCGCAGCCTTATATCTCAGTTTATTAATCCGTGATATATCATTAATGTCACACCTAAAACCGCGACTATAAGCACTTTTGATGTGCAACTAGAGATCATTTTTCATGTAGTAATAGCAGAATCTTATGTAATTATTATTAATAATTTGAAGTAAAAAATATAACTCTAAATATTTTTATTTTGATTTATAGATAGCTTAAATTATTGCTATTTATTTTATTATTCATAAAGCTCTATATATAAATAGAGTTAAGGTTACTATTTGTGATAAGAGTTTTATTGTTATATATATTGAGTAAAGATTATTCTGCCTCTTTTCGTTGGTGCTTCTCCCTCCTTCTTGTTATCCTCCTTCCTCTAGTCTCTCCATATCAATCTAATCTCTTCTAATCCCCTTTCTCTCTTATTCCCTTTAGTTTTCTCTACCTTTCATCCTCAAAAAACCCTAGTAATAATCAAATAGATGATCGTCACTACAAAAAGAACCAGTAAATTAGCCATGGATAGGAATCAAGTGACAAAATTTCATTGGTAAATGCGAAATTCCGTGGCTAATTCATTTAATATTTTTTTTGTATTACTTACAAGAATTCTGATAAAAAATAATCTAGCCCCACCCGACGGAGGTCAATGTAAGGGTTTGAGGATTATATATGGTCTTGATACTATCAATTGCGGTGTTATTTCCTATTAGGATAACCCCACATTGGTAATATTTATGCATCCATTATACTACTAATTACAAAATACATCAAACTTATAATAACCTCATCGTTTGTTTGTGAGAGAAGAGTTGAATAAAAATTGGTGTAGTTGAGCTATATAACAATCGAGAAACACATTAATTTGGAAAAAGAAGGAGGCTGGTGTGTATGTTTGGGAAGAAATGAAATGAGATTACGGGGAATAGTTGCATGGGGAGTGACGTAGGAGGGTATGGTATGGGTTAACTATAGGAATGAATGAATGATAGGGGCAGACAACTAAGTATGCTATATGAGTTTTTCCCACTAACGTTTGTGCGCCATTATTATATTTATAGAAATTCTATATCGTATTGGCCCAACCAATCAATTTGTTTCATTCATACCTTAATTAATCTGGTTCCATGATCGAGCACACGCATATTTTCATGTGTCTGTTCTATCATATATTGCCACATTCCCTACCATTATTAATTAGGGTTTCATTTGAACTTCTCCCATAATACTACTTCATTATTTGAATTGATTCTTGATTGATCAATTGGATCAAACGGAACGATTGAATGAATCTCGTTTGACTTAGTTCATTTCATTTGTGCCAGCTTTGGGAATCATAACATGCATGTTCGCTGATCAGGGGTCAATCTTCATGTTTGAGGATTGTTTAGACTAGCTAGTACGTGCAAAATTTTTTTTTTAATACCACCACCAAGTCTCATAAAGGTAGTATATATGTACTAACAAAATCTGAGGTTACAAATTTGAACTCCAGGAATACAGCAGTGTTAAATATTTGATATTAGAGTTTTGCTGCCCTTGTAGTCTTATGTTTCTCGTCTGGACTTTGATAAATCCTCCGAGTTAAAATAAAGGAAATTTTTTTTAATACCTATAAATTTATCTAAATTTTTTATTATTTTAAAATGTAGAAAATGCATATGTGTGTGTGGGGAACTTTTATTGGTGAACAATTCATAAATAGTACATCTGAATATATTTTTTGCAGCCGGAAGCATCTTCTTACCTTATTGGGCCCTGAAGTGAAACCTTATTCATTTAAAGTTTTTCTTTTAAAAACTCAAACACGCGTATAGTGGAGATCAACAGGAGTTGGGGACTTTATATCAAATTATCAATTGAATAAATCTCATACTATTGGATATGTACCAAGATTATTTTTATTTTTTGCTATCTACTATATATTAAAATAAATGAAAGTTACCCAATTAACCACTATTAGAACAAATTCGAATATTACAAAAAAATTATATTTCGAACCATGGCCGGATAACCTTTTGGAAGCTCTACTAGGATGGCATTAACATTACGATAAAACGAAATTAATTAATTATCACTTTGATTTTGATTCATGGATCATGGAACTCCATATATATTCCATTTAAAAGGGAAAAAGGTTTACTAATTGAGTTTTTTACATTTGATACATTTGAAAAATGGGAATTTTCCCCTTTTTATGAGGACTTCTCCGTTAATTAATTCACAGAAGTGATGCATTTCTTAGAGCGTATTATTCCAATGTATATTGGTCCAAAGTTGAATGTTATGTTGGCAAATGATTTCGTGATGGCTCGTTTTACAAATTGTAAATCCTGGCTAATTTAGAGCCTACCCGAGCGTTTGAAATGGATCCATGATCAAAGTCATAAATATTTTAAAATTTTGAATTAAAATGTAGTGTTGACCTTTTTTGATAAGTTCCAGGCCAGCATATTTAAAAGCCAAATTAACATAAAACAGAATGCAAGTATGACATCCCTCCACAATATTCAATAAAATTGGACTGAAAAGTGAAAAATCTTACCTTCCTCTCTTAGGTGGACATACGTTAGGCCTACTATATTTTGATTAAATAGGCCTACAACAGAAATATTAAGTTTAGATAGGCTAAATAAAAATATATACATCGTTCAAATTCCATATATCATTATTTATAGATATTTAAAAGCCTATAGGAGTACATGTTTTAGAAAGTCTTATCGCTAAAAGACTAGATTTTATCCTTTACATACATTCACCCTTAAATTGTTCTTTTAAAGAATATATATTTCATTTAAACACAACTAAGCCTTTATGTATGAATGAAACAAGAAAAGATTCCATAGAAGTAAATGACTGATATGGCAAAAAAAAAATGACTGATAAATGAAAAGATGGAGCTAATGTAATATGTATGATTGATAAAATGTGAAACTTAGAGTTAAAGTTAAGAGTGTGATAGTATAAATAATTTATATAATTGAATTTTTTCAAACTAAATATAAAGTATAAATTAATAAAAATCTTAGTAGGCCACGCTTGTAGATATTGTAGGAAGCTTTATTAAAAAAGGCTTGACCTGTTTACATAGATAGACCTATTAATAAGCTTGAATATAAGGTTGATCTAATTATTGTTAAATAAACTGAACTAGACGTTAAATAGGTAGAGCCCTAGTAGTTTGACCTATTTCAACCATACATTTCCTCTGCATTGAACATTGGACATTTCTTGAAAGCCTGCTCAGCTAATAATGTATTTTGTATTATATCATGAGTATTTTTGTGTGTGTGTGTATTTGAATAAAAATCCTCACTCGCTCTTGAATTTTGACTAAATTTAAAATCAGAGCATTCAAATTTATTTGATTGATGAAACGAACGGATTGGAGAAAATTAATCAATGATTAAATGAGTAATTCATTCTATGCATTATTGCAATATATTGTTTTGGTTTAATTAATTTCAAGTGAATGCCTTTAAATATTTTAAGTTGTTTGGCCTTGACTTGATAATTATATATGTAGACTCTACCAGGAAGATGCGTTTCAGTTTCTTCAGTAGCTAATTGACCACCACTTAGATGTTCTCAGCCACATATTACATTATATAATCCAATTTCACTTTGTAAATTTAATAATTCCTTTATTTAAAAGTGATCAAAAGCTAGCCATACCAATAATAATAACCAAATAATTAGTACAGATAATTTAATTAATGCCATTAGCTTTTGACGGATAGAAAGTTTGGATGGTGATACCTTGAGAGTAGATAGGTGAGGTGGCTTTATTTTAATTGAAATTGTTGTGAAGATTAATGTTAAAATAACGAGAGCATGAAAAAATTGCCAACAAAAGTTGGTCGATCCAATTAGTAAAGGGGTTTGACTGATAATTATGTGGTTGTGACTTCAAATTTCACCGATGTGAGGACCTTGTTGGTGGGTGATCTATAAACACCTTTGTAAACGCTCTTTTATTGATAATGTGTTGGTATCTTTGCATAAAAAAGAAATTAAAAAATTAAAATCTTAAACCTATGTTACTTTTAGTTAGCTATTTAGACCTAATTTATCTAAGACATTGTTTATCTAAAAGCTACAAATGTGTGATAGACTTATTTTTTATTGATAGGTTATATTTTATTTTTCGTAAAATAATTTTTTATTATAAGCATAATGCATCTTCATCAAAAAATTTGAATCAAAGAATTTAGAATTATAAATAATTAGTTGTTTTTGCTATAATCCAATAATAGTCGAGGACAGTATGCATCCTGTGAATGGATTTTTTTAAACAATTGTTTTTAGTTGAGAAATTAATTCATTAATTTGTACTATTTCGTAAGGAGCTAATTTAAAAGGGTCTTCGTTTTCGGGTAAAGATGCAAATATTGTGAGGCTATCTCTAATCCAACTTTTCAATTATTTACTCATTCTAATTTATATACATTAACTTAATTAATCGATCAACCAAACAGAAACTTAAAATTGTGTCATAAAAAAACTACTTGCATAATGATATGATCTAATAGCGAATGCATGACAAACTTACGTGATAAGCAAATAAAGTACTAAAAGGCAGTGATATATATATATATATATATATATATATATATATATATATATATATATATATATATATATATATATATATATATATATATATATATTATATATATATATATATATATATATATATATATATAGGTTAGTGGAACAAAAAGTTCATTCTAAAAAGGGAAAATTAAATACAAGTCCCTGGTAAGGGACATAATGCTGGAAAAGTCCCAAAAATTGAAAAAATTAAAATAGAGTCCATTGGGACCTCACTTTAATTATTTATAAATGTGTGGGTCCCACACTTAATAATAAAAAAATCCACATTTAATTAAAGTAGAGGAAAGAGAAAAGGTGGGTGAATTTTTTTATTATTAAATGTGGGGCCCACACATTCATAAATTATTAAAGTGAGGTCCCAAGGGACTCTACTTTAATTTTTTCAATTTTGGGGACTTTTCTAGTATTATGTCCCTTACCAGGGACTTGTATTTAATTTTCCCTTCTAAAAATAGGACAAATATTGAAATTTAAAATCAAATTTGACTTCGTTTTCCATGGAAAATCTGGTGGCAGTCCCGTCCAGCAAGTTAAACAAATAAACTCTGAAAACCGCTCAAAGCAAAAATAAAAGATGAGCTAGCTACCTTAATGATCTTTATGTATATACGTTTTTTATTCGATTAAAATTTTTTAATTTAATTAAAATGTAATGTTCATGAGAAAACTTCATATCAAGCATGCATCGTTCACCATTTTGCCTGTTATTATGAAAATATTATTTCATTAAATGGCTCATGATATTTATCACTTATGAGCTAACCAAAGATACTTATATTTTTTTAATTACAAAAGAAAAAGAGTTTAACTCACCCACGATTTAAGAGCAAATCTCTAACTCATAATCTACTAAGTTCTATTCCTGTGT
This sequence comes from Mimosa pudica, assembly GCA_029929735.1. Taxonomy (NCBI): domain Eukaryota; kingdom Viridiplantae; phylum Streptophyta; class Magnoliopsida; order Fabales; family Fabaceae; genus Mimosa; species Mimosa pudica. The sequence continues at coordinate 13,590,713 of JAKELP010000024.1, forward strand.
GATCTAGAGCATGACAAGAAAACCCTTTATTTCTATCCACATAAATAGGTTTTACCTATATTTACTTAGCAGTGGAGATATCTTCTCAAACATTGCGACTAGAATCACAACTAAGTGGTACTCCCAAGAATCAAACACTTGTCAAGATAGTCAAATGTCCAACTCTTTTGCCAATTAAACCTACGGCGGATTGATAATATATTTATATTCTGCTTCAAAGTTGATACTAACAACGAGACAAATCAATTACTTTAGAAAAAAATATATTTGATTTTCTAAGTTTATACGGAGTTACAAAAGCAATTTTCAGTTATTTGACACTCAAAACAATTTTTTGCAAATGGTAATATGATTTTGATAGGGTAAATGTGCAATAATGGGTCCAAACAATTACGCCAGGAGCACATAGGGACAAGAAGTATTTTCAGGTTCAATTCTGGGTCTGAAGAATAAATATTGGTGCAATATAGGGTACGCCGTTAATGTTGACCGACGTTGACCGTTAAACGCTGACGTGACGGGGAAAATAAGATTTTTTGCTGACGTGGCATGCTTATGTGGCAATATTGTTCTGAGTGTGTGGGGCCCACATAATTTAAATTAATAAAAAAATAAAAAAACACCCCCCACCCCCCTTCTTCTTCTTCCTCTTCCCCGACGCCCCCCACCCCCTCCCAACCACCACCACAACCCAATCCACACCCCCTCCGGCCGCCACCACACCCCCACCACATCCAGTCTTCCTCACTCCTCATACCACCATCGCCCTCCCCTCCATTCCCCACACTACCTCGCCCTCCCCCCTCCCCTCCCTCCCACCCTCCATAGCCAACCACACCCCGTCTCTGCCACTCCTCACTGTCCCTCCTTCCGCCGCCGCCACCCCTCACCAGCCAAGAGGAAGATACGAAGCTGTTCGTTGAGGTTGTGTTTTGGAGGCAGCGAAGAGTTGGGGGTTGATAGTGGTTGCAGCGGCAACGTCGAAGGTGGGTGGCCAGCCGTGGGTGATTTGGAGGTGGTGGAGAAGCTTCGGTTGGCGACGGTGAACCGAGGCTGAGGTCGAAGAAGCTGTGGGTTGGGGTTTTTAGTTGGTGGCGCGGTGGAGGAACAATGGTGGTGGACCGGTGAGGGGTACGGCGAAGCGGGTTCAGTGAAGGTGAGCGATGAACTGAGGCGGTGGAGGTGGCGGTGGAAGGCGGTGAAGTGTGACAGACCCGTGGTTGGCCATGGAGGGAGGGAGGGAGGGAGGGAGGGGAGGGGGGAGGGCGAGGTGGTGTGGGGAATGGAGGGGAGGGCGATGGTGGTGTGAGGAGTGAGGAAGACTGGATGTGGTGGGGGTGTGGTGGCGGCCGGAGGGGGTTTGGATTGGGTTGTGGTGGTGGTTGGGAAGGGGTGGGGGGCGTCGGGGAAGAGGAAGAAGAAGGGGGGGGGGGTGGGGGGGGGTGGGGGGTTTTTTTTATTTTTTTATTAATTTTAATTATGTGGGCCCCACACACTCAGAAAAATATTGCCACATAAGCATGTCACGTCAGCAAAAAATCTTATTTTCCCCGCCACGTCAGCGTTTAACGGTCAACGTCGGTCAACATTAACGGCGTACCCTATATTGCACCAATATTTATTCTTCAGACCCAGAATTGAACCCGAAAATACTTGTTGCCCCTATGTGCTCCTGGCGTAATTGTTTGAACCCATTATTGCACCTTTACCCGATTTTGATAATCATTATATGGTTTTCAAAATAAAAATGTATATGCTACCTTTACGCTTATCAACATTAAATTTTACTAACAACACTTTCTTATTAATGATTGTTACGGATAAAAGACTAGAAAAATCCTTTTTAAAGTTAAGGGTTCAAAATGAAAGAAATACTTATACCCTTATTTTTTTATGTGAGCACTACTCACATCTACCATCAGTTCTTAAATATAAGGCCACTTTTTCGAATGATTAGATTGATGATATTGATTAAATTAGTCTTTGGTTATAAGCATAATCGAACACGTAACCTCCCACTTAATGGGAGAGGTCATAAGACTGACCTACAAAGCCCTTGGTGAAAATTTTTTTATATTTAGGAACAAATTGAAATTTGAAAGTGGTCTTATATTTAATAAAGAAGAGAGTGCTTGTTATTGAGCAAATTATCTAACGTAAGGAAATTATTAGCACAAAAGGTCAAAAGGATAATACAATCTTTGGTTCTATAAGTTTGCTTTCAATTTAATTTTGGTTTGTCAATTTTGAAGCAAAAAATTTTAATCTCTATTCTTTCATTTGTTTAAAATGTAATATTCATCATCGCTATGATTTTATATAAGTTGGATCGTTTAGCCCCAAATAGAATCATAATCTTGCACATGAGGGATAACTACAAAATGATGATTAATTTGAGGGTGCAAAAACTATATTAACCTGAAAGTCAATTAAGCGAAAAGGATTAGGTGAATATACGGAAAAAAGTCAATTGAAAATGGAATAAGAAAAATGTTGAGTGGCTAAAACCCAAAAAGATAAGGGGCCCACAAAGCCAGTGAAATGGTGACACTTGTTGTCGTATTTGAAGAGACATGGTTTTATTGAAGTGTTCTTTTTTATTTGAACAAATTTGATTCTCAAAGTTGCTTTGAGAACATCGCACGAGGGATCTTCTATTATATTAAAAGTGGAATTTGAATACGACAGATTCAGATTGTGGGCATTGCACGCCTTACTTTTTCCAAATTTATTAAACATTTCAATTTAAAAATTATAAGAACCACTTTATTTTTTGTAGTTGACACAAATCCAACCCATCACAATTATTCAACTTTAATTTGTTTTATTAATTTATTTACAATAATATGTGGCCACCTTGGTCTCACTTGTCTCCGTTATTAATTAATTCCTTGAATTCTCCATATGGTCTTTGTCAAGTAAAATGGACGCCCAGTTTGGCATGTAAAATATATTCACAAAGTAGATGTTCTATTTTGATACTGAGAAATGTAGGTTAATTTGGTCATAAACTTTTGGTATGGAGGTCGATATTTTTTTTTTCATTTATATCTTTTGAAAAACCTTTATAACCAGCAACTCTTGCGGGAAAAACATGAGTAAATATTATTATAATACTACTAGTATTCCCTCTGGTCTTTATTAAATAAGGTATTAAACTAACAAAAATTTTTGTTCTTATTATAAGACACCAACCATCACATCAATTGTTTTTTTTAACTTTTTTTACTCTAACCTTGTCAATAATTAATTGATATTTAAGGTTCAAAAATTTAAGTCATATCATTTAATGAAAATTAAAATTGAAAAAATGGTAAATTCATGCCTAAATTTAATAATCAAGCTACCAATCTTTGATATGTGAGAAATAGTAGTCGGTGAGGGAGCACTTAAAAAGGTTGTGTAAACCACAATAATTATTTTAGATGAAAGCAAATTGTTTCTTATATTAAAAAAATTTAAGGATTAAAAATACATGTGTTTCCCAAAAGATCACCTAAAATCAGATCTTTCTTTTTCCTACAAAAAATACCCATAAATTTTATTTTAGGATACACATAATTTTCATATCGAGTTTATAAGTCAAACATATGTGACATTTGAACTGAATATGAAAGTTTTTGTGTATTTTAAGTTAAAAAATACTTGGTGATGAGTAATCTTTATTTTCTTAGAAATGAAGGTGTATTTTTAACCTTTAACCCTATTTAAAAACTATATAATATTATAATCATTTGTTTCAGGGATAAGAAAACGCATAAAATAAATAATACAGTCAAAATATACTAAAAAGTAAATTTGAGGATATAAATAAATTTTCATACTTTTATTAGTTTGAATTTTGATAAAAATATACTTTTGGACATCCATTTCCATTATGAATAGATAAGTCCCGCTGAACCTTTAAAAGTTTTTTTACCATGTGAACCTTTTAGATATATGTATAGGGTTTATGAATATACCTATTCATTTTTTAGGTTGACGAATTAATGATTAACGTTGGGGATGTTAAAATTTCTACGACGAAAAATTCGATATTTATTTAATATAATGCCTAGTGTTTAGGGGTTTCAACCACAATGAGTGAAGAAGCTCTTTCACGCAAACGTTTGGAATATATGTTGCTCAGTTATGTTTTTTATTCCACATTTTAGCTACTTCATATTTGAAAAAAATTATCCAAAAAGTATTATTTAAACAAGAAGATAAAGGCTTAAACCTTTTTAGATATAAAGGCACACTAGACAAGAGAAGAAAAGGAGGATGAATATAATAATATTGACTATTAGCTATACTCCATAAGGCAATTTAAATTTTTGTAATTACTCATGTCTCTTAAATTATCAAATAATTCATTTTACTCTTTTACTCACATTTAGGAAAGCAAAATCTGATATCTTCCACCAATTGATATTGGAAACAATCAAAACGTTAAGAAGCCTTAAGCCTTAAGCCTTTTTTTACAACTAATCAGAATCCACTTTTACTAACAATTGATTAGTTTGGTTCCTGAAAATGTATGTCAACACATTAAGAGCAATCTTTGTTAAAACCAGCAACCTCCCTTGCTCCATATAATTATCACAATTGTTTATCCAAAACTTGAAAACCAACAACCGATGCCTTTTTAGAAACAGTGGCAACTAACCAAAGAAAAATACATATATTTACATGTAGTTACTATTAAGTTCGTTAACCTAAATAAAGATGTACATTGTACTCCCTCCGTTCCTAAATATAAGAGCACTTTGACTTTTTTGGAGAATCCTAAGAAAGCAAAATAGGGTAATTAAAAATTGATTTTCCCAAATTTTTTCACTAAACTAGTTTATTTGACTTATGAACTTACATATAATCTAATAATATTTAAAATATATTATAATTAAATTGTTCATTTTGCTTTCTTAGGATTCTCCAAAAAAGTCAAAGTACTCTTATATTTAGGAACGGAGGGAGTACAACCACATCCATTACATTCTCTAGTCAAACCAAACTTTATTATATCATGGGAAAATTATATACTTATAATAGAAATTTGATTATATAAGGGGAAGATTCAAGCACTCACAAAATCCCCAGATCATAAGTTGAAATTATACTGCGATTCAGCTTCCAAATTTAGCCTCTATTGCTAGTATGTTCATGCCACAGTCCAATGTAATTTTAATAATTAAAAAAACTTAAAGGCATACTAGGAAATTTCAACAAAAATACTTGCAAATTAATTATATTTCTAACCCGTATGTTAAAAGTTTTTTTTTACCTGATATGTTAAAAGTTAAAACCATACACAAGAGGCCAAGAGTTCTATGTGTATGTATATATACTAATTACTATAAAGCAAAACCATTGTAGCTACAAGTTATACCTAAAATGCCATCAACTGAGATACAAGGTGTGACTGCAAAAGGCTAAACCTCACCACCAAGCCTGGCACATCGAATAATCCACCGCCCTCCCTGCCGCCGTGTCGCGCCACAAAAGATTAAAAAAAAACATGCTATGGTCAAAACAGCACAAAAGCTCAAATTCATTTGTTAACTGCAGAAGTAACTCCTAGATAATTCTAATCCATGCAGAAAAAGGTCTATGGAAAACTGGAACATATAATCAGCAACAGAGAGATTAGCAAACTCTTCAGATCTTCTGTTGAAGTGTCACGTCAACTATTTTAATAGGGAATTTTGGTTGGTAATGTTCATCTGTATCCACTTCTTCAATTTCCTGAAACAATGTTAGTTAAGAATTTTATATTCAACATCAGTCGTATAATCGCGTGATCAATTGCTCATCTTGCAAGAATTGCTAATAAGATTGAAATGATAAAATTTGAAACAAATGAATTCACCTGAACAACATCCTCTCCCTTGATGACCCGCCCAAACACAATAAGCTTCTCATTTAAGTCAGGTATAGGCGCAGTTGTAATGAAAATATCAAATCCTTTATTTGTATGTTTCCCCATGGAAGTTCCAAGCATGAATGCTTCATGCTTTACACTAGTTAAATGCCAAAATATTTATTGACATAAATTAATCTATTAGTTTAATTAATACATTAACATATCAGCAATATGTGGATGGTTTATGGATATAAAAAAATATCGAATTTAAGACCAAAAAAAAAGGTACCTGGTCGTGTGTTCTCCCCTCACACTCCAATCTATGGTATGTCCTTTCTTTTGATTTTCCCCGGCTTGAATCACAAAGTGCTTGATTACATGATGAAAAGGCATTTCCTTGAAGTGGCCCTTTTGACTGCAAAACCAGAGTAGTGTACATTAAAACCAAAAGCTTATCAGAAGCTTTAGTTGGGTTATTAGTGGGTGAACTACCTCCTCCCCTTCTATTCCTTTTATTATAAGCTTGGTAATTTAGGTTCAGTAGCAATAAGCCCAACAGAATAATACATCTCTAAACTGAACAAGCAATTAAAATTTATTTTTATGAGTAGAAGAGCTGTCCAATAACTAGGCCCATATTATATTGCAACTCCACCTAAATATTCATTTTCAAGTACCAAAAACAACCTGAACACAGTTCTATCCCATTCAGTCGTGAGGGAAATTTGGAAGACTCAGGCATTGCTCTATAGTTGGACAAACCATAGAAACCCACAGGCTTGACAACAACAAAACGTTTTGTTCTTATTCTATAGAAATCGTTTGAACCTGATCAAAAGGCACTGTTTCAAACTAAGAAAACATGCCTGAAACTTGCCCAAAAAAAAAACAGGTTAGAAAGGTCACACCGGAGAATGGAAAATAAATGTGGTGAAGCTTCTAAACTAGATCTACACAGAAAGTGTCAAAAGAAGAAACTATATGCAGACAGAAAAGTTGGAAGGGAAATATACCCTGCAAACAAATAATTCGACTTCACAAGGAGCATTGGATTTACAAATAGCCTTTTCAAGAAGGAACATTTTCCTAGTGGACAAATTTAGTAACACAAAATAAGACCTGGAACAAGAAAATGATGGAAAAATCAAGCACGTAGACTCTTTACAAACATTAACATAGTATCTTGATTCCCCTTCTCTCTGTTACTTCACAACTCAAACCTAACACCTTCCCCTACGCCAGCAACAAAATGAGACGAAGATAAAAGTTTTCAAGTGACAAAACCTAAATCAGGAACATATTCTAAGATTATATCTTGTACAAAGTACAGAGAACATAAATGGGAAGCCTTGAACTTACCATAAGTCAATGAATTCATCAACAACTTCAGGGGAAGTTTCCTTGTAAAGTTCTATTGTTATAGAGCCTTTAGAGGTATTTAAAACCTATTACACGACAGACAATATTAAGCAAGTCAATTTCATATAATAAATTCAAAGAACTAACATTTCAAATGTTTTATCTGAAAATCTAAATCAAAATTGGCCTAACAATTTACAAAAGTAAAAAAGTAATGCAGCCTGGTGAATAAAACTTACAGCATATCCAGGTAGCTCAGATTTTTTTGGGTCCGAAAGAGTCTTTTCAGCCTTCAGAAACAACAGGACAGTAGAAAAGTCAGAATTAACTTATTAACAAAATCCATTCACCCTTGACCTTTATATAATTATAGCACCTGATTTCCATAGGCAAAACCACATACAGTTTATACATTGCATGTGTTGAAAAGGATAGATAAAAGACATAGAAATGGTATTATGAGATGATAGCCAAAGCAAATATAAGAGAAATAAAAAATCTCAAAATCCTCGTAAAATGAATCTTAAGTTTTACCTTAGAGACTACCATTTGATTCTCTGACCGAAATCTCGATCTGATTGTAGGCAAGAGAACAAGTAATTAGAAACATATGATGCATCTCTCAAGTCCAAACTTATGTAAGAAAACAAGGCATGTCGTGTCAAAAATCAATCATCATCATCATCATCATCATCGTCATCATCATCATCATCATCATAAACTATAATTAACATCTCATAAACCATAAATTACCGATGCTTATTCCACATGCATACAGCTAGCAATGTCCATCAATCACCAAATCTAAAGGAAAATGGAATGACTAACCTGGGTTCCCATAGGGAAAAAACATACAAATCATACACTTCTTAAAAGTGACAATATAATTAAACTAAAGGGGAAGTTGCCACAATGCCAGGAAAAATCTAATCAACTGTGAGGAAATAAAGGTGCAATTTTTGGGCATTCCTCTATCTGGCATCACAATCAATCTTAAAGTAACAACCCAAATAAATCTCACTAAATTGAGTTAAACTTTACTGATGAGTTGTAATCACATCTAGTCATTACATCTATTAGATAGGTGCAGTTGCATTCTTTTCTCACATAACAAATCTGCCTTCATAAGTAGAACAAAAGCACTTAACTAACCTGGGAAACCAATGTCCATACACTGTGAACAGCAAAAACGCGATCAAGACCAGAATTAAGCAGTAAAATATGATAGTTGGCACACTTATTTGAGAGGGCCCCTTCTTTCTCTTGCTTTGCTGTAGTAAAGCTTGAGGCTTGATCCTAGCCATTTTCACTTCCAATCCCAATTAATGGGATCAAAAGGCCTATAAAGGTGGGGACAAAATCAAAAAGGAATTATCCCATTATTAATTTCCATAAGAAACATTAAAAAAAGAAACTTTTTTGAATAGCAAACATCAATCAAAAGCTACGGTTTTGAAACTCCTAAATCTGAACAAGTATAGTTTTACTCCCAAGTCAATAACCACCCAAAAAAATAATCATAATCAGACACAAATCAACATTAAACTTATCAATAAACTTACAGTTACATGAGCAAAGATTTCTATCTGCTATTATCGACACATGTATGGAAAAAAAAGGCAATAAAATAGAAAAATGATGATCCCCATGAAGGGATTACGAAAATTGGAGATGATAAACAAAAACCCAGTTGGATTAAAAGCAAAAGAAGCGAAAAGTTTGAGTCTTGGCGAAGAACAGAGGATGTACCTGAAGGCTGAAGAAGAAGAAGAGAAGGGTGGATGAAAGAGTAAGAGAGAGAAGGAAGATAATTGATTGATTAATTAAAGGGAGATGAGAGTTTAATTAGCAGCCACAATTGACGGATGAGGATGAGCAAACAACATCATTCGACTGCTAATTTTCAACGAACGAAGTTTCTAAAGTACAACTCAAAAGCGTGCGTTTGAGTTGTTGGAGAAAAAAAGGTGAAAACAGATGACCAGGTTAATTTTCCTTTTTTAAAATGATAATTATTCCCTCCATCCCAAAATGAAATATAATATTCAAATATGTTATAAAAAAAATATAATAGTATTATTCAAATAATAATTTATTTTTATAGAGGAAATTAAAAAGGTATTAGTTAAATATAATAATTATGTTGTAAATTTGATTTGTTTTCTAATTAGACCTTTCCTAACAACTATGTGTCTGAAAAAGAAAATGAGAGAGAATGTGATATAAAATATGCTAATAAAGATGAAAGAGAATGCATTTGAAAAGATAAATATTGGGAAAATTGGAAAAATGCAATCAATGCTTAGACAAACCTAAAATGAAGTTTATATTTTGGGACACACGGTTGTAGATAATAAGTAAGCAAGGGATAGAGGGTGAGTATTAATTTATGAGTGGTTAGTATGTTTAGATAATATCTTATTATTTTAATAAACTCAATTAACATTCTTAATTTAATTAACTTATTAAAGTTAGATAAACAATACCTACATTTAAGAACAAAAGGAGTAGTTTTGAAAAAAAAAAGTTATGAAGGGCCTTGTAGCCCAGGGGTACTCCCCTGTAAGTGGAAGGTTGCGGTTTCATTCCCGCTTGTAACCTCAAGCTAGTAGTGTTTGCCCCTTTAAATAAAAAAAGTTAGAAAAACAATTTGTAAACAGCTTATTTAGCATATTTAGAATAGAATTTCATAAAAAAAGTCAATTGAATCATGTATGTATTTAAGATATAAAAATGTACAAACCCCCTCAAGTTTGGCCATTTATTTTATTTAGGTAAAGGGCTAAAATACACAAGAAGTTTTCCTCTAGGACCAACCAGAATCAAGAAGCTTTTTTTGACCTTAAATACCCAAAAAGTTTTATCTGAGAACTTACCATACTTGGGAAGTTGTTTCGGACCATAAATATTCAGGAAGTTTTGCACGAAGAGCTACTAGACTCAAGTATATGTTAAAATTTTGTAAGCCTGCTAAGTCCTCCGGTAAAACTTCCAGGGCATTTAAAATTGGAAAAAACTTTCTGAGTTTGGTAGGTCCTCAGGTAAAACTTGTTAGGTATTTAAAAGCTTAACCTAAACTTCCGGGGCAATTAAGGTAAAAAAAAACTTCCTGGATTTGATTGGTCTCTCAAGGAAAACTTCCTGCGCATTTCATTGGAGCTACTTAGCTTTCCATTTTAACTAAAGCAACTGAAAATAACATTATTGATTAAGAACTTTTTTGTTATCGAGTGATTAAGAACTTTTATCAGGAAGATACAAGGTCGCATTTAACACAAGGTCGCATTTAACACACTTTCACTCTTAATGTAGTACTCCTATATACTTTGCCGCGCAATTGACACAACAAACTAGTCACTGCATTTAGGACCGGAAAGTATCTTTTTCAAAACAATTAAATGGCAATACTTGAGATATCCTTTAAAGTTTAGAAAGAATAATTTGATCCAATAATTTATTCAAGCAATAATGTCATTTATAGTCAATTTTAAAAGACGAGATCGTTTTCAGAAAAAAAGGTTGACAGGCATGGGTAGATAAAATGTTTTAGTTTAAAAGAAAAAGTTCTCTTTCATGCTTGATACAACAATAAATGGCATGTCCCAGACAGGAATATTCATGCCACCTTCTATATTTGATATTCATTCTACATAAACCACAAATAGAAACAAAAATTGTGAACCCACCTAGTCCCTCCACTCATCTTCTGTATAACGGTTAAATATTATATATATATATATATATATATATATATATATATATATATATATATATATAAATATGTATAATTATTTATATATAATTATTATATTACATGTAAAGAGATCAAAAGGTTACAGAAAAGCAGCACTTGCATTAGGAAATATCAGATTCCTGATAAAGATTAGTGGTGTGCTGAGAAATCTATATCTATATATAAGCTATGTAATAACGTGTTGAGGAAGTAAGCAAAGAGTTGGATCAGGCGTCAGAAGCACAATCAAAGCTTTTGTTTGAAGAGGATTGAGCATATTCTTTGTTGGAGGAATATATTGTTGATGATGACAATGATCCACCCACATTAGTACCACAACTGCTTCTATATGACATCCTTTCAAGTTGCCTTCTCTTTGACCTATGCTTGATTTCCTCCTCTTTCTCATCCACAAATGTCAGGAAAGTCTTGAGGCGTGACGACATTGAGCTCTGGCTTGAAGGCTCGATTTCGTCGGCGTAGTGCTTCGAGTACTGTCTCATTGTCTGTATGAGATAAATGAGGAGAGCGAGCAAGCAAGCGAGTCCACATATCAAATAGAGACCCCAGAAGGATTTAAGGTCAAGTCTGTCCACTTCAAGCTTAGCACCTTGTGCAAGACATGCACTATTCAAAAGCCATTTGTCATGTATCCTTTGAAGGTCTCCATTCTCTGCCAGTTCTAGAAGAGCTGTAGAAAGGTCAACTGCTAAAGGAGAGTCTCTAGGAAAGGCCTGAAGGAAAAAAAATACACAACAATTCATATTAGCAATCTTAAAGGAGAGTCTCTAGTAAATCGATTCAGAAACAGCCTCTACTGATTCAATGACATATCCATTCAAAAAACAAACAAACATGGATAATGTTCAAAATCAGGCTTTCTCAAGATATCAAAGTGTTTTTGCTACTTGAAAATTGAATGCTATGCAATAATAAGAGCTATGTAAACTTGAATGCTATGACTGTATTGCTCTCTGATTCTACTGAGAATGAGTGCTATAGATTATAGGATTTACAGAGTTAGGGGGTAATGGCATGAACTGCAGAACATAACAAGAACCAAAAGAATAGTTGTCTAGTGAAATAAAAATGCAAGCAAAAGATAGAATCCTAAGCATTACAAGTAGACCAATAGTGTATAGATACTTACAAATCCCCAACCATTTCGCGTGAACTCTTGACCAACAATAGTAAAATCGCATCTGCTTGAAAGGAAGAGCTCGACGTAAGCACGCTCATCAACATATGCAGCAATGCCACCTTTTTCAGGACCGGCTTTTAATGCTTTAGCAGTCTCATCTCCCGTTGTCATAGGAATGAGTCTTGATTCATGAATGCCAAGTTCCTCAACTAAATAATTGCGAGCGAAAGAACCTTGCATGTAGCCAATAGGTGCTTTAATGTTTACTAAACTTTCAACGCCTTTAATGGGGGAAGAAAGCTGTTGTACTGTGAGGATTGATGTAAGGCTTGCTGTGTAACTTGAGTTAATTATGAGAACAACAAATAGCCATATAAGTAACACAAAGCGACCAAGTGTGCTCACTGTATTTTCCCCTACATAGTCAATAGAAGTATAACTTGGTAAGTCAGAATAGATATTATTATTCGGAGCATGGCAATCGAAAATACGAAGATCCAGCACTTACTGTGAGCAAAGAACATGGTTGAAAAGCTAAACCTGTCAAATAAAACATAAATATAAGTTATGGATGCATCATGTGCTTAACTGAATCAAAAAGTACAAATTGTAACATAGCATCATTCTATGGATTAACAATTTTCAGATATGGTCTATAGAATTGAGAGAGTAAGACACGTATGTCCTCACCATAAAATTGTCACAAATTGCTTTTTGGGGGGTCCTCGAAATTCATCATTATGCCTATGTTCCAAGATCCAAACAACAGCTCCCACAACTAAGAAGAAGATTGCGGTGACAATCCACATCATCGGTGTAAATGGCCTCAAAAAAGCCCATTCATTGGATTCTACCTTCTTAACAGGTGCTACAACTACTAGACCAGACTCAATAAATGGCTGAGTAAAATCAACCATTCTTGTCCTATCTGTTGTAATTGTAATGTCACCCACTGCAGCATCAAAGACCTGCAAGGGAAGAAGTAAAGAAGTCAGTTTCATAGGACAATATTTACAAAGCATTGAACTTGAAAGGCAAATAGCGATGGATGCTTACACCAGCTGTGATCATACGAACAAGCTCGGTGTTACTTGGATTTTTGTGACCATCCCCAAATGGAACAAACTTATAGGGAACAGCATAGGGCAGTAAGTTCACCGCAGCAAGGAACACATCAATGCAGAATCCCTTGAACATGTCGGTGCCTTGAACTTGTGAGACAAATGGTCTATAACTTACCCTTCTTGGCACTCCAACTCTTAAGTTCCTTCCATTGTTTGGAAATACCCAACCACGAGGCTTCTGAGTTGTTTCTCCAGGCCAGATCACGGGGAGTAGCTTTCGATTAGCGCTGGAACGATTGGCTGGTTTTGAATAAAGTACTTCTGGAGGATCAACAGATAATCCAGAGTGATTAGACCAATAACCAATCCTCCTTGCACCTGTCCCTATCACATTGATGATTTCATATGATGGATTCATAGGATTCCCATAAGGTGCATACTTGATTGGACCTGTTACACCAGTCATGTTAACCCCATAAACACTTGCACGCAACAGATTTCCTTGGTCAAAGATTTTCACTGCATCAAGATGCAAGCTGTCTCCATGTAGTTGAGATAACTTTGTATCAGATGAAAACGTGATCCGGTTTCCTTGTTTGAAAAATGAATCTAGTGCATGAGCAAAAATGTAAACGCTATCATATGCATAGAGACCAAAAGTGTTTAATCCTAGTGGACTATCAGTGGCCATCCCCCTAGTCAGGTTTTTCCACCTAGAAAAAAACTTTCTTTTGAGCTCAGAATCAGGCGTATGCACACGCATTGTAAGAACTCCTTGAATTTCATCTATTTGATCTGAAGGGATGGGATTCTCAGAGTCCAAAAGAGTACTGAGAAAGCTGGTGGCTATCCAGACATATCCAGTGTTCATCATCCCAAGATATTTTGCCAAATTAAACACCTTGGGGCCCCATTCAGCATTAGTGTGAAGAATTATAATCCGAGATTCAGCAAGAGCAACCTGAACAAGCACATCAGTAATCTCCTCACTAGTTGCTTCAGGGCTTATTGCTGCTTTATATGAGAGTCTACAACGTCTCTCTGCAAGCTTATCACCTAAAGAACCAATTCCATTCCTCCCATGGTCATCATCAGCATAAATTGCAATAACCTCTCTCCACCCATGGAAGTCTACAAGCTCAGCAATTGCAGCCATCTGATAAACATCACTAGGTGCAGTTCTAACAAAGAATGGGAATTGAAGTGAAGAAAGCGTAGGGTCCGTCGCTGAAAACGAAAGGAGCGGAACTTGGAGCTCGTTTGCAACATGAGCTATGACATGAGCTGTTACAGATGTCTGGGGACCAATTATAGCCAGTGTTTGTTGTGCCATGAGCTGCAAGACTGTTATGCATTGGTAGTTTATTAAATGACAAAGAACTAGCTATAATCTGAAAGAGTTGAAGAACTTGAAGTGCAAATATGAACCTACTAAATATGGTGATATTTTAAAGGACCTACCCTCAGAAATGCTCAGAAAACCTCTGTACTTGGAGTCCTCTTGCATTGAGACTCTCAGCTTAGTTTTTCCAAGAATTGAAGGATCAGAATTTATATCTGCAACTGCTGCTTCAATAGCTACTTTTACAATTTTACCTACAGTGGAATTAAAAGAGAAAAGTGCTCCAATATTTACAGCTTCAGGTATTGCTGAAATATTCAAGCCAGCCCCAGATGAAGAAAGCCCATTAGAGAGGACCATCAACATCAAAAGCCAAACTTTAATCATGGTTGGAAGCTGCAAAAGCTCAAGCCAATAGTTTACCAACCTGCTCAGCAAAACAGAAGATTAAAACGTTAAAAAAATATTCTGGATTCCCCCCTCCCCACCATGTTCCAAAGGAAAAAATGAAAAATAAAATACACACACGTACAAACACAAACACAAGCATAAAGGTTTAGATATAGACCCTTCATACTTCACAGCACAAACAAAGTTATAAAAGCTTAAAAAGTTAAAAGCAAAAGGTTTCCTCAACAGACACAAAGAACATCTCATGCACACCACTAAAAGACTAAAAGGAATCAAGTTATAAAGTTTAGCCCCTAAAAGCAAAGATAGCTGCAGCCTGCAGATACTGAAGTTAACAACTCAGTATTTTTTAAAAAAAAATAAAAAACTTCACTACTACATACAAGTAGATTCAGTATATCCAATAAAATTCAACAGAAAACTAACCCCAAAAGTTTGAAGCAAATTCTGGGATCAACTCCAACCAGAGAAACACCATGAACACTCAGGAAATTCTGGGAAAATAAGAAAATGGAAGTAATTAGATAGATAAGAGAAAAATAAAAAGAGTTAGTGAATAAATAAAGTATCTTTAGTGATTAAGAGAGCATCCATTACTCATAATATATGCCAGCATATGTTCTTGGCTTTAGTTCTTGTTGTTCTTCCTTTGCTTGTGAATAGATAAATGAAAAAGTTACTATGGTTTTGGCAACTATGACTTTTGGGTTTAATGTGACCTCCTTTGAGGAGAGGAATATACTGACAAGTCACAAAAAAATCTGAAAGCAAAAAATGATGGTAGTGAATGTACATACAGTAGAAACAAGAGGAACAGCTAGTATAAAAAGGATGATATGAAGAAGGACAATTAGTAAGAGAAGGACATCATTGGTTATTGGACGGGATTAGATTATCATTCAATGACGTGTGATTTGTGTAGAAATAGTTTGCAGAATCTAGCTTGACCATGGCCCAGCATGCCACTAAGGCACTAACTGAGATGGTTACTGCCAACTTCCCAGATATAATATTTTATTATGTGGTGCGTGTCTTTTTTAAGAAAAATATTAGAGGGGATGCTGAAAAAGAAAAAAAAAATTAATACAGAAGTGTATGATACGTTGATACTAGTATGTTTCCAGCCCAAAATAATACGTTGACGTTGACATTTGGAACTTAATAAATAATAGGAGCACCACGTTTTGTAAATCTATAAGTCAGAGGGGTGCAATAATTACATTGTTGCACTTAAAACGGAAAGTTGTTTACCCATGCATAAAACAATTCAGAATAGTAAGGAAAAAGTCTCATTTGACTTGACACGTGAGTGACGATATTGTGTATCATTTTCATAGGTGGTAAATTGATCGAGCTACTTTTAATGGCAAAATAGGAAGGATCCTTCAAAGCCTATTCCTCGAGAATTAGTATAGACAAGAGGAATTTTAAACTTGAAATTAAATTTTATAATATAATCATATTAATTAGAACAGAGAATGGAGTTTTGAAAAGGTAATTAGAATGCACGCAATTGGATGGGTATTTTTAGTCCTTGCTCTTGGTTTTAATTAGTTGGCAATAATTGAACATTCTTGGAGATGGAATCTTGGAGATGGCAAAATTGGATGAGACATGCCAACAACTTATTAAAACGGTGAAATTTTTAATTATTTGACAAAAAAGAGCATGTGTTTATCATGATGCTCTTGCACTTGTAAGAATAGATTCAATGAATAATGGGTTAATTATTATGCATTTAGACTATGAATGAACCTAATTCCTTTCTTTTAATAATCTTGTTACAAAAAAAGTGAGAATTTAAAACAGCTAGAAAGCAAATTAAAGTTGATCGTCTTAGATAAAAGAGAAGCAAAAAACAGAGAGAGGTCGACACTAAGATAGAAATGTAACTAAATGCAGTGTAATGTCTGTTGTTGAGGGTGTAGCGTAAAGACCTTCACCAGATCTTGTAGTAGATCTATGTGATTCAATACATCTAGGAGAACAACCTAGCAATATTTGGTACGAAGAGTGACTCGACTCATAGAGAGGAGTGAAACTCAACTACCCATCGTCTTGTGGGTTTAGTGGCGAGGGGATTGGACTCAGTGTCTGATTGTCCACCTTGACAAAAGTTCGATCCCTTGGAGTGACACTTTGTTGTGTCTCCATCGCGGTGCTTGAGGAGACATATCCGGAGCAAAGGTTGCCTACCGTAAAATCAATATCTAGCATGATATCCCAATTTAAGCTACGACGCTCTGAGTTGGGTCAAACGTTAGTTTCTCTGTCCTTGGATTGTGGGTGAGCCTCCCTTTCCTAAAAAATTGATTACCGAAAAAAAACGCTCAACTTGTGGGCCAATGATCTGGTATCTAAGTGTTCTTTCACTGTAATATTGCATTATCACCGACCAGATTAATAAAATGTTGGTTGCATGGTTACGGTTTTTCTACTTAAATACTACACCAAAAAAATTTTATTACCAATATGCTATAGCAAAAAAAATAATTACCAAGATACTACAAAATAGAGAAGTCGTTCTTACCAAGAACGACTAAAGTCGTTCTTGCCAAGAACGACTTTAGAAGTCGTTCTCGAGAAGAACGACTTTCGTTGTTCCCAATAACAGCTCGCTTCCCAGTAACATTTTCAGATGAATTACATCATATATGAACACACATACCATGCTACTTCCTCCGGATCTAAATATAAGACCTAACTGATTTTTTAGAAAAATTAAGGAAGCAAAATAAGTCATTTGACTATGATATATTTGATATATTTTTATAGTGCCTATTAATTTATAGGTCAAATAAACTAATTTAAGTGAAAAATATAGGTAAATCAACTTATAAGGAATTTATTTTGCTTATTTAACCTCAATAATAAAAATAAAAATGGAGACGATATAAGTTTAATATGTTTAATTCTAATTAAGCTACATAAATAATATATGAGATAGTTTGAAACCTACATAAATAATACTTCCTCCGGTCCTAAATATAGAACTTGTTGACTTTTTTGAAAAATCCTAAAAAAAGCAAAATAAGTTAATTATAAATTGATTTACCTAATTTTTTTCTCTTACACTAGTTTATTTTACCTATAAGCTAATGGATAATCTAAAAAGATATCAAATATGTCATGATTTAATAACTTATTTTGCAACCTTAATCTCTCAAAAAAAAAGTCAATTAGGTCTTATATTTAGGACCAGAGGTAGTATATGAGATAGTTTGAGGTTAAATAATACTACCTCCGATTCTAAATATAAGACTTATTTGACATTTTTAGAAAATACTAAAAAAGAAAAATAAATTTCTTATAAGTTGATTTACCTATATTTTTCACTTAAATTTTTTTATTTGACCTATAAACTAATAGACACTAAAAATATATCATAGTCAAATGACTTATTTTGCTTCCTTAATTTTTCCAAAAAAGTCAGTTAGGTCTTATATTTAGATCCGGAGGAAGTAGCATGGTATGTGTGTGCATATATGATGTAATTCATCTGAAAATGTTACTGGGAAACGAGCTGTTATTGGGAACAACGAAAGTCGTTCTTCCCGAGAACGACTTCTAAAGTCGTTCTTGGCAAGAACGACTTTAGAAGTGGTTCTTGGTAAGAACGACTTCTCTATTTTATAGTATCTTGGTAATTATTTTTTTTGCTATAGCATATTGGTAATAAATTTTTGTTGCTGTAGTATTTAAGTAGAAAAACCCATGGTTACGGTTGGATTTTTTTTATTTTTTAATGAAGAAAAGGGAAGAGAATAAAAAAATTATTAAAAAAGAAAGAGCATAAAAGAAAATGGTGGGAAAGCTAGGGAAGCTAGATAGAGTGAATGAGTCATATAGAGTACTTGAAAAAGATGCGGAACGCGTGGTGTAGTAGAAGTGAATAGTACTTGCCTAGTTGGAGAGACGGCGAGAGATGAAAGTAACAGTAATGCGTCTTGGTTGTTGAAATTGAAAGCACTCATTTGTCACGTGAGACATGGTTTTAACTTTTAAGTCCTCTTTCATCTTGGACGCCAGCACATAAATACTAAATTTCAATAGTGCCTCCCTCCCTCTGATTTTTCATTGTATAATGAAGATTTTATGATTATTATCTTTTAATATTAGTATATGCAAGCATATGTTGTTTTGGAAATCAAACTTTCAGGTTTTTTTTTTTTGACCTTAAACTTTCAGGTTCATGTTATTCAAAAAATTCTTTCAGTTGGGTGTGCCCATTCCTATCAATATAACACTGAGCAGGCCCTCCCATTTGTTTATACTCCATTAGTTTAGAATTAGATAAAATAAATTGTAGAAGATTAGAGATATAACTATTTTAAAGGGTCTTATTTAACTTCTTAAATCTCTTAAAAGTTCAAGTAGGTCTTACCACGCAGTTCCTAGCTATTTAACTCCTTTAAATAATTTGGTAAAATTAAGTCTAGTAGATAAATTAGTTCATGTGATATATTTTAACTAAAACACACCATCCTATTTAACTATCTTCATATCCCACTAACTTAAGTATTGACAAGGGAGCATTAATATGGCCATTTTACAAAAAAAGGGGGGGGGGGGGATTGACTGAAATTAAACATATCCTATATTTAAATTAAAATCAACTATTTGATTCAAATAGTTTCTACATGGCAAGGAATACTTTATAGATACTTTAAAAATTTAAATGATGAGTTACATGCTATTGTCTGCTCAAAACCAAACACATCCTCTTCAGGCTAACGAAAACTAAAATCAATTTATGATTAATCATCCGATCCCAAGTTTAGGTTTTGTTGTGCACTTTATAAGGTATAGTTATAAGTCAAGTAGCGTTGAATATGTAAAAGTAAAAAATTCCTTTTGAGATATATTAGAATTAGAAATAAATGAAATAAGAGAATAGATCCATACAAGAAACTGCCGTTAAATCAACAAAAACTGAAGATCTATTGACATATATCTTATATATTTTTTTAATTTTCATGGAAAAAGTGGCTACATTAGTTGAACAAGTCACGGGAAAAAAGGGAGAAAATAAGAGAAAGTTACAATAAAAAAATTGGATTGATTGATTGGTTTATTTAAAAGAGATAGGTTGCATAACACACACGCAAACAATGGCAATGCAAGTGGATGCAACGGCAGAGAACAGGAATGAAGGACGAACGTTGAACTATTTTGGACACTTCTCTTGATATTAAAATTGACATCTTACCCTGTCCTGCTGTTCAAATTATTTCATTCACGATTTATTGTTGCATGCCCCCCTCAATATCTCTTTCAATTAATATTGGTTTTATATTATCAAACCCCCCATCTATTATTCACATACATTAAAACTTTGTGCATGTGTGTGAATTCTTCACATTCCACAATTGTTTTGTAAAGAAAAAGACGTAAATTAATTGATATATGTATGTGATTCTTTTCATGCTCACTATGTAATTGTTTTCACGCTCACTCACAGGGATCGCCTTGAGTTCATGATCTTCATAAATAATACTTTGCATAGTTTATCTAGGACCACTTAAAAAACAATGTATAAACATTTATCGTTTATTAGTTTATTAAATGCTTTGAAGTGAGGTAGAATATATCTTCAATTCATTCAGCTGTTTTTCTGGTTTGTATACACAAATAGAATATAACTGAAAAAAATTTATTCATTGAAGACGATAGAGAACTTATTAAATAGAGAAGTTAATCAAATATATACTGTTTACTTATCTTTGATGAAATTCTTATTGAAATTTTCATTTTGTCAAAATAATAAGTACGTGTCTTTATTAAATGAAGTTTAGGTAAATTAGGATGAAAAATTTTGTGATCACGAGATTTTTCAGTAATTGTTTATTGGGCAAAGGTGCAAAAATAGTCACCGTAAATTTAAAAATGGGCAACTATAACTCTGGTAAATTGAAGGGGGCAAAATTGTACAATGTAAACTAAAATGGGGCAAAACCATACATTATAAACCAAAATGAGGCAAAAGTAACCTCTCTGTTAGGCCGAGTTAAACAGACATTTTCCAGACGTGAGCTCCACCATCAGTAAATGACATATCAATTCCAAAATCTAATATGTGAAAGCTAAAATGCATCCAGTTGAACCTAAATCACTAAAAACGAACTCTAAACCCCCAAATAATTTCGATAAGAAACCAAATAGAACCCCAAATCATATGAAATTCACCTTACGTCTACGTAATCATCTGAAAAAATAAAGTCTCATCAAAAAATTAAAGTCTCATCAACATATTGCACCCTTAAATGTATGACACATCAGTTACTGATGGTGGGGCCACGTCTGGAAAACGTACGATTAAATTTACGATGACTATTTTTACACATTTGCCCAATTTCGCCTTATTTTGATTTACAGTGTACAGTTTTGCCCCATTCCAATTTACCAGAGTTATAGTTGCTCATTTTTAAATTTATGATGGCTATTTTTGCACCTTTACCCCTGTTTATTATCATTATAATCATTATTATTTACTACGGTACTTGCTAATTCCAAATATTACTGGACACTTGCGGCCTACTTGAGGTGATTTCTGGCCCATCTAGGTTGTTGCAAACCTTTGCTGGACCTGAGTATGTCTGATCAACGTGACAGTGGCACGTGACTTAAACAACTAGTACTTCAATAATTTATTAAGCCATTATTAAGTTGAATTTTATACACGTCATTAATATATATTTATATATTACTTTGATGTGAAATATTTGTCAGCAATAGGAACCAACTCCTAGAAATTAGATCACTAGGATAACGATATCCTTCAAAAATAAGTTATTGGAATGTCAGTAATAAATCCTTAATTAAATCACCAAATACTGGCAAAGTGGCAATATATAGTAAAAGAGGTAACAACAGTTTGCATACAATTAAGTGTTTTAGACATCAATCATGACACATTTAAAAAAAAATCAAAAGAGATGGCATAACTATTTTTTTATATATTTTTTAAATTTTCATAATTTTTTATGCATTAGGTGCTCAATTTAAATACACATGATGTTACAATACTGAAGTGAACCACAAGGACCACTTGGCCACATACATTCTTCTATAGTTAACACTGAGAAGAATCATTTTCATAATGTCCACTACTATCAATATTGGAGGCATCCACTAATGACAGATCTTCATGCACTACCTTTCTGCTTCTCTTAGGCTTGGTACAAGTCTTTGCTTCATCTTCCTTTTCATTGACAAAGGAAATGAATGATCGGAGTCGAGCTGAGTTGGACGTACCGGCGAGGTTGTCGCCGGAGTGGCGGCTGAAACGGTAGGCCATGCTAATGACATAACAAAGGAGGGCTATAAAGCAGGCAATGCCACAGAGGAGGAAGAGACCCCAGAAGCTCTTAAGCTCTAATCTGTCTATGCCTTGCTTTGAGCCTTCTGAACTGCATGCACTTCTTGAAAGCCATTTGTCATGTATTCTCTGAAGATCACCATTCTCTGATAGTTTCAATATTGCTGTTGACATGTCTATTGCCAAAGGAGAGTCTCTTGGAAATGCCTGAAATATATCAGTTAATGTGCATAATGAATTGACTTAATTTTTATTCCATCTGTTCCTAAACATAAAAGCTAGTTAACTTTTTTTTCAGAATTCTAAGAAAATGAAATGAACTACTTAATCATTATATATTTTGTATATTATTAGATCACATGTTAGTTTTTAAGTCAAATACACTAGTTTAGAGAGAAAAATTTAGGAAAATCAATTTTTAATTACCTTATTTAGATTTTTTATGATTCTCCGAAAAAGTCAATTAACTCTTATACTCCCTCCAGTCCTAAATATAGGACCTAGATGACTTTTTTGAAAAATCCTAGAAAAAAGCAAAATAAGTTAATTATAAATTGATTTACCTAATTTTTTTCCCTTAAACTAGTTTATTTTACTTATAAACTAATGGATAATCTAAAAATATATTACATATGTCATGATTTAATAGACTATTTTGCAACCTTAACTTCTCCAAAAAAAAGTTATCTAGGTCCTATATTTAGGACCGGAGGTAGTATTTAGTAACGGATGTAGTACTCCACATTGATGCAATGACAAAGTTATATGCGTACACCTTATTTTATCTCATGTCATGAAATGCTCTTGATCATATGGTTATGGCAAGGGGTACTTCTAATTAGGACTTGTTTGGAATGACAATTGAAGCTTTAGCGGATAAATATGTGAGGATTTTTGTCTCAACTTACGTGAATGTTCACATAGCTTCAAACAAACCAAGTCTTGCATTACTTTGTATGGTGAGATTCCATAAGTTTTTGGTGCTTGTTTAGGGATACTTATCATTAGTATGTTTGTACACAAAAGTAGAGACAAAACCTATATCACATACGTAAGTTATACTCCATTTGCCATCCCAAACAAACAAATGCTTAGATAATGATTTCATATGCCTTATTAAGGTTTTGGGATAATATGTGACAATGTCAAAAGTTGGATGAAGAACAAAAGAAGAGAGAAGAAAGGGACTTACAAAGCCCCAGCCCATTTTGGTGAACTCTTGACCAACGATTCCAAATTCACATCTAGTTGCAAGAAAGAGCTCCATGTAAGCACGTTCATCAATGATAGCAGCAACACCACCATTGGCAGGTCCATCCTTCAAGGCCTTCTCATACTCAGAAGGAGAATTCAAGGCAACAAGTCTGGATTTCATGATGTTGAGTTCCTCAGTGAGGTAGTTTTCTGCAAATGATCCTCTCAGATAGCCAATCAGCTCTTTGCTTGTCACTAAGCTTTCAATGCCTTTCACAGGTGAAGAAAGTTGTTCCACTGTGAGAATTGATGTCAGGCTTGCTATGTAGCTGGAGTTCAGTATCAGCACCACAAATAGCCATATTATCAGCACCAAGCGACCCAAAGTGCTCAAAGTTCTCTCTCCTGCAAAGAGTTTATGAGATTATATATCCAAAATATGAGGTTTAAAGAGGTCACTACTGACATGTATTACACTTCACTGCTAAAAAAACATGCACATCCAGTTCTATTTATAAATTACTTCCCACATGTTTTACCAGATCTAAGAAAAACCTTAAACATCATTAATTTTGACGTGAAAAGTTAGCAACTTTTCAATTTGACCTCTATTAAATAAACACCATACCTCATGAGAACAAAGTCTACGCAATAATAAATGAATGGTAAAATTGTACATTCAAGTGAAAAATTCAATGATGTGACTTATAAATTGGACAAATTTCGTTTTTTCTCTGCCTTATATAAATAGGACCAAAGTAGTATTAGCAAATGAGAAGGGATTATCACCACAAGAAGTTTGTGTGCTTTATTTTGTTTAAAACTTGAAACGAAACTGTACTCTATCACTTACTATGTGCAAAAAACAGGGTTGAGAAGCTAAACCTGCAAAGAGAAAAACTTCAAATGTCAGCAAAAAGGTATATGGTTTATGGTGTGTGTGTAATAAACAGCTTACACATTATATTTAAGGGTTTTGTAAACCAAAACTTTAGCTTCAACAGTTTAATCTTCCTCACCATATTATGGTCACAAACTGTCTTCTAGGAGGACCTCTAAAATCATCATTGACTCTCCGTTCTAAAATCCAAACAACTGCTCCCACAATAAAGAAGGACATTCCAGTCACAAACCACATCATTGGAGTAAATGGTCTCAGGAAAGCCCAAGCATTAGAGTTTGACTTTCTAATAGGAGCCACAACAACTAGCCCAGACTCAATATATGGCTGTGTGAAATCCACTATCTTTGTTCTGTTTGTGGTAATTGTAATATCACCCACAACAGCATCAAACTCCTGCACATGTAAAGACAACTTCTCAAGATACTACAGATCTTATTTAACACATAAAGATGATGTTAAAGCAAACAGATTGAGTTCCTTTTTGGTTTAGTTTTGGAAAATATATTTTGTGCTGTATGAAATAAACGTGTGAGACAAGTTTTGTCCCATAAAGCACAAGAGCACATTTTTTAGGCTGATCCAAATCATGCATGGTTTTTACTTACACTGGCTGTGATTTTGTGCAGAAGTTCTGAGTTTAATGGGTTGGATTTACCATCCCCAAAAGGAACAAATTTGTATGGAACTGGATAAGGCAACAAGTCCACTGCAGCCTTAAACACATCTATACAATAACCTCCAAACATTTCAGATCCTTCCATTCTTGACACAAACTCACTGTAACTAATCCTGAGAGGCACTCCAATTTTCAGATGCCTCCCATCATTAGCAAAAACCCAACCGCGAGGCGTTACAGTAGTTTGGCCGGGCCATATCACACCATAAAGCCCTTTACTTGAGTGTACATGATCATGTGCTTCTTGTCCAGTGTGTAAACCTGAGGAATTAGACCAAAAACCAATCCTCCTAATCCCAGTACCAATGACATTAATGATCTCATAAGCAGGATTCATACGCTCACCATCTGAACTAAACATCATTTGACCTGTTAAACCAGTTCTATTCACCTTCATAATGTCTTCCATCAATAAACTACCATTAGCAAATACCCCCACAGAATCTAGGCCCAATCTATCCCCCATCAGTTTGTTCAGACTTGAATCATTTGTAAATGATAAAGTCCCTCCACTATTGAAAAATGAATCAAGTGCATATGCAAGTACCCAAACAGTATCATAGGCATAAAGTCCATAAGTGTTCCACATAAAAGGACTCTGATCAAGAGCTTTCTCCTTTGTTAAATTACTCCATCTGGAAGTGAAATTCTTTTTCATTCCAGAATCAGGTGTGTAAACTCTCAAGGTTATAACACCTTGAAGATAATTCATGTAAGAAGATGACCTAGATGGATCAGTGTCTAGTGCTGTAGAAAGCCAATCAGTGGCCAACCAGACAAACCCACTTCCTAACATGCTTAATGACTCAGCAACCTTAAGCACCTCTAAACCAAAACTGGGATATATATGGAGGACTATGACCCTAGATTCCCTTATAATGACCTTAACTAAAGCACTGTTTATTTCTTCTCTATTTATGTTATTAGGCCTAAGAGGGGCTTTATATGAGATCTTACAACGTTTCTCAGCTAGCTTATCCTCTAATGAAACTATCCCATTTCTTCCATGATCATCATCAATGTAAATTGCTATAACATCTCTCCATTGGTAGTAGTCCACAATATCTGCCACTGCAGCCATCTGAAATTGATCACTCTGTGATGTTCTGACAAAATATGGGAATTGAAGAGAAGTCAAGGTAGGATCTGTTGCTGCAAATGATAGTAAGGGTACTTGTAGTTCATTGGCTATGTGTGAAATTACATGAGCCATCACTGAGTATTGAGGGCCAATTATGGCCACTGTGTTATTCTCCATCAGTAATAATGCTGCCAAAAAACAATTGACATGAGTCATTAGGAATGTTGAATCCTTTTCAGTGAAGGATATGCCTAAATCCTAATAATAAGAGAGAAAATTAAAAGAAATAACGGTGAGATTCATTAATTTAGCCCAGCAGATATTTTATATTCATCCATGCATATACACTTTTGAAAAGAGGTTGCATCAAAAAGGCAACTGTGACAGGATTTTTTATGCCGGTTTTATATGGAGTGAATATCATTGTTTGTCCCTGTAGTTTTTCATTGAATTTTGGTTTTAATTCTTCAGTTTCAAATGATTGATTTTGCTTCCTATAACCTTATAAAGATTTGGTCTCAAAGACTCTCAGTTAACTATTCATGCATGCATGTAACTTTAATGAGCTTTGATTTCAATTAATATATCAAACTCAAATTAAGTCCTCATGAAATTATTGGGACTAAAACTAAAATTCAATTACACCATGAAAGCTAACAGAAATATTAACCAAAAAAATTGGTTAGTACTATTGATGGCGTCCTTACGGTTTGATCAATTTTTGGCTTTAGTTGCTATGGTTTTATTAAGTTATTTTAAGAATAGGAATCAAACCAAAATTTGCAAAAAGTACAGCAGTTAGTGGTTGATTAAGTCCAACTTCTATAATAGTGTAATATGTAATATGTAGGACCAAAACCAATAATTTAAAGTTACAAACACTTTAAACAATAATTCCATCGAATACTAACAATGATATTGATCCAAAGAGAGAACATATTGTGTGTAGTTTGAGGACTTACAGTCAATGATGCCGAGAAAACCAGTGGAGAGTTTGGTGTCCTGGAAAGAAATATTGAGTTTGGTTCCATTAAGAACTGAAGGATTGGAGTTTATGTCATCCTTTGCTGCATCAATTGCAACTTTTGCAACTTTTCCAAGGGTTGAATTGAATGATAGAATTGCCCCAATGTTTACGGAATCAGGTCTTACAGGAACATCATTTAATCCCTTTGAATAAGTGCCGGAGTAAAAAATCACAAGCACAATGAGCCATATTCTCTGCATGATATATGAGCTGAATTTTGCAAACGCAAAAAGAAACAAACTTTCAATACAATTCACTATCAAAGTGTAGAACAATATAGTGAATCTACAAAGCAAAAGAGCAGATAAGTGTGGTAAGGAAATATATTTATATACACATATATATCTATACTAAACATAATAATTTTTGCATGGCTTTACGTACGTAGCAACATGATTAAAAGCAAAATGAAAAAAAGGAAACAGCTTGTTTTAATTGTATAAAAGAACAAAAGAATATAGATATATAAGCCAAAATGTTAACCTACTGTTTTCCTTCCTTGGGTTTGAGCCTCATCGGCTAATAAATTGATGGTTATGAGTATGAATGTCAAAATGAAGTGGCATAATACCCTTTATATAGGAAGTGGCCAAGTTGATGAGGTCATGAGTTATGAACTGTTTTGTGCTCTCATAGTGTTGCTTTTCTAATTAGTCAAGCCAGCATTCGAAGTTATATATACCAAACTATCTTGAATAAGAGAAGTTGGTTTGCATAGTTTTCGCGCATGAGGTGCAATCATAGTCCAAATAAAAACCAGATATGTTTGTTGAAGTTTGAAAAGAACCAACGATATGAAAAATGATGTACTTCTATTATTCATTAAAAAATAATAAGTCTTCCTTCCCGCCAAATCCATCAAAAATTAAAATTAAAAATTTTGATAATACTCTTCCTCACCCAGATCACTATTCACAAGCTATCAAACCAGCTTCTATGGCTCTGTGCAATACAATTTGAAGCTATTTCATTTCAAATTCTAATTTCAATAGAGTTAGCTGCAACCGTTCTTCATATAGCTTAAACATGAAAGGACTGTTAGGTGAGTAATCTTATCCCTCCTCCATTGCTTTTCATTAATATTGGAGCACAGGTTGGTGTTGATCATTTATGTTTGTGTGCTTACATGTTCCTCCTTTTGTAGGTTGTGGATCAATATTATTCTGTTTCCTCTTCACCAGTTGAATGAGCCTAGCCTTCTGCTCTGTTTGACAATCGACATACACATCATTTATTGATTATCCTTTGTTGGAACTTGGAAGTCATTTATTAAGATATTTGTTTATTGCTTATCATTCATGTATTAACTCATTTATTAATACTCCCTCCCTCCAGTGTCCTTAATATATACTATAAGATCACAACAGCCAAAACACTCTTCTTAAGAAAACATGTGAATGTTAGTTGAGTGTCTTGAGTTATTGTTTTCTGTTCAATATTATTCATATTTATTATGATACTATGAAGAAAAATACATAAGCATGCATTATAAAATAAGAGAGCTATAGATAAAGTAGGAAAAATGCATTAAATAAAGAGAGAATTTAAGGTGAGCTCTTATATTTTGAACTAAAATCATTCAAATTTTGGACTCTTATATTACGGACCGGGGGGAGTATTACTCTGTTTGAATGAGTATGTCTTGATTAGTACTCCATCCATCTCTTATTAAGCTCAAAACACGTTTCTTAAGAAAACATGTAAAATTTTGTTAGTTATCTGGAGTTAGTGGTTGTTTTCTTCTATTGCCCATATTTATTATGATGTTTTATTTAAAGAGAGATGAGCTCTTATTTTGGACTAAAACCATTCAAAATTTGGTCTCTTATATTATGGACTGGAGGGAGTACGAGGCAAACAGGTGAAATTGCACATATTAAAGAAGTGTTTAATCACACTCCACTTTTTTTAAGAACCCTCGGATTGTTGTAGACTACCGGGTCCTTATGATGACTTTTAAACCGTTGTAATCTGTAAGCTCTTATGAGCATTAGATTTCCAGTTTTCACAGAAAAAAAAGTGGTTGAGATAAATAAATAATATGTATAAAATAATTTGTGTTCACGATTTTACTCTAATTTATTATTGAGTTCTTAAGAGAGAGAAATATGATATTGATATTATTAATGTGTGTGAAAGAAAAAGTGAATAGAAAGAATAATGACGGATGCGAATAAGAAAATACTCAATATAAATGATTTAACAAATTAATTTAGATAGGTTGTTGTAAACAGGAAAAAACATTCAAAGTTTTTCCAGTTACGACATATAGGGTCAGAGTATGCAACAAGAACTGCCATTATGCGTGGGCATTATTGTTTTATAGATGCCTATTCACAGAAGCCACTGAAGTATATTTGACGAGGTATTTCATTTTGATCATGAACGAATATGTATAGTATATATTCACCTTTGACTACAATTTCAGAGATAATATTCGATAAAGTCCCTTGCCATATAACTTCAAAGAGAATATCCTGATTTATGAGAGAAAAATGTAATTAAATTCGAAGAGCCAAACATTGAAAATATAACAATCCAAATTTAAGTGCATAATATAAAATTGATATAATTAAACCCACATAACATGCTCTTGTGCTTCAAATTAACTTTGGCTAAAAACCTCTCCACTTCTTAACTTAATAAATCAACGATTAGACTTACTTTAAATGGTTAAAATCTAAAACGATGTAAATATAAAGAACATTTACATTGCAATAAATCTCAATTATTAAAGGTGAATCTAACAGTAGAGAGATATTAAAAGAGAGGAACTGGTGACAGAAGTTAGTGGAGACTAAAGAGGGTCTTAAATCCTTAACATTCAAACGTTATGTGATATAGCACACATTTAACTAGCTAATATATATAACCTAAGATTTACTTATTAGTTTCGTGATTTTCTCTCAAGATATAAACTTCATATTTGGATATCCCTCACCCTCAAGGATCTGGATTTTCTCAGCATCTCCCTTTCTTAGCATCTCTCAGCGGCTCAATCTCCCAAAAGTGCACACATGATATTTTAGAAAAATAATCTTAATGTTGTAGAAAAAAATTATTCTTAAGATGTTTTAGAAAGAGACACATCCAAAACATCGTCACCCAAAACATTTTGCTCAATCTTAATATTTAAAAAGTGCACACAATTGTCAATTTATTAGATTAAATAGTGATTTAGGAAAGAGAATCAAAAATAGCAATAATTTCCCAAAAGAATGTATGCATGCACTCACTTAATCAACTCGCTTGATATTATATTATGCACTTTCTTTCCAAGAGTAGACAAAACAACTAATTGAGACAAACCTACACAACACAACTATAATTCTTTCGAAACTCACCGATTACTTCCTACGACGATTATTTAATGGATAACATAATAAAATTTTATAGCAATTAAAAAGGCTACAGTAGGAACACACGCTTAAGTGCAGTCTCCATTATCCTTTGGAACATCGATGAGCAGTTCTACAAGCACTAGTCCAGTTGCCTTTTTAAAAATTTTTAATATCGAAGGTAATATATCGCTGACATTCAATAACCAATTAGACTAGCACTCTGGTCATTACTCATTACAACAAGTGTCAGCTTTTTATGTGGAAAATTTTGCATAATTTATGAATTGTCAAAATAGAAAATAAACTTTTTTAAGGTGATAATATTTTATGTAATAAGTAATGGAAAATAGTGTAAAACGACTTTGTTGTCGATCGAATTCTTTATCATTGATCAAGAAATATTGATTATTGAATTAATTCACCAAAAACAGCAGAAAACACGAAAGTCAGAAGAGCGTCGTTACACGTTTTTACAATTTGTTTGGAAGAAGCAAAGAATTTGCTGAGAAAAATTCCACAGAGAATGGAGTCAATAGCTGCACGTGTTTTCACAAATCCACTATGTCTGATCTCATCTATCATAATACGATGCTTGATATCTAATGTGTTTACCCCATCGGTTCACTTTTAACATCAACCATTGGAGGTTTAGTTATGAAAAGAACCTCCAATGATATCAGAGTTTTGTGAGTTAATCCGACCTTATATATGTAACTTTTCAATCATACAAATCTTATTAAAGGATCTTTAATGCTCTCTTTTTACCCTTTTCAAAATTTAGCAAAAATAGTAGATCGCCACTTATCTTTTGTAACTCTATCTTTCTCGTTCAATACAAACCACTGAAATTATCTACTGAAACGATAGCTTCAACTTATATATCATAGCTCTCTGTGATGAATTAACTATATGTAGTGACACATAAATAGTAGTGTTTGTCTCGCTGTATTAAATCTCGAATATTTATATTAATGCTCCACCTATCTTTCTCGTTTAGTGCATTATTGACCCTTTTAGTATAATAAGTTTATTTAGAGATCCTAATTATTATATTAATGCTCCATTAATATAAAATAGGTCATTATTCTAGTAACAAATGATCGATATCTTATATATTGATTTGGGTTGGTTGAAGATGAAGTTGATATTCATCATGATTAATATCTTAACTCGCTAGCAATTGGCATTGAAGTACTCTTGACTATGCCAATCAATGCAAGAATTTATATATTAGTGCTTTAATGATCACATGCCTTAGTGTACAGTGCTAGTATATTTGTGCTTGGTGCCTCATCGTTCACTAGCTTCTAGTATATTTAATCACATATATATAGTGCTACTATAGTATATATATTTAATCACATATATAGCTTCTAGTATATTGAGGCATGTACATGCCTCAATATATATAGTGCTACTATATAGTTTCGTGTAAGCGTGTATCTATATATAATGCGTTGAAAATTTCATACAAATAAATCCATAGAAAAGTTCTTATTATTCAACCATCTCCATGTTTTTGCTTTCCTTATATTGTACATTGATCCTTTTGATTTTGCCAAATTACATTGATCCATTTACAGTAAGTTTCTAGCATGTTTATTATATATGTGTAGTTAAATTTTCATTTGAATCAACATAAATAGTGTACGTATCAATAAAAAAATTAGACACAAATTATACATAAAGGATGAGATATATGATTTTGTTATTGTTGGCCAATTGCAAACAAGATTAAAAAAACAGCTTACAAAAAACAAAATTAACCGATCCAAGTCGTAACCTAGGACAATATCCTTAAGAGCGATTCTATTACCACCAAACAAAAAAACAAAAAGTGGCACTCCATGATTAAAGAAATTTGTTTACATAGCAAGGAGAAAGAGAGGGGGAAGTGAGAAAGGCCGAATGAGTTTGTACATTGATTACTATGCATGGAGACTTTACCCTTTTTATACACGATAACATACACAGGCATTATTGGGTCGGAAGAAGCATCCCTTCATGACCAAACAGATAAGCCAGATGGTGATCGGAAGGGTACGTGGTCAATTAAATAAAAAATATAAGGTAAAACTAAAATTAAAACATTATTTTTCGTGGGGAATCACCGGATTTCAACTAGATTTCCATATATAGATGACCTGTTGTCATGTGTGTACGTGATTTAACATTCCTTGCTTTTTAACACATATTATTAGCCCACACAATGTTTCAATTTATTTAGGCGAGTGCTCCCACACTCAACTAAGCAATGTGTAGGATTTGTTTCTTTTAGAAACAACGCATAAATGTTTTGCATTTTCACAATTATTATTTACGTACAACAAACCCTCAAAGAATTATCTTAAAGAGGTGTCAACTGTCAAGCCACCTATATAATTTGCGTTGGCACATAACACCTCTAAACTAATTACAGTTTAATTACTTATAGATTTTTTGGTCCTAATTTTATGACATTCCATATTTAGCATATCTTCTTTAAGTTTTAGCTGAACCATTCATTTAATTATTCATTTCACATTTTTTGGACTGAAAAAATGTTTTTTAGCTGAACAATTCATTTAATTAATTATTCAATTATTCATTTCACATGGCCGTTTTAAAAATGAAATGAGCTTCTTTTAATTAGTATTTCTTTGGGCAAGTATATATACGCCGACTATTTTCTCGGGTTCATGTACATATATAGTACCTAATTAGCGTACAACAGACCCTCAAAGATTTTTTTCACAAATTGATAAACATGCCCATATTTATTCTCGATTCTTGAAGTTTGATTTAGATTAACTCCTCTTAATTAATAATAACCATACCATAATTAACGAGACCAATACATGCAAACACCCCCCCAATTCGATGTGTTCTCTAGAAGATTTATTTGTTTGTTTTAAATGTAGGACATATTTTTAATTTATCTCTCTTGATAGTTCCTCAACAAATAATTATAAGAGAGGAGGTGAGAATTAAGCAAAAAATTATTCTCAAGATGTTTTGGAAAAAAATAGCATGTTAACTTACTTAATCAGCATTGTTAACTTGATCAATCATATACATAAGTTTTATATTTAGAATTAGAGGTCTATCTTCATCGAACAAAAAAACAAAGAGAATTAGAGGCCTATAACACAGAAATAATGCTGAGATATGGAATATTACCTGCCGTAGCAGCTTCATAGCCTTAAGATGAAACCGAGAAGAAAATTGTATTGAGAAAAAGAAACTTGTCTTATAACACACAGATAATAGAGAAGAAATGATGATGATGATCCTGTTGCTGTTGCTGTTTCTTCTGGTGTTGGTGATCATCATTAGTTCATTACTAATCAAAATGGCTTTAATTTGGCTTTTTTAATTGGCTAACCTCGCAATAATTGTCTCACATTTTTTTGTGTATTTCGTGTGCTATAGCCTATATGACGGCACCCCAACTCTACTATCAAAGCTAAGCATGACATAACCATAATGACATAATAATTTATAATCACAACGTTTATATGGAAGTATGGAACGAATGAAGCATCTGACGGCGCGTGATGATTTTAAAAAAATATCTAAACAATTTATTTGCAACAAGAGATCTTTCCGGATTTAATTTATAGCCCACAATATTCTTATTTCGTTTTCTTATTAATCGTAGAATTATATACGTGTGAATTAAGTAAGGGTATATATATATTTCAGTTAAAAAAGGGTATATTTTCCGCGGTCGTTTACGTTTTCTTTAAAAACTTTGGTCTTTTCCGTCATTTTAGAAATCTAAAATATCCTTTAAAATGATCACATACTTTCCAGTTTCCATATATTGTCCTCTCGTGCCATTCTGCCTATGAATAGCTTTTGCATCGATCTCATGCAGGGGCACTTGTTCGTTCCAGGCGCTCAAAATTCGTCATCTACACACACATAAAAATATATATAGAGGTTTCCATATAAAGTATACATGTCTATAATGAGTTGTTTTGGGAAATAAAAAAATCAATAAATTCTACTTTTCAAATATTTATTCCCGGGAAAAACTTAAAAATATTTATATATATTTATTATTCTCACCAAATTGGCTTGTCTAGCTTGTAATTTATGATAAAATATAAACCAAATATTTTTTCCAACATATGTTATAAGTAAATAAGATTTTTATTTCATTAATCCTCACAAATTAATGAAATGAATATAATTTTTAATCAGTCCAGAGAGACATTAGTATATTTACCAATACTTAATAATTCAAGGCCAAATCGAGAATTAAAGATCAATTCATAAATTAGTACTCACCTAGTCCTATTTATAAGTCACTTTAACATATTCCACTAGAAAACTTTAACTTACATTGACTCTGATTGACCTTAAAATTAAGCATATTTTCAACTCTATCCCTATTATATCTTATGATTTAATATTCCAACTTTATCCCTTTTTAATAATTTCTCCTCTCTCCGAGTATTTGTGATTTACGACATACAAAAAGATTAAGCAGAATGATGAAATTAACAAATGT
The DNA here is from genome assembly GCA_029929735.1 of Mimosa pudica. Lineage (NCBI taxonomy): Eukaryota > Viridiplantae > Streptophyta > Magnoliopsida > Fabales > Fabaceae > Mimosa > Mimosa pudica. The sequence continues at coordinate 13,625,644 of JAKELP010000024.1, forward strand.
AGAAACTAAGGATCCACAAGGGACCTCCTTGTGTGTGGTGTGACGAGTGTGCGTATATATAGAGAAAGATTAATAGTGAAAGTTGAAAATAGAAAAGAAAGAAACAAATATAGAAAGGGGTTTGAGAGTAAGGAGAAGGCAGGTGGTTGAATAAGAAGAGTTGGAGGGTGAGTATATGTAACCACAAGAGCATCCGTTAAAGCAGTGAATCTGAAATGATTAATGGCCTTATGATGATTTGTGTCAATTCAATATGTATTTATTGTGCTCCGTGAAGGACTCTCTTCCTCCTTCTCCTTCCTTCATATTGATGACTCACCGCCTCCTCTGACCTCTCTTTATTCCTTTCTATATTGATTCTCCCTTAACAATCACTTCATAAATACCAATTCTCGAATTCAACACTACTAGTACATTGAATACATCAATAATTCATTATCTATCTATCTAGTCATTATTATTATTTTTAAGTATATATTATGGTTTTCATTTTCCATATGGGAAAAGGGTTATTATGGTTCCCCCTAACACCAATTTCTTGCCTCATCCGAGGCCGTCATCTCCAACGTTGAAAACTTCCGGTAAGGCCCATGAATACGGTGGAGCGTCGATGATGGAGGATGCTAATAATAACAACAATGACAACGATACAAAACTAAATGAAAATGTCACAGACGGAAGGCCTCCTAGAGACGTTTCCACTATGCGTCATTGCCCTAGCTCGGTTTGTCTCCTATTTAGCTTTTTTATGTACGTTTTTGTTTTGTATGATAATTGAAAACATCAAAACTAATAATTATGAATTTTATGTGTTGCATGCATGTACGTGTCTAGGAAGCAGATATTGTGAGCACCATTTCGCCTATATTCCGGTCGGGAAGCTGCTCCGACAAAGGACCGAAGCAGTACATGGAGGATGAGTTTGTCGCCATTGATATCCTCCATGACCATCTTCCTCCTTCTAATGCTCACCTTCCTTCTCCCGCCGCTTTTTACGGGGTACATACATAAATATGTTACTTATAAACGGTTCAAATCTACCGCGCACATCAATATTTGATTAATTTGAAGGATATTAAAGACGATATATATGTTACTAGCATATATAATACTCCCTTCGTTCCTAAATATAAGACATAATTGACTTTTTTTGGAGATGTTAAGGTTACAAAATATGTTATTAAATTACGACATATTTGATATATTTTTAGATTAGCCATTAGTTTATAGGTTAAATAAACTAGTTTAAGGAAAAAAATTAAGTGAATCAATTTATAATTTACCTATTTTGTTTTTTTAGGATTTTCCAAAAAAGTCAACTAGGTCTTATATTTAGGACCGGATGAAATATAATATAATAGATATCTTTTAAAATTGATACGTGTCATTGCATTGATATGTTACATGTTATGAACGTGAATAATGTGGCAGATATTTGATGGGCACGGAGGGACAGATGCAGCATTATATACGAGAAAGAACATACTCAATTTTATAACAACAGACTCACAATTCCCAAGCAGCATAAAAAAGGCAATCAGGAGTGCCTTTGTGAAGGTGGATCACGCCTTGGCTGATACCAATTCTCTTGACAGATCTTCTGGCACCACCGCTCTAATCGCCCTCATGATTGGCAGGTACTCCATTCATAATGTAACATTTCACAACCCCATTTTGTGTGTACGTAATTAATTACATTTGTTAATCACTCGTTAACTATATATAGGGGTTTTAATATGTGATGATATGTTGTATTCCCATCGACGGTGGCTAACATAGATCCCACCTCACAGGGGATTCATTGTCATGATCATTTGTTAAATAATTATGATGACTAAACCCCGAACTTTAAGTACTCCTGATCAGGTGAGGACCTGCATATGTATTAACCTCTAACCTCCTTTGGTGAGGACTCAACCATCTTTCACTCTTAATCTATGAATTAACGCCTTTTATATTTGATTAGGGTCATTGAATAATAATTCACGCAAGATCTTAATTAATTGACATATATAGACTCAAAAATATGTGAAAAGCATTTTAGGAAATATGATGAAGCCGCGAGGGCAGACGCGAGACTCAACACATCAAGGACCAAGCTTCATAAAATGAGACGATTTTGGCAGGGGAACTAAAGCTCGTTTAGGTCCATTCCGCGACGAACTAGTCCAGTTTCCGAGCTCTACTAAAATCTTAACCAACGAAATTTATATAAAATAACTACTCCTTTAGGTCTTAAATATAAAATATATATAAATACAATTTCAGAGGAATACATAAATTTATAATATAGGGCGAAGACTCAAAAATGATACATAACTATGGTCAAGAATAATACATAACTATTTCAAGGTACAAAATTGATACCCAACTTTTACCATGTGATCAAAAATGATATTTTCATTAATATGACAATAATATTAAACATGAAATGTCCAAAATGCCCCTATAATTAAATAAAATTTTACCGAGTGGCGATTAATTTATTATAAGGGCATTTTAGACTTTTCATGTCTAATATTATTTTCATATTAGTGAAAATATCATTTTTGATCACATGGTGAAAGTTGGGTATCATTTTTGTACCTTAGAATAGTTATGTACTATTTTTGTTCCTTGGCCAATAGTTATGTATCATTTTTGTGTCTTTGCCCTATAATATTTTGCCCTATAATATATAATACACTAATATAAAAATTATATACCATGAAGATATACCATTCGATTCAAATTCCTTGACAAGCACTTGTGTGAGTTATAGGGATAGTTTAGAAAAAAAATGATGAGGTTCAAAATATGTGTTGGTTTTGCTTAAAGCATATATGTGAGCTTAGATATTTTAGTTAGACATGCGTGCAACTCCCAACTAGTCTAGTATTTTTTTTTATTACACTAATCTAATATGTTACACTCAAAAGTCTATATAATGACTCTTTGTATATGTTTTGTCAGGACTATGATGATAGCCAACATAGGCGATTCTCGAGCAGTGTTAGGAAAACGAGGAAGAGCCATAGAACTAACCAAAAGACCACAAACCAAACTGCACATCAGAAAGACTAAGGATAGAGAAACTAGGAGGTTGAATCTACGACGGTTACCTAAACGGCCAACTGTCAGTAGCAAGAGCACTAGGAGACTGGCACATAAAAGGCTCAAAAGGATCAAAGAGCCCATTAATCTCAGAACCAGAACTCGAAGAAGTAGTTTTGACACAAGAGGATGAGTACTTAATAATGGGTTGTGATGGATTATGGGATGTGATGAGCAGCCAGTGCGCAGTGACAATGGTGAGGAAGGAACTTATGCAACATAATGATCCAACAAGGTGTGCAAAAGCACTTGTGACTGAAGCATTACAACGTAATACATGTGACAATTTAACAGTTGTTGTTGTTTGTTTCTCACAACATCCTCCTCCTAAGCTTCAAGTTCCTGTTTTGCATAAAAGGAGAAGCATTTCTGCTGAAGGCTTGCATCTTCTCAAGGGTGTCCTCTCTTGAGCAATTATTTTATATGTGTGTGTGTTGCCTTAAAAATTATTAGAACATGTACAGTTTTTTTTTTGTTTTTGTATTTACAAGTCATGGGTGTGGATTTTTCTGACAAGAGCTTTTGTCGTCCCCCTGTGAGTAGACATGCGTGTACATACTTTCAACATTTTTAATTACAATGCTGTAATTGGTTTTATTAGTTGAAGTGTGCTTCTACATTTATATTATATATATCAGTCTCCTTTTAAATATTTACATTATTGAGTGGTTTTATTTACATGCCTTAGCCGTATCAAGCCAACATTTAAACATAGGGTCGGTGGTTTTCTTTTTTATATTTTGTTTGGGTTTTCCCGCGGGGGGATACTTTCTTATTTAAGCTGGTTCTAATGTAAGAGGTAAGTGGAGATTGTATATAAGATAGCCACACACAAAATTTAATTAATTTTCTTAAACCATAAAATAGCTCAAGTAATTTGTTATTAAGATTGTAGATTTCAATTGAAAAAGAATCCAAGTTATTTTGATCAATTTATTTTCGCAGAATTGCTCATGTTTCATGTGGGTTCCCTGTGCAGTTTATGGTGCACACATGTCGTTTTTCTCTTTTGCATTTTTTTCGATATAATGATTACTAAACGACATCGGTGATGAGTCAACTGGATAAAGCAAAACTGGGAATGACCAGAAACGGCAGGTGGCTGGACACTTCTAGGCTCATATGTAAGATTATGCCACCCAGCGTTTTTATTTTTTTGGTTAAACCCTTTTAAATTGTAAGCTTTAAAGTTTGTTTTAGGTCTTAGTAATTTTACAACCGAATTCAGCGAATTAAAAATAGTCTGTTTTTACGTTATACTGAGCATCCCTCAGGTTAAATCATTGTTGAATGTGTGATAATGTGATTCAAATTAATTATTATTATTATTCTTAAATGACCTGAAATATTTCATAATTGGGTACCCAATACCTAGAAGTTTTAATTTTAGATCTTAATTGCCCAAGAAATATTACTCCCTCCGTTCCTAAATATAAGATCACTTTGGAGAAGTGGATTAGTTCCTAAATATAAGATCACTTTACATTTTGTGTCAATTTTTGTCCAAATTACCCCTATACTCCTTAACCCTCACTTTTCTCTCAAATCAACAAGATATGAACCATAACATCAAATCTCCACCGCCTCATCACTTTTTCAAATCTGTTGCCTTCCCTCTCTCTCCATCTTCTCCAGATCTGAATATCAACAAGATCTCCTTCTTCGCGGATACAACAAAGTCGATCGATGGAGAAGAAGAAAGAGGTGAAGGCATTCGATAAAATGTGCTTGAAAAACCATTCAGATCTGTAATAATCAAGAATAAACTCATTGTCTTGCAAATAGAATAGAAATTCATCATACTTCGCCGATCAGCGTTCAAATTCCCCTGCACTCTTCGATTTCGTTCACATTTATAGTTTTGAACAACTTGAATTCTTCTGTGCTTCTTTGTTTTGATTTGTGTTGAGATCGATATGAAGATTTCTCATGTGAATACCATTTTTATGCGATCTAACAAACAAATTTAATCAAATTGAAGTGTTTCAAAATTTGATGAACAGTGTCGGAAAAGAAGACTTATCAGAATGTTCTATCGCGTGAGAGGACCCAAATTTGGGGTTGATGAACAGTGTCGAAAAAGAAGTTGTACAAGTATTTGTCTTCTAAATTCAAGTAAGGGGTATTTTAGGTAGATCATGTAACTTTATTGTCTTCCTTAATCTCCCCAAATTAGCAAAAGTGATCTTATATTTAGGAACGGAGGGAGTATTTCATAACTTTTTCACAGTCTTGTTCACGTCTTAATTAGCACTAGCTCTAGATTTTTTTGACAAATAATATATACTTCCCTGTCCTTAATATAATATAATGACATTTTAATTTTTTATAGAAATTAATTAAATTAGATCACTAAGCTAAACATAGTTCAACTATAAATTAGTTTATAAGTTGAATAAATAATTTTTATTGAAAAAAGTAATTATATGCATTTTAAAGTAATTAATTTTGTATTCTTATATGGCCAAAAACAATTTGTATTCTCAAATTTAACCTAGTAAAACATGACTTTTTCAAAATTAAGGGACTAAAACCATACTTTTTAAAATTGAGGACTAAAATATAACTTTTTCAAAAGTTAACAAGAAACAAAAGCATACATTTTAGGCCGCATACATACATACATACATACATACATACATGCATGCATGCATGCGCGCACACACGCACACACATATATTGTGTTTGATACCAACAATCAACGTATTAAAATGTTATTGTATTTGATACCAATTCTATCAACGTATTATAATATGCTGATACTTTATACGTTTAAAAATATACTAAAAATTGCATAACATCTCGTTAACAAAAAAAAAACTGCATAACATCTAATAAGAACATTCATGGAAGGAGGATAAACCAAAGCAATTTATGTATGATCGTATATTTGATGAGCATACTACCCAAGAAGATGTATTTGATGATACAAGGGTAAGTTTTGTTATATCAGCTTAAGAAGAGATAGTATTCGCTCTTGGGTATGTTATTAGTGTTTTATCTTCTGGTGGTCAACACACTCCTTATATGAATCATAAGTTGACCATGCTCATGAGTGATACAAGTGGTGGTAATGCCAAAACTCTTATGTTTGTTAATGTGTCTCCAGCAGAATCAAATTTAGACGAAACACACAATTCTCTCATGTAAATTCCTAAAATCTTGTGATATTTTGTTTTTGGAGTTTCTTGGACCTCAAGTTTCTGAAATTCTCTTTCTCTTTTTATGATTTTGGGATATTCAAGTATGCGTCGCGAGTGAGATCAATTATGAAAGATTCGAGCAAGAATGTTTCGTCGAAAGAGGTGGCTCGATGAAAAAGTTGGTTGCATACTAGAAGGAGCAGACGGGCAAAAGGGGCGACAAAAAAGAATTGGAAGAAATTCAAGAGGAATAGGTTATGGAAGAGAGGTTAAATGGAGGTTAAATGGATGACATTCTATATAAGGGCTTAGATTCAAGACCAACCACCCTAGATTTAGAATGAGAAGCTCAAGTGTTTTGGTGATCATCAACAACGACATTGGAATTTTTTCTTATGCTTATTGATTTGTGAAATATTGTATTACTTATAGGGTAGGCTTATGTAATGCTTGTGTGTGTGTATTGCTAATCCTTCTTATCTCATTGCATATATGATCATTTTTCTTTAGCCCAACCTTGTAAAAATCACCTTAAAGACCATTGAGGTCCATTCCAAAAACAAAATATCGGCAACTCTTGTCATTAAGTAATAATTCGTTCATAATCGAATTTTACTTAACACACTAAGAATGGTCTATAGAAATACACAATGACAAGTGGTCTTAATAGCAGCGACTCTTGTCATTAAGTAAACTTATACTCCCTCCGTTCCTAAATATAAGAGCACTTTGACTTTTTTGGAGAATCCTAAGAAAGCAAAATAAACAATTTAATCATAACATATTTTAAATATTATTATATCATATGTAAGTTCATAAGTCAAATTAACTAGTTTAGTGAAAAAATTTGGGAAAATCAATTTTTAATTACCATATTTTACTTTCTTAGGATTCTCCAAAAAAAACAAAGTGCTCTTATATTTAGGAATGGAGGGAGTAGTTATGAACGATTTTCTTTTAATTTCTTTTTTGATAAAATATTTTCTTTTAATTTCAAATGGACATGACATAAACAGATTTTTAATCTACACACCAAGAATGACCAAAGCAAGACTTGTCAGGACGGCATCGAAACAAACTTCTCATTTAGCAAGGGCAATTTAAAGTTTACACCTCTTTTGGATCTGTATTTGGCTGGTCTTAAATGACCTTATAATAGGCGAACATGTATGTAGTAGTTGGACTTTATAATAATTTTTCCCTTTCCTTATACTCCCTCCGGTTCTAAATATAAGACCTAGTTGACTTTTTTTAGAGAAGTTAAGGAGGCAAAATAGGTTAGTTAACTATAACACATTTGATATTTTTTAGATTACCTATTAGTTTATAGGTTAAATAAACTAATTTAAGGGAAAAAATTAGGTGAATCAATTTACAAGTGACTTATTTTACTTTCTTAGGATTCTTCAAAAAAGTTAACTAAGTCTTATATTTAGGACCGGAGGTAATATATTGGGACCTCAGTGCCATTCTCTTGTGATACTCTTTTTACCATAATTCTCTTGGGATACTAGGAATATAGAATTAAACCAAATACGCTGTGCATGATTCATATATTTATCTTTTACATATAGTTTATTTGAAATTACAAAACCCATATATTTAACTACAATAACTAAATTGGCCCAAATGATGTCAATTTTATTATTATCTATTTTTTGAGAGTGCAATCGTGTCCGAAGCACTCTATTAGACACTACTAAATTGTGTTTTTATTCATGAAAATATCCCCAAAATTTAGCGCTGGGGAAAATGACTAGATTTATATGTTTGGTTTTTCCCCCATTTTATCATTATGCTTGATTTGTTTTTCCCATTTTAGCATTTTCCATAGGTTGTAGGGAGAATTAATTTGGGATCTTATGGAGTAAACATAAATACATAATATTAGAATAGTCACACTAAATTCTCAAATTAAATTAGGGTCCTAAGAGATATTTTTTTCTATTATCTTCCAAATTAAACCTGAATGACAATTTAACCTTTTGGACCTTCTTCACAACCTTTGAGCTATGTATAACAACCTTCTGGCCGTTGTTAATAAGTGTTTGGGCATTGTTCACATTTCCAAGGTGTTGAATTTTAATTACTAAAAATATTTAGACCTTGTGTAACAAGAGCTTTTGAACCTGCATATATAACAACTTCTTGGACACCGTTCACAAGTCATTTAATTTTTAAAGAGGGTGAAATTGTCATTTAGTTTAAAGGATAACTTAAAAAGGGACCTTATAATCCTACTTTAATTTGGATATTCAATGAGATTTTTCAAATATAATATCTACTCCATATCACCCCAAACTAATTCCCACTAGGTTATATATATCAACTGATATCAACAAAATTAATGCCAGTCTCTACCACCAAATTTGACATTTCAAACAATCACAAGTATTTTGAAATTAAATTTTAAGAATCATGGCTGATGGCTCTTTCTTTTTTTGACCCGTACGGCTGATGGCTTTGAATCTTGAAAATTATTTATTAGTAATGATTTGAAAGCATAAGTGCTTGAAGATCAAATAAAAGAAAGTCCAAGTGCTCACAGATCAAATAAAAGAAAGTCCAAGTGCTCACCTTGATTCCTTTTGGAATTTTGGAAGTGTTTTAAGCGTGTGGATAATACCAATTTTTGTACTTCCTCAAACGTCAATTGATTAGATAAGAAAATTCATTGGCTAATCAAAATGGCAGGGCATGAAGCATCTGCTAAGCCTAATAGGATGCTATGAAATTCATTGGATGGAGGTCTGTAAAGTTCGAGGCTCTGAAAATTCTTGAACTCAACACAAATTATTAAAAGCCACCCAATTATTAGATGATGAGGGTATTTTTTAAAAGAAAATTACATTTCAATCAAGAAATGAACTAGATTTAGTTATTTTTTATTTGAGAACTATGCTCTTAGATTTTATTAACCATATTTCGAATTTAATAACTCTCTAATTCCCCAGTTTAATATACACACATATATCAAGGAGAAGCCTCATAAAATAACAGTCTTCAAAACAATAAATTAAAACCAAATTGTATATTTATATGATAAACTTTATGAAATGATTTATATTAAAAAATGCAAAATAATATCTCTCTTATAAACTATTCACCTCTTATAGAACAACAAATTAGCTTTATAAAAAAAAAGAATAACAAATTAGAATAATTATTCAAGATGTTTTATTCTTTTTTTTTCGGATAACTTTCAGGTTAAGTTTACTGAGTCAATTGTTCCAATTATAAATTTATCACATGTCCTATTTCAGTATTTTGTCTCCACATTCGAGTTTGAATTTTTAAGGAAAAAAATACAAGTGGGAATTTGATTAAAAAATTATTGAATAAGGATTATACGAACTCCTCATCATTTCATAAAAAAGGATTATGAGACCAACATACATAATTTTTTATTCTTCATATAATTTTATAGTAGTTGGCAACTTGCCATTAAAAACAAAAACTTATCGTACGGCTTGGTTCTCCCTATCAACTAGAAAAATAACCCCGATCTGAGTTTGCAGTATCATAATTACATATATCTTGTGGTTTACTAACTTCCCCGTGAATCACATAAAAAATCAGATCTGATCCTCTGATTTCATAAAAAATTTCAGTTTAATCCTTTATTGTTGAGAGACAATTTAATATCTACTTAATTATAATGAGTTAGTTAGTCTTGAAAGATGAATTTACATAATAATGATTATTGTTATAAACTTAATATATCAACGTTTAAATTTTAATATAAACATTTTGGTTAATTGTATTGAAGTTGAAGGAACACGAGTATTGTGCAGCCTTTTGCTCTAGAGATCTCTTCCACTATCTCAAAACACCAAGTGGTATTTGTAAAAAAAAAAAACACAAGTGGTGGGTGTTATTTCTCTTATCGGTTCAAGCATATCATTTCTTCTAAGCGTGTTTTTATGCTTTTTGCGATGATGTTGCTAGATTATATTGTAATAAATAGATTTAAGGGATTCAACATATCAATATATAGATCAGAGGATATTTAGTGGCTTCAATTCAAATTTGAGGGGTTGGATTTTGATTACTAGCTATGATCTTATATCTTATTTGTCACATCTTTCATGTGCTATTATTAGTATTGGTGGTTGCAAATATGAATGGGATATATCTATTCCGACCATCAAGTTTTGCTTTGCAAAAGTAGGTGAGAATGCCTGCCTTCATTTTTTTTATGGTTGATATGGATGCATTTGTTTTTTATGATATATTATTGTAGAGATTGTTCAATAATTAGTTTGGTCAGATTTTTGTCGATAAAAGGACAAGTTTTTGGGGTGGTTTCTCATTCTTCTATCCTTTACAATAACTTTGATATCAATGATAGCACATCTTTCCCTTTATTTTCCATAGAGAGATTGAAGATGAGGGCTAATATCCTTGACGCAATGACTTCCGTAACCTCTCGATTGAACAAGGTTTTGTCAAAAGCTTTTCTGTTAATTAACATGCGGTGGATTTATTTTTTCGGACAATTCATATTGGATTTTGCACCTTTCTTTCATTTTTTTTGTCTTCACAGAAATTACTGCTTCCTCTTTATAGAGAGCGCATCACTTAAAATATTTTCTAAAAACTACAGCAACCAAATCAGTTGATTGGACTTATTTTAACTTAACACAAGTGTTAAGTTCGAGATGTAGGGGACACTAACCTTAACAATTTTTATTCCACCTTGGATTTGGATTAGTATGGGTTTATTGACTTCCCACATAATATAGGGTTGACTTGAGATACACTATACATTTACACAAAAAACCCGATAATCTAGTAGTTTGCTCAGACTTAGCTTGGCTCGAAGTCGATTTGGTTATAGTATAAGTTGACAAAAAAACATAACAATCAGGACATGATCAAACACAACCACAAGACATTACATGAGAAAAGGGTATATGATATAACAATTTCTTTTCATAATTTAAAAATACATCCTATAATAATCAATATCTAATATATGATATAACAATATATTATTAACTAATTTTTCCAACTTCTTTCATTTTCTAATTTAGTTCATTATTTTTAAACTATTCCAAACGATCTAGAACCAACCGCATGTGAAGGACATATCCCACCAATCTTAGACCACACATGAAATCCGACTTTTGTGCATACACAAAAATACAATAATAAAAAAAATCTCTTCACCAACCCATATGTGTATTTCTCTTCCCATATTCTCCACCAACCCAACATATTATTACCATCTTCATCATCACCAGAAACTTGATCTGATCACAATCATATCATTATCTCTCTCTCTCTCTCTCTCTCTTTGTATTCAACCTCTGAACACCAAGAAGCTGAGGTCAAAGCAATGGGATTTGAGAATGAAGCAAGTTCATCTTCCTATTCTTTACCACAAGAAGACACTCCTCTGCTTCTCAACACATCTCCTCCTCTCTCCTCAAACTTCAAAACCTTTGCAAACATCTTCATATCCATTGTAGGAGCAGGCGTGCTTGGCCTTCCTTATTGCTTCAAACGAACAGGTTGGATCTTAGGCTTGATCATGCTTTTCTCTGTAGCTTTTCTCACATATCACTGCATGATGCTCCTTGTCCTCACTCGCCGCAAGCTTGAGTCTTTCATGGGCTTCTCCAAGATCAAGTCTTTTGGTGATCTGGGATTTGCTGTTTGTGGGCCCCTCGGGAGATTCTCTGTGGATGCCATGATTGTGCTTTCTCAGGCTGGCTTTTGTGTTAGCTATATGATCTTTATTGCCAACACACTTGCTCATTTAGTTAGTGGTGGGAATAGTAGTTCATCAAGTTTTGTGCTTTTTGGGTTTTCTTCAAAAGTGGTGTTTCTTTGGAGTTGTTTTCCTTTTCAGTTGGGGTTGAATTCTGTGAGGACTTTGACCCATTTGGCTCCTTTGAGTATATTTGCTGATGCTGTTGATATTGCTGCTAAGAGTGTTGTTATGGTGGAGGATGTGTTTGTGTTTATGAAGAATAGGCCAGCTTTGGAAACTTTTGGGGGATTCTCTGTGTTTTTTTATGGTATTGGTGTGGCTGTGTATGCTTTTGAAGGGATTGGGATGGTTTTGCCTTTGGAATCTGAGGCTAGAGATAAGGAGAAATTTGGAAGAGTACTTGGTTTGGGCATGGCTGTGATTTCTCTTTTGTTTGGTGCATTTGGTGCTCTTGGTTACTTTGCTTTTGGGAGTGAAACCAAGGATATCATTACTACTAATCTTGGACCTGGAATAGTGAGTACTCTTGTTCAATTGGGACTTTGTATTAACCTGTTCTTTACTTTTCCAATTATGATGAATCCTGTGTATGAAGTTGTGGAGAGAAGGTTGTGTAGTTCTAGGTATTGCTTGTGGTTGAGGTGGTTGATGGTGTTAGTGGTATGTTTGGTGGCACTTTCGGTCCCAAATTTTGCTGATTTTCTTTCACTAATAGGGAGTGGTGTATGTGTTGTGCTAGCCTTTGTATTGCCTGCCATATTTTATTACTTGGCTTTCAAGGAAGAGTTGGGTTGGAGATCTCTGATCGGTAACGGTGCAATTGTGTTTTTTGGATTCATTGTGGCAATCTCAGGAACTTGGTCTTCTTTGATGGAGATTTTTGCTCCTAAGGTTTAATTGGTCAGAAAACACTTCACTTGTTCATCCAGAGCCAGGAAGGATTATTTCATGTCTTGTTGGAAGTCCTATGAACTAGACAACTAGTCTAGAATCTCATCCTTGAATACAGTACAGTCTAAGGGAGGATTTCAGTGTTGTGTTTATAGAGTCCAGACAAGTTTCAGTCTGGTATGGTATGAAATCTATACTGCATACACTAGACCTATAATCTTTATGCCGTTGAATTTGCTTTCAATGATAGAAATTTATTACAATGTTAAATTATTATAATCTGTTTATTGTAGATTGTATACTATCAAATACAATTGTAATATATCTCGACCATTAAATGCAAATCTAATGGTAGAGATAAGTGGAGAGGCCCGTGGCTTATAGTGTGAACTGTAAATGTATACTAGCTACTTAGCTAGTAAGTGTTGAAACATGAAATTGAAGGTTGCTTATTTGCCTTAGTCAGTGACGGCTAGTAATATTTTGAATTTTGGATTCTCTTAGAATTTCCTTCTGTTTTTGTTTTTTACCAAGAGGATTTCACGCGGGTACACATGAATGATGTAATAATTACTAATTAGATATGGTGTAGCTGGCAAAAAAAAGTATATATGGTGTAGATAATGGTAAAGCAATATGGTAGGTTAATAATCCGATTATGGTATGTTACTAATCCAAGATATATTTGCTGATTGAATTGTTAATATGGGACTACATAATGTTTCTCTCTGTTTTAATTTGGGAAAATATATTTATGTATAGATATATGTTAATGGCATCCAAACATAGTCCTCTCATGATAAGAGTTGCAGACTGTTTTGGACTACTCTTGTTGAGCAACGAGTAACATTTTCTTATTAAGATCACTTCAATTTTCGCCTTTACAGTTGGTATTAATTTCAAAGGGACAGTCAGGTCATAAAATTCATTCCAAAGGGGAAAACAATATTCATAAAATTTCTATGATTGATGGATCGTAAATAACTTATTTTCATAGAAACAAGTTTTCATAAATCTTTCAAATCATATTAAATTTTTTTGTCAACAACTATAATTTTCCTTCTTAAAACTTTTGAAAAGTAAATACTATTTCTGGTTCTAATTATAAGATTACTTTGCTTTTTTTAAGAAAAAATAGGTACAAAATTAATCACTTTATTATAGTTATTTTTTCCCTCAAAACTAATTTACCTTCCTTATAAACTAATCGTATAATACACACACTTATTATATATAAGATTACTTTGAGAGCACGCATTCTGTTATGATCATATCATCGAAAGTTAACAGCTTCTTGCAACCTTCAACGGGCACCAGCTCTGTTATTCTTCAAGATGTCCATGCTCTACTTGTTTTTTTAGTAACTTTGGTTATTGTGTCCCGAGTGTACAACTAAGAACTTGGCACCTTGCTGAATGCCAACTCCTACTCATGGATGGGCCAGTTATTTGTTTGTGATTCTCTTTGCTGTTTATCTCTTTTACTCTTTTTACATGTGAACTTAACCTTATTAATGATACTTGTCCTTGTTTCAAAAAAAAACTATGGCATAAAACAATTATATATAAGATACACTAGAATTTAGTGGACTAATTGACTTTTTTAATCTATACAAAAAAAGTTAAAGTAAATATTTAAGAAAAACGGAGGAGGTAGTATATTGTAATTGATCCATCACGTAAGAAGAGTCATCAATGGACAAGAACAAGTATGGGCATGCTTGCAAATTAATTTTCGTAAATTGTTTATAAATTATAAGATCCTAATTATAAGATCAAGTTATCCCTTTTGGAGAAATTAAAATGAAAAATGAGCCAATATGAATTGTTTATTTATTTATTTTTCTCAAAACACATTTATTTCACTAATAAAATGTATAATATAATTATATGCAGCATAAATTTAGTTACGTGTTTCACTTCTTTAATTTCACAAATAAAATTCAACTCAATCTTATAAACTTTTGAGATAAACAAATCAACTACCAAACTATTCACCCACCATTAGCCAAATATTATTTAGGGGATCTAAACCCTGATAATAACTAGACACACGACATTGAGAGCCTATGTAGCTAAACGATCAACTAACTTGATGATATATATACATATGGGATACTTTTTTTCTATCAAATATATCTGGGATACTACTATATTAGATTAACCAACATTTTGGTTGGTATAACAAATTAGGTATATTGAATTGAATAACCATAACTAAACTCTAATAGGAGCATGATATATGAAAATACTCCTATTGTACAGGTAAAATAAGACCCACATTCATGACTTCACAAACAAGAGACAACAACAATACGAAGAAGCAAGGAAGGAAGGAAGGAAGGAAGGTGGAGAAAAAAGTGGAAAGTTTTGAAGAGCCTCTCTTGTCTCACCTCACAAATATTCCCACTTTTCTCTCTTTCCTTCTTTATTATTTCCATTCCCACAAATCAAACAAAAAAAAAAAAAAAGCTTCAAACTTGGTCATTTCATTTCCCACAGATTTCAATCCACAGTCAAAATCATATCTTTCATTAATATTATCATTCAGATCACACTTTTGACCCAAAATCCAACAACCCCAGATAAAAAAATCAAAACTTTGAGCCTTTTAGGCATGTCTTGCTCATCATCTTCAGGATCTGAAGAAGAAGATGAGGGATTCGATTCTTACAGAAAAGGTGGCTATCATGCCGTACGGATTGGTGATCAGTTTTCAGGTGGCAGATATATTGCTCAAGCAAAACTTGGGTGGGGCCAGTTTTCCACCGTCTGGCTCGCCTATGATACTCGCAATTCTGTATGTTTCATTCATTTGATCCTTCTTTTTTTATTTTATTTTTTGGAATTTGGTGTCTTACTATTAGTCTGTTGTTTTTCATGTTTTGATTGATCTGGCGTTTACTTGATATGTTATGTTGGTGCAATCTGTTTTGGATGTTTAGGAGTGAATTTTGGGATGCTTTTGATGCTGATGTGTGTGTAGTGTTGTTGTTTAGGCAAAGGTAGTTGGTAGATTGGTATGTTTTTTTTTGAAAGGAAGGTTATTAGATCATTGTTGTACTTTTTCTGCCGACACTGTGTTGAGCTTTTGATCTGTGTTCTGAATTATGTGGTTGTTGTTATGTGATCTGTGATGAATTTGATTTTAGTATTTGGAATATGGATTAGTAGATGAGGATCCATTGATCTGGGTGGGATGGTTTCTCTGATGAACATTAATCACTTGTTTTGTTATGTTCTAGAATTGTTCTTTATCCGTTTTGTTTTTTCATGCATCTGTGTTTTAAGTAAAATATTTTCTGTGTTGGTCTAACACTTGGGCATGTAATCTCATTGATTTTGCCCCCAGTTAGTGGTTCAGTTAATTTTAGTTCATTTAGTGGACCTGTATTGCTTACATCAAATATGTTTTTTAATGTGAACTTTGTGGTTTGCAGACATATGTTGCCCTCAAAATCCAGAAAAGTGCAGCTCAGTTTGCTGAGGCTGCCCTTCATGAGATAAATGTTCTTTCATCTATTGCTGAGGGTGACCCTTCAAATTCAAAGTTTGTCGTCCAATTGATTGACCAGTTTAAGCACTCTGGCCCGAATGGGCAGCACCATTGCATGGTCCTTGAGTTTCTTGGTGATAGTTTGCTTCGCTTGATCAGATACAGACATTATAAAGGCCTACCATTGAAGAAAGTTAGAGAAATTTGTAAATGTATTTTGATTGGTTTGGATTACTTGCATAGTGAACTTGGTATAATCCACTCAGACCTAAAACCTGAAAATATCCTTCTTTTATCCACCATTGACCCTGTGAAAGACCCTGTTAGATCTGGACAAAGCCCAATTCTGGAGAGGCCTGAGGGAAGCAATGTTGGGTTTTCAAGTGTTATTGAGAAAAAGTTGAAAAGGAGAGCGAGAAGAGCAGTTGCTAAAATATCAGGAAGAAATTCATCGTGGGGAGAAGATGGAGGAGTTGCAAAATCTGATAGAAATATTGATGGAATTGATGTGCAGTGCAAGATAGTAGATTTTGGAAACGCATGCTGGGCAGATAAGCCATTTGCAGAAGAAATCCAGACCAGGCAGTATAGAGCTCCTGAAGTTATACTTCAGGCTGGGTATTCCTTCCCTGTTGACATGTGGTCTTTCGCTTGCATCGCTTTTGAGCTCGCCACAGGTGATATGATGTTTACTCCCAAGCCTGGACAAGGCTTTAGTGAGGACGAGGTATGATGGTTTGAACTTTCTAGTTTATTAGAAATATTAGCTCCCTATTCCTTGAAATTGTTTTTGCATAGGCCAATTGGTACCTTGACTTTTTACATTATAGAAGTAGTTAGAAGGTAAAATAATTTAATGAATGGGTATAGCTTTGTATGGGTGTTAAACTATTGCTTAATCCTGTCTAAAATGATTTAATAAATGTTATTAGATAGAATATATGCATCTAAGTGGGGTGGGGAACTCTTGTCTGAAACTACTTATTGAAGTGGTTGAACCATCCCACTCAAATATCCCATAGAGCATCCTATGCTATTTAATAGTCGATTATGCATCTCATATTTACTTTCGTCTCCTTTAATTGGTCTTCTTTAATTGGCCGCCTTTGTAGAGTCGATGTCAGGATGGTCTCATCCAGCGACACTTCACTCAACCTTCTCACTAGTCATAACTCCCTATAGATAGTCCACCTTCAGCTGTCAATTACCAGTTTAAATAAGAATTAATCGACACTCAAGTGGATATCCAACTAGCTATTAAGTGGACTCACGAGCATCTTATACTACTCAATGTGGAATAAGACATCGCACACTAAACTCCATCCAAACATTTCATGAATGTTGGTTGGAATCATATTGAATTTTGGTCTTTGATGTCTGTATTCTGTAATATATGTGTGCAGATTTTATTACCTTTTCGAAGACATTGCTGTATCCATTTATGATCCTTTCGCAGCCCTGTGGAACAAAAATTGAACAATTGTTGTGTTTTGGGCAGTTTATGGGCTCGTTTTCTTATTAGGGGGAAAGAGATACTCGTGTTATCCAATGGCATTCTATGTTACAAGCTATTAATATCTATAAACAACTTGAAATGTTTGTTAGGAGGCAGGCTATATAGACTTTTTAGTTTATTTTGATTATTTTGCTTTAGTTATTCGACTCAATCAATAAGCATGCAATGGGTGCAAGCACCCTTACATCTGGAATTTGAATTATTCTTTGTTTTATTCAGAAAAGAAAAGGGAAGAGTTGTTCTCAAATTCTATGTTTAGATGGTAAGTCAAACGTTGGTTTTGATTGCACTAATGTTGTGCATTGTGTTGGCATCAGGATCACCTTGCCTTGATGATGGAACTCCTTGGGAAAATGCCCCGGAAGGTGAATGTTTATACTTTCTACTACCATAGCATACTTTTTGAAGCTATTCTGGCATTTCTAATGCTTGTAACATGCAGGTTGCCCTTAGCGGAGCGAAATCGAAGGATTTCTTTGACAGGCACGGTGATCTAAAAAGAATTAGGAGGCTAAAATACTGGCCACTTGACAAATTTTTCATTGATAAATATAAATTTTCGGCGAGTGATGCCCGTGAGTTTTCAGAATTCCTTTTGCCACTTCTGGATTTTTCACCGGAGAAGCGGCCAACTGCACAACAGTGTTTACAACATCCATGGCTTAGTGGTTAAGCCAACACCAAATAATGAGAAATGACTCTAGTTTGTGAAAGGTTGATGGTTGGGATGTTTAAAAAACTAACAGAGCCACAGTTGCTACTACGTTTTAAGTTCCTCCTTCCACATATAATGACCTGTTATTGGTTGTGATTCATTTTTTATTTGTTCAAGTTGTTATTTGTTATTGTATTAACATACACAATGATGTATAGTAGACAATTTTGTTCCTCTAGAGACAATATACACAGGAATTTGCGTGTATATTATTTTTGTTGTTTTTAATAAATGTCATTTTATTTCCAGTATTACTGGATCAAATTCGAGTGTTTCCTGGATTGACATTCATCTCATGAGGAATTGTAAAAGCTTTGGGGGAAAATGTGGTTATGAATACACTATTGTAATGTAAGTGCTGTGTCTGGCCTTATATACATGTGAACTTCAGTTTTTTTTCTTGGGAAGTTAGTGGACTTTCACGTAAGGTTGACTTGGCTTTAACGGTAAGCTCTTTGCCTTAAGGTCTAAGGTCGTAAGTTTGAATTAACCTTTCAGCATAAAGTGAAGTAAATGTAAGACTGCTTAGTATATTCTCTTCTCTAGTGCCCTCATCAACTGAGAATTAGGATTGAATTGACTCTTTTTTTTTGGTGGAGTTCCACAGAAATATCTCATGAAGTAGAGAAATATCTTTAAGTCCAAAAAGAGACATTATATTATAGTCATTAAATAGCACAAAACGAGACATTATTGTCATTTTTGGCGCGCAGCTGGATACTATTTAAGGGCAGAAGAAGCTGTTTTTGGAAGCCCCATAGGTCCTTTGTTGATTGGGTCTCTTACAATTTGAACCCAGCGAGCAATGGTCAGCTCTGGAAATAGAAATTCGGCTTTTTGTACAGGAAGTTATAAGAAAATAGGAATAGGAGAATATTTCAGGACCACTCCCGAAACGCAGGATAATATTGCTCTCAATGTAAATGTAAATAAGAAAATTAATTATAAGCAGTTTATTTATTTTTCTTGAGAATAAAGAGTGACTTTTTCCTACATTAGTAGTTTACTTCCTCCGAACAAAAAATGTCAATTAGATCTTATATTTTGGAAGGGAAGTAACATTTCCCTTTACTTTTCATGAAAGCATTAAAAATCTATTTAATTTTTTTGATCTGTTGAATTTGTAGGAAGGGATCTCGAGTGTGACTGATGAATAGTTATCATCAATAATAAATGTAGTTAAGGCTTGCTATTTATTAGATTATTGAATTTCATTTTTTTCCAGATGCTATAATACTTGTTAAAAAAAGAAGACAATGCATTCTTCTAAACAGAAAACAGAGTGAACACCAGGAGAAAAACATGGAGCAATTCACCCGGCCTAACAGAGAGATAACCTTACATTTTATTCCACCTTCATAGTCCCTATTATTGTATGAATTATTGGATTGAAAAAAACTAGAAAACTCGTAACTTTGCCAGAAAATTTAACAATAAATAACGCAACAACTAAATGAAATCCACATTTCAATGATACAACCTCCTCATTATAAGACCACTCTTACTCTTATTTAGAAATTAATAATTAATAATGCAAAATTGAACCTAATTATAATGATTCCCCCCATATTCGATCATAGATCTTAAGTTTCAATAGTCCTGAATCCTCAAAGGATATTATCTTGGAAGGGTAATATAGAAGTATGGAGAAAACATCTGTTAACCACATAATATACCTCTGATACTGCAAGGCCATCCATAAACAAGCACAAGAACATATAGAAAACTAGAGGGAATACATCACTTAACCTTGCAAATTTTCATTCATCTTTTTCGCTCCCCGAATACAACCAATTCAATAGCAGAACAATTGCCATCAAGACCAGAGGCATACAACTAAGTAAAGCAGACATGAACCTCACAATTTCCTTCAATTAGTCACATTTGGCACCTATTTACAATATCAATGACAACATTTCATCATTCTCCTAGTATCTAACTCACATCCATATCCACGGAACCAAGTACCGCAATTCATCTATCTCAAAGAATCTAACCAGTACAAAATTTCAGTTTTAAGATAGTTCAAATGCCTAACTCCATAATCTACAGACAGGATAATGTGATGCCTAACTCCATAGTTCATATGCCTAACTCCATAAACTTGAGCAATAATGTGATTCCTTCTTGCTCAGGTCCTAAAATAAAACTAGTCACCATAAGCTATAAACTAGAGAAATTTCAAGTAAATCCCTGTGAACTCTATTCGAATAGTGATCATGCAGTCTATCTAAATATTCTGTTACCATGCATACATGTTTCCAACTTAGAAATCAAGTCTCATTTGCATCTTCATGACCTTGGACTTGTTTACACCTATGCCCTTACAAATACTCGTGATTCTTGTAACTAACTTGCAAAATCACAACAAACAAGGCAGCTTTACATTCACATTCCTTTTCTCTTTGGCAAGCAACTTAACCATGCCCTAATTGAGCCACATTCCTTTTCCCTATTAGCAACATATCAAATGCTAAAAAAATTAACAAGCAAACTGAGAAAGAATTATCACTAGAAAATATGAAGAGTACTGGAAACCACACTATTCAAAAACCATAAAAATATTACTCATCTTCTTATGTTCCATACATCTAGAGCTTGATAAAAATGTAATAAGCCCACTCTATTCTAAGTAAACCAGCACAAAATCACGATAGTTCATGCCCCAAAACATGATCACAACACATATTCAGATACAAAGAATGACAGGCCAAAAGAAAAAAAAACAATAAACACATAAAAACGGCAGCAAAGCTCCAATACACAATACTTCCTCCAGTCCTAAATACAAGAGCTAGTTGACATTCTTGGAAAATGTTAAGAATGTTAAATAAGTCACTTATACATTGAATTACCTTAATTTTTCACCAAACTAGTTATTTGACTTGTACACTAATACATAATCCAACAATATATCAGATATGTTATGTATAACCTATTTTGCTTCTTTAATCTCCCCAGTCTTATATATATTTAGGACCGGAGGAAGTAGTACCTAGAAATGTATAACAAGCAAAACCAATGGGTAGTTGGTTGAGCTGGTAAGTGGGCTACAACCCCCGTAAAGATGGGAACACATGTTCGATTCCCGGGAAACACTCTTATTGGGAGAGGGGACAACCCCGCCTATGTGGGCAACACTCCTACCCCTCGAGTCCGGATTAAACCGGGCACTGATTAACAAAAAATGTAAAGGCAGCAACAATTAATAGAAAATGCTACAATAACAACATGATTCCTGAAAATATCATATCAAACACGCACGTTAACAATTCTAACTTTGAACTGTGTCATTACAATAACAACATCATTCATGGCCATGCCTTAACCACAAAACATACTACAACCATTGCTTACATACCAAGCACATAATCTCAAAAATGGAATCTTTCCACAGATGGGTAAAACAATAAAGACACCTAACCACTGGGGCCCGCCTGATCATGATGATGATGATGATGATTATTATTATTAGAAGAAGAACATCCACCACCATCATCATGATGATCATGATCATGATGATGATGGTCATGGTTGTCGTCGTCGTCGCTGCTGTTGTCTTCGTCGAAGGGTTTTTGTTTGTGGAAGATGCAACATTTTTTGGAGGATTTCTTGTGGAGAAACTCGTTGTCGATGGTGCCTTCTTTCCAGGAGACTTTCTTTTTCTTGCGATTGAGGGGGAGGAAGAGCACTTGGGGCTGTTGGGGAGGGTTCTGGGAGGAGGAAGACGGTGGTGGGTCGGAGGAATGGACGGTGATGGTGGTTGTGGCGGTGGCCGACGGCGATGACTGGGCTAACTGCCTGGTGCTGCCTATGGGTCTTGTGGCCATGGCTTCAAATATGGACCCATTTCATTGTTTGTTCTTAATTTATGGGGAAAATCTTGAAGGAGAATCGAAAAGAATTTTTTTTTTATTTTAACAATACTATTTATGCATGTTATTTCAAAATAAGAGGATGGAGTAATACTAATCTCTTTCTTTCTGATTTTTCAATTTTTTTTGGGGAAAATCTCAAATAAGTCCCTTCCAATACCAAAAGGACAATTGAGGAACCTAAACTTCCAAAAGGACCATGAAGAAACCAGCACCTATCTGTCAATTTAAAATTTTGCGAAAATACAAAATTGTCCACATCCTAAAACACAAATTTCTACCCCACCCTAACACTCACCCTCTGCTTGCAATTTGTGTTTTAGGATGGGGACAATTTTGTCTTTTCGCAAAATTTTAAAATGACAGATAGCTCTGCTTCCTTCATGGTCCTTTTAGAAGGTTAGGTTCCTCACTTGTCCTTTTGGATATTCGGAGGGACTTATTTGGGATTTTCCCAATTATTTATGTATTTTACTCCTATTTCAAAATAAGAGGATGGAGTAATAATAAATAAATAACACTAAATCTCTTTCTTTCTGATTTTTCACTTTTTTTTAAACAAAATCTCTTTTTATCCTTTACATGTCATGAGTTCATTTACATTTCGAACAAAAATATTTCATATAGTAAATAATGTACACCACCAACAAAGGTTGGTCCAGTTGTTAAAGAGGTTTGACTCATAACTATGTGGTTATGAGTTCGAATCTTGACAATGTAAGGAGGACCTTATTGGTGGGTGATCTGTAAGTACCTATGTAAGCGCTCTTTGAGTTCGGAGCCCTGCCTTGACCCTGGTGAGCCGTGAGACCCAACTCACCTAAACTTTTTGTTATATAAAAAAATAATGTAGACCAGATAGCTAATAAATTTTTTAAATTTAAAAGTTTAGATGAGTTGGGTCTCTCTCACCATGGTCAGGGCATATTTTTAAGCTCAAAGAGTGCTTACACGAGTACTTATAGATCATTCCACTAATAAAATCCTCACACCGACAGGATATAAAATTAAACCACATAATTATGAATCAAATCTGTTTACTAGTTGGACCACTTTTTATTGGTGGCATCAACCAGCTAATCATCCTCATAAATTACATAGTAACTTTTGCATTTTCTACCAACCTCCATCTTTTGTTATGAGAGTGGATGTTGCAAGAACTTTACGATAGGATAGTGACTTTGATGTTTTTCTCCAGTCTTATTTTTTTTTTTTAAAAAAAGAACAGAAATAGTGGGCACATTTGGTATAGTTTCTGAACCATGGTTTGGGCTCAAACCATGTTTTTCTCATGCTATTTTGCCTCAATGATTTCATAAGAATAGAGGTCGTTTTTGTTTTGGTGTAAAAGTGGAGCTATATTCTGATCAAAAAAAGGTGGAGCTATAGGCCCAAGCCCAATAATAAAACAAAAGAAAATAATTAACTACCCAGAAGAGATTTTTTGCTTGGATTATTCACCTTAAATTATTATTAATTACGACAGAAATTGCATTTGCATCATAATTATTCAGTCTTTATATAAGTGTTTAACACTCAATCTTATGCTGACGCAACTTCAATTTTAAATGCATTATTTTCATTCTCAGGGTAGAAACTCTTGTTAGAAATTAGAATAACAAATATACAAAAGACCTAGCTAAGAATAGTCCTCATCAATATAATATGGCTCAATTAAAATACCATGCAAGTCAAACATGACTCACGATTAAATAATTTACCCACACACATTGCACTTCATAAACATTATTTCCACATATTTTAATCGAGGGAAAGCCATTTTCTCAATTCCTCTTAATACTTATTTAAAAATTTTAATTTGACATTTACATGTTTTTCTCTTTTAGGACATGTTGATAAAACCATGGACCCTTTTCGACGAAAGAAATATGTATTTTTGTGTCAATAATGTCATCAAGCAAAGTCACGAGATTTAGGGAGAAAGAAGAGAGAGAAGCTCCAACTTCTCTTTGGAGCCACTCATATCTAAGAAAACGAGAGATTATGAGACTCTAATACTCATATACTTCTCACTCAATTCAAAACATATCTCTTATACTAGTAGTATTTGGTTATTTGTGCCACTATAATTTTTCTTGGCATGAGCAACTGATATTTCATCGTATTATCCTTGACTCCATACTTGAAAGAAGGGTCAACTAATACCAGATGTCGTGAAGCTCTTACACTTGCCTGAGCTTCTTGGTAGTGTGGCATGATGAAAATCCAAATAAGGGAGATACGATTAAATTTTGTAATATACTCTCTGTGAAATTGAACTCCCAAGTTGCAAATCTCAACAGCTACATATATCAGAAAGATGCTGAAGAATAAATAGGTTGTGACTTGTGATATTCAAGCTACTCCCTCCGTTCCTAAATATAAGATCACTTTGAGGAAGTGGATAAGTTCCTAAATATAAGATCACTTCCTATTTTATCTCAAGTTTTGCCTAAACTACCCTTATACTCCCTCCTTTCATTGAAAACTCCTCCTCCTTTTAAAGTTAAGTATTTGAGGGGATTTTGGGAAGATCATGTAATTTTATTGTCTTTCTTAATCTCCACAAATTAACCAAAGTGATCTTATATTTAGGAACGGAGGGAGTATTTTTTCCGGGGACATAAAAATTCAAGCTATTTAGAGGTGAACTCATCAATTGGATCCGCATTTTTCTTCCTTATAGCATGCTATATATTTAATATTTATCTTTCGGTACTATATTAATAAGTATTAAATTCAAAAATTGATTTTCGAAAAAAAAAATTCAAAAATTAATCAAATCATAAGTATTTTCCCTCCTGCATTCCCTTTAGTCAATCACCTTACACTAAAAAAATGGAAAAACACCACGTTATTCTTGTAAGTCTAAAATTTCATGTAAAAATTTTTCATTCACCTAACTAATAAAGTGCTGCATTTAGTCCTTAATATAAAAACCCAAAATTTAAATAATTTTGGTATAAAATATAGGAGTTCACTTTACATTTTATCTTTATTTGATGCATTTTGCACCACTTTCCCATTAAATATTTTTTCATATTTATTAATATTAATGTATTTCTCTCTTATTAGTATATGTTCAATATTGAAAAGAAAACATTCTGACCAAAAAAAATATTGAAAAGAAAACATCATCAAGTCACTCAACTTTTTTACATACAGCTAAGCTCTTAAATTAAGGATCCCACGCCGTATAAGTATACTACAGAGTACTCCTACTATTTAATTTTTGCTGCCCAATTATTCTACAGCCTTGCATTAAAAAAGAAAAATTTGACAAACTAGTATTAAAACATAAAAACACAAGACAAGAGCGACCCACAAATAAATAAAAAAAGCCGCCAATCTCATCCAAATCTCTCACTCTTCCCTCAATTTTTATAAAAAACAACGCTAATTACTGCATAGTCTCACATTGTTGCTCGTTGAAATCCAAAGCTTGGATTTTTCCTCTCTCTCTCTCTCTCTCTCTCTCTCTCTCTCTCTCTCTCTCTCGGAGTATCCAATTTAGCTTGAAAGTAAAATCAATCAATCGTCGATACTTCCGAAAGCCACAGAATTCAATCCATGGCCTGCATTCTAAATTTCCCTCCTTTTACTATTTCACACCCTAATCATAATCACCCTCGACCTTCTTCTATGGCTTCTTCCTTTGACTATGGATTCGCCACTCAAACTTCAGTTACATTTCACTTCAACAAGTCTCACATGATGATGAAGAAGCCTCTTAATTCTTCGGTATGTTAAGTTTTTCACTTAAGTTCGTGTTTTTTAAGGTGGGTTTTGACTATTGAGGAATGTCAGTTGAATTAGTGATGGGTTCTTTTGAAATGTTGATTGCCTTCATAGGTTTGATGTGATAAGTTTAAGACTAGGTTTAGTGGGACTTTCAGTTTGTGAGTGTGTTTTATGGGTATGATAATATGTGTACACGTGGCAGATTGTTGCATCTGTGAAGCCTGAGCCGCCTAAGATTATGATTTCTGGTGCTCCTGCTTCTGGTAAAGGAACACAATGCGAGCTCATCACCAACAAGGTGTGTCATTCACTTTTTTTTTTTTTTTGATATATCCATTCTCATATCACAAATTAGTTACTTGCTCAGTTACTAAATACTACCTCCGGTCCTAAATATAAGACCTAATTGACTTTTTTTTGTGATGTTAAGGTTACAAAATATGTTGTTAAATTATGACATATTTGATATATTTTTAGATTAGTCATTAGTTTATAGGTTAAATAAACTAGTTTAAGAAAAAAAATTAGGTAAATCAATTTATAAATGACTTATTTTGCTTTTTTACGATTTTCCAAAAAAGTCAACTAGGTCTTATATTCAGGACCGGAGGTAGTATAATATAAGACTGAGTTGTTTTAGAAGTCAAGGAAGCTAAATAAACTGCTTAATTATTATGAATTTTGTATATAGGTAGTTTATATGTCAGCTTATAATTCAAGTGAACTAATTTATAGAAAAATTACATACAAGTCAATCTATAATTGACTTATTTAGCTGTCTTAGTATTCTAAAAATAGTTAATTAGGTCCTGTATTTGGGAACGGAGATATGGAATGAATATATTGATTAGAATACGTGTATGCATGTGAAGTTCTAGATTATTTAGTCCCTATATAGCTACTAGAGTTTTCATTCAATTTTTAGTGAAGATGGCCATTAATTTATCGTAATAATTTTGAAAAATTTGATTCAGTGCAAACTCTGCGCTTTTATGAATAGAGAAAGTTAGCTTGTAGTTGAGTGAGTTACTGACTATGAGTTAAGTCTCTTATTTCTGGTTTTCCTTGAAAAAGCCAGATTGAATGAAGTGCTCATCGTATATGCAGTATGGTTTGGTGCATGTTGCTGCTGGAGATTTACTAAGGGCAGAAATTGCAACTGGAAGTGAAAATGGAAAGCGAGCAAAAGAATATATGGAGCAGGGACAATTGGTCCCTGATGAAATAGTTGTCATGGTATGGAGGAAAAGATTTAATTCAATTAGTACAGTTCATATCTGTGATATGTCGGTGTTTACGCTGTAGATGGTCAAGGATCGTCTCTTGATGCCAGACTCTAAAGAGAATGGTTGGCTTTTGGATGGATATCCCAGGAGCTTATCACAGGCAACTGCATTCAAAAAATTTGGGTTTGAACCAGATCTTTTCATTCTTCTAGAGGTAAGGATTTGTTGTCTTCAGAATTCATATAATTAATCCTGTAAAAAACACAAATTTTCCATGTCAAGTAATGATAGTACATATAATCTTTGAGTCAATCACTCAATTGTCTTTCCTAAAGTAAACTGTTATCCACTCAGGCAACAATAGTATAAGTTATGAACCCTATTGCGGACTGACAGTAAAGTAGAAGCTGGCGCACAATTCATACGATTCCCTTTTAACATTCAACGCTGGTTTGACTTTGCTAGAGAGCCTTTTTACCACCCAGAAACCAGTGATCATGAATGTGGTGAAGAAATTTCAAATGCAAATGCTTTTGTTATAACCTTGTACTATATTTTTCAGGTCTCTGAAGATGTTCTTGTGGAGAGGGTAGTTGGGCGAAGATTAGATCCTGTTACTGGAAAGATATATCATTTGAAGTATTCTCCCCCAGAGAATGAGGAAATTGCAGCAAGGCTTACCCAACGTTTTGATGATACTGAAGAGAAGGCATGACTATGTTTCTATAAAGTTTTTCATGCCTTGCAACCATCACGATTCCAAAGTGTTCTGTTACAAAATGCTTCTTTTTGTACAACAACTAGAATTTTTCTTGTATTTTTGCAGTTTGCTTGTAGTTGACAGTCAATACTCCCTACTAGAAGTTCTCATTTACTTTCTTGTTTGGTTTCTTAGGTGAAGTTGCGATTGCAGACTCATCATCAAAATGTAGAGGCAGTCCTTTCAATGTATGAAAATATAACTGTCAAGGTATGTTATAACACCCCCCCAAAAAAATAACACACCTACCCGCACAGAAATGCAAATGTGCAGACACAATAATATATAATTAGATATCTTCATGCATGCCCAGTTGCGCATGTTTTCATGTTTTTTCTCTTAAGATTAAGGTTATTACCATGAGGGTTACCTGATGTTTTAGCTGCTGATTGTTTGAATAGGCTTCAAATTATAAGTTAATTGTGTGCGTATGGATATCTATGTGGTACCGTTTTGTGATGTTGTACTTTATCCATCGCCATTGATCACAGACAATATTAAAACGTGGAAATGCCTATATTATATGATTTTTCCTTCCTTTTATTTTGTGCCCAACATGTATGATCTGCTCTCTCCCTTTCTCTTTGTATTTTGTCCTTTACTTTTCTGGGCAAACGTCACTAAAAATGTTGGAATAAAACCCCAAATGACACACTCAGGCCTTCTGTAGCTATGTTTTGGGGCTTGGCTATCCTCATTAAGAACCGGATTATTCTGGTCGTAGATTTCTAAATATTTTTGTTACTTCAACTCTTCGATGATTTGATATTTTGGTGATCAATATTTTTTGATTTACTTTCTGTGGTCTTCAGGTCAATGGAAATGTCTCCAAGGAGGAAGTGTTTGCTCAAATTGATAGTGCAATTACAAGTTTATTAGAGAAGAGGAAGGCTGCTTCAGGTTCCATAGCAGCATAAGAAGAATGGGACTATCTACTCGGTATGACAGTTCTTGAGAAACATTTACAAGGGCAGAAAGGAATGTAAAGGAAATGGAAAAGGCACTTTCTGGACGCCTTAAGTTGCTGATAGATGATTGACCTGCCCAAGTATTTTTCATAGTTTTTTCTCTGGCAAAGCATTGTGTGGTATTGTGATAGGAAGGTCATGTTATTCATTCTTAAATATCGCTATCAATATGTGAATGGGGGGTTTAGTGAAATGTTATTTGTTTGTTCGTGTTATAGTTACACCTTGAAACCCAAAATATTTTATATTCTTTGATCATATGATTGGCTTTTATGGGTGATATGATGGATACCCTAAAGCTCCTTCTACCCTAAAGCTCGGCAACAATGAAGCTGCTTCCAAACCTCACAAGTTTGAGAAAGAACAACATTTGGCGCCAACCAGCTTATTGCCCCCAAAAGCAGCTCCCAAACACACTATCCAAACAGACACAAATAGTAGAGAGAAAGTGTATATAATGAATGAGCAGAGGTAAAAAATGAAAGTTTTAGTAAACCTACCCATAATAATAATTTCGACATGTTTTTATCTATATGTGTAAAAAGTTAATTACCTTTTATGATATGATCTAGAGGGACTGAGGGAGTATTATATATCAATTTGGAAGTTGAATAGATTAGTTTGAAGAAAAATAAGAGATATAATTAAAAAAATAATCTTATAGTATTAAAATGAAAGTCAAAGGTTCAAAGCAAGAGATAGGCTATTTTATCTTTTTATGATTTGTATGTATGGCCGTAACAGCGAAATTCTAATTCATAATTAAGTGTGAGCTATAACTCGAAAGCGTTGAGCTGGTCAAAAGTAATACTCCCTCTTTTCTTAAATATAAGAACACTTTTGAAATTCGATTTGTTCCTAATTATAAGATCATTTTCTAACTTTTCCCACTTTTTTCCCAAATTAACCCTACTAATGCTTATCTATAATAACAAGAAAGAGAGTGAGAGTGAGGATAAAGGTATATAGTTAAGATAAATTGGTAATATCATGTGTAAATAACTAACTTAACTAATTTTCTTAATCTACTTAAATTAGGGAAAGTGATCTTATATTTAGGAACGGAAAGAGTACTCGTTTTGTTCATGAAGTA
Organism: Mimosa pudica; assembly: GCA_029929735.1. Lineage (NCBI taxonomy): Eukaryota > Viridiplantae > Streptophyta > Magnoliopsida > Fabales > Fabaceae > Mimosa > Mimosa pudica. Next base: position 13,655,879 of record JAKELP010000024.1, read on the forward strand.
ACAGAATATTTGGTTAAACCAGTCAATATTTTAAAGATAACTAACCGTGAAATTAAGATACAAATAAAAACGAAGAAAAATTAATTTATCAAAACGTAGTATCAAGTTAAGTCAATATCAGATGAATATATTTAATTCAAGTCAGCCTTCCCCATTGACCGGCCTTGTTCTTCTAATTAAAGATCTTGAGTTTAGCAATAACCGAGTTACAATCAATCCCATTAAACCTCACATGAATTCATTTATGGGAATTCATATGAAGTTAGTAAACAATTAATGCTCATTTCTAATGGAACTTATTACCTCAAGAAAACTAGGCTCAATGAACCTAATAAGTTAATTCCATCTTTTACGTGCCCACCAAGTTGCGTCTCTACATCAAAAAGGAAGAGGAGCGTGCACTACGCAGGACAAAGTAGCCATGGGTTAGGCACAAAAATCATGAATGAAATAAAACAGAAAAATGGGAATTCACCAAAACCACAAGAAGCACTCACACTCCTCCATAAGGATTCATACCTCCCCTTACATGCCTTGTTTTAAAAATGTATGTCTTGATGGGGTCAATTTCATGCTTGTACTTCTTCCCAATTCACACAACATTGACTTTTTTACGCCCATTCCTGTCTTCAAACCAATATAGGAAACTGAAATTTTAAAAAAAAATGCAAAGCACATTTAATTAGAAAACGAACACACAAGATATATATTGCACAGCTGTTATCCCATGAAACAATCAAGTCCAGTCATAAGGGAAATTGGCTCATCCACTTTGACTTATAGGCTTTGAAGCAACATCCTATTCACCATCCACTTTATTTGAATTCAGCACTCAAGCTAAGCATTTCAAAGACAAAGCGAAAGTGGCAGGTCATATCACTAATTTGAGTAGGCGTATTTGACAGGGTCCTGTCTCTTGAACAAATAGTTGAAAGTTTAATTTTTAAGTCTCAATTTTTGTTTGTGCTCCATGTCTAATTGTAAAACATTTAACTTCTTTTAAACCTCTTAATTCAACGGTACGTTATAATATTGTTGGTCTAATGACTGTCCGATAAAACTTCCTTTTTATGTTATCTTAGACTTTACGATCACATAAACCCAATAGCTTTTCTTTGTTTATACCATCTAACTTAAATTATATTATTAACATCTTCATCTATTACACAATCTTTTTGTATAATGTATCCCAAATATTTGAATATCACCCGTCTTCCCCTATGATAGGTTAAAAAAGGATATACCTTTTGTTCTCAATATTTTGACAGAAATTTAATCTCTACAAGTGAAGGATATATTAATAGTGTTTTTTTTTCCTAAATAGTGTTTTTAATAAAAAGAAAGTGACAAGTTGAAATTAAATAATGAAAACGGTAAATGTGACTTTTCTGATGTTTGATTTTAAATAGTCATCATAGTCTAATGTGTCTTCCTGATATTGAAGATTTTATAAATAAAAATAATAGATGATGGTCACACACAAATGAGAAATTGGGTATGTGGTTTCTATTCATAAATCTTATGCTTTTGATTTAAGTTGCATGGTCCTGGTTTGCCTTTAGGGGGCAGTGGCTTTCATTACGATCAACATATATTTGACTTAAAACAGGGATAGTGGTGGACTTAGCAACAAGATATTTGATGAGGTTACGTCATAGAATGTCCAAATGCCTTATCCATCACAATCATATCAAGCCCCACCACGCCGTGTCCCTACTCCAACCTTTATTTTCGGTATAGGTTTGAGCTTGGAGCCATTTAACATGCTTTAGCTATTTTTACTCTTTTTTCACTAAATACACGACTAATTTATATAATTTGATTTGATGATTTGATTTGAGATGTTATTTTATTTTATTTACATGACTTAATCTTTCCAAAATACCTTAATCCTTTTATTTTATATGACAATTTTTTTTCAAAACATCATTTTTTTTCTAATCTTCTTTCTCTCATTCATTCTCAGATTTTATTATTGTTGAAGGAATATCAATAAGGATAATGTGAGAAAATTGATAAAGTTTAGAAATATGTCATATATTTAAAACAAATATCAACTCTATAAATAGATTCTATGTTAAGGATTACGGGGGGTATTGTTTTAATTCCACACACCCACTTTGATTTATACCGCCATCTTTTCTAAATCTGATAACTTACCAGTTTTAATGGAATCGGAAACTTATTGCTGGAATGAGTTGGTAATCTCCATAAATGGAATGAGATTGAGATGTGAGACATGCCAGAAGTTGAGTTGGCTATTCATTTTGTTGGGATTCGGGCGTACCTGGAGTCCTTATGATTTTTTAAGTACCCACGCGAAATTGGACCACAATTTGGAATACAATTACGATATACGACAGAAACATTTGATAGAGTTAGAGAGAAGAGAGGATAATGACTCTCTCAAAGATTCTGTATATGAAAGCTCATTTTATTCTACAGAGTCCTCCCTATTTATAACTTTTTTCATAGTGGAAGTTATATTCAGTTTGGGAAAAATAATCACTTGAACCAATAATTTTCCCATATTCACATATTTGCCTCAATTCTTATTGGGCCTAGATTTGGGCCCTAATCCACCAAGTGTGGACTAGGTACACATTTCATCATATATTTTGTTTTAATTTTAAATAAAAATGATATCTAAAAAAGGTACTACTACTCGTATTTCTCATTTGCGCAATGCTGAGTAAACTGGGTTCAATGTACAAATAATTCTACCATGACAAGATTGTTTACACTTTTGTGCCCATTCTTACTCGCGCTTTTAGTTTTGGTTAATATTAATATTAAACAGAACATATTTAATATTATTCCATGAGTAAGTTAAAATGTATCGTGATCAACCTTCATACCATTACTAGAGCGTCCTCTCATTTTGATTTCCATTTAAAAAATTCCTTCTAGCAAACAGCAATCAGCCCCAACAAAATACAAATTTTCAACCATGTTCATTTTAATATTTTAGCCCTTTCAAGCTATCCAGAATAGGCAACCTTTCATCATACTAGTCATTAAATAATATTGTATCTTAAAAATATCATTATCAAAATATGAAGAGCATAATCCATCTTCAATATTCTAGAAAACATAGATACTGTATTATATATACAATCCATCCCATACTAAATATTGTTGGCAAATAATACAAAATTATGATCTGAACGGCGTGATCTGAACAACGTGATCTGAACGACGTGATCTGAACGACGTGATCTGATAGGCGTGATCTGAACGATGTGATCGGATAGGCGTGATCTGAACGTCGTAATCTGAACGTTCTTCCTGCAATCACGATCGCTGTAACTGTATAAAACAAAGCAACGAACACAGTAATTTAATGATCTGAGTCGCTTCCCTTGTGGGACTCTGTCCTTTAGAGGTATTCCGCGACCACCGGCAATGTTAGGACGCGGCTCTCCCCAGGATTAAACAGTCTGCGCTTCGCAAGGCAACATAACAGCAGAAGCAAATAGTAATAAGCAGAGAATATCAGAGGAGGAAAGTGTTCTTAGTGCACTTGGACTGTCTGCAGACTCTGCCTTTTATAGGCGGTAAAGCCAAGTGAACGTTGGAACCACAATGATGGCACATAAACACACATTATTTTGCGGTTACAAAATAATGACCATTAAAACATCAGTTTCTGAACGTTAGGACATTTATGCTAACATTAAGCCAATCTGGATAAGCATTATGTTCATAATTCAAAAACCAGAGGTAATCAAAAACTAAAGATCAAAATACAAGGTATTCTGGTAAGCTATTTGCTATTTATTTATTTTGCAAAACCCGGATAAGTAAAAATGTGCCGACTCCGTATTGAGGTGGCCCAACTTGTGCGCGCGAGGCCCACTCCTCCTTTGGCCCTTTAACTTGAGCTAGAACACAAGTGTATTATATACCCTTGTAAGTTCTCACTCCCAAGCAATGTGGGACTTCTCTTTTTGATACACCCACATGTTATTGTTGATAACTCCAACAATCCCCCACATGTGTCAAATAAGAGTCTCTTAGCTTTGTTACACACAAGGATATAACCATTGTATCTAGTGGTCCTCTGGACTATGAAGTAGACCTAGACAAATAATACTTAGTACACAGAGAAGTCAGTGGTCCTACGGACTATGAACTCACAACTCTTGGCGTATACTAGAGGTATTATAGCCAGATTATATCCTGACATTCCTGCTATTAAAGTCAGATGTGCCCGTTAAGACCGGCCATGAGCGTGCCTGGTGCATAACGAATGCTCTAGAAACTTTGCCAAGGTTTCATAGGAGCGGCCCCACTCCTACATTCGTAGAGGTGATTTCATGAAGTGTACCTGCAATGAGCACATCATCCCGTAGGATTATGAAATCATTAAGAGCTTATACTCAGCCTCACCAAAAATGCAATCTAGCACTTTCACAATACCATAGGAATAGACTAGCAAATTAATATAGTGCTAGCAGAACTGACGCACGACTTGTTCTTACCCATTGAACCTCCTTCATGGGATCGCCAATCACAGAGGTTGGGTTGCCATCGCTGTCAATTTCGAATTGGCTTTAGTCCTATTCCCCTCGATAATTTATCAATTTGATTCCTCCCCAGGGGTTTAGTTAACGGATCCGCGAGGTTAACTTTAGACCTCACATAATCGATTGAGATTACACAAGTTTTTAGCAGCTGCTTTATAATATTATGTCTCAATCGAATATGTCTACTCTTACCGTTAAAGGTTTTATTTTTGGTTGTGCATATCACAGACTTATTGTCACAGTGTATTGACACTGAAGGTATCAGTTTACTGCCTAGTGGGATATCTGCTAAGAAGTTTTTCAACCACTCAGCTTCACTACCAGTCAACTCCAGTGCTATAAACTCAGAATCCCTTGAGGATTTAGTTTGCACTGTCTGCTTGGCTGACTTCCACTTTACAGCTCCACCACCAAAATTAAATACATAGCCACTAGTGGATTTGGACTCATCTGAATCAGATATCCAATTAGCATCACTGTATCCTTCCAATACAGCGGGAAATCCATTATAGTAAATACCAAAATTTATGGTACCTCTCAGGTATTTTAATACCGTTGTCAAGGCCTCCCAATGTTCATGACTCGGACAATGGGTAAACTTGCTCAATCTACACACAGCAAAAGCTATGTCTGGCCTTGTAAAATTCATCAAATGCAAAAGACTTCCAATAATCTTTGCATATTGAGATTGAGCAACTGGATCTCCTTTATGTTTAACTAATTTAACAATTTGATCATAAGGGACTTGATAAGGAGATACATCATAATGTTCAAATTTTCTCAAAATCTTCTCAACATAATGTTCTTGAGTAAGTATGATACCATTATTTTTCCTTATGATCTTAACACCCAAAATCACTTTCGCTTCACCAAGATCTTTCATATCAAAGTTAGAAGCAAGAAACAACTTAGTTTTATTTACAACACTCATGCTAGTGCCAAAGATAAGCATATCATCAACATATAGACAAATGATCACACAATCATTATTTACAAGTTTTGTATAAACACATCTTTCTACTTCTATAGTAGAGAAACCACCACTTAACAAAACTTGGTCTAATTTTTCATGCCATTGTTTGGGTGCTTGTTTAAGGCCATAAAGTGATTTAACAAGTTTACAAACTTTGTTTTCCTGTCCAGGAATTACACATCCATCAGTTTGTATCATATAAATCTCCTCTTCTAAATCACCATTTAAAAATGTTGTTTTAACATCCATTTGGTGAATAAAAAGCTTATAGACAGAAGCTAAAGCAATTAGGACTCTAATTGAAGAAATCCTAGCCACAGGAGAAAAGGTATCAAAATAATCAACATTTTCCTTTTGTGTAAAACCTTTGGCTACAAACCTGGCCTTATATTTGTCAATTGTACTGTCAGGAAAATACTTCCTTTTAAATACCCATTTACAACCAATAGGTTTTGTTCCCGGAGGTAAATTTACTAAAACTCATGTTTTATTTTGACTCAAAGAATCAAGTTCAGCTTGTATAGCTTCTTTCCAAAATTTTGCTTCAGGAGAAGAGACAGCTTCATAAAAAATTTTGGGCTCATTTTCTACCAAATAAGTATAAAAATCATCTCCAAAAGATGTTTCTCTTCTTTGCCTTTTACTTCTCCTTAAAACCTCAAAAGAATCTTCATTTGAATTTTGTTCAAAAGAAGAAACATTATTTTCAATACTCTTTGGTATATACTCAACTTTTAAAGGATATATATTTTCAAAAAATTCAGCATCTTTTGTTTCAATAATCGTATTACAATCTAAAACATCGCTTTTCAAAACTAGAAAAAGATAGGCAGAACTTTGTTGAGCATATCCAATAAATAAACAATCAGAAGTTTTAGAACCAATTTTTCTCTTCTTTAAATCAGGTAATAAAACTTTTGCTAGACACCCCCACACTTTCAGATAACTCTGATTTGGTACAAATCCTTTCCATAATTCATAAGGTGTCTTTTGAGTTTTCTTATGGGGTATTCTATTTTGTAAAAAACAAGCAGACAATAAAGCTTCTCCCCATAAATTATTAGGTGCAGCAGAACTTACAAGCATAACATTCATCATTTCTTTTAAAGTTCTATTTTTCCTTTCTGCAACACCATCTGATTCAAGTGAATAAGGAGGTGCTACTTCATGAATTACTCCCTCTTTTTCACAAAATTCATTGAACAATAAATATTCTTCTCCTCTATCCGACCTAACTCTCTTGATATTCCTACCAAGTTGATTTTCTACTTCTGCCTTATATCACAGAAACTTATCATACGCTTCATCTTTATTCCTCAACAAATATACTCTAGTATATCTTGAAAAATCATCGATGAAAGTTATGTAATATCTCTTACCACCTCTAGTTTCTGTTTGTTTAAGATCACCTAGATCAGTGTGAACTAAGGACAATAATTCAGTTTCTCTTTGTGTAGTAATATGTGTCCTTTTTGTTAATTTAGTTTCTACACAAATTTCACATTTATTTTTCATATTATTATCAATTTTAGGTATTAATCCTAAATGCTGCAGTCTAGTAACATATGTCTTATGAACATGTCCTAGTCTAGCATGCCACATATCAAATGAATCAATCAAGTAAGCAGAAGAAGATGCATTATTCATTTCATCAACATTCAACATAAACAGGCCCTGATTACAATAACTCTTCCCAATCAATACATTATTCTTAGTCATGACAATCTTGTCAGACTCAAAAGAAACTTTAACCCCAGCCTTTCCTAGCAGTGACACAGAAATTAAATTGGCTCTAATATCTGGTACATACAGTATATCATTCAGTGCCAAAGTCTTTCCTGATGTGAGTTTAAGTACCACTTTTCCTTTTCCCAAAACCTTAGCGGTTTGAGATTGTGCGGCAAGATAATCTTCCCCTTCTTCAAAGGAGGTATACATATCTTTGTTTGCACAAATATGTTTGGTAGCTCCAGAATCTACCACCCACTTCTTCACATCAGAAATTAACAGGACTTGGAAGACCACAGCAGCTATGACCTCATCGTCAGAACTGCCCTCATCACCATTGACCAAATTAACATTTGGCTTAGGTGGATTATTGTCTTTTACCATAGCCCTCTTCCTGCACTGTCCTGCATAATGGTCTTTCTTGCCACAAACATAACAATGTCCTTTCTTTTTAAACTTGGGGTTAGATTCATTGGGTTTGTAATCAGAATTCTTTTTATGCTTTTGTTTCTTATGCTTTTGTTTGAAATCATACCTCTTGACGTGAGGCTTATCTTCCTCCAGATTTGCTCTGACAGCTGCATCTTTTGCTTTTGCAGCAAGTATTGCTTTCCTATTAGTATATTTGATGATGATGTGAGTGATCAGGTCAGTGAGCGTCAACTGCTTCTGTTTGTGTTTGAGTTGCTGCTTGTAGTCATTCCATGATTCTGACAGCTTCTCAATCAAAACTCCAGCCACGAACTCATCTGGCAGATTGATGTTCTCATCTCTCAGTTCTTCAAGCAGCTTGTGGTACTCATTAATCTGTAGCTTTATATCCTTCTCGTCTGTCATCTCCCACTTATAGAAGTTTCCAACAACGAACTTCTGTTTTCCAGCATCCTCAGCAGTATACTTGAGAATAAGCGACTCCCATATTTTGCTAGCCTCCTTGTACACATGGTACACATCGAACAAATCATTAGATAAAGTATTAATCAGAGTATGTCTGCAAACCTTATTCGCATAGGTCCAAGCAGCAATCTTGGCTTGGTCAGCATCGGGCGAAGGAGCAGACTCAGTGAGTGCATCGGCCACACCATGCAGGTCCAGAACAGTATAGACACGTTCTTGCCACCGCCGGAAATTCTTCCCGTCAAATTGCTCAATTCTGGTAATGTCCGGAAAATGTCTGGGCAAAGGAATTGCTCCTGGAACAGCAACAGTGATACGAGGTTGCTCAGGATTTGGATTACCAGCATCTTGTTCCATGACGGAATACCTCTAAAGATTGTTGGCAAATAATACAAAATTATGATCTGAACGGCGTGATCTGAACAGCGTGATCTGAACGACGTGATCTGATAGGCGTGATCTGAACGATGTGATCGGATAGACGTGATCTGAACGTCGTGATCTGAACGTTTTCCCTGCAATCACGGTCGCTGTAACTGTATAAAACAAAGCAACGAACACAGTAATTTAATGATCTGAGTCGCTTCCCTTGTGGGACTCTGTCCTTTAGAGGTATTCCGCGACCACCGGCAATGTTAGGACGCGGCTCTCCCCAGGATTAAACAGTCTGCGCTTCGCAAGGCAACATGACAGCAGAAGCAAATAGTAATAAGCAGAGAATATCAGAGGAGGAAAGTGTTCTTAGTGCACTTGGACTGTCTGCAGACTCTGCCTTTTATAGGCGGTAAAGCCAAGTGAACGTTGGAACCACAATGATGGCACATAAACACACATTATTTTGCGGTTACAAAATAATGACCATTAAAACATCAGTTTCCGAACGTTAGGACATTTATGCTAACATTAAGCCAATCTGGATAAGCATTATGTTCATAATTCAAAAACCAGAGGTAATCAAAAACTAAAGATCAAAATACAAGGTATTCTGGTAAGCTATTTGCTATTTATTTATTTTGCAAAACCTGGATAAGTAAAAATGTGCCGACTCCGTATTTACCACGCGCGCAGGGGGTAAATCGCCGGATTTCCACTACGATTGCCTCAAGGTGGCCCAACTTGTGCGCACGAGGCCCACTCCTCCTTTGATCCTTTAACTTGAGCTAGAACACAAGTGTATTATATACCCTTGTAAGTTCTCACTCCCAAGCAATGTGAGACTTCTCTTTTTGACACACCCACATGTTATTGTTGATAACTCCAACAAATATAATATCAGTCTGACCTTTTTAGGGATACTATAAAGATATGAAATAACTCATTTTAAATAATGTAACTTCAAGAACTTTACGTGATCTACACCTTGATTTCTTTACTATAAAGATATGAAATAACTCATTTTAAATAGGGGTAATTAATTAGAGGTCCCCCACAAGGGAGTTAATACTGGAAAAATCCCAAAAGTTGAAAATATTAATGTAGGGTCCCAAGTGACCTCACATTAATATATTTGAAAAGTGAAAAGACAGTTTTACCCCTAGCCTAAAAAAAAATTACCCCTCCCTCCTCCCCCTACCCCCACCCCTTCCTCCTCCCTCCTCTCCCCCCCACCCTCCGCCCCCCCACCCCCAGCCTCCTCCTCCCTCCTCTCTTCTCCCCTGCCCCCACCCTCAGCCTCCCCCCTTTCGGCCCCCCACAGCCCCCCACCCCCACCCCCACCCCACCCCCCTCGGCCCCCCACAGCCACCCCACCCCCACCCCCACCCCACCCCCCTCGGCCCCCCACAGCCACCCCACCCCCCACCCCCACCCCCACCCCCACCCCCCTCGGCCCCCCACCCCCACCCCCACCCCACCCCCCTCGGCCCCCCACCCCCACCCCCTCCCCCTCCCTCCTTGGCCCCCCACCCCCACCTCGTCCCCTCTCCCTCTTCGGCCCCCCACCCCCACCCCTCCTCCCTCCTCCGCGAGAGGGAGGAGGGGTGGGGGTGGGGGTGCGAGGAGGAAGGATGGGGAGGGGTGGGGGTGGGGGGCCGAAGAGGGAGAGGGGACGGGGTGGGGGTGGGGGGCCGAGGAGGGAGGGGGAGGGGGTGGGGGGCCGAGGGGGGTGGGGTGGGGGTGGGGGTGGGGTGGCTGTGGGGGTGGGGTGGGGGTGGGGGTGGGGTGGCTGTGGGGGGTCGAGGGGGGTGGGGTGGGGGTGGGGGTGGGGGGCCGAAGGAGGGAGGCTGAGGGTGGGGGGCAGGGGAGAGGAGAGGATTGAGGAGGGTGGGGTGGGGGAGAGGAGGGAGGAGGGAGGAGGCTGGGGGTGGGGGGCGGAGGGTGGGGGGGAGAGGAGGGAGGAGGAAGGGGTGGGGGTAGGGGGAGGAGGGAGGGGTAATTTTTTTTTAGGCTAGGGGTAAAACTGTCTTTTCACTTTTCAAATATATTAATGTGAGGTCCCAATATTTTCAACTTTTGGGATTTTTCCAGTATTAACTCCCTTGTGGGGGACCTCTAATTAATTATCCTTTTTAAATAATTGACGGCCACCATAAATTTTGGTTTCTTTCATAGTCAAAAGATTGTAAATCATCACTACAAATAGTTTAATTATAAATAATATATAGATATTTATGTAAAGGATCTCTCATGTCTATGTGCTTTGGAATTACATTATTTTGATATATAAATCCACACATAAAATTAATGAAATTTCTGTTTTTTTTCTCAACAGACCTTTGTGTCCAACATTCATCCAGCACATGACGATTTCAAGGTCATAGGCAAGATTGATCGGTCATTTTGCTTAGAATTTGTGCATTTGTAATCGTGGCCATCCTATCCTACCAAAGAGTTTATGTCATTGGATTTAGTTAATGCAACAACTACTCCGTCATATATTTTGACATTGCTCTGTACTTTTATCTTTTCTTATGCTCGAATAGAGAATACTTCTCTGTCTGTCATGTTACTGATTTGTTTGACTTTTGTGTCTGTAAGATTCAACATGTACTAATATTTTGGACATGTTTAACTTGCATAGTTTCTTTCACTTAATAAGCTCTATGTTGAATGAATGCTTACCCAATTTTATTATTATTTTTTTTATATAAGAATGCTTACCCAATTGGTGTAATTGACTGGGACAAGTTTCCTCGCCTTGGATATACGTAATTCCCAATAAATATTGTACTCATCTCTTTGTTCCATCCATCTTTACAAACACATCAAGAACAACAAATTCTCATACAATTGAAGGCTAATACATTGCATTTTCATAATCCATATGTCCTTGGCCATTCCGTAATATGATCCATCAATCATAATTAGTTTTCCATATTTTAAAGTTTCAAATCGATGCATTAACACTATTTCTCAGTGCAACATACACATGGGAAGTTCAGCTTATTTTTCAACAATGTTCATTTTAAAAATTTTAGCCCTTCATGCTATCAAAAAAGGAAACCTTTCATCATAATATTCATTATACAATATTATATGTTAAAAATGTCATTAACGAAATTTGAAGAGAATAATCCATCTTAGTAACTAGAAAAGACGGAGATTCTATTATATACACACTCTAGCACATAAAATAAATATAATATTAGCTTCTTCTTTTATAGGAAGACTAAAGATATAAAATAACTCACTTCAAATAATGTATATTCAAACCTTTAAGTAATCTTTGTTCTAACGGTTGCCATAAATTTTGGATTTTTTTTGGTTTGGAAAAGAAATCATTCAAGAGATGGGAAAATCAAACAAATATTCAGTCAGTGAAGAGGTTGATTCATAATTAAAAGATTGAAAACTAGGAAGACTACGGATATAAAATAACTCACCACTTTAAACAGTGCATATTCAAAAGTTTGTGTAATCTACGCCAGGTCGGCCGCTATAAATTCTGGATTTTTTGTTTGGAAAAGCGATCATTAAATAGATGGGGAAATCAAACAAATATTCAGTTAGTAAAGAGGTTGATTCATAATTAAAAGATTGTAAACTAGGAAGACTGAGAATATAAAATAACTCACTTTAACTAATGCATATTCAAAACTTTGCGTAATTTACGCCCTAACGGCGGCCATAAATTCTGGATTTTTTGTTTGGAATAGCTATCATTAAAGAGGATGCGAAAAAACAAACAAATATTCAGTTAGTAAATAGGATGATTCCTAATCAAAACATTGTAATTCATCCAGCCTTAAATATAAGATCACTTTGACTTTTTATTGAAGTTAAGAAAGCAAATTAAGCCACTAAATTATACTCCGTCCGTTCCTAAATATAAGATCACTTTAGAGAGGAGAGCTTGTTCCTAAATATAAGATCACTTTTTAATTTGACTCAAGTTTTCCCCAAATTACCCCTATACTATCTTCACCCAAAATATAGTGGTTTGAAGAAGGTCAGAGGATATTTTTAGAACTTAGGTGAGAGGTTTTTGGAAATTTCATGTAATTCTAACTCATTGGAATGTCTTCCTTAATCTCTCTAAATTTGCCAAAGTGATCTTATATTTAGGAACAGAGAGAGTAATACATGTCACATGTAAATTAGATTATAAGTTAGTTTAACATTAGAGTAAATTAGTTTTACACTCTCAGATTTTGCCATTCGCCAATTAAAGTTATGTTTGCCAAAATGAAAAATTTTTAATTGCTTTGTCAAAATAATAGAAATCCACACATGAAAACAATGATATCCCTTTTCTTTCCTGAATCTCTCCCATCACATATCTTCCCAAATGTGAAAACAGGATCAAAATGAGGCCCACCACACTCCACACTAAATCATATCACCCCCATTGATCCCTATTAAAAGCATCACCCCCACTTATAATCATGCACCCATACACATACATCCATACATACATACATAATCCCCACTCCTAAAACCAGTGAGTGAATGAGTCACATATTACCATGTCCCAATCTTCATTATCATCAATTCATCATCACTATACATTTCACAATTACACACACACACACACACACAAATATATATTTACTCTTTTTTATACAAATTACTAACTATACGTTTTCCTTTTCTGGTTTACAGATTCATAAGCTGATCTTACCTCACATAACATAGCATTCACATTCACTATACACTTCATCGTTCCAAAGCAGCTTCACTTCACATCAATCAACCATGGCGATGATATCTCTGATTCTCATCTTCTTCCTCTTTCACTTCACTGCAACGAACTATGTTCGCGCGAATCTCCATCCAGGCTTCTACCAGAGCACATGCCCTGAAGCAGAATCAATCGTTCGAAACGTCATGAGAAAATCCCTAATTCGTGAGCCACGAAGCTTAGCCTCAGTCATGAGATTCCAATTTCACGACTGCTTCGTAAACGTGAGTCACTATTTCGTAAATTCAGTTCCAATTTCATGAAATTATAATTAAATATTATGTGAAATATTTAATTTGTGAAGGGCTGTGATGCGTCCATGTTGTTGGACGACACGGAGACGATGTTAGGAGAGAAATTAGCGCTCTCGAACATAAATTCGTTGAGGTCGTACGAGGTTGTTGATGAGATTAAGGAAGAACTGGAGAAAGCGTGTCCTCGTGTTGTTTCGTGTGCTGATGTTATTATTATGGCTTCGAGAGATGCTGTTGCTCTGGTATGGTATTGTATTTTCTTCTTTCTTCACTTAGATCTGAAATTTGGAGTTTTGATTTTTTCTTTTTTTATTTCCAGAGTTATGACTTGACTAATATGAGTGGATTAAGAAACTAATCAGTCAAACAAAAGTCTCTAAACAAGTCAAACTGTCTGTGGTTATAATTTTTTGTTTGATTTTTGGGAACAAGGTGTTTTCCTTGCATGAGTGCATCCTTGATGCTCGTTGATTTTTTTTATTATTTATTTTATCTAAGCTCTACTCTTAGGACCAGAGAAATTAAACTGGGTTAACTCTGTTAACGTCTCTGTTTTCATGAGTAACGCTGGTCATTATTGTATCTCTTTTTTCTTAATGAAAATATTTTAATGAATATAGTTTAAAAAAAATATCAGTTGCAAATTTTTAGTCTGAGTTGTTGAAGTTGAATTAAAAAAAGTTCTAACTCAGTTCTAGACTCCACACTTAGTGAGGGTAATCCTTGTTTTTTTGTAAAGTGGATAATTTGAACCAGCGGTCTCAGACCCCACGGCAAGCGGGTATGTTATTGAGGCAAGCCAACCCTTTAAGTTGATTTTGAAAAAAATTGTATAATTTTCAGCACATAAGAACAAATAAGCTACTATTTTCCAACAAACATCATTTATTTTGGCGTTAGTCAAAGACATCTTCCCTTTCCACAACTCACTAGAAACTTAAGAATTTGTCTCTTGCTTTTGGTCCTAATTATAAGACCACTTTAACTTTTTTAGAGAAATTAAAGATGTAATATTTATCATTTTGAAATGCTTATATTTATCATTTTCCTTTAAAACTAATTTATTCTACTTATAGATTAGCCTATAATCTAATTACATGTGTCATAAATTATAATTTAATAATCCGATTTACTTCTTTAATTTCCATAAAAAAGTCAAAATTGTCTTATATGAGATCAGAAGTACCAAGGGATTATGTGTGTATGTATGTATATACTGCCCTTAGCCAAATAAATGCTTCTTCCATCAATTTTGAGTTATCCTTCAAGGGTGTTCTTGTCTTTCCTTTTTGTATTTTATTTTTACTCACCAATTTGTAATCAAATATACAAATAGAACGATCCTTAATTATGGTGAATAATAGTATTCAAACATTAATTGCAGACAGGAGGACCGGATTGGGAAGTTAGGTTGGGTAGATTGGACAGCTTGACTGCAAGTCAAGAGGATTCAAACAATATCATGCCAAGTCCGAGAGCCAATGCAAGTGCTCTCATTGATCTTTTCAAAAAATACAACCTTACCATCAGGGACCTTGTAGCTCTCTCAGGATCTCACTCCATAGGCCAAGCTCGTTGCTTCTCCATCATGTTCAGGCTCTACAATCAGTCTGGTTCTGGAAAACCTGACCCTGCCATTGACCCTTCCTTCAGGCAAAAGCTTGACAAACTATGTCCTCTCACAGTTGACCAGAATGTCACTGGTGACCTTGATGCCACACCATATGTGTTTGACAATCAATACTTCAAGGACTTGGTTGGTGGGAGAGGCTTCTTGAACTCTGACCAAACACTCTTCACTTACCCTCAGACCAGAGGGTATGTCCAACTCTATAGCAAGGATCAAGATCTGTTCTTCAAACATTTTGTCAATAGCATGCTGAAATTGGGTGACTTACAGTCCGGTCATCCCGGAGAGGTTCGGGAGAATTGTCGAGTGGTTAATGGGCAATCCGATGATTTGAAGTTGGAATGATATAGAGAAGTTAATAGAGATAACAAAAATAGATGGTGTTGTATGTGGTTATTATATATGTAAGTTGATGTGAAATAATGATAATTTAGTGATTTTTAGTATCGCTGAAAAATCCAACAACAAAAGTATTCTAAATGACTAAATGAACTCCTTAGGGACCTAAGAAATTTCTACGAACATCATATATGTAAAATAGTGCTAGAGATTGCTTGACAGAGTGCTCACAGCTCATCAACATTTGCGTAGAATATCTAGCTCACAAATCCCAGAGAGGGGACTTGTAAGGAGATAAGCATCAGAAAGTTCCAAACTCCACCTTCATAACAATCTACAACAATTGAATTTGTGACGCAATATAAATCAGAGAAATAGCAGAACGACTGTTCTAATGGTCTATGAACATGTAAACCCCTTTAACAATAAAACAATCAACATTTATAAAGGTAAGACAAATCATTCAACAATTATGTAAACACAAGTGCCAACATATATATGCTTAGGCATTTGTTGTCTATTTCTATCCTCGATTTAAAACCAAGAGGTAATGATCTGCAGCTATAAAGCATTTGAACAGCAGGTATATTTTCAGGTTTATGTGTAGCATAATCAAATCAATAACAAAGTTACATAGAGAAAACAGTACTTTCTTTTTGACCATGACACTTCACAATGATTTCATCAAGCCCATTCATTGTCTCCAAAGGGTAGTCACCCGGCCCACCCATCATCCTGGAAAAAGGAATGAATATTTAGAAAGCATGATCAGGAAGATTTTCAAGGTCTCCATATACAATTATGTGCACGTTCATGCATCTACAAAAACATATAAATATTTGTTTAAGTTAGTTAATACTAGTATTACATGTTTTTAGTAAAGCACACCTAAAGGATCTTCCAACCCTCAATTACCTCCATCCCTTGTCTTACTCCCTCTGATCATAAATATAGAATACATTCAACTTCTTTAATAATTAAGGAGATTAATTATGTTAGTTGGTGTGATGTGAACTTTTTAAAACAAGGGTTCAACAAACCATGGAAAGGTATAAACAGGCAAGCTTGATAATTATTTCGAAGGCCATGAATCGATCATAAATTAAATCAGAAATCACCCTCTTTAATTTACTAATTTACGCGTCGGAGATTTTCTAATGTTATATTCGTCAGAACATGAAAAGCTGATAGGATATGTTTTGTTAGAATAAGAGATTGTTGAAAAAATACATTAAAAAATAGATTATAATAGCTTTTGGGTTCTATACCCGGGGATCGTTGTGGACAAAGAACTACCTCAATCTTTATTCGAATGGTTGGACTAATTTGTCATTTATTATCACATTTTCCAGGAGGTCAAAGGAAATTACTTGGGTCATATCACACGCTTTAGTTTTTTATCTTATACTCCCTCCGGTCCCTAATGTAAGAGTTAGCCGCCAAAAAAACGCTTCTTAAGAAAACATTAGAATGTTAGTTGGATGTCTGGAGTTAATGCTTCTTTTCCAGAATTGCCCATATTTATTATGGTACTTTTAAGAGAGAGAAATACATAAGCATTAATAAATATGAAAGAGAGTTAGGGGTAAAGTAGGAAAAAATGCATTAAATGAGGAGAGAATGTGGGGTGAGCTCTTACATTAGGGACCAAAACCATTCAAATTTTTGGCTCTTACATTAGGGACCGGAGGGAGTATAATATAATTAATCATATAATATAAATATTTGACATTCTATATACCACCCATCCAAAATAAAGTAATTAGAGCCTAATGTCAATTCCTCAAACCAGAAGTAATATAAAAACACACAACAAATATCCACAAAGAATCAGAATGCATATACTGACTTATACACTTGATAAAGTATTCATACTTGCAGAATCATGAGGCTGAAACTAAAAAACTTTACTCCAAAAAATAGATCACCAAAAAATGTTGCAATCTTATTAAAAAGGTCAAGGCGACCAAAGCCTACATATTTACAATCATACTTCCACATCCTTCAGTCGTCGTCCGTCTGTTCCTCCTGCACAAAGAAACGACATATTACAAGCTATAATTTGAATCACATGAGTACGTGATCTTCTCATGCAACTGTTTAAGCATTATAACATAATTATATATGTAAAAAAAATTTACAGAAAAAAAAACGAAAAGGTAGACCAGGAATGTTAAGAAGAAATTCATAAAATACAGTAAAAAGTTTTAGAAGTTACGATATTTTCCGGAAAAAAAAACAAAATGAGGATGATACTAGAAATTCCATGAACTTATCTTTCATATTGAAAAGGCATTAGATATTTACTTTCAACATGAAATCAAGAAATAGAATTCATTCATAATTTTAAACTATAATATGTTACAAAAGCCTGATCATCCTAAAACATGCTGAAACTTATGCATGTCACTACGTACCTCTTCGTTATCATCATTATCATCCGGCTGACGACTTGTTCCCTCAGCCTAAGATATCAAACCCCAAATCAATAAATAATGACTAAACTATGTTGGTGCAACCAACACAATGATAATGAAGGGGAAGAATAAAGAATTACCAATCCCATATTGTAGGTTCTAATAGCTTTATCATATTCCGCTTTCCTCTTCTCTGCCCTAGAAACATAGGGAGCTTTCTCCTGATTATATATTAACCACAAGATCCATATATCATCACCACACCAGTATATATTATCATTATAGTGAAATACAAATTTTAAAACAAATCTATCTTAGGATTTTAGTTCATTAAGGGAGTAATAAACAATATAATTCTCTTGATATTTGCTGCCCATTACGGAGAAAATAAAACAGCGTTATATGTTCTAATATCATTGAATCATATAATTTCGGAAAGAAAGGAAACTGAATAGTGTGTACTCACAGCATCAGACATGGCTCTCCATTTATCACCAGCAGCTTTTCCAATCTAAAAATAAAGCAGTTTCACATAATTAACTAAAAAAGAATTATTGATTACAAACAATTCAAAGAAGTTTGTGATCTTTGAAAATTAAGATAAGCTGACAGTATTAATTGATTTAAGTAACTCACGATAGAGACTAATTTATTTTCTGGATGATCCTTCTTATACTGAGATCTGAACTCCGTCCTGAAGTATGACCATACATAATTATTACAATTATCGCAATTTAGTGGACAATGGAATATTATTGCAATTGATTAACGATAAAACAATGAACAAAATCATAGTAGTCGAACAATGATCAAGATAATCCGTACATGAACACAAGAACGCGTACAACATAATTGATTAACGATAAAATAATGAACAAAATCATATACATAGTTGAGAAATGAAATGATCAAGAAAATCAGTACATACATGAACACAAGAACATAGCACTATTTTAGTTAACGATAAAATAATGGAAAAAAAATCATACTAATAGTTGAGAAATGAAATGATCAGAATAATCCGTACATACAAGTACACAAGAATTCATCAAAATTTTAATTAACGATAAAATAATCAACAAGATCATATATATGCTTATGATCATGATATATAATCCATACGTACATACATGAACACAGGAACACAATGATATTTTAATCAACGATAAAATAATAAACAAAATCACACACACACATTTCCTACATACATGAACACAAGAACTAAACGGAATTTTGATTAACGATTAAATAATGAACAAAAACATATATATATATATAGTTGAGAAATCAAATGATCAAGATAATCCATTCAAGAATTCAACAGATTCTAATCAACTATATATAAAGTTTAAATGATGAAGAAAGATGATCTGTACGTACAAGAAGACAAAGAAAGCGGTAGGAGCCTTTTTTGGCTTGTTCGGATCCTTCACTCTTTTTGCTTTCTTTTTCTTCGAAACTCTAGAAGAAGCGCCCTTGTGCTTCAACCTATATATAACACAAACAATGAATAAATTTCAAAATAGATTGGTTACATGCATGATATACAGAAGAACGGAATTCTTCGAAACAGCTAGTGAAAATCAAATGAGGAATGAAGAATTAATTAAGTAATTGATTAATTGAACTGACCGCTTATCATCGCCGGAGGAGGCGGTGTTTTTGGCCTTAGGCATGGTGGTGAAAGAAAAGCAAGGTTTGGGTTTTTGGAGAAGTGAAGAGAAAGTGAGAAGGTTGAGGGAAGATGTTACATTTGTTAGTGGAATTTATTTAGGAAAAAACTTACCTCAAGTACTTGACCTAAATTACATCCATTAAGCCAATAAGAATTTGACACATGTCCAACTAACCCCATACACAACTGACACATGGAGGAGAGAGAAAAGGAGGAGAAAGTGGTGTGGGTTAGTTGGACATGTGTCAAATTCTTATTGGCTTAATGGATGTAATTTAGGTTAAGTACTTGAGGTAAGTTTTTTCCATTTATTTATAGGGATGGTCGATGGATGATCTAAAATATTAAATTAAATTGAAATTTTATTTTAAGCGGGATTCTCATCAAGAATATAATTGCCGCTTCTTTATTTCTGAAAAGAAAAAAAACTATCTTGAAAATAAAAATGTGATTAGTTGAGTTTTCTTCCTGTTGGATAAAAAATATTCTAGTAAAATTTTGAAAAGGTCATATGGCTATGGATTTAGTTTTATTTGGCTATCTGTGTGCTCTTGCTCTATTCATTGGATTTGTTTTTTTTTTGTATGTTATTTATTTTGAGCCTGTATGTGATTTTAATATACCCCAATCATTGTCTTGAAGAAATGGTCATGTGTTTTGAGACTCTAGCCAGTTAATTTTCTTTTGATCAAAACTAACCAATTTAAAATTTAAAACATATCTACCAAAAAAGGTTAAAACATGGTAGTTCAGCTAATTTTCGTCTCGGATGATAAAATATTAAACTAACAATTGCGAAGTACTCTATATGTTCTTAAATATAAGATCACTTTAACTAATTTGGAGAGATTCAGGAAGGTAGTTAAATTAGTTAGAATTACATGATCTTCCAAAAGTGCCCCTCAATTAAATTTAAAAGACAAATTAAAATTTTAGGAAAACAATTGTGATAATCAATTCTCCTGAACTTCCTCACCAGGATCTTCGTCTTTATTTTCATCAGAATCCGGCTTCTTCGATCTGACAAAATCTTCATCTGCATAAGCCGATTCACACACAATCTTTTTCGATGTGCCAAGATCACTTTAACATAGATATGCCATAATTAATAACTCCTTTGGAATGACTTTTTGATGTATTCTAATTCAACACACTCTTCCTCATTGCAAATATCTTTCTCCGTTTTCCCCCTCTACTCAGAGCAAAATGACAATTACATCTAACATGTTCTGGAGTTGGCATTAGATGTTGATAGGTGTGCATTCCTCCCCACAAGTTATAATACCACGCATGACCATAACTCCTTTTGACACAATTTATCTCTTCTAATTGTGTAGACACTAGTTTCCCTTGATGGTTCCGTTTGCAATGACTATTAACAAAAATCAAGGTCAGAGCTTGCTTAATGTTGGATTATATTCCTCCCCCGTCTGGTATTTACTCATGGTCAACTATATGTAGCAGTTTCATGTGTTAAAAGGAAGGACGATTTGAAAATTTTGATATTGGATGCTGATAAAAAACCAACCAACAAAACTTCTAATCTGGTATACAAAGAAGTATTTTATAATTTATAAATCATTGTATTACACTAATTTATTCATTGTATAACACTTGTACTTATTTATGTCATATTTTATCATTCGTGTGTGAAATCAATTGATCCTACACATGGCACGAGTCCTGTACTAGTTGGATCAAACAAGGGTTTGGCAAATCATGGAAAGGTATAAACAGGCAAGCATGGTAGTTATTTCGAAGGCCATAAATTGATCACATATCAAATCAGAAATCACCCTCTTTAATTTACTAATTTAAATGTCTGAGATTTTCTAATGCTATATTCGTCAGAACAAGAAAAACTGACAGGAAATGTTAATTAAAATAAAAGGTTATTAAAAAAATACATTCAAAAATAGGTAATTAAAGCTTTTGGGTTTTATCCCCTTTGATCTTTGTGGAAAAAGAAATACCCAATTTTATTTGAATGGTTGGACTAATTTTTCATTTATTGTCACATTTTCCAGGTGGTCAATGGAAATTACTCGGGTCAAATCATACCCTTCAGTTTTATTTTATATAATATAATTAATCATGTAATAAAAATATTTGACATTATACACACACACCACCCATCCCAAATAAAGAAATTAGAGCCTAATGTCAATTCCTCAAACTAGAAGGAATATAAAAACACACAAGAAATATCCAAAAAAGAATCACAATGCAAATACTGAATTATACACTTGATAAAGTATTCATACTTGCAGAATCATGAAAGCTAAAACTAAACGACTCTACTACAAGAAACAGATCACCAAAAAAAATGTTGTGGTCTTATATATTAAAAAGGTTAAGACGACCAAAGCCTACATATATACTATCATGCTTCCACATCCTTCAGTCGTCGTCTGTTTGTTCCTCCTACAGAAAGAAATAACACATTAGAGGCTATAATTTGAATCACAGGAGTTTGTGATCCTTTCATGCAATTGTTTAATCATTATAACATAATTATATATGTAAAAAAAGTTTACAGGAAAAAAACGAAAAGGTCAACTTGGAATGTTAAGAAATTGATAAAGCACAATAAATTTTTTTAGAAGTTACGATATTTTCCGGAAAAAAAAACGAAATGAGGATGATACTAGAAATTCCATGAACTTATCTTTCGAATTGAAAAGGCATTAGAGACTTAGAGAATTACTCTCAACATGAAATCAAGAAATAGAATTCATTCATAACTTTAAACAATGATATATGTTACGAAAAGCCTGATCAGCCTAAAACATGCTGAAACTTATGCATGTCACTATGTACCTCTTTGTTATCATCATTATCATCCGGCTGACGACTTGTTCCCTTAGTCTAAGATATTAAGCCACGATTGTACCTCTTCGTTATCATCATTATCACCCGGCTGACGACTTGTTCCCTCAGCCTAAGATATCAAACCCCAAATCAATAAATGACTAAACTATGCTGGTGCAAGCAACATAATGACAATGAAGGGGAAGAAAAGAATTACCAATCTCATATTGTAGGTTCTAATAGCTTTATCACATTCCACTTTCCTCTTCTCCGCCCTAGAAACATAGGGAGCTTTCTCCTGATTATATATTAACCACAAGATCCATATATCATCACCACACCAGTATATATAATCATCATATAGTGAATTACAAATTTTTAAAAAAAATCTATCTTAGGATTTTAGTTCATTAAGGGAGTAATAAAACAATATAATTCTCTTGATATTTGCCGCCCATTACGGAGGAGAAAATAAAACAACGTTAAATGTTCTAATATCATTGAATCATATAATTTCGGAAAGAAAGGAAACTGAATAGTGTGTACTCACAGCATCAGACATGGCTCTCCATTTATCACCAGCAGCTTTTCCAATCTAAAATAAAGCAGTTCCACATAATTAACTAAAAAAGAATTATTGATTACAAACAATTCAAAGAAGTTTGTGATCTTTGAGAATTAAGATAAGCTGGCAGTATTGATTGATTTAAATAACTCACGATAGAGACTGATTTAATTTCTGGATGATTCTTCTTATACTGGGATCTGAACTCCTCCCTGAAGTATGACCATATATAATTATTACAATTATCGCAATTAAGTAGACGATGGAATATTATTGCAATTGATTAAAGATAAAACAATGAACAAAATCATAGTAGTCGAAAAATGATCAAGATAATCCGTACATGAACTCAAGAACGCGTACAACAGAATTGATTAACGATAAAATAATGAACAAAATAATATACATAGTTGAGAAATGAAATGATCGAGATAATCAGTACATACATGAAGAATTCATCAAAATTTTAATTAACGATAAAATAATGAAAAGGATCATATATATGCTTATAATCATGATATATAATCCTTACGTACATACATGAACACAAGAACACTATGATATTTAAATCAACGATAAAATAATGAACAAAATCACACACACACATATAGTCCGTACATACATGAACACGCGAACAAAAACATATATATAGTTGAAAAAACAAATTATGAAGATAATCCATTCAAGAATTCAACAGATTTTAATTAACTATATATAAAGTTGAAATGATGAAGAAAGATGATATGTACGTACAAGAAGACAAAGAAAGCGGTAGGAGCCTTTTTTGGCTTGTTTGGATCCTTCATTCTTTTTGGTCTCTTTTTCTTCGAAACTCTAGAAGAAGCGCCCTTGCGCTTCAACCTATATATAACACGAACAATGAATAAATTTCAAAATAGATTGGTTACATGCATGATATACAGAAGAACAGAATTCTTCAAAACAGCTAGTGAAAACCAAACGAGGAATGAAGAATTAATTGATTAATTGAACTGACCGCTTATTATCGCCGGAGGAGGCGTTTTTTTTGGCCTTAGGCATGGTGGTGAAAGAAAAGTAGTGTTTGGGTTTTTGGAGAAGAGAAGAGAAGAGAAAGTGAGAAGGTTGAGGGAAGATGTTACCATTTGTTAGTGGAATTTATTTATAGAGATGGTCGATGGATGATCAGGCCAAAGTGCCGGAAGCATAAAATATTAAATTAAATTGAAATTTTATTTTAAGCGGGATTCTCATCAAGAATATAATTGCGACTTCTTTATTTCTAAAAAGAAAAAAACTATCTTGAAAATAAAAATTGGATTAGTCAAGTTTTCTTCTTGTTGGATGAAAAAGATTCTGGTAAAATTTTGGAAAGGTCATATGGCTATGAATTTAGTTTTAATTGGCTATCTGTGTGCTCTAGCTCTATTTGTTGGATTTTTTTATGTTTGTGATTTATTCTTGATAGCCTGTATGTGATTTTAATATACCCCAATAATTGTCTTGGAGAAATGGTCACGTGCTTTTTTAGCAAAACTAACCAATTTAAAATTTAAAACATATCTACCAAAAAAGGTTAAAACATGGTAGTTCAGCTAATTTTGGTCTCGAATGATAAAAAATTAATTATAAACTAACAATTGCGAAGTATTCCCTCTGTTCTTAAATATAAGTAGATCACTTTAACTAATTTGGAGAGATTTAAAATAGTAATTAAATTAGTTAGAATTACACGATCTTCAAAAAGTGCCCCTCAATTAAATTTAAAAGACAAATTACAATTTTAGGAAAACAATTGTGATAATCAATTCTCCTGAACTTCCTCAATAGGATCATCGTCTTCATTTTTATTTTATCATAATCCAGCTTCTTCGATCTTCCAAAATCTTCATCTTCATAAGCCGATTCACGCACAATCTTTTTTGAAAATTTCGATATTGGATGCTGATAGAAAACTAACCAACAAAACTTCTAATCTAAGTATACAAAGAAGTATTTTATAATTTATAAATCATTGTATTACACTAATTTATTCATTGTATAATACTAGTACTTATTTATGTCATATTTTATCATTTGGGTGTGAAATTAATTGATCTTGCACATGGTACGGGTCCTGTATTAGTTGGATCAAACAAGGGTTTAGCGAACCATGGAAAGGTATAAACACGCAAGCTTAGTAGTTCTTTTGAAGAAGGCCATAAATCAATCACAGATCAAATCCGAAATCACCCTCTTCAATTTACTAATTTATGCGTTGGAGATTTCTAATGCAATATTCAGGACTTGAAAAATTGATAGGAAATGTTTGTTAAAATAAAAGGTTATTTAAAAAATACATTCCAAAATAGGCTATTAAAGCTTTAGGGTTCTATCCCCGGCCCTCTGATCATTGTGGAAAAAGAAATACCCAATCTTATTTGAATGGTTGGTCTAATGTATCATTTATTGTCACATTTTCCAGATGGTCAAAGGAAATTACTCGGGTCAAATCACACGCTTCAGTTTTATTTTATATAATATAATTAATCATATAATAAAAATATTTGACATTCTCTATATATATCACCCATCCCAAATAAAGAAATTAGAGTCTAATGTCAATTCCTCAAACCAGAAGGAATATAAAAACACAGAAGAAATATCCAAAAGAGAATCACAATGCATATATCAAATTATACACTTGATAAAGTATTCATACTTGCAGAATCATGAAGCTAAAACTAAACGACTCTTCTCCAAGAAACAGATCACCAAAAAAATGTTGTAATCTTATTAAAAAGGTTAAGACGACCAAAGCCTGCATATATACTATCATGCTTCCACATCCTTCAGTTGTCGTCAGTTTGTTCGTCCTACAGAAAGAAATAACACGTTAGAGGCTATAATCTGAATCACATGAGTATGTGATCCTTTCATGCAACTGTTTAATCATTGTAACATGATTAATATGTAAAAAAAGTTTACAGGAAGAAAACGAAAAGGTCAACCTGGAATGTTAAGAATTTATAAAGTACAATAAATTTTTTTAGAAGTTACGATATTTTCCGGGGGAAAAAATGAGGATGATACTAGAAATTCCATGAACTTATGATATATGTTACAAAAAGCCTGATCAGCCTAAAACATGCTGAAACTTATGCATGTCACTATGTACCTCTTTGTTATCATCATTATTATCCGGTTGACGACTTGTTCCCTCAGCCTAAGATATCAAACCACAAATCAATAAATGACTAAACTATGCTGGTGCAAGCAACACAATGATAATGGAGGAAAAGAATAAAAAATTACCAATTCCGAAGTGTAGGTTCTAAAAGCTTTAGCATATTCCGTTTTCCTCTTGTCTGCCCTAGAAACATAGGGAGCTTTCTCCTAATTATATATTAACCACAAGATCCATATATCATCACCGCACCAGTATATATAATCATCATAGTGAAATACAAATATTTTAAAAAATCTGTCATAGGTTTTACGTTTATTAAGTTAGTAATAAACAATATTATTCTCATTGATAGATATTTACTGCCCATTGCGGAGGAGAAAATAAAACAGCGCTATATGTTCTAATATCATTGAATCATATAATTTCGGAAAGAAAGGAAACTGAATAGTGTGCACTCACAATAGCAGACATGGTTTTCCATTTATCACTAGCAGCTTTTCCAATCTAAAATAAAGTAGTTTCACATAATTAACTAAAAAAAATAATTGATTACAAACAGTTCAAAAAAGTCTGTGATATCTTTAAAAATTAAGATAAGCTGGCAGTATTAATTGTTTTAAATAACTCACGATAGCGACTGATTTAGTTTCTGGATGATCCTTCTTATACTGGGATCTGAACTCCGACCTAAAGTATGGCCATACATTACTAGTACAATTATCGCAATTAAGTAGACAACGGAATATTATCGCCATTGATTAACGATAAAACAATGAACAAAATCATAGCAGCTAAACAATGATCAAGATAATCTGTACATGTACACAAGAACGCGTACAACGGAATTGATTTACAATAAAATAATGCACAAAATCATATACATAGTTGAGAAATGAAATTATCAAGATAATGATCAGTACATAGATGAAGACAAGAACATATCGCTATTTTAATTAACAATAAAATAATGAACAAAATCATACTAGTAGTTGAGAAATGAAATTATCAGTATAATCTGTACATACGTGTACACAAGAATTCAATGAAATTTTAATTAACGATAAAATAATGAACAAGATCATGTATATACTTATAGAGTTGAGAAATGAAATGATAATTATATATAATCCGTACGTACATACATGAACACAAGAACACAATGATATTTTAATCAACCCTGAAATAATGAACAAAATCACACACACACATATAGTCCGTACATACATGAACACAAGAGCACAATGGGATTCTAATTAAAGATTAAATAATGAACAAAAACATATATATATATATATATATATATATATATATATATATATATATGTTTTTGTTCATTATTTAATCTTTAATTAGAATTCCATTGTGTGTATATATATATACACACACACACATATAGTCGAGAAATCAAATTATCAAGATAAACCATTCAAGAATTCAACGAAATTCTAATAAACTATATACAAAGTTGAAATGATGAAGAAAGATGATCCGTACGTACAAGAAGACAAAGAAAGGGCCAGGAGGCTTTTTTGGCTTCATCAGAGCCTTTGCTTCTTTTGCTTTATTCTTCTTCGAAACTCTAGAAGAAGCGCCCTTGCGCTTCAACCTACATATAACAAACAATGAATAAATCTCAAAATAGCTCGGTTACATGCATGATATACAGAAGAACAGAATTCTTCAAAACAGCTAGTGAAAATCAAACGAGGAACGAAGAATTAATTAATAAATTAATTAATTGAACTGACCGCTTGTCGTCGCCGGAGGAGGCGGTTTTTTTGGCCTTAGGCATGGTGGTTAAAGAAAAGTGAGGTTTGGGTTTTTGGAGAAGAGAAGAGAAAGTGAGAAGGTTGAGTGAAGAAGTTATTATTTGTTAGTGGAATTTATTTATAGGGATGGTCAATGGATGATTAGGCTGAAGTGCAGGATGCGTAAAATATTAAATTAAATTGAAATTTTATTTTAAGCGGGATTCTCATCAAGAATATAATTGCGACTTCTTTATTTCTAAAAGGAAAAAAACTATCTTGAAAAGAAAAATGTGACTAGTTAAGTTTTCTTCCTGTTGGATAAAAAAGATTCTGGTAAAATTTTGAAAAGGTCATATGGCTATGAATTTAGTTTTATTTGGCTACCTGTGTGCCCTAGCTCTATTCCTTGGATTTGTTTTTTTATGTATGTGATTTTTTATAGCCTGTATGTGATTTTAATATACCCCAATAATTGTCTTGGAGAAATGGTCACATGTTTTGAGACTCTAACCAATTAATTTTTTTGAGCAAAACTCACCAATTTAAAATTTAAAACATATCTACCAAAAAAGGTTAAAACATGGTAGTTCAGCTGATTTTCGTCTCAGAGGATAAAATATTAATCTAACAATTGTGAAGTACTCCCTCTATTCTTGAATATAAGATCAGTTTAACTATTTTGGAGAGATTAAGGAAGGTAGTTAAATTAGTTAGAATTATATGATCTTCCAAAATTACCCCTCAATTAAATTTAAAAGATAGATTACAATTTTAGGAAAACAATTGCAATAATATATTCTCCTGAACTTCCTCACCAGGATCATCGTATTCATTTTCATTAGAATCCGGCTTAGCTTCCTCAATCTTCCAAAATCTTCATCTGCATAAGCCGATTCACGCATAATCTTTTTCGATCTGGCAAGATCACTTTGACATAGATATGCCATAACAGCCCCATTGGAATTGCCTTTTTGATGTTTTCTAATTCAACACACTCTTCCTCATTGCAAATATCTTTCTCTGTTTTTCCTCGCTACTTACAGCAAAATGAAAGTTACATCTAACATGTTCTGGAGTTGGCATTAGATGTTGACAGGTGTGCATTCCTCCACACAAGTTATAATACCACGCATGATCATCACTCCTTTTGACACAACCTATCCCTTCTAATTGTATAGATGTAAGCTTCTCTTGATGGTTCCGTTTGCAATGACTATTAACAAAATCAAAGCCAGAGCTTGCTCAATGTTGGATTATTCCTTCCCCGTCTCGTGTTTACTAATGTCAGCTTTATGTAGCATTTTCATGTGTCAAAAGGAGGACGATTTGAAAATTTCAATATTGGTTGCTGATGGAAAACCAACCAACAAAACTTCTAATATAATGTGATATACAAAGAAGTATTTTATAATTTGTAAATTATTGTATGAAGGACACCGATTTAGCGGTCGATGTAGTGTGCCTTGGGTCTAGTCCTTCAAGAAATTTTAGACCTCAAGGTAAGCGAAAGTTACCCCGAGTATCGTTCTCAAGGGAGCCTTGTTTAATTAAACTAACCTAGTAAATTTAATGCAATGTAAGATGGATTTGGGTGAAGAAAATATATTTTTGTTGATTTTTAAATATAGAATGAAGGATGCAAAACAAATAAATATTTTTGGTATTTTTCGTTAAATGAGTGGAATTGAAGTAAAATGGATAATATTATTCTTGATGGATGGGTGCTTAAGAAATCCTCACTTCAAAATATTTTTTCGGGGGGTCTTAATGTTGTTGGCTTCTAAATTAGACCCTAGAGGGACCCCTCTAGGCTAGGCTTAGATTAACTTAATTAATGTCGGAACCCCAAACATTAGTTAAATTAATCTAAGTTGATTATGCTCTAAGCCAAAGGATTAATTGATTATGAAGGACTTGAAATCCACAATTTGGGCCACCCCACAATTGCTCTAAATTAACTGACTTAACGCGAATTTGATGCGCTTCCGTAAGCATACGAGTCGTCAAGTGTAGTATAGAAAAAGTGTCGTTCCGCAGAGATTATAGTTTAAACAAGTGATTAGCACTAATTATATCATTAATTGTCTTCAGTAAAAACATATTGAGAGTTTGTTGTTCAAGAAAGAAAAGAGTTTGAAATATAAGTGTAAAAAGAGTTGAAGTTTCAAACACGGTTTAACAATGATAACTAAGGCCTAGGGTTGCTAATCCCCTATTTACTTCATGAACCAAGGTTTCCCTCTCTTTTTTTAGTGATCAAATGAAAATATGTGCAAGTCTAGGGTTCAAAATCATTTGAAAAAGCTTTCCCAAGTCAAGATCAAATTTATGCTAGCATTTATTGCACAATCTCTTGTCACAATAAATGCTAGCTCTTTTCCTTAACCACCCTAATTATGACTATGTTAGGTCAATAACTATATCTCTATGTTATCAACAAACCTTCCATTTAAAACCATAAACTTCAAGTCTAACATGTTCTTATCCAAGTTCTAAAACAAAATACACTTTCCCAAGTCATATTTCATTTAACTAATTAAGTGGTGATCAAGCACTTAAAACAAATAGAGAGCAAGATAAAAACTACACATATGCTTCATTAATTACTTAAAGAAAGAGAGAGTAGATGGTTCAATCCATAAATAGGTTCATAACAACCCTAGATTAGGGTTTTAGTTACACATAAATGCAAATAAAACAAACCCTAAAACTATGAAAGAGTGCATTGAAGAGTGGTGAAGAATAGGGAGAAAGATACAACCACAAATGAGGAATACCCAAATCTCTCCAAGCTTCCTCACTTGATTCCCAAGAGATCCCAAGGTTCTTCAAGCTCTTCAAGCCTCCAAGAAGTGCCCTAGAAGTGCCCCCAGTCGTGTTTTTCCAGCCTCTCCTCAAAATATCCAACTTTCCCTTTTTATATGCTGAGAAATAGGTCAAAACGCGCAGCTGTGAAGTGCTCTCGCCAGTTGCTCGCCAGTTGGCGAGCCACTGGCGAGATTCCAGAGACGGCATGCCACTCGCGTGCCAGTTGGCTTTGTGGCTCGCCAGTGGCTCGCTAGTTGGCGAGCCACTGGCATGCAGCTTTTCTAAGGACTTAAAATTTGCTTTCCCTTGCTCCTTTTTCTCCTTTGTTGTAGCACTTGGGTTTCATCGAGCTTCTAATACCTGTCCACCTCTTCCTACACAAGCTAGAAAGAGGGTTGAAGAGTTTCCATGTCTCAAATATACAAGCATCAAACTCCAAATTTCACACAAATGAATGGTTTTCTATTTGAATCACTTTCTAGTAGTATTTGTGTGTTTTGTTATCTATGTATCATCAAAAAGAGTGTGAACTAGAAGGAAATAGAGATGAAATGTGTGAAATTATGGAGTTTATCACTCCCCCAAACTTAAGTTCTTGCTTGTCCTCAAGCAAAGTTTCAAAACAATTCCAGAGTTGATTATAAGTTCACTTTACTTGGATTGAAATACTTGTTCTCATATGTTGCCATCACTATTTGATGTATGGAAAACATAGGATGTATGCAATGATAAATGTTTCGCTACATTAAAAGCAAGCTTTTCAAGATTCAATGAGTAGGTGTGTGTGTGTGATGAGAGGTTAAGGGAATCCTTCCAAGTTCTCCAGTCCTTTTGCCATAACCTCAAACCATGAATATGCTGTCATTTTTCAAATTTCTCATTCTTTTCTTCTCTCTTCTCCATTTTAAACTTTTAGCACATAAAATCAAAATCAAGAGGACTTTTCATGGCTTGTAATGGGGCTAGGGGTTTGAAGTGTTTGACTATTTGAAAGAACGGGAAAAAGGAATTCAAATATCTTGAGATAAATGAATACATTTCATTAGATTCCCTCACACAAAATTTTCTTCCAAAAAGCTTAAAATTCCCCCAAACTCATCTCAATTTGATTCTTTGTACTCCTAGTCTTATTGCATACATTTTTTTTTCACTCATTTTCTTCTTTTTCTACTTTTCTCTTTTTCTTTCTTTGTTTTTTTTTTCTTTCTTTCTCTTTCTTTTCTTTTTTTTTCATTCATCACTTTCTTGATTTAGGAGTACAAACTTTCCTTTCACAACCGATATTTCACTTCTCACAATGTACTTACAATTACACACCTTTAGCAACCGTAGTAATCCTCACTACTAATGAAATGTACATTATCTCAAGATTCAGGTAGTTCATGGTTTTTCGGGCTGTAAGGGTTAAGTCCAATGTGGGTTTCAAAAAGAAATTTCACATGGTTTTTCTTTATAAGGCTCAAAAAGGGTGCAAATGGGATATAAATTATCAAGAATAGCTTGAAAGGCTCAATCGCATTTAAGAACTGCCTCAATCATTTTTCAAAGTTATGTGCAATTTGTGAAAAATGTCGAAGTTTTCCAAAAGGAATTTTGAAATTTACAAATGAAAACAGATGCATAGATTTGGGTTATTGCAAATCTTCCTTCCTCAAACCCTTCCAAATACACCTTAACTTCCAATGTGCGGAAATTACTCATTAGAATCAGGTAAAGATTTGCCTTAATGCAACAACTCATGTTATGCAATGCATACACATCTATTTTTCCATACACCCCACAGTTATTCAACTAGTTGTAATCATTGAACTTTCTAGCAGATTTCAAGAGAACTTATAGTCCACTCATCAAAAACTAAAGCAACAACTTCAGCATGGTATGCAAATCTCACAATTTCATCATCCAAAACAAAAACTATTCCCTGTGCACTAATTATTTACAAAAGAATTTATTCATAGTGCTAAAAAGTTTCAAAAGTGATTAGCTCTTCTCCCCCAAACTTAAATCAGACAGTGTCCTCACTGTTGTTCTACAAAAGGGAAGAGTCAGACATAATACACACACAAACAACTAGGAGATAAACACATCAAAAGTGGAACATGAACCTGCATATATCATTGAAATCACCCACAATACCATGCAGTAAAACATTGGGCCATCAAGGGCAAAAACAAGACAAGACACTTAACACACCATAGAAACAAGGTTGTTGAAGAAAATTCTTAAAAATCCTAACACAAACGAACTACCTAAAAGAGAGAAAAAAAAAATCCTAAGACGCTCCCCCAAACTTGGACTAAACTAGTCATCAAACCTCTCCACAACTTTCAAACCTAGACTTAGTCCAATATACCATTATTCTCAATATTCATTTCAAGTCCAGAAAACCAAGTGTCAGAGGTTACACAAAGCGGTGGGGCGTCGACTTTTGGAGAGGGAGTGGGGGTTCATGCGTAGCTTTGAGTAGCAGAAGGAGGAAAATTAAGTTTCAATTTTTTTTTTATTTTTTTAGATTTCTCGCCAGCGGCTCGCCAGTTGGCATGCCACTGGCGAGAATACAAAGACGCTCACAAATGCCCTGCTCGCCAGCCGCTCGCCAGTTGGCGAGTGACCGGCGAGTTTCCAGAGGCGCCATGCCTTTGCTCGCAGACTGGCGAGAATTTGACAGAAGGCTTACTGATTCTGCAGAATTTCTCCAACCACTGAATCCAAGACATGCCTATTTTAACCAATATATATGCATCTAAATCATTCCATGATCAACAAAACTACTTATCCACATGCCAAAATAAATGTCCATCTAAAAGACCACATTTTGCACTAACAATTATTCACTTGACATATTTAAAAACTCGCCAACACTCCATGCCTCAATTTCACTACACACCCATAATCAAACAAGCACCACATGATTAAAATCACAGGAACTCATCACACAAAATATGCTTCAATCACCAGACACCTCAAGATGTTCTTATTACACAAAGTGAACCTTTTTATGAACAATCAAAGCAAAGTTCAAAACACAGACATAGATCCAATCAAAAGGTCACTTTCATATCATAGACAAATCAATCACAAAAACACCATGAGGGTTTTCACAGTACCAACCAGCATTAATTTTATCACAATTCAACTCATGAGCCTCAAATTGACCAAGTGGCACAACTAGCATCAAACTTTCAGGACAGTAAAATAACTCCATGCAATCAACAACAATAATGCTCAAAATTGCTTTTAAGTTTGGAATTCAGATCTACTCCCCTTTGTAGACCTCTTCTTATCTTCCAAAATTTAAGCTCCAACTCTCCATGTCAAGTGGTAGTCCAAGTATCAGCGAGGACCTTCTTCCTACAAACACGAAAAACAAGAACAAAACTACCAAACAACCTAAAGTTAGGTAAAACATCAAAATGAAATACTAAAGTTGAAAACTTGGGTTGCCTCCCAAGAAGCGCTTAGTTTATAGTCCTTAGCTCGACTTTTTGCAACATCATGCGGACTGAGAGAGTGGAATCGAGGTGGTTTGACGATCAATCTCTCCACCCCAATAATGCTTCAACCGGTGCCCAAACACCTTGAATCTTTCACCCTTTTTGTTCTCTAACTCCACAGCATCAAAATAATAGGCTTGCACAACGGTGAATGGTCCATACCAACGAAATTTCACCTTCCTTGAAAATAATTTGATCTTGCAATTATACAACAAAACTCTCTGACCATGTTGAAAATCATTTGGAGGAAATACATCAGCATTTTTACACAGCTCACATTTTTCATGCCAATGAGCATCCATATCACACAAATTCCTTGAACTGACATTATGCACATCTTCAAGTCTTTTCTCTTCCACTAACAATGATTTCACATCACCTTTACTCACTGAAACATCAAACTTGTCTTGACAACCAGAATCAAGTATATCCACAAAAGAGCATTGATAAGGATCATCAAAATATTCTACATCCTTGTTCAAGTTGAAGCTTACTTGTTCATCATCAACTCTCAAAGTGATCTCACCTTTTTCCACATCAACAAGGGTTCTAGCTGTAGCAAGAAATGGTCTCCCAAATATGATAGGAATGTTTGGATCTACCTCACAGTCAATAACGATGAAATCAACTGGAAAAAATGAATTTGTCTACTTTAACCAAAACATTTTCAATGATCCCTTTAGGCCGAGATACACTCCTATCAGCAAGGAGTAGTGATACCGTAGTAGGCCTTGCTTCACCCAAACCCAACTGATTAAAAATAGCAGAGGACATCAAATTCACACTCGCTCCCAAATCACAAAGGGCTTTTCCTTGGAAGCTCTTCCCGATATGGCATGAAATGTAGAAACTCCCCGGATCTTTCATCTTTGGCGGAAGCTTTCTTTGTAGGATAGCACTACAATCTTCATTCATGGCCACAGTTTCAAATTCATTGAATCTCCTCTTCTTAGACAGCACATCCTTAAAAAACTTGGCATATTTAGGCATTTTCTCAAGCGCGTCTGCAAAAGGGATGTTAATGTGCAATTGCTTGAACATCTCCAAAAATTTCTTAAATTGTGCATCCCCTTCTTTCTTCTTTAGTCTTTGAGGAAATGGGACCGGAGGTACATACGGAGGAGGACCATTTGTCTTGGGCTTTTTGTCTTGCCTCTTTTCACATTCTCTCTTCTTGTCTTTTTCTCCATCATCAATAGCTTTTTCAACTTGCCTTCTTTTCTTACTTTCATCATCCACAACTACAAGATCTTGCTCAAATCTGTCATCCCTCCCAAGAGCAACAACTTCAAAGACTTCTTTGCTCTTTTCACAAGATTGAGGCATATTAGGCATTTGCCCTTCACTTCTGAAAAATATTGTTTTGCACTCCTCCTTGTCATCCCTTCTTGGATTAGGAATGGTGTCACTCGGTAGGGTTCCTCTTTGTGAAGCATTCAGTTGAGAGGCAATTTGGCCTATTTGTATTTCAATATTCCTGATTGAAGTCTCATGACTAGCCATCTTGGTATCATTTTGAGCATTATACACCCTTTGTGCGTCTAATCCGGCTATGATCTGAGCAAGCATTTTCTCCACCTTAGATTCTTCCTCCTTATGAGGTACTTGTCTAGGTTGATTTTGAAAACCAGGTGGGTAAGAGGTCGTAGCACCAGAGGACGATGATGCATTCATATTTTGCCCTTGGTTCCAGTTGAAATTGGGATGATTTCTCCACCCCGGATTGTAAGTCTGAGAGTAAGGATTGTTTTGAGAATTCTGTCCTCTTCCCATATAATTCATAGATTCTGGAGTGGCATAGAGAGGACAATTATCCGGCATATGCACATCATAACACTGTTCACAGACCACCGGAGTAGACTGAATCGCTCGCACCTCTTGAGCACTACCCTTTCTGATCTGAGTTTCTAAAACATCAAACCGCTTGTTGAGTGCGGAGAGGATAGATGCAAACTGGGCTGTAGCGGTATCCTCCTTAGGAGCAATGGAAGATTGAGGAATCCTCCTATCTGTTCCTTGAGAATTATTAGCCGATAACTGATCTAGCAACCGGAACACTTCATTCACTGGCACATTTCGGTACCCACCATTGGTTATAGAGTCGACCATTGCTCTAGACTGAGGATTAAGGCGAGTATAGAAGATTTGAATAATCACCCACTTGTCCACTCCATGATTAGGACATTGCTTCATCAACATCTTATACCTATCCCAAGCAGCATAGAGAGTCTCATCATCGTGTTGCTTGAAACTCAAGAACTCATCCCTAGCCGCAACAGACTTGTCATCAGAGAAAAACCGAGCCCGGAACTTAGCTTCAAGCTCATTCCAAGAGGTAATTGACCCTTCCGGTAAGTTGTTGAACCACTCTCTAGCCTTTCCTTGCAGAGAGAAAGGGAACAAACGCAGTCGAAGAACATCAGTTGGAACCCCATTCTGCTTGAATGAATCACATACCTCCAAGAAATACATCAAGTGTTTGTTGGCATCTTCATTGTAAAGACCATGAAACATCCCATGCATTTGAAGCATTGTGATCATCACCGGCTTGATCTCAAAGTTCCTTGCTTGCACATCTGGAATCCGAATGCAAGATTGGGTTCCTCCCAAGTTCCGAGTAGCAAAATCATTAACTGTAGCACGATCATACTCATCCTCCGCCATAGTTGCAGTTTCAATCTCAACCTCTTGCTCAAGATTTATTACCCCTTCAAGTACTACTTCCAAGTCACCAAACTCAATGTGTTGCATGCACCAAGAAATGAGTACCTACAAAAAGGAGCACCTACAAGCACTACAAGGTCACAAGTATCAAAGTAACCAAAAGTGAAAATAAGCAAGGCAACCAAGGTAAAGCTATTTCTAACACTCAAGGTAGCTAGAAACAACAAAACACTAAGTTACCGCAAGATAAGAAAAGAATTTACTTAAAAGCAATTAATCACACAATTAAGCTAATCAACACAAGAGAATAAACTTTTGCTTAAACTACAATCCCCGGCGGCGGCGCCATTGACTTAACGCGAATTTGATGCGCTTCCGTAAGCATACGAGTCGTCAAGTGTAGTATAGAAAAAGTGTCGTTCCGCAGAGATTATAGTTTAAACAAGTGATTAGCACTAATTATATCATTAATTGTCTTCAGTAAAAACATATTGAGAGTTTGTTGTTCAAGAAAGAAAAGAGTTTGAAATATAAGTGTAAAAAGAGTTGAAGTTTCAAACACGGTTTAACAATGATAACTAAGGCCTAGGGTTGCTAATCCCCTATTTACTTCATGAACCAAGGTTTCCCTCTCTTTTTTTAGTGATCAAATGAAAATATGTGCAAGTCTAGGGTTCAAAATCATTTGAAAAAGCTTTCCCAAGTCAAGATCAAATTTATGCTAGCATTTATTGCACAATCTCTTGTCACAATAAATGCTAGCTCTTTTCCTTAACCACCCTAATTATGACTATGTTAGGTCAATAACTATATCTCTATGTTATCAACAAACCTTCCATTTA
The DNA here is from genome assembly GCA_029929735.1 of Mimosa pudica. Taxonomy (NCBI): domain Eukaryota; kingdom Viridiplantae; phylum Streptophyta; class Magnoliopsida; order Fabales; family Fabaceae; genus Mimosa; species Mimosa pudica. The sequence continues at coordinate 13,693,523 of JAKELP010000024.1, forward strand.
AAACCATAAACTTCAAGTCTAACATGTTCTTATCCAAGTTCTAAAACAAAATACACTTTCCCAAGTCATATTTCATTTAACTAATTAAGTGGTGATCAAGCACTTAAAACAAATAGAGAGCAAGATAAAAACTACACATATGCTTCATTAATTACTTAAAGAAAGAGAGAGTAGATGGTTCAATCCATAAATAGGTTCATAACAACCCTAGATTAGGGTTTTAGTTACACATAAATGCAAATAAAACAAACCCTAAAACTATGAAAGAGTGCATTGAAGAGTGGTGAAGAATAGGGAGAAAGATACAACCACAAATGAGGAATACCAAAATCTCTCCAAGCTTCCTCACTTGATTCCCAAGAGATCCCAAGGTTCTTCAAGCTCTTCAAGCCTCCAAGAAGTGCCCTAGAAGTGCCCCCAGTCGTGTTTTTCCAGCCTCTCCTCAAAATATCCAACTTTCCCTTTTTATATGCTGAGAAATAGGTCAAAACGCGTAGCTGTGAAGTGCTCTCGCCAGTTGCTCGCCAGTTGGCGAGCCACTGGCGAGATTCCAGAGACGGCATGCCACTCGCGTGCCAGTTGGCTTTGTGGCTCGCCAGTTGGCGAGCCACTGGCATGCAGCTTTTCTAAGGACTTAAAATTTGCTTTCCCTTGCTCCTTTTTCTCCTTTGTTGTAGCACTTGGGTTTCATCGAGTTTCTAATACCTGTCCACCTCTTCCTACACAAGCTAGAAAGAGGGTTGAAGAGTTTCCATGTCTCAAATATACAAGCATCAAACTCCAAATTTCACACAAATGAATGGTTTTCTATTTGAATCACTTTCTAGTAGTATTTGTGTGTTTTGTTATCTATGTATCATCAAAAAGAGTGTGAACTAGAATGAAATAGAGATGAAATGTGTGAAATTATGGAGTTTATCATTAACCTTGTAGCTTCAATTTATTAATGGCCACCCAAATAATAAATTGAAACTAGTCAAGGTTTATGTCCAATGCCACAACATAGTCAATAAATCCTATTATCATTTCATGAATGCAAATAACTTAGACTCACAATTCCACTAGCCAAGCCACCTTGTACTAGCCCAAAATATTCACCAAGAGAAAACAAAATCATGAACTCATAAATTTCATTCATCTCAAAGTTAAATAGCACCAAGTCAAGTATTTAACAAGAACAAAATGACAATAACAACATAGAAGTAGTTTCAATCTCTAGTACAACATAGACCATATGAAGTATTCAACCAAACATCACAAGTATACTCCTAGAACCCTAGAAAAGCATAAATGTAAGAAAGGAAGAGGGATTAGAACTATAAACTCCACTAATGAAGATTCAAGCTCCTTCTTTGCTTGCTCCCACCATCAAGAATTAGAGATTAATGGTTGCTCATGGAGAGAAGGATGGAGGAATTTGAGGGGTTGCTCATGGAGAGAAGGATGGAGGAATTTGAGGGATGATAGGAGAGGAATGAGTGAAATGCTCAAGAAAATAGAGAGGAAAGGGGGGTCTATTCAGCCGCCACCCCCTCCCTTTATTTCTTTCTCTGCTTCGCGTCCCCCCGTAGCTCACTCCTTTCTTTTTTTTTTAATTCATTTTCTGTCCTTGCTTCCTCTGCTCATTCGGGACCCTCCTTTTATAATTCAATCCCTCCTTTGTCTTTATTCATCTCCTCCCTCAGCCCACTGTACGCCTCTTGCTCCTTTATATATTTTTTTTTGTTTTCAAAATCTCTTTTCTTTTCTCTTTGCTTTTCAGCCCAAGATTTCTTTCTATTCTTCCTTTCTTTTCTTTTTCTTCTTTCCAGCCCAAATGCTCTCAAAGTCCACTTGCTTCCAAAGCCCACTTGCTTGCTAACATGAATAGAATATTTAATGATTTATCCAAGATAAAATCTCTTTGTCTTAATTCTAAAAATAAGCACAAGTGAGACCAAACTTGCATCTTTAATCATTTTAATTATCTCAATTAAGCACATAAAAATCATGCAAATCCAAAGATTTGTCATTGTATTACACTAATTTATTCATTGTACAACACTTGTCACTTATTTATGTCATATTTTATCATTCACGTGTGAAATCAATTGATCTCGCGCATAGCACGGGTCATGTACTAGTTAGATCAAACAAGGGTTCAGTGAACCATGGAAAGGTATATACAGGCAAGCTTAGTAGTTATTTCGAAGGCCATAAATCGATCACAAATCAAATTAGAAATCACCCTCTTCAATTTACTAATTTACGCGTTGGAAATTTTCTAATGCTATATTCAGAACACAAAAAATTGATAGGAAATGTTTGTTAAAATAAAAAGGTTATTAAAAAAATACATTCAAAAATAGATTATTAAAGCTTTTGGGTTCTATCCCCTCTAATCATTGTGGAAAAAGAAATACCCACTCTTATTTGAATGGTTGGACTAATGTAACATTTATTATCAAATTTTCCAGATGGTCAAAGGAAATTACTCGGGTCAAATCACACGCTTCAGTTTTTATTTTATATAATATAATTAATCATATAATAAAAACATTTGACATTCTGTATATATACCACCCATCCCAAATAAAGAAACTAGAGCCTAATGTCAATTCCTCAAATCAGAAGGAATATAAAAAAACATAAGAAATACCCAAAAAGGATCATAATGCATATACCGAATCATACACTTGATAAAGTATCATACTTGCATAATTTTGCATAATCATGAAGCTGAAACTAAACAACTCTACTCCAAGAAACAGATCACCAAAAAATGTTGCATTCTTATTAAAAAGGTTAAGACGAGACCAAAGCCTACATATTTACTATCATGCATCCAAATCCTTCAGTCGCTTTCCGTCTCTTCTTCCTGCAGAAAGAATTAACACATTACAAGCTATAATTTGAATCGCATTAGTGTGTGATCCTCTCATGCAACTGTTTAAGCATTATAACATAATTATATATGCGAAAAAAGTTTAGGGAAAGAAAACGAAGAAGTAGACCTGGAATGTTAAGAAATTCATAAAGCACAATAAAAGTTTTAGAAGTTACGATATTTTCCGGGAAAAAAAACAAAAATATAATGAGGATGTTACTAGGAATTCCATAAACGGATCATCAAATAAAAAAAAAGGAATTCCATAAACTTAGCTTTCGAATTGAAAAGGCATCAGAGAATTACTTTCAACATGAAATCCAGAAATAGAATTCATTCATAACTTTAAACAATAGTATATGTTACAAAAAGCCTGATCAGCCTAAAACATGTTGAAACTTATGCATGTCACCACGTACCTCTTCGCTATCATCATTATCATCCGGCTGTTGACTTGTTCCCTTAGCCTAAGATATCGAACCTCAAATCAATGAATGATTAAACTATGTTGGTGCAAGCAACACAACGATAATAAAGGGAATTACCGATCCCATTTTGTAGGTTTTAATAGCTTTATCATATTCCGCTTTCCTCTGGTCTGCCATAGAAAATAGATAGAGCTTTCTCCTGATTATATATTAACCCCAAGATCCATATATCATCACCACACCAGTATATAAAATAAACATCATAGTGAGGAATTTATTTGTAGGGATGGTCGATGGATGATTAGGTAGATATGGTATGAAATCACTCTTTCTAAGCGAGAGTAAGAAAGCAAGCCTAAGCTCTGAAGCGCGGGATGCGCAAAATATTAAATTAAATTGAAGTTTTATTTTCAGCGGGATTCTTATCAAGAATATGATTGCGACTTCTTTATTTCTAAAAAGGAAAAAATCTATATGTAAAATAAAAATTGACTAGTTAAGTTTTTTTTCCTGTTGGACAAAAAAGATTCCGGTAAAATTTTGAAAAGGTCATATGGCTATGAATTTAGTTTTATTTGGCTATTTGTGTGCTCTAGCTCTATTCGTTGGAAGTTTTTTATGTTTGTGATTTATTCTTGATAGCCTGTATGTGATTTTAATATACCCCAACAATTGTCTTGGAGAAATGGTCACGTGTTTTGAGACTCTAACCAATTAATTTTTTTGAGCAAAACTAACCAATTAAAAATTGAGTTAAAATATATATACCTAAAAAGGTTAAAAGTTAAACATGGTAGTTTAGCTGATTTTCGTCTCGGATGATAAAATATTAAACTAATTAACAATTGCAATATTTATTAAATTGTTTTGTTTTAAGAAAAATGAGTGTATCATTTTTATTGATAAATGGTCTTCAACCCCGTAAGGATGAGTACGCATGTTCGAATTTCAGGAATCTCATTGGGAGAGAAGATAACCATACCTATGTGGACAATACTCCTACCCTTCGAGTCTGGATCAGTCAATTGTCAATAGTCTCTGGATTAACGGGCGGTATTTAAATAAAAAATGACTAAATTAAAATTTAACGCATAGCTAAATGTATATTTTGACCCAAAACAAATGAAAATGGGAAATTTCACCTTTGAAAACTTATAGCAACTTCTTTGAATATGTCGAATTAAAAAAACTCTGATCTATAGGTTAAATAATTAGTACTTACTACATCTGAATTCTGAACTAATTTTAACTCATGTATGTTTGCAAAATTTGGAGAGAATAAATAATAAACAAAAATATAGCAAGTCCATGTTTGGTGGTGCAATGTTTAGACTTTATCACTATTGTATGTGATTCCCCAACTTTTGCTCCTCACACTGTATCAGCTCAAGTCCTTCCGTTACATCCCATTTCCTCCTATCATGATAGTTGCATTGGTTCGTTGAGCTTTGGAGCTCACGGTGTCAAAATGGTGTGGCATTGCTCAGAAATTCAGCCTTAGCTACTTGACTTCCTTGTTATAACTAGGTGCCTCTTGGGATCATGGCTTGTCTTCGGAGGGTGGGTTCTGATTTGACGCTCAACACTCATATTACTCATCACCTTCTTATCACGAAATTGGTTGATTGGTTGAGTTTTAAAGATTTAGGAAGTGCAATGAAACACTTAATCACCACTTATCTAACTTATTATTATATTATATGCTAGCTTACAAATTAGAGTTACAAGTCAAATAAATAAATTAAGAGAAAAATTTAGACAAATCAATTTATAAGCAGCTTACTTTCTCTATCCTACATATGTCTTTTTCTAAATGGTTTGTACCCTTTTTACAAGGTTTTATTTGACTTTGTTTTAATAATGTGGTTTTTGACTTTTTTCATTTTGATTTTTGTCTATGCGTCAATTTTTCCCGCGTGTTCTTTTGTTATTTTTTTAAGTATTCTCTCTCACTAATACACTCATTCAGGATATATGACACTCTTAAAAAAAGTAAATTTCCTTATTGTTTTCAGTTGAAATGACTTTAAAGTTCATACATGTATGTATGGAGGAGGGAGTACTACTGAATCTTTTTCTTTTAAGATTTTCCCAAAAAATTTCTTAGAAAAAATATTTTCCAAAAAATCTTCACTGAACCATTAATAAGTTTGCATTCTGTTTTTTTAGTCAAAGATAAAATGATATTACTAATTACTAATTATAGAAATAATACACACAAACACATATATAATATGCAATCATTAGAGACAAACTAGCTATAGTAGCATATTTACAACGTATAACTATTACAAAATATGCAGTAGAGAATAGATTAAGAAAAGCTTGGATATTGTGTATTCTGTTTTTTTTAAGGTTTAAGCTTCACATAGACACATATAACCAAATAATTGCCCGCCTGTCTTTAGACCAGGTCTTGCATGAACACAACCTATATTCCAATCTTAGCTTATTGTTAGAATAACATATACCACTTCTTTTTTATGAAAAAAAAAGAATAACATATACCACTATACCACTATTAAATTTTCAAAATTAAAATGAATCATCATTTTTAAACAACAAAGACAGGTCACTAACATATAAAATAAAAAACAAATCTTTCAAAATATACACCTAAATCTTAATATGTGCAATATATTTTGGCAAAAAAAAATATGTGCAATATATAGTCAATTTATAAATTATAAAGATAATTATAAACAATTTAAATTGGTATATTTTACATCCTTAATTCTTCTGAAAAGATAAATTGGACCTATAATGGACTTAAAATCAGGACAAGTGGAGGGTAAGAAATAAAAATGTGAAAATAAAATATAATCAAAATAAATGGTTAATTAAAGGGAAAATCCCAAATAAAGTCTTTCTAATATATAAAAGAACAAATCGGGCTGTTAAATTCACAAAAGGACAAATTAGGTTATAGATACTGAATTGATATTAATCCCCTTGTTCTAAATATCACTTTTGAAATTCAATTTGTTCCTAATTATATAATATCACTTTCTAACTTTTCCCAATTTTTCCCCAAATTAACCCTATAATACTTATCAATAATAACAATCAAAAGAGAGAGAGAGAGAGAGCGGAGGATAAATGTATATAGTTGAGATAAATTAATAATATCACATGTAAATAACTAACCTAACTTAACTAACTTCCTCAATCTACTCAAATAAGGGAAGTGATCTTATATTTTGGAACAGAGGAAGTATTCAATAATACAAAAGGACTACAATACCCGAGGGAGTATTAAATAATACAAAAGGACTGAAATACCCTCATCTTGGAAACACCTCACCCTGACCCATTCCTAATCCCATCCCTTCCCAAACTGATCCCAGAACCCCACCCCGTCGCAACGCCAGATCAGATTTAGATTTCTTTGAGTTTTCTCTTTTCTGTTATGATTTACTACCTCCGATCCTAAATATAGGACTTAATTGACTTTTTTTTGGAGAGATTAAGGTTGCGAAATAGGTTATTAAATAATGACATATTTGATATATTTTTAGATTATCCATTAGTTTATAGGTAAAATAAACTAGTGTAAGAGAAAAACTTAGGTAAATAAATTTATAATTAACTTTTTTGCTTTTTTTGAGGATTTTTCAAAAAAGTCAACTAGGTCCTATATTTATGACCAGAGGGAGTATTACTTTTGGGGTGTTAGAAGAAGAGGGTGCGTGAATGGTGATTGTTTTCAAACGAGGCCAATTCAGTCTTTTCTCTAAATTCAACAATATCAATTTAGTGTCTATGACTTAAGTATAAATAGGATAATTAATAAATAAGTAAAAGGACACAAATAGTAGTAACTATATAAAAATTGGGGAACAAAACAATATAATAGAAAAAGAGAGTCTCAAATTGAGGCGATTCTTGTGGCTTTCCAATAATCCATTTTTGCATGTGCAAACCTGAAATCAATTGAGGAAGAATCATGGGAGACGTCGAAAACCATCGATCTGTAGCAGCTCCATTGATTTTTCTGCTTGTTGTCGCTTTTCACCTCGCTTCTAGGTGGCTCCATCAGCTCAAGAAGGTTCATTTCATTCTTTGTTTTTTTTTCATTTTTTGTTTTTTGTAAATGTATAAAGCTTTTTTAGGATTTCCACGGTCTGTTTTATTTTATTACACTGTTCTTTCATGGAGAAATTGCTACAGTACATTGATTTCTTTTTATAACCACCACTTAATATGTAAATTGAAATTGCAATATCTCTCAAGTGTTTTCATTACAGTTTTGTTGATTTGATTAGATTAAGAATAGTAGTTAAGTTGGTTATTATCTCATAATATTACCATTTCGCCCAAACAATATTACCATTTTGATAAGTATCATGAGGTTAATTTGAGAGAAAGTCTGGAAAAATTAGAAAGTAATCTTATATTCAGGAACAAATTGAAACGTGAAAGTGATTTTATATTTAGGAATAGAGGGAATATCTTACAAACTTTTTGTGCTATCTTCCTTGTCATTCAAGATGTTGTCATGAATTTTCATTATTGATATCTCTATTTGGTAAGAAATTTATAACAAGTCACATTGTTCATTGGCCATTTGTGATTTACTACCTCATAGTTCCAGTAAATAACGGAGATGTGTCTAGTTCCAATCATGTAACTGAAAAATTTTTTTGCTATTGTAGGATTTATTGTTGATATTGTCAATCCGTGTTTAAAATTTAAATTTCGATAATGTAATGGAATGAATTGTTCTTTGCACATAAATAGTTTGAAATTTTGAATACTTGGGAATTTCTTATGGGCATGGTTTAAATCCATGGGGGAAGAAACCTTCAAATGTGCTTTGAGCATGTGCTCATTAATGCATTTGTTGTTGATGTGCTCATTTTTGCTTACAATGCTCATTAGACATATGTTTTTGCTACAGACGGGTTTCAAGAATGAGAAAGAGATTCAGCTGCGTAGAGAAATAAAGGAACTCTATAAGGAAGCAAGCGCCTTGTCACAGTGAGTAATTCATGTGTTTTAGCTAATACCACTCACAGCAGGTCACACTAAGGAGGCATGGAATTTTTTATATAAGGAATTTTGAATTTGACAAGATCCATATGTTTATATTTATTTTTGAGCCTGTTTTTCCATGGTTTCAGGCCATCAACGTTTGCGCAAGCTGCGAAGCTTAAAAGGGTAGCAGCTGTCAAGGAGAAGGAGCTTGCAACCTGTGAGATTGTTTTCTGTTGCAACATCCTACTTTCTTTGTAATTACGTAGTGACGGATAGCAATGCTTCAAACTTGAAACTTTTCAATATAAATATCTGGTCTAGCATAGGTGAAAAAATAGTTATACTTGTGATAAACTGTTGGTTACATTATTGAAGGATTAAGAGGTGACTTGGTTCCTTAAGGTGTACATGTGGATATAGATGAAAATAAAATAACTTGTAGTGATAAATTGTGAATTGGAAGTAGTCACAGTCTCTCCTGTTTCATTACTCTAAAATTCACTCTCATTTTTTGTTGTTATACCCTTTTCTATTTTGCTGTTTCATAGTCTTAGAATCCTGTGGTTTGGAAGTATAATACATCAATTTAATTGCAGATCATGATAGGCAGATCAAGGAGAATGATTCATACTCGAGAATTCTGTTCATTTCAAAGGTGTTTAAGCATGTAACTCTGTTTTCAAGAACTTAACATACATTCTTTGTTGAGCCTCTCATGAGATAATTTAATTGATTGTGCAATGCAGGTTTTAATATATTTTGTACTGGTTATCTGGTTTTGGAGGGTTCCTGTGGCTACCATATCACAGCAACTTGTGCAACCTTTTGGTAATGGAGATTGGTTTCCATTTTAAGTTTTGCTTTCTCACTTTGTTTGCTGAAACTTGCGTAATTTTATTAGCTTATTTCTTGTTTAGATATTCTGAGTAAACTTTATAGATGAAGACAAGTAGGCTAGCTGCATGTCTTTTGTATTGATTTGGAAACTTACCTTATGATTTTTGGTAGGGAAATTATTATCCTGGAAAGCTGGAGGGGTTCAAAACAACCAACTCATGGTAAGAGATTGATTCACATCCCGGTTTCAGAAGCTATACCGCAATATGTTTCTCATTCATTCATGTGCATCAATATCTTGTGGTGGCCACCTGCATATTCAATTCAATTTATCTGAAATTAATTGCTGCATCAACTGATATGGGATTTTCAATCAGACTTTACTTTCATTAGCTTCTGCGCCTCTAAATTGCACTTGTACTCTTCAATTATAACTCGTGGAATATAGTAATGTGTGAAAACCTTGTTGGCTGTCTGTCAAATGTATTTTTGGTTTTCTTTTTCAAATCATAAAAGGAAATATATGGAACCATCCAATGGTCTCTCTGTGAATGACTCTAAATGTTCCAATATCATTGCAGGTTGGGATAATACCCTGGTTATTAGTATCTACCAGGGTCAGCAGATTCATTTGTCGCCTCATCGATTCCTAATAGGTTGTCTTGATCTTCATTACAATGTCAGAAAACCTCATGCTTCCGAGATTTACACAAAGTTTAAGGTGGCACGAACTGGTGATCCTACAATGCACATGTACTATAGGGATTTTGGTATCACTTGTAAAAATTTAGATATTTGTTAATTCAATTCATTATCATTGTAGCAGCTATAACAGTACCTGCTAATTTTACAAGTTGATCACTTGTAATTTTTTCCTACAATGCCCTTGTCGCCATTACCCAATGTCAAATGGATCATTGAATTAGTGAACACTTTACTTCATAATTTTGTGATTTGATTGTTATTAAATTGCTAGTTGGAGTATTAAATATATTTTTCGGAGAACTGCATACAGATCCTAACTCCTAAGGAAGATAACAAATAACAATAAAGTATTTTAAAATCATCAAACTGGGTGAGATTAAATTGAATTGCATAGATAGTTGTTAATGTATATGACTATTAAAGTTTATGATGACCCTTCTATCCAGTGTGTTCACAACGTGGATGTACCTTGAGTTTGTGATCCAAAAATGAGAAGAAATATTATTTCTACAAATGCAGAAGGAATACTTATGGAATTTATGTAAAAATGTCAACGTTTACTTATATTTTCACTTGGAGCAGTGCTTCCTCTTGAAGACCGCAAAATATGAATGTGATTGCTATAATTGAACAGTAATGATAGCCTCTTTTATCCTAAAGGCTACAACAACATTATTTTTTCTCTTTAATCAGTTCTTGCCCCCATTTTCTTTCAGTTAATTTATTCAAGTCTCGACCATAGATTTATTGTGAGGTGTCTCCCTTGGATGATTAATACCGCTTCCCAGTTTAATTCCTGAAGTTCAAGTCCAAGGGGAAGAACCTCGTTGATCTAACAAATACTCATACCACAATCATCTCCACAGTTACAAGCTTGTATCATTGATTTCTGTTATCTTCATATCAGCCAGCTAGTTCCTGGATCCTTCTTCACACGAATCTTAGTCATTTCCACTCTCCATTTGAGAGCTTCTTCCCATTTTCCCTCCCTAGTAAAAATATTTGAAAGAAGAACATATGAAGCATGATCATGTGGATTCAACTCTACTAGTTTCATTGCAGATTTCTCTGCAATCTCTGTGTTACCATAATTGTTACAAGCACTCAATAATGTTCTCCATGCCGGTTCACTTCCATCCTTCTCTACTATTTGGTAAGCTTCCTCAAGCCTCCCAGCTCGACCATAAGCATCAACCAGGCATGAATAATGCATAGATTCTGGCTTAATCTTGTATTTGTTGTACATTAATGTGAAAAAGTAGAAGCTTTCATCTAAGTAACCAGCATGACTACAAGCTGATAGAACTGCCAAGAATGTCACCCGATTCGGAATCAAATATGCCTTTTCCATTTCACCAAATAGTTCCATAGCTTTCTGAGCCTTCCCATGATGTGCATATCCACAGATCATGGCGTTATACATCACTTCATTTGGATTTGATTGTTCACCAAAACCTTTCTCTGACTCTTCCATGTTTCCACATTTGGCATACATATCTATAATTGAACTCCCAACATACAGATCATTGGTGAAACCAGACTTGATGGTGAAGCCATGAAACTGTTTACCTATCTCCATAGCCGAAAGCTGCAAGCAAGCTTTAATGCATGATGGAAGGCTGTAACTGGTGAAGGAAATCCCAGTGGCCAACATCATTTTGCAAAGAGCTAAAGCTTCTAATTCTTTCCCATTTTGTTGATAAGCTCCAATAATCGAACTCCATGAACAAGCATCTTTCCAAACAATGTCAACAAAGGCATTATAAGCATCATCGATTTCTTCACATTCTGAATACATGGAAATTATGGCATTCCCTACCACAGTATGATGGCTTGCACTAGATTTCAGTATGAGAGAATGAATTTGCCTGCCTGCCAGTAAATCTGAACTGCTCAGACAAGACTTCAAAAGGGCTACTGCAGTGGTTCCATCAATTCGCAAAGACGTTGTTGATCGGTGAAGTTCTTGAAATAGTTGCATGCAACAAGTGGATCCCTGCTCCAGCTGAGCATAGGCCAAGAGCATAGAGTTCCATGCCACAATATCTCTATCATCAATCCTTATGAACAGCTTTTCTGCATCTTCTAGTTTGCCAAAATTGGCATAGAGAGACAAAAGAATGCTAGCTACAAAACATTCGTATTGATATCCGTTTTTTATCATGTGGGTATGAACTTGAGTTGCCATCTTCAAGTCCTCCATCTCAACGCAGGCTTTTAGAGTGCTTGATAATACATATTGATTAGATTTCATACCTTCTCTACACATATTTATAAAAAAATGAACAGCTTCATCCCCTCTATTGTTTTCAGCATAGCCTGAGATGATTGAACTCAACACAAATGTGTCTTTCTCCTCAATGGAATCATATATTTTCCTGCAAGATACAATATCCCCACATTTGGCATACAAGTCAACCAAAACACTACCCACCACGACATCAACTTCAAAACCAGACTTGAAAGCAAGCCCATGAAGTTGCATCACTTCATCTAATGAAGAACAACACTTGAGGAAGCTCGTAATAGCACCACCATCTGGCTTCAAGCCATCCACCACCTGCATCTCAGAAAACAACCTCTGAACCTTAATGAAGTCACCAAATTGAGCAAAACCAGAAATCATAACATTCCATGTAATTCGATCTCTCTCTGACAAATCACTAAAAGCGAGACGGGCATCATCAAGCATATTCCCAGTATTAAAATACATATGCACAAGTGAGCTCCCAGCAAATTTATGTCTCTCAAGTCCAAAATGAATAACCATACCATGAATCTGCAAACCTACATTCCTCAAAGCAGGATTAGCACAACAAGCACGAAGCAAAGTAGAGAATGTGTGCTCATTAGGCTTCTCATCCACAGCAAGCATATCATTGAACATGCTCAATGCTATTCTAACAGAACCATTTCCAACATGAGCAGAAATTAAGGTTGTCCAAGTGACAACATTCTTGTGAGGCATTTGGCCAAACAATTGGTGAGCATAATCAAAAGCACCACACTTGGAGCATAAACTTAAAAGGGTATTTGTTAAATGGATTTCTGAAATGTATTGTGAAACAATGAGCTTTGCATGGATTTGCTTGCATTCTCTGATCCTTATAGTCTTTGAAGTGTTTCGCAGAAATATGTGAGATAATTTTTCTGATAAAGAATGACCATTAGATAGAGAAGATATTCTGAATCTTCCCATTGCATTGGGCCATACATGTACCAAAATCAACGATTAAATTTTTCTACTGGTCATATGATCATGTGGGTAGACAAGTGTATAAGATGTTTCCTCGTACTAGTGCAGCATATTACAAAGTGTCATTAGTTTCATTGGCATTTAGCAGGTGATAAAAAGATCACGTGGGTGAGACGTGGCATATAAAATTGTACACATCAGAGAAAAATTGTATACGTGGACAGAACATCTTCACCTTCAATTTTTATATGTCACGTGTCACCCCAGTGAAAATACGCAGTACCTTATATGAAAGATAACCATGTGGGCTTAGATGTTATTGGGCGCACCCTCGAGCAAATTTAATACTAGTACTAAATATAGGACCTAATTGACTTTTTTTTGGAGAGATTAAGGTTGCGAAATAGATTATTAAATGATGACATATTTGATATATTTTTACATTATCCATTAGTTTAGAGGTAAAATAAACTAGTTTAAGGGAAAAATTAGGTAAATCAATTTATAATTAACTTAATTTGCTTTTTTAAGGATTTTCTAGAAAAAGTCAATTAGGTCTTATATTTAGGACCGGAGGGAGTAGTTGTTTTTGCACGTTCGCCCAAATTTAGATTTGACTTAAATATTTTATCAAAAAAAAAAGATTTGACTTAAATATATGTTTAATAATTTATGATTACATCAAGTTTTATTTTAATCATTTGAATTTGAAAAGTACACTTTTAGTCTTTAATTTTACTTAAACAATAATCTAAAAGGTAATCATATATGTTTAAATGTCAACAAAATATACTTGAATATAAAATTTTTAGCATAATATAATTTTTATTTTGAAATTAAATTATTTTATCAATATTTAATTATAGAATTACCCTTTAGATTTGATGAGAAATTGTTTTAGGTTAAATGAAACCAACGGTGTTAACAACAATGGCTAAAAATATATTTTTAAATATAAAATGCTAAAATACAATTTGATGAAAACACAAAAAACTCAAACTGTATACTTTAATTTTTAAAATTTGAACTAGAAAATCAAGGTTCATTCAAGTCATAGCAAATTCAACTTTCCAAAAGGAGAAGAGAAGTTTGGATCACAAATTACAATTTTTAAGGTACAATTTTAAGTTACACATTTACCCCCTGTAACGATACACATATTTAAGGGGAATTGTTTGTTGAAGGGACTGGTTATGCTTTTATTTTTCAGTTAATACTATATCAATGTTTGTTTAGAATTCAATGAATTTTGTCATCATAAAAAAGCATAAGAGAGGTTAAACTGGTCTCAATATTTCGATATAGATATTTTGATATTAACATGAATGAAAGTCTGAAATATTTTCATGTAGGATTCATGGGGGAAAAATTTAGAAAAGTGTATTTGTGGAGTAGATATTCCATAAAGGGAAAAACTTACATCAAGTTCATTTCTCCAAGTTCTCAAGTTCTTTTAATATAGGGGCGACATATGTCCATTTATAACAATCACACATTCAATCTAACGGTCAGTAATTGAAGAAATTGAGAACTTGGATGGATGAACTTGACCTAAGTAAGGTCCTTTCATAAAAATATTAAATCTTATATGTGGCATATTATTCAACGAGTCAAGAAAAATGGGCTGACGTTATTGTTGGGCTTAATCTCATGAAGATTATTGGGCTTGAGAAACAAATCTTACAAAAGACATAAATAAATGCCACAATTCCACATAATTTAATAACATACTTCCAAATGAACATAAACCTTTGAATAGCTGTATGAAATTACTGACTAATCTATTCACATGCATATCTTGATTGCCGATATTGAAATCTTTTAATCATGTTTTGAAGATATATGTTTAAAACCACACCTTAAAAAGCCACAGCTTATGGTCAACAAATGTTTGAAACCGATTTCACACGCACTAAAAAAGTAACCATTTAATTTTTTTTATTTAATAGTGACACTTAACTTTGATCCATGCAGTTCTTTTTTTTTTCTCAATCATAACCGTACGGTCATTTTTCAAATTGTGCACCATGCTTTCAATTGTGTGAAAGTGTTTCAATTGTGTGAAAGTGAGTTAGTATTTCAATGGTTTTATGTAGTTTAATATAAGGTTATATCCAATTAGGTAAGTATTTCACCTGTGTAAAAGATGAGTTGCAATGATTACATATCTTTGACACTAACTTTACAGAGAGGCACTTACTTTTCTCGTAAAAAATGCACAGAGCCTTATTAGTGATTATATTTAAATATTGTTTGGTTCAATTAAGAAGATAAGTTATTCGCTATTTTAGTCAAAACTCTTGGTTAGCTGTAAGTATAAATCACTTTTCTATCGTTCAAAAAGTGAGAAAATTTTAAAGACCTTCAAGAAGCAGGAATGCATGCATGCGTTCTTCCCACTCCAAAGTAGTCATACATGTCGTTTTATATTAATATATATATACACTCAAATGCATGTTCAACAAGATATATAGAGAGGAAAGTGTTCTGGTGAGTCCCGTATGTTAGGCAGGCTTCACATTTCTATTCCCCTCCTCCTAATTTTATACCAATACATACTTCAAATATTGTTACAGACATTTTAAGTTTTTTTTTTTTGGCCAAAGGACATTTTAAGTTTTTAACTCTTTTGAAAATAGTTAAATTAAATTTTACCTATGCCAATTCGATCTGGATGTACCCAGGCATTTTTTTGGGGCCAAAGACGTACATATATAGCATAATTTATTCCAATTAATTAAATTGATACAAATGGAAATTCAATGCATTATTTACTTATTTTGGGAATCAAAATTTAAGTGTATTTTTGGAATCACGCTCCTGTGGTATACGAATAGGTATCAATCCTCACAAAATCGGATATCAACTTTTGTCAGTTCCATCACTATGATCCACGACGGGGAGGGCAAAATGGAGATGAAAGAAAATATATGAGAATATATAGAATAGATATGGGAAGGGAGAATTTTGAAGAAGATAGGAGAGTGCCAGTTGTTGGATCAAATTCTTATACCAAATGAATTTTGGAGCTAAAATCATAACTTAATCCACTCTAAATGATGATCTGGTAAGTAGAAACCACTTGAAATTAATACAAAAAAGGCGACGATTAGAAGAGAGTTATACTAATTGATAGCAATCAAATGTTAATACTACCTCCGGTCCTAAATATAGGACCTAATTGACTTTTTTTTTTAGAGATTAAGGTTGTGAAATAGGTTATTAAATGATGACATATTTGATATATTTTTAGATTATCCATTAGTTTATAGGTAAAATAAATTAGTTTAAGGGAAAAAATTAGGTAAATCAATTTATAATTAACTTATTTTGTTTTTTTAAGGATTTTCTAGAAAAAGTCTATTAGGTCTTATATTTAGAACCGGATGGAGTATAATAATTTTCAAATCTACTTGAAATATTCCTTTTTTTTGTGATTTCATCACACTAACTTTTGTTGTTTATAATATTGTTCACTTTTTAAATGTAAAAATTATATTTACATATTTCTATTTGATTTGACAGAAATCACATAAGTAACTGAGTCTCTTTTTTTTTATACATAGTAACTGAGTCTTTTTTTCCTATGGATTGTTGAAAATATAAAATCTTAGATACGTGATTTAAGTGACAATAATGAATATAAGTAAAAGTTAATAAAGTTAGAATAAAAGTAAAAGATTGTTTAGAGGTTTTGATTAATTTGTTCATAATGAGATGTCTTTATTTTTAATTATAGCCGCCGAGTTGAACAAATTATCTTATAGGAGTATATAACAAACCAAAGTGATTCCCCCACCACAGCGTTGGATGGGCTCTTATTTTCCAATTAAAATTGTCACACCGAGATTATATATATGGATGATGCATGAAAATATATGGATGTTTAAAATTATATTAGTCAAACTTTTTTCCATCAGAAATATTAGTCAAACTCAAACCAGACCTCTGGCAAAAAAAACGCAAACCAGGCCAAATGAAATTATAATAATTAATGAACCAAATTAATGTTTTTAAAAGTTTTAAAAAAGCTAGTTTTATGCGCAAACGGAAACAACTAAACAACCAATTTTTGGATAATGAACAAACAATTTTTAAATATTTTTTTAAAAAATAAATACAAACACCGGATTTGATGGATATAAATATAATTGTCAAATAATCGACATTAAATGGTACGGATAAAAAATAAAGTAACGTTCAAATGTTAACACTGATTACGAACGTCGATTGAATTGAAAGAGACTG
Source organism: Mimosa pudica (assembly GCA_029929735.1). Taxonomy (NCBI): domain Eukaryota; kingdom Viridiplantae; phylum Streptophyta; class Magnoliopsida; order Fabales; family Fabaceae; genus Mimosa; species Mimosa pudica. The sequence goes on from JAKELP010000024.1 coordinate 13,710,780, forward strand.
AAATTATTCAAACAATATTAAAATCAATGTTATGATGTAGAAAAATTATTCTTAATCACCCTGATGATATGATGTAGAAAAATTATTCTTAATCACCCTGATGATTGAATCTAACAAAAATAGCATTAGACTTCATATAACTGTCAATTTCTCCAAATCTAAGGCATCACTGCACCTATCGTCATCCTTACTTATTGTAAAGACCTATAGCTTCCCTCCAGAGAAGTTGAAGTTCCTTTATCTTTTTCATTTGTTTAACTTGATGACAAATGTATGGTATAGGAGTTTGAACATGAAAAGTCATGTTTAGGGTGTAAAAATCCGATCCATACAATAATCATATATACCAATTACCTATTAGTTGTTTTTCCATTGTCTTCTTTTTTGAGTACTCCTCTCTATCTGCAGCATCTCAAAACAGTGGTGGGAAGCAAAAGCAATGTTTTTTTTGGAATTAAAGAGACAAACACCACTAACAACGACTTAAGGTTAGAAACACATCGTACACGCAACCTGGAGATGTCATACCCACTAGACTATAAGGCCCTTATTGAAGCAAAAAAAAATTATCTTGGATATAATTAAATTTAGGAACTATATTCTTAAAATTATTATATACATGTAATTGTCTGAATTATGATGATTAAGCTTGTTGTCAAGTAAAAGAATACAATGTTTTCTTTAAAATTAAATTCGAATTCCGATGGCTCTAATCCATTAGAAAGTCAATTATTTTAACTTTTTTTTTTGAGTGAAATGATGAATATATTCACAGCCAAAAAAATCATTTACAATCACTAATTAGCTACGTCATGGATACTAATAAACCATTGACAGTAGCCATCTGATTTACAAAAGAAGAAACTTCAATAATAATGTTTTCAGGGGTTCGGGGCTCATTTATTATTTTAACTTTTTTATGTCATGTTTAGGATTACTTTTATAACCTTTTCTTGCCAACAATTCATTTTACAACGTAACATCATGAATTAGATTATGACATATATCCCGTCATAATAAATATAAATGACAATGTATGTAATGTAATAACAGAACCTGAATAAACCGATCGATCGATTAATTAGTTCAATTAAGATGGTAAAGTTTATAAATGGAGTTAGCTTCTGGTCAAAAAAAATAAATGGTGTTAGCTTGCTATGTGGTACTAAGCTTTAATTTATTGTTTACTTTAGAAAATTAGTATTTCGTTATAAAATTTTTAAAATTAAGGATGATTTTGGCCAACATAATAGAATGAAAAACTTGAACGACGGTTAGTTATTACTTCGTTATGGCAAAAAAATATTTTCAAATTACTAGCTTGCTTGTCTCTCAATTGCTTGTCTCTCAATTGGTAAAGGTCAAAAAAAAATTGGTAAAGTTCACTTACAAATTCAACATAAACCATAACCTCTTCTCGGGTATAAATTTGTTAATTTATATCGGGATAAAATTTAAGTTAAGTCCATTGCATTCAATCACTACGACTAGTTCTCTAAATAATTATCTGTTATACTTATTTGATGAGAATTTATATAAGTAAATGATAATATATTATTTTAGAATAAAGGACACATGATCTAATGAAAGACGTTGAAATAATAAATATAAATAACATGATCTAAATAGGTTGTAATTTAGAAATCATATGTAATGTATTGTCGATTTTTTCATTTAACTTGGATGACATCTTTGGGTATCTGAATGCATTTGAATATATTTATTAATATTGTTTTGAATGTGTAATCTTATGTTAATTATTTGAGTGCACCATATCACGCGTAACGTTTCCTTTAAAAAATATTTCAACGTGTGTATAATCTTAAATTTGAATACTGATCGATAATATATCAGCTGTGTGTGTGTGTGTTTCTTCGAAGTACATTTTTTAACAGATATTAAATTTACTTTTTTTATGAAAAGATGTTAAATTTACTACTATAAAGAAATAAAGAAAAAAAAACTAATACTTTTAATATTAAAAATTATGTAAAAAGTTGTTAGTTAAAAATTTTCAGCAAAAGACAACTAATTAAATTAGAATGATACACACCCAACCTACCTAAACGTTATTAGATGGTGCTAAAGTACATTTTAAGTCTATAGTCTTTTCCCCTAATTAAAAACCTCTTATTTTTTAGTGGATCATAATTGTTAAATGTTCGTTTTAGTTTATAGCGGATCTGGATTTTCTAAGCTTCCATTTTCTAAGTCTCTCTAAGCCTCCTCTTATCCCCACCATTCTTTTCATCCAATGCCTAATAAATTGACACATGTAATATGGAGTATTAAAATTCCTAAGTCCTCCCTCACTCAATCCTCACTTTTCCTACCACTCTCTCTCCTCCATCAACATCTCCCACAACCCCCTCTCCCACCTCACCTTTCTCTAACCCCCCATCCCCCTCCAACGATACCTTCCTCCATCCCTCCAACATCTCCATCTACTCCCTCTCCTCACTCATTGTCCCCTCTGTAGCCAACCTCGGCTATGGAGGTCAGTGTGGAGGACGTCGAAAGAGCGTCGTCGTTGCATCTCTGTCGCCGTTGACAACTCCGGCCGACGTCGATCGCCAGCATCATTAATCCCACCATGAATATTCTTTCTGGCTTACATGGATCTTCCCATTTTTATTCCCACAACACTTTAATCTTGCCAAAACCAATTTTTATATAAGATTTGAGATTTTTTCGAGGAGATTGATGAATGGAAATAGAAAAAGATTTGGAAAGAAGTAATAGGAAGTTATTGTTTGATACCACAGATTGGTGTTTGTGCATTGGAAAGGGAGGATTTATCGGTGGGGGAAGAAGAATGGAACAGAGCAATGGATCTTGATAGCAATGTTAGTAAATAGGTCGGTGGAGAAGAATTAATAACAGTAAAGCTACGACAAGCACAGATCTGAACAGGAGAGAGAAATGAATGGGGAAGTTGTTAGGAATGGGGAGAGAGATATGGTGTAGTGGGGTGTAGGAGAGTGTAAACATGTATCTTATTTTTTGAGGCACGTGTGAGCCATTAGATGAAAAGAAGGGTGGGGATAAGAGAGGCTTAGAGAGGCTTAGAAAATGGAAGCTTAGAAAATCCAGATCGATTTATAGCCTTTGGTTTTAGTGCTAACCAAACCAAAGTATATTGTTAAATGTTCGTTTTAGTGGATCATAATTGGATGGGCATCTGGTTAGTGTTGGTAAGATTCCGGAAACAATTTTTTATTTTCCTTTTATTTTTTTGCCACGGGATGCATAAAAAATAGTAAAGCACAAAACGTACGGTGAGAATGCATTAGGAGAAAAGTCAAGCAAAAGACAAAAGTTCTAATTAATACTCCTTTATCCAAAAAATTACTGGATGGTCTTATGCTGCAATTAATTACTCACATTACACGTATTTCTGTCTTTTTTATTAAAGTCAAACAAAAACATGATACATGAAATTAATTTTCACTAACTCCCGGCCCACTCAAGAATAATCATCCTTACGTACGTTCTCAAATAACATATATATAATATACATATATTCGTTATTTTAAATATCATAAAGTCAAAAAGGAGGCCACCATTGTTGATTGATTGACGAATTTCTTAATTAACCTCATGACACCTCATTAACTAACTGTCTTAGTCACAAGTTCACACCATCATTCCTTAATAATTATTCCAAAATTTCTAAAACATCTCCATTAATTCAAAAGGAGCAAGTTGTATGTCTCCTTATTGGATTTATTATTTACGTCAAGCTAATTATCAATGATCCATGTGGAAAAGTTAGTAATTTTTATCCTAATATATGAGATAAAATAAATTTATTAGTTTTAGATGAATTTTAGACAAATCTATTTGACCAAAACCATCTTAGATAAACATAAACGGACTTAAAATACAACAAAACTGAGAAAAAATGGTTTAAAGTTTTCCTCAAAAAAATGGAAGAAAAGATAATACTAGTATAAGAGAATACATTATACATGTGCGTAAGTCTCAATAGTTTTTTCATTTTTAGAAGTAAACGGAAGTTTAGGCTCAAATTTAAAGTTTCTATAATTTCATAAAATACTCCCTCCGTTCCCTAATATAAGAGTTAGCCGCCAAAAAAACGCTTCTTAAAAAACATGTGAATGTTAGTTGAGTATTTGGAGTTAATGCTTCCTTTTCAATATTGTCTATATTTATTATGATACTTTTAAGAGAGAGAAACACATAAGCATTAATAAATATGAAAGAAAGTTAGGGGTAAGCGCTCTTATTGGGAGAGGGGACAACCTTGCCTATGTGGGCAACACTCCTACCCCTCTAGTCCGGATTAAACCGGGCGGTGATTAACAAAAAAAAGTAGGAAAAATGCATTAAATGAGGAGTGAATATGAGATGAGCTCTTATATTAGGGACTAAAACTATTCAAATTTTGGCTCTTACATTAGGGACCGAAGGGAGTAATAAGTAAAGTAACCAATAACGGCATAATGTGGAAAGATGTAATTGGTTTTGGACTTTGGACACGCGCATTCTTTATGTACATTTTGGATCATATATGATATAGAGTATAGACAATTTCAACCAATCTACAAGAAAAGAATGACATAGTTAACTCATTAAACAGTAGTGTTTTATTTAAATTGATAATTTTTACTTTATATTTTACTAATGAAGTTTAATATCAGAAAAAAACACAAATAGCCATTTTATCATTCAATACATAGACAAATATATGGTGAATAAACACGAATCACTCTATATATAAATAACTTAAATCGCTGATCAAACAAAATCATTCTAGTGATTAACATATCCTATCTAGTTGTGTGATTATATTTAATTTCTTGAGTATTAAGGGGTTGACCCAAATCAAGTCATTTTGCATTGCAAGGAACGTGCCTTACAATAGATAATTGAAAATGACAGAGCTAATTTAATTTAGTGATGATACATTGAGATCATAATCGTGGGTGTTTATATATATAGCATTATAATTTGTGGGGAGTATCAATTCATGAAACTCGAAGAAGGCATATACACAACATATTGAATAAAGATATATACACTTGTAGAAGTAATGGACCAGCAGTTCAAACACCAATAATTAATGAAATGTTTTTGGTCGGAATAATGTGGGATACAGCCAGGAATACTATACTAGTGATAATCAATCGCTTGTCTTTTGGAATATAGAGAGTAGACCTCGCATATCACGTTATTGCCCCCACAGCCGCCATAAGGATAAACTAAAAGTAAAATAAAGAAGAAGCTTCTTGATCAAAGCCTTAAAGAGAGAGAAAGCTTCAGTTTATAGCTTTATAAAACTCGGAGCATAGGATTTGCGGATTTGTATATATGATATATGAAATATTTTCACACAAACACGTTGGGGTTTCAATTTGGTCGGTGAAGCCGAGTTGAGATTTCATTTTCACACTCATGACTCACCCCAGCTCTCTCTCTCTCTCTCTATCCTTTTACTCATCATCTCTTTTGTACAATGTATACATCATGCACCCAAACCATTGGCATGTTGTCATTCAGCTTTATAATTTGTCTTTTTGACTCTCGTCAAATTTGTGTCATGCATGAGCTTTCTAATGTAGATAGATGCCAACAAACTTCAACCAAGATTCTTCACACGTGCGTACAATGAATCTATTAAAGCTGATTGCACAAAAGTATCCCTAGATAATCATTGCGAAATTAAAATCACAGTGAATAAGTCATTTTGAAGTCTTGAATTAAGATTTGTATGTTTAGAGATATTTTATAAATGTCTTTCTCTTTTCATTAAATTCCAAATTAATTCTCTGATCTCTATTTTTAGCTTCTTTGATCTATGGTACACTTTGAGTTTAAGAATTGCTCATGAAAGAGAAATAATAAAATGCATTTAAAAAACTAAAAATAAGTATACTAATTAATGTTTGGGTGGATGTTATTTTGAATTTTTTTAGATTTAATTGAAAGCAAAGTTTTAAGGCGTTCTCTGTTTTTTTTTTTGCCACCTTAAAGCTTTCTTTATAAGCTTGAGAAATGAGAACCGTTTCTGTTTGGAAAACCTTGGGCTCTTTTTAAAAAAGGCATGTTACCTGATAAAAGTAAATTTATTGAGCGCTCTTTGTCAGTATTACGAAAAGCAAGTTCTATGATATAATTTCTGGGCTATTAGGAGATTATCGTCACGTAGGATATTGTCGTATAAGGACAATTGATAAGTTCAGCCAATGGAAGAAATATTCAAAACTCAAAATTTATTTTAGCAAAAGCTATAAATATATTATAGCAGTTATTAAACCTTACTTTTTTGGGAAAACATTTAAAATTTTGAGAAAATGCAGCCAATCATTTTTTTCTGCAGAAAAAAATTAAGTAGCAGATTTTCAATTTGACAATGACAGTCTTGTACACAACTAGATAATCTTGACCATTTTCAGATATTTATGTATATTTTATATTGAAATTTCTCATACAAAAGCTGCAACAGAAGAATTTTCTTCCCATGTCATTTATTGGTTTGGGAGACTTAAGGGTTTTCAGTGGTGTTATTATATTTAGTTTATATATAATTGACTTTTATATTCGAACCATTATATAGTTGACTTGCATTGATAACAATTTTTATTTTTCAACAAGGGGGTTGGCAAATGAACCACATCGAGCGAGGAATACTACCCAATACGTCCAAATTTTGCCATCGAAAAAAAAACAATATTCTTATAAAAAAATACATCCGATCGACTCACTTATAATTAAAAAATGCTAATAAATATTTTTTAAAATATCATTATTTCTTTAAAACTCCATTTCACATTTGAAAGTAGCGTAATATTGCGTAATCCCAATTTAATATTGGCTTCTCAACATTCTCCAAGCATGTTATTTTAAGCACGAGTAGTCCAATAATGCATATAATGAAAAAAAAAGTTCAATAACGCATTACTATACGCACACTAGAGACAATACATACTTTAAATTGCGAGTCAATGTATAGTGCAAAATTTTAGAGTGTTTTTTTATATTATCCTGTATTTAGACTAGATTAAATTCTAATAAATTAAAAACAAACATTTAAGTTTAACTATTTTTTCATATCATTGAATGGTATTCACATATCAATACATTCTCTCTCTATTCTTTTTTATAGAATATGTTTATATAAGAAAAATTAGATAGAAGCTTTATATTTAGAGTGAAACTCATCTCCCCAACTATATCTTATATTTAATTAAGAACCATATGATATTATGATGTATTTTGTAACGAGAAATTTTCGCAACAATCTTACTATTTAAAGTCTATTTTATTGCCATGTTATTAGTATATAACAAAAAGGCATTTCATAATAAAAAAAAGTCTATTTTATTTACCGCTTGCTCTATTCCTAAATATCATTTTGAATATAAGATCTAATTGACTATTTTATAAAAAATATTACATGATCATAGCATAATTTATCTATCATTTAGATTATATCCTATAAGTTAAGTAAAATATTTTAGAGAAAAACGGAGTAAAATAAATTATAAATAACTCATTCAGCTTTTTAAATAATATAAAAAATAGCTACTATGTCTTATACAATAACAAATACTCTATATGTTCTAAAATATAAGATGTATTTGAGAAATTATGGAGATTAACTTGTTCATAAAGATATGACATTTTTTATCATATTTTTAAGTCATCCCTATGCTATTTATGCTCTTCCATATCAAACAAATACGAAAAGACTATATGAATAAATGTTAGATTATTTTATTAATATCATGCCATTTTAATTTATTTAAGCAACAAAAGAGAGTGACCATTTTAATATAATAATAAAGTTAGGTAAATATTACCTTCAGTCCTAAATATAAGACCTAATTGACTTTTTTTAAAATAAAAAAAAACAAAATAAGTTAATTATAAATTGATTTACCTAATTTTTCCCTTGAACTAGTTTATTTGACATATAAACTAATGGATTATCTAAAAATTTGTCAAATGTGTTATAATTTAATAGTCCAATTTACTATCTTAATTTTTTAAAAAAAAGTCAACTACGTCTTATATTTATATTCTTATATTTATATTTAGCATCGGATGGAGTATTTCTTATTACTAATACTCATAAAGAGAGCACGTACATACAGTTGACTTTTGGAGAAATGAAAGATAAAAAGCACAGAGAGTGCACGGAAGGAAGAGAAACTTCGAAGCAAGCTAGCCAACGCGGTACCTTCCAAATATTGCGGCCACATGATGAGTGGTTCTCTCTTTTTATCTTGTCTCGTGTGTTCATACTTCGTACGGGTCTTTAAGCTGACCTTCCAATTTACTTCGCGTGGTGAACACGAGAAGCCATGTATATAAATTCACCCCCCACTCTTTTTCAATTTATTCAATCACTCTCTTTGACTTTCTCATCCATCACCACCACCAACAACAACAAGAAGAAAACCCCACTTTCCATTTTCTCCCTCCATAACTCCTACCTCTTCTTCCTCCAATTTATGCCATTTTTGTTGACTCAGTTAATATGGGTCTTTGCTTTGCTTCTCTAGCTTCCCGTGGTAATGAGATTACCCCTAAAAGACCTCATCTTTCAGGTATATTATCATCAATTTTGACACCCTTTTCAATTTTCATCACTTCACACTTTGAATTATATCATGTTGTTGGTATTCATGTTTAGTCTTGATTGTTACAGAAAACCCAACATGGGTTGGACTTGCTTGATGGAATTTCTTGGAGATATGTATGATGGGGTTTACTTTTTGTTTTTGTAGGACCTTCTAGTTCTGAGAGTAGGAATGTTGGGTCGTTTACAACTGACAGTACTTTGGAGAAGAGCCAATTTTCTATGATTGCTAATGGAAGTGTTGATGGGTCTAGTTCTTCTCCAAGTAGGCATGTTTTGGAAACGCCCAATGATCTGAAGGTTTTCAGTTTTGCAGAAATGAGAGCTGCTACTAAGAATTTTAAATCGGATTCATTGCTTGGAGAAGGTGGTTTTGGTAAAGTTTATAGAGGTTGGTTGGATAAGAAGACTCTTTCTCCTGCCAAAGCTGGCTCTGGAATGATGGTTGCTATAAAAAAACTTAACCCTGAGAGTATGCAAGGCTTTCAAGAGTGGCAGGTACCTTCAAATTTATACTATCATAATCTCTTATTTTGCTAAAACAGTTTGGAAATCTCAATATCTGGTTAGTATTTTCTGTTTGTAGGTTGGGTAAATTTCTAATTTTTTCATGTTTTGAAAGACTTGTACTGGTATTGGACAAATTCTTTTACACAGTTTGGTCAATAGTTAGCAATGGAATTGTATAATCTGTAGTACAGAAAGGGCAAAAGCAAATATAGTGAAATGAATTTGGATGCTTGTATACAAGATGAGGTTTACTTTTTTGCATATAATAAGATATGCTGGCAAAATTCAATGACAAATTGATTACGCCTTAATGGAAAAAAAATAGTTTTTAGAGAAGGATTAAATTAAGAAATTTTAAATTAAATTTAAAATTAAGTTATATTTTTGTGACAACAAACAATTTAACTAACTATTTTTTTTAATAAAAGACAATTATATTAAGTTATATTTTTTTGGGTTCAATTTAACTTACTATTTAACATGGGTGTAGTTATCATCTTGACCCGATTTGGAGTCACAGCTGTTATGGTGTGAAAGGACCTTCCGTTTCTTATTTAACAGGGAAACTTTTATATAAACAAATGAATTTGACTCTTAAATACTGGTCAGTGGTCCTAATGGAGTTAAGCATGAAAAATCTGCAATTGGTCCCACGCAAGTTATCTCTATCTTTTGATTCGTTGAGACAATTCAACATTGTTGAATGTAGACTTAATATGAGTGTACAAAATGTCTAATTACACTGCATACAGTTTTCCTAAAAGCTATCACTGTCCTGTCCAACATATCACATATTATTATTATTATTATTATTATTATTATTATTATTATTATTATTATGTACAAAATTTAGTCTATCTCAAAGGATAGTCATATGGCATGTGTGCTTTAAGAAAAGAGTTGGGACTTAGGTTAGTCACTCCTATGCTATTAACATGATACTGATGAGCCCTCTCAAAATGTGAATAGAGTCAAGGTGTTGATCCATAAACCAGCAAATCGATATGCTGGAGGATTTGTTTCAACTAAATTATGTATAGTTTAAATATAGAGGAGCATTAAATGATTTCATTTGTTGCTTTGCATGTAATGATAATCTGCTAGTCTAACTGAAACAGCTTCAATAGGTTATCTATTGGATAGTAAGGATATAAACAAGATTTTGATTTCAATAAATTAGATGATTTAAACAGTTTAGATTTCCTTCTAATCTAAGATTATTTTTAACAGATTTAGACCAATTAGATCAGTTGAATGTTCAAAAATAGTTAATAATAATTATCAAGTTTTTTGCTTAAAATTTAGAGAACCCTTAAGCTTTCTATTTTTAATTTAATGATTTGATCCCAGAAATTCCATTCCTGAAAATAACTAAAGTACTGTACTAATATATGGCTATTTTTAATTCTGTAATGCAGTCAGAAGTGAACTTCTTAGGCACCCTTTCTCACCCCAATCTGGTCAAGCTATTTGGTTACTGCATGGAAGAAGGTGAACTTCTCCTTGTGTATGAGTTTATGCCTAAAGGAAGCTTGGAGAGTCATCTCTTCAGAAGTAAGACTTAAAAACCAAATGAATTGATAGGAGATTGTTTGGACATGAATTTGAGATTGAATTCTCTATTTTTGCTGTTTATGAGCAGGGGTTTCAAACGGGGAACCACTTCCTTGGGATACACGACTCAGAATAGCAATCGGTGCAGCTGAAGGCCTAGCTTTCTTGCACACTTCAGAAAAGCAAATTATATATAGAGATTTCAAGGCCTCAAATATATTACTTGATGGGGTACGGTTAGTTAAAAGTCTTACTACTTGATGGTCTATCTATTTATTTATATGGTGATTACTATAGCCATACTCATGTATTTCTCTTGTTTATGCAGAGTTACAATGCGAAAATTTCTGATTTTGGCTTAGCCAAATTGGGGCCTACTGGAGAGCAATCACATGTGACTACAAGGATCATGGGTACATATGGTTATGCTGCCCCAGAATATGTAGCTACAGGTATATTACGTATCATTTAAGTTCAAATGATAATATCTTATTTTGTTTTTCTTAATAAAGTTATTACCATTTTGAGCAAGGCAACTTCATAATAACAAAAATAGAATAAATGGTAAGAAATAATAACAGAACAAAGATAAATATTGCATATTTTTATGTCATGTATTAGCACACAAAAATAATGGCTCTCAACAAGAGCCCAATATAAGAGTCCTATATATTTAAGTCTAGTCCAATCGGTTTTCTGGCTCACTATACTTAGGGTTTACAAACCTTTGTATAGCATAAATACATTTGTAATGCTCACACTTATTGATGGAATATACAAACATACCTTTTAATGCTTTGGTATTCTGTTTTCTTGTTATGGTATTAGAGCCTGCTTAAGCCTAACGGCCAACCATGTATCACCATGACTAACTCACCCATTACAAGCTCAACCTCCTCACCAATGGCTTTCACCAAACTCCATTCAGCCTCAACCACACCTCCAACAAATTTTCCATCAATTGCATCTCATTTTCTTGTTATGGTATCAGAGAAACTCTCATTATCATCTCATTTGCTACACGATTTGCTACACGATTTATTTATCTATTTTCTCACAAATCCAAAAACTCTACTCGAGAGATTCTTTATCAATAGCTAATAGCTTAAGTAACCATCATTGTACAGGGCATTTGTATGTGAAGAGTGATGTGTACGGGTTCGGTGTAGTGCTGCTCGAATTGCTGACAGGCTTGAAAGCACTTGATCCAAAGAGACCATCTGGGCAGCATAATCTGGTTGAGTGGGGTAAGCCATGTCTCACCAGCAAAAAGAAGTTGAAATCAATCATGGATTCCAAAATAGAGGGTCAATATTCACTCAGTGCAGCATTTCAGGCTGCTCAGCTTATTGTCAAGTGCCTAGAACCTGACCCCAAAAATCGCCCTGGTATGAAGGATGTAGTGGAGGCATTACGAGATGTTGAAACAGCTCAAAACAAGTGGAATGGCTCCAAGAAAAGTTACCAATCTTCACCTCTTTATCATCATAAAAAGCCTAGTAATCACAGATCAGGTCATGATGGCCATAGAAGAGTCAATCTACGAGAATAAAGTTGTTCCATTTGGAAAGGAAGTTGTATAGTAATGTGGGGACGTGACAAGGTGACTGTAACCTTTTGAAGTTATTTCATGTGAAGTGGGGAGAGAAAAGGAGAAGTGAAGCTTATCCTTGTAAGATTATAAAAGCTGATTTGGATCCTGCTCTCCTTCTTCCGGTGATTTTTAATCATGAAAAATAAAGGTGTAGAACTTGGGTCAAAGATGAGTAGTCAAAATCATTTATAAAGTAGTCTTATAACATGTTATCTTAGGCACAAATTTATAATTTATTTGATCTACTCGTCTTTGCTAGATGAATTTGATAAATAGTGTAGGATAGTTAGTTTTCTATAGATTTGTTTATTTTTGGTTGGGTGGAGGGGATTTTGACAGGAGTTTTCACACATTGGCACAAGTTTTGTTTCATTAGTCTTCTTAATGTATAGGTGTTGTAGTATGTTGTAATATGCATTGTGTTCATGTAAGTTCAATATTGATTCTTGAGATGCAATTGTGTTCAATTTTACATTGTTGTCATTGTTTTGATAAACTCCAGCATAATTTGTCGTCTTTGATTTTCTGATTTGAACATGTTAAATACATCGAGCACAAACTGACTAGCCTCTTGTTGGTTGTGTAAATATTTTTTTTTTATTTTCTTCTGTTCTTAAACATAATGAAGACTAAATTAAAGCATTCTCTCTGATTGAAACAGTTAACTGTAAATAGGAATTATTATCAGCAATTGTAAATAGGAATTAGATTAAAAAACATGCTTTACGAGGACTTGACAAAAAATAACCCAAAGTTTATTATGCCACTGACCTCAAGAATATTTTTGAATAGGCTCAACCATTAGGCTTCCATCCTTTTGTAGGTGTTTCAGCAACTGAACCAAAAGAAAGCCCAACAAATATCAACTAAAAAGGTTTGGGCCAAAGTTCATCAAAATAAGCAAAAAGGCCCGATCCAACATTTAAATAAGTGAATTGTGAAAGGATGCATTTCACTTTTTTTTTTAAAAAAAAATGACTTGTTATTCATTGGGGTTCACAACACGCATGGAAATAGATTGAAATGTATTACCTAATTTGATTCTATTGATAGTTAATTAAGTTAGTTAAAGTTGTATGACACTATAAATGCACCCTATGATATAAAAAAACAAATGCACTCTAACCAAACACCTTTACCATCTTCACCCATCGCTCACTATAATAATTTGAGGAAAAATTGAAAAACAATTTAAAAACTTCTATATTTAAGATTAAGCGTACGTTCGCAAATTGCCACAGGATGATTTGTTATTGAGTGAGTGACATTTGCTCACTTTTAACGAAATCAATATCAATTTTGCCTTCACATTTTGAAAATGATTTTTTAATTTGGATTATAATTCAATACATGACAACCTACAATCAATATCATCATCGTATCATTCTTCCTTCATTTTTTTTAAACCTAGATGTATTTCTATCATGCACTATATTAGAATTGAACTTAAGATAAAATAAGTTATAAATGAACTAGAGCTTGATTCATACGATGATATAGAAGTGACGTAAATGGCATAGTTTGATCAAATTTGAAGTCTGAATGTTTTGATGTATAATATAAGATTATAAGTGAGTCAAAATAGGCAACTCTTTTGTCGCGCGGCTTGTTGAAATTCATGTCATTCTTCAATATGCAAACCAATCATGATAAAGGTAATGCTTTTTTGTCAAATAGATAACAATCTTCAAATGCTAAAAAAAGATAATAATGTTCAAAACTTCAAAGATACACTGGTGGGTTTAGTTGAGGACTTGAGGTCATTTGAAATTATTTTATGTTGTTTAATAAAAATATATTAAATCAGTTCGGTTTCGTGGACAAAAAAATGACTTTTTGAAGAGTAGTCAATGTGTGAACTTTATGCCTGATTTTCAGTTTTCTTGTTTTTTTAAAATTCATTTTCAGTATTCGTTTAGATTCACCTTTTTTTTTTTGCCAAAAGATTCACCTTAGTTATAGTAATTTGATTTCTTAACATTATTAAAACTGGAAGGAAAACATACCCTGTAAAATGTTAAAATTCTCATTCTCAATCTATCCATCATTTAAGATATGTATTTTCGACCAAAAAAATCACGTAATATATGTATAAATAAATTTATCCACATATCATCTAGTGTTTGTCTAACTTTTGTATCACTCTAATTATAATACTACATAATTTTTAATATAGTTTGTCCCACAAATTAATTCTTATATTATGATTGGAGTTTGTAATAAAAAATAATAATTTGATGCAATAATGAAAGCCTTTACTTTGAAATTTGGAGAAAAAAAGTAAGTCGAGTATTAATTCTGATTTGATGATAATAAAGTGGACTAATGAAGAAAATATATGAAAGTGAGTCAACTTTGACTTGGTATTTGTTCCTATTAATATGAAGGCTCTCTGGCTTCTATGTGAAAAGAAAGGCTCGTGCTACCTAAACCCACTATTATTTGGAAAGTTAATCTGGACACAAAATCATAAACTGTTAATTGCACGCAAGCACATAATATTGATGGCTTCCGAAAATTTTCGCAACGGGATAAATCAAGACGAGACAATTTATCTTTGGAATGGGACATGGGACAGAGTCGACCCGATCTTGTTCTATCCCGAATATATGTGTATTTTTATATAATTTTTTTAAAAAATGTGTATCATTTGTATCATGTATGAGTATGTATGACACTTTTTAATGAAAAATATGATACTAATAAATTTTTAGCTTATTATGTTGTATAAAATGTATTATAGAAATAATACTAATTTCTTTGTTCAATACAAATCAAAGTGTTATTTTTTTTAGTAGATTGTTTTAATAAAAATGATTTCAAAAAAATTGAGATTTTCCTGTCATACCTCCGATCTTGATCAGGATAGGACAAAGTTCAAGATGAGATGTGACAATGGACAAAAATTGTCCAAGCCTTTTTCGGGATGGGGTTATTCCAATTCTTTCCCGAAAACACCCTACATATACTTGTGGAAACGTTTCTCATATATATATATATATATATATATATATATATAGGTATGTAATTTTCAGCTAATTTGAATTTTGACCACTGCATTTTCCAACCATCCCTTCTAGATCTAGAGCTCCAACATGTCACCCGATCTTCTTCAGTCATTTTCAAATTTCACAGTCAGGCAGGAAGAAAACAACATCTTTAGAATCTCGCATTAGAAAGTGATACTTTTTATATTCCTAAATATAGGAATTAGCTAGAGAACGAGTTTAAATCATTCACACACACATATACATTTTAAAGCCTACATATGAATTTGTTAGCTTTAGATTCTATCATTGCATGTGTGATTGATTAAGCTTTTGTTGATTTCCAAGTTTTAGTGGTTCATTTTTCCATGACTGAACAGATTTTTGGTATGGATGTTGGAAGGTGATGTTTTTTTTAGTTGATTAAATGGTATTTGGAAACTTTTGGACAAGAGTGTTGGTGATTGGGAAGTTAATGACTATTGTTGAATCTCATTGAATGTATAAGTTAATGACTATATAAAAGAAATAAATCCCTGTTATCTTCCAAGTTTATGATTATTTCCCCCAAATTCTTCTTGAATGTATATGTTAATATGCTTTCATAAAGGTAATTCTCCTCCATATGATTGAAAAAAGTGTTTAAGTGAAATAAAAGCATTTGTTACGAATAACCAACTTAAGCAATGTATTAATATCAAAAATTAATCATCAGTACTTTATATTAAGCCTATAATCTAGCATAGTAACATGTAGTAATTCACAATTTAAAATCACACACATATTTTCCGGTATTAGACGGCTTATTTATATAAATTAGGATTAATCCCCCCATTAATTCAATCAAATATGATTCACGATTCAATTCACTGATAAAAGTCATACATTTCACTGAAGTCTTTTCCAAAGTAAGAATTAAGTTAATACCATATAATACGCCAAACATTGACCATTGACTGACAATCTATCCTTTTCACTTATTGCCAATTGCAAGTTTCTTTCTTTTGCGGTTTTTTTACCCAAATACTACATTACAAAAACAAAATTACCAATATACTACAAGAAAAAAAATATTTACCAAAATGCTTATATGAGAGGAAGTCGTTCTTGGCAAGAACGACTTCTAAAGTCGTTCTTGGCAAGAACGACTTTAGAAGTCGTTCTTCCCAAGAACGACTTCCATTACGCGTATCCCCATGCACTTCAAAATTTTACTTCCTCTATCCTAAATATAAAAATGTTATATTACTTCCTCTAATCCTAAATATAAGATCTAGTTGACTTTCTTAGCCTCGAACTAGAGGGAGTATTATTTAACCTCAATCTATCTCATTATATTTATGTAGCTTAATTAAAATTAAGCACATTAAACATATATCCTCTTTAATTTTCTCCATTTTCATTACTATTTTTAGAAAAATTAATGTCTTATAAAACAAAAATAATGACACATAAATTTAATAAAGTGCATATTAACTTAAATTTAAAGAGTATATAAATAAAAAATTAATAACCAAATTTCAGTCACCCTAATTATATGACATCATCATCATCATCATCTCATTTCACATCTTCCAACCATGTTCACTGTGAACCTCAATTCATGTCACCGGCATTCACATCCTCTTTAAACTCATCTACTCGTAATCAATTTTCGTCGTTCAACTCTTTATTAGATGATGATGAAATATTTTCGGCTAAATACAATGCTTCTACTTCTAAGCGTTGTGGGGCGTCAAATGACGCATTTGTCACACCTCAACAATTTGTTCATTTCAATGAGTCGCCTTGATTTGATTTAAAAAAAATCAACTAGGTCTTATATTTAGGATATGAGGAAGCAAAATTTTTTTAAACTCCCTCCGGTCCTAAATATAAGACTAAGTTGACTTTTTTGGAAAATCCTAAAAACGAAAAATAAGTCAATCATAAATTTATTTATCTAATTTTTCCCCTAAACTAGTTTATTTAACCTATAAACTAATGACTAATCTAAACATATATCAAATATGTCATTATTTAATAGCGTATTTTGTAACCTTAACATCTCCAAAAAAGTCAACTACATCTTATATTTAGGACCGGAAGGAGTATTTAGGACAGAGAAAGTAAAATTTTGAAGTGCATGGGGATACGCGTAATGGAAGTCGTTCTTGGGAAGAACGACTTTAGAAGTCGTTCTTGGGAAGAACGACTTTAGAAGTCGTTCTTGCCAAGAACGACTTCCTCTCATATAAGCATTTTGGTAATTATTTTTTTTCTTGTAGTATATTGGTAATTTTGTTTTTGTAATGTAGTATTTGGGTAAAAAAACCTTCTTTTGCCCATAACCACAAGTATCTTCAAACTATTTCACACCATCAAACATAAAAACAACCCTCATCAAATCATCAAATCTCTCTCTCTCTCTCTCTCTCTCTCTCTCTCTCTCTCACACACACACACACAGATCATCACCCTATAAATATCACTTCAAGTTCTAAACCAAACCATCAAATCCAGGAAAGAAAGAAAAAAGACATGGCTCTCTCTGCATCCTACTATATTCTCCTTCTTCTTCCTCTCTTGCTTCTTGCCCTAACTCCAGCAAAGGTCACCGCCAGCTCTCACCACCACAATCACCACCACCACCACCACTTAAAGTCCCTCCATTTCACGCTCTTCCAACATGAAACCATAAACAAAACAGGTTACATCATAGTAGAAGGAATCCCAGGATCAGGTGCAGGTGTAACTCAGACTACAACTCCATTTGGAACCTTTTTTGTGTTTCAAGACACTTTAACTGAGACACCCACCATGTCCAAGGTTGTTGGAACTGTAGAAGGAACCTCCATAACCTCAAGCTTTGATGGCCTTCAAAGCATATCATTAGCTAAGCTGAATCTCAACTTAAAGAACCATAAGGGTTCTATTTCTGTGTTGGGTGTGGTGAACAATGTTAACCACTCCAATCTTCCTGTGGTGGGAGGTACAGAGGATTTCTTGTTTGTACAAGGCTATCTTACTTCTTCTCCTGTTGATCTTAAGGGTTTGACTGTTGTGTATAAGCTTGAGTTTCATCTTTATTGGCCTCCATATGCTTCTTGGGTCTGACCTTTATTCATGGGGTTCGATTTTTCTTTTGTTTTTGATTTAATTAAGGTTTTAATTTCAATGTTTTTCTTTGGATAAAGACGGTTCTTCCTGACTAGCTACTAAGTCGGTGATTAATGTGTGGTAGGTTGATAAATCATAAATGTTTTTATGAGGTTTTTTTTTATCAGCAATGTTTTTATGAGGTTTGCCTTCCATTTTATTTTAATTTCCTTTTTTTTGTACTAGCTGCTTATGGATTTTATTTTAATTTCCTTTTTTTGTAGCCGCTTATGGCAGCTTATGTAATAACGAAAGTGAATTGTCTCGTCAAGTTGAATTGTTTAATTAATATTGAAGTGTGTGGACGTGTTGCATGTATATGTACACACACAGTGTAGTCGGTTGAAATTTAATGTTGAGGATTTGAAATAATTCATGTTTTTTATGAATTATTGATATAAACCATGCGCGCGCGCACTAATGGATGAGTTGATTTATAATTGGAACCATATAAAGATTATAATTTTTTTTTGCAATGATTAAAAAATTGTTTTCGAGGATTATGATTTAAGATTAATCTAATAGTTGCATTTCGATATTCTCACAATATATTGTCTTTTGTCTTTTTCTCGGCTAGACAAAACACAAAATTTAATAGAAAATGAAGACAAGATGCGTAATTTAATTATTTTTTATGAATAATATCATCAGAGGGTTTCTGGAATAAAAGCTAGTATCGCATCGCTTCCTGAACACCATTATTAGAAATTATTTCATTTCACAATCCAAGAAAAATTAGTCTTATAAGGTAAGTAAAACATTTAATCTAATCCCACTTAAGTTCCCAAGGTAAAAATGTAATTAATATTCTAATACTTCAAAGCATGAATTCAATACAAAAGAATGAGTTAAACCTACTTTTAATCCCTATATATACGTAAATGTGTTATGATTTATGCCGTTCAAAACACAATTCCTTAGTTCTAAAAGGACATGCAACTATTTAAGGATTTTCACTTCATATGTTTAAAAGTAGTAATAACTAAAACCAAAACTCATCTAATAGTATAGGAACTAAAAAGTAGATTTAATCTTTAAATGATCCATCTTTGATTAAACACAACATCCCCGCATATACAAAGAGACCAATAAGCAATCACTTATACTATGTCATGAATAAAATTGGTGGAAACAATGGTTACAAAATTAGTACAAAAAGAATAATATATTGTGAGTAAAGTTGGGAGCTGTATGTAAAAGCTTGGACTGGTTTAAGCATCCTCATGCAGGATAAAAACCTGAGCAGCCATTGTCTATTGCAGAAGTTGGACACTTCAAAAGGAAAGATATTCCAATGCTCATAGCAATTTGAATACTGAATCAACGCCTTGGCTTGTGTAGGCGAGGTCTGTTGCAGAAAACTCTGCCATTTTTCCTCACAAATGACGCTATTGCAATACTAATGCATGCCCACATTAGAGAGAGGAAGAAATGGCGGAAATCATATTGACCTGTTTCAACAATTTACAAAAGAATTCTTAGATAGGACATCTGGTACTTATTTTTACATCAAGCTAAAAGATCAAAATCCAACTCACTTTGCCTCAATGACATGGTTGCAAAGACGAACCCAATCATGACCAAAGTGAAAGCCAGAGGAAAGGACTGAAAAGACAAAGTATGAAACTTCAAAATTAGAAGAGCAAAAGGAAAAAATTGATTATCATATCCAAGCTTCCAATCTATGTAACATGACAATAACAAAGTCTTATCCCACTAAATGTGGTCCGCTACCTCAAACTTTTTGTAGTTTCTCACCTCCACGGAAGCAAGACAACTATTAACAAAGTATAATCATGATGAACTTTGACACATCATGCCTTTATAGGTGAATACATTCACACATTCAGGTTTAAAATATCTTTTGCAAGATAGAAGGATAAAGTCCTTCAACTTATACTCACAGCTATAGCTTCGATTCCTCCTTTCTGAGAAGAGGTAGTCATATCTCTGCCAACGGAAACGATGTAATGTCCTTGCAGAAGATCAATTGCATCCTTCACAGAAATTAAAGATCAGACAACTTATAAATGAAATCAATTACTAATATGCTAATAAATTTGCATTATCTGGTGTAATTTATCAGATCCAGAACTTTTAATTAAGCAGGGCTAAGGAAAATCATCAAAAAGGGGATTCAAGAAAAATTTGAATTTTGATATTTAAGTCAAATATAAGCCCGTAGTATATGTTTACAACTGTATAAAACACATTAAGCATATAATCAATGCATACAATTGAAATGAGACCTACATACCTGCTTTGTTCCATCACAAAAGTTATTTAAATAATAACGTTGAAGAGCACTGCATCCATCTTTTAGCAGTCCTTGCATTGTACGATGCCCAAATCTGAATCCAACCAAATGAAATATATCAATTGGGAGGGAAGGCATGAAGATTTCAATATATCATTAAGATAGGAAAATTAGCCCAAACTAGTCAGTTAAAGAAGCAAACTGGTGAATTGGCTGATGATAGTTCAATATATCATAGTTCACTATACTTGCGAGGCTGAAAATTATAGTTCTTCAATCAAAAGTGACCATTATAAGAGTAAATTCATGTTAACGACAGTACTAGACATTTAGAGATGTTAACAAACTAAGATGGTAGAAGCCTATCTTCATAATACATGCTTCGGGAGTATGGACTTTAAACAAATCTCCATTATTCAAAGCAAGAGTATAGTGCCAAATGGAAGGTAACCAATTATTTAGTTATATATTTATGCAGTCTAAAAAATCTTAGTTTAATTTCATATTATTCTTATAAAGAGATACCAGTAAGCAATAGATTAAATCCTACATGAAACCGAATTAAAACAATATTAACATTATTCAAATGAAACTTAACTGCTGGTTTGGAAATTTGACATCCTAATGTAAGGTACCTGACAAAGTCTCCTTTTAGAGCAGCCGTGCCTGAATATTGTGTGCTTATGTCATCCCCATGATTAGCCCACACTGGTCATAAGGGTCATTACGAAATTAAACCTTGGCTCTTTCTATTTTTTGAATAAAAGCCTGTACATCTTCTAAAACGAAGTGTGTTGGAAGATATCACAAGGTAGTTTTTGGAATCAATAATACACTTACTGATCTTAAAGTTTTCATCTAGATTTGGATGTGAAGTGATGGTTTCCTCAGCCCCAAATATCCCAATCCTTCTAAGCTGGAATTCCAACACATTTCGGCCAATCATGCTCTGCAACCAAATATCAAAAAGGACTATGATTCCTCAAATATGTTGAAAAAGAATTTGGAAGTAATAATGTTTGACAACAAGTAGAGGTTATGAGCAATACCCACATATCCACACTTGATGAAACTAAACAACCAGCTAATTAATAAAAGAATCAAAGCATTTACAAGAAATTTTCTTTGAATAAAAGTTATATACTCAGACAGAACGGTACAAATGAGAATGATTGAATAGCCTCCAAGAAAAAACATAGATCAAAACAAGAGAAGTGAAATGTGGAACTGGATATCCATAGGGACTCCCTTGTAAAACCCAAGGGCTAAGAACCCCAACCTTGAGAATATACTATAATTTCCATGCATCCAAATCTATCCACTCTAAGCTGATTTATGACAGAAAACATATATCAGAGTACTTGAGTGTTCTAATTGACAGGTATAAGTTCACCTGCTAAGACATCAGTTTCTATTTCCAAAAAAAAAAAAAACCAACCTGAGTTACATTTGTACGATCCAGACAATCAATACAATTAGTTCGGACAACTCCAAGCTGCTCCTTCATTTTATCTCCCTTTTCATTTAATAGAAGATATCTGCCATTCAAAAAAACAAAATAGCGAAACAGAGATTATGTTCAATCCCGGAGCAACTTTTGATCGAATCAACTTATCCTAGTTCAACTTTAAATACATTTTTAATTAGACTCTAAAGTAATTTTACAGCAGAAAATTTAACTGAGAGTTATGCATACCCATTTCTCTCGAGGAAGTCTGAAATTTGGTCATAAAGGATAGAAAGGCGTTCAAAGTGAACATGGCCACAGATATGGTGAAAATCGAAGTGCAGATATCTAGACAAGTCAAAAGGGGGCACAAATGAGAGCAAAATAACATGAAGCCACAAGAGTATATGTACATTAATCTAAACTGAAAGAAATATTTACCTTACATCATCACTAGCCAAATGCTGCATTGTGCTTCCAAATTTTTCACACAGCCGACCCTCTCCTCCGTGCTGGCAAGATAAAAGAAGAAAAGAAAAGACACTCAAATAGATTCATTATGAAATGGCATAAACGCTTACATATTAAATTACATGATACAGGATTATATGAATTGGCGTGTATACCTACGGCACACATCTTTAATAGATTGTATTAACCTTTACTATTGCTTAAAAAGTTTAAACTAACAGCCAAAATCCAATAACTAGTATAATCATTCATCAGGTAATAACATCTACAACCAGATAAGCACTCTCAGAAAATCATCATACGATAAACTAGTACTCACCTTGTTGACAAGATCAACAGCTAAGACAGCTCCATATTTTTTCCTTAAATCTAGGAAGTGTCGTTCCATAACCTTAGGCTGCATCATTAGAAGTGTAGAAAGGAAAATAAATACAACACTTACACGTCAAGGGCAACAGCACAACAATCAATAAAAGCTTACAGCTTCCTCAAGTCTCACTAACTCAAACTTCGGTTTATACGTCAGGTCAACAATTTGATCCCAGAGCAATGGGATTGAACCCCGGACCTGCAAAAGATCAACCAAAGAAACTCCCAGTGACACAAGTTTAGATTTAACCTTGATTGACATGCTATTGGCGGTATAAATACAAGTAGCATTCCTCATAATTGAAAGCAATCTCGTTCCCTTGTTTTAACTTTTATCTAAGTGCATGGTATCATATCCATCACCCTATTCCATAATATTTCAAATCAAAGGGGTGTGCTCAACAAAAAAACAATTTACAGTCAACACTTAGGATCATTACATTCAAATAAGTACCCAGAGCAGAAAAATTTGCCTAAGCATATTTTATTCAAATAAAATCCCAATTCCTTCTAGGGCACAAAGGCCAAAAATTTATTGAAATAAAAGTTAACAAAAACAGAAATGGTGATGTTGTTTCCATTCAACTCAAATTAGTTGCGTTTGAAATTGCTGGGCCTGACATTATAAAGCAGTATCGCTTTTAATTCAGCAAATTGCCTATCTAGAAGAAAGTCCCTTGTGGATATTTAGTAGTAGAAAGCTCTTCTGAGTTCTGAGTTGAAAGGTGTAGGTTTAAATTCTTTTCTTGATTTTTCTTTATTTAAGAAGATCTCATGTCCTCTATTTTCACCTCTTTCTCATTATTTAATTAGTTTTTGTTTGCCCCCCACATCTAATCAATAAAGTCTCTCACCCTGTGCACACGCAATGTGCTGCTTTTCCTATAATTTTTTAATAAAACCAAGAGATACGCCATGTCCTGGAATAGGATGGCAGAACCTTGCATGGCAAGCCAAACTGCCCAACATATGTTACCATTAGGCCGCATAAAAAGAGAGAGCATTACCTGAACAAATGATGCTGTAAACCCATTCAACTGCATAATTTGCTCGGTTTCCACAAAATTAGCAACATAGCCATCAGGGTCAGCTCCTCTTCTCCACATCCGAGTTCCTTTTAGGAAATTCAAACTGCAATTAGATTTAGGTTTCTGAAGAAGGGAAGTATTTAGAGTTGGAAAACAAGCATGGCACCGAATTATATGAAGATTTGGTAGTTGTTCATCAATCAACCAATGCAGAAGATAATGCCATTCAAAATAAAAATAATTTCAGTGATTTCAAAGAAGGAAATTAGTACTTTTGTTTCATCAAAGAGATTACTATAAGTGATGAATCTAGCTTTTTTTAGGTAAAGAGATTGGAGTTGTAAAAAAAACACCATTGCCCTTGCACTCATGCAGTTGTCATTACATGCCCTTATCATTGTCAATCATAATTCCCTAACTGGTTAACTCCACTCTTTCACTTGACAAGTTGGGGCACTTTTGTTTAAGTTGACAAGTGAAGTAGATGAATTGACAAGTGGGAAAAGCATGGTTGACAATGGTAAGGGCATGTAATGACACCTGAATGAGTGGAAGGGAAAATGTGTCTTTTTACAAATGGAACCTCATACTCTCAGATACCTAGGGGCATCCCAGAAATTCACTGATTTCAAGGGACCAAGTTATAATAAATTGCCTTGCTTGGACCTGAGTGCAATTTTCCCGATTTTTATGAGCCATTCAAACAAACTTTCAGACCTCATTTCTGAGTTAATATTATCTGCTCATGAAAATGCATATATCTACCCTAGAACCTCAGAGGTCAAACCCTGAAACAATGGTCACTCTCTTGCATACCTTCACCAGTTCACCAACAAGTATTGACAATCAACTTCAACAATTTTTTCTCTTTTCAAGTAAGAAAATAAAAATAATACTTTTGTTCCGTGAAGACCAGCATATGACACAAGTATTTAGGAACATGGACTATCTCATTAATCTTCCATACAAATTTATCTTGGTTTCTACTTTTTCAGAGAATTTAAGAGCTGTCTTCAAAAGGATGAAAATGAAAGTATCCTTCATTGATCACTTCTACTTCATTATCATCACCAAATTAATCACCATAATGTGTTATGATCTAAGAGGGAGTCATTCTATAACAGATAAAAACACACAGTATCTATAACTGTAAACCTGAAAAGGCACATCATGTAGAAATAAATATAGGTATATCCAAAATCAGTACATCAGTAAATAGTCCAATACCATTTCTTCTCGTGCATCTTCTGGCAATCAAAGTGACATCAATAATATCCTTTCCAATGGCTGCTTGAAAGTAATGAAAACCTGATATATATTTAAGGAAGATCCTAGGATGTAATAGTCAAGTAATCCACACAACAAGCATGCAGATTTGCATTATTCAAACCAAACAGACCAGCCTGGAAAAAGAGCCAGAGAGGAATATTTCTGGGCGACTTTCAATCCAAAATGACAAAAACAATGTAAAACTAAGGATACTTCCTTGTATCACAGGGAGTAGAAATGGATCGAGCTGGATGCACAGGATCACACATCTATTAGTTTATTATACGTATAAAAGTAAATAAATACCAACTAAATCAATAAGTTGCAGTAACCTTCCCTTAAACCCACCTTGTTATCTATGAGCGGTTCCAACAGATAATTGTTCCATAGAAATCGAGGCTCAGACTGCAAAGATTTTGGAGGCATGATATGAATAACAAACTAAAAGTTGCAGAAAATGCTAATCCATAGTTCCATACTGGACATTTTACATAGACATCAAGACATATCAATCATTATCAATATTTTACATAGACATCATGTCATATCAGGAGGTTGTAAACCCTTTATGCATACTCCAACCCAATCCCACCCATTGCGATAAAATCTCTAAATCAAGACTGTTAGTGGTAAAACAGAAGGCAATGAACTACCTGTCTCCAAAGAGGAAGCAATCTAGATTCATCACCAAGGTCATTCAACCGCTGGGCACTGCAATGTATGATTACTAAATATCATATCACAATGTATTTCACCTTTATTATCTCTAAATTTGAAATGAAAAAAAAAATACAAAATGATTATGCTTTCCAGGACTGGTGCATGATTCAAAAAATAATTTGCTTCACATCACCACGAGTAAAACCTCTAATTTAACATAACTTCAATTTCTTAATATCATACTTCCCCTAAAAGGTTTTTCTGGTTCACACAGAACATAAATTTAGCATTCCCTTGACAGAGAGAAGCCGGGGAATCAGTATGACCATCGTTTTTGCAGATGTTCCAGGTACATAAGAGGAGGGCGATTGCAACTTTGGTGGGAACACTACCTAGAAGGCTAGAACTGTGAAAGTTAATCATTTTGAACTTTGAATCGAAGTTACCATAATCAATACACTTTGACAAACTAATTATTACTGCCACTAAACTAAAACCTTAATACCAAGTTTGCTATGCCCTGTAGTTTCTCTACAATACACCTAGATTTCCAAAATGCATGCCGAATTCCTCTTCTTGAAAAGAAAACCAGCGATAAAAATATATTAAATCAAGTTCTTATCCTATCAGTGATTTATAGGTTCACAATTGACCAGTAAAAATACATTCTGCTCTCCATAAGGTATCCAGAATGAGCTTACAAAAATATCAACACAAGCTCCATTTTTTATGGATTTGATTGCTTAATCCCACAAGACTTATATGAAGCCCATTTTTAGTGCCACACTAAATGTAGCACATGATATACAAGGAAGAAAGAAAGTATAAAGGTTGAAAGATTGCACTCATCAACTGATCAAAGTTCGATAGTATAACAGCTTCCTTATCTTATGATCTTATTACACCTTGATATAGGCAAAACTTAGGGATCAAAATCACATTCTACTCTATGCACACATAATTTAGGATGACTGCCATAATGCTAGTTTACCTCAATGTTAAGTTGGTCTCATATGAGAAGAATAGACCGGCCGTTTTCTCCGCAGCATTTAGCAGCTTAGCAAACTCCAACTCTGTTTTTTTCTGTCCAATACGGTAGGACAGCTTGAATTTCAAACATATAGTGGGCATAGAGAGTAAATAAATAAGTGGCATTGTTGCAGTCTTACCTGTTCAGCAGTGGTATTATTAAGAGAATGATCACAAGGGAAGACCTTCATAGATGAAACTTTGTAAATTGGATGACCCAAGTAAGATCCAGCATATTCACAACCAGTTATAACCAGCAAATATGATCCTGAAAATGACAGAATACCCAAATGACTGAACACAGTGGCGCATGCAGACGAAAAGGATATAGAATGTATCCATTTTAACAAGAAAGTACATGAATGGAGGCGAGATTTACTTAAGTTTCCCTTATATGATACACATCTACCATGACCGAAATCACAGATTCAAGCAATGCAATACTACAGGCTAAGTGCACTGCCCACCAATGTAGCTGAAGAAATCAGTATCTTTTTTTAGCACGCTGAAGAAATAAGTATCAATGTGCATCTACTTTGATCTTTAACTACACCACCTTTTTAACAAATCGGGAAAATTAAACAGCTATCCTTTACGAGTACATCCTCAGAATTCTATCATATTCTTGCCATTTTCTGTATTCAAAATCAATGATCATCTATCATTTAATGATCCTGGCTGTGATCTCTCCAAAAGTTTAACATAGTCCAGATATATTAAACCAAGTAGGAGCTTTCGGCACATAGTTATGCAAACCAAAACAAACAATTTAACAATTTAATTCACAAAACCAATCAGCAAACCATAATTAACTTTCCAACATTACTTACCAGACAAAAGCTTTATCATCCCAACCACACCAAAAACTGTCCAAATCTTAGGAACTCGAAGCTTATTGCATTCCGGAACCTCATCTAATAAACCAAAAAAAAAACATTCATCAAGAAAAGCATCACAAAAGATTAATCTCACAGCTAAAATCACACCATAAAGAACTAACCAACAAGCTTCATTGAGCCATCCACACGACTAACTGACAAAGAAGGCCCAGTAGAGCCATCTGTAGGCTCAAATACATACTGATCCGTAAACTCCCAAAGCCTAAGTCTTGTGTAAAGCTTCTGTCCAGAATCTGCCTTCCCCATGATCACCAAATTCTACCCCACTAAAAATAATAACCAACATACAAAAAAAAATCAGCTTTTACTAGCAATCATCAAAATTTATTAAACCATGATCCAAAACTATATCCTTTAAAAAAACAGCTTTTACTAGCAATCATCAAAATTTATTAACCATGATTCAAAACTATATCCTTTAAAAAAAAAAATCAGCTTTTACTAGCAATCATCAAAATTTATTAACCAAAATTCAAAACTATATCCTTTCATACAGAGAAACTCTTAATTAATGTTAAGAAAATCATAAATGAAGATCAAAAGTTGCCACTAAACAATGACTATTAATGAATCACTACATTTTTCAATATAACAATGAATCTATCAGGAAAACCCAGAAATTAAATTATGAAAGTTACCTGCTTGAAGATCTAAAACGAAAGTTTGGGGTGAAAGGAAGTAAGATCTGAAATAACCAGAAGAAAAAAATATGTGAAGCGCCAAAAATTTTGGAAATTACATTTGCGCCAAAGTTAAGGGCGTGTTTGGATGGTTGATAATTGGTAAGGGCTATTACGGCTAAAATAGAGAGGAAATTGTGGTGTTTCCAAACAGGGTATAACATGAAGCAAATAATGGAGAATAATTCCGCTAAAATGACGGCGGACGAGGATGATTGGGTTACACGTGGCGGGATTTGAGAGGGAGTCCGTTAGGAACGGTGGTTTTTTATTTTTGAGGAGAGTCATGTAACACCTTTGATTTTAAAATTACTATTGCTGAAACTTTATGACTAATTGACTATTATCAAGAGAAGTATTTTCATTACTAAATTGTTGTTGTTCCAAAAATTCTTTTTTTACATATTTTTATAAAGTACTCCCTCCGGTCCCTAATGTAAGAGCTAGCCGTAAAAAAAACGCTTCTTAAGAAAACATGTGAATGTTAGTTGGGTGTCCGGAGTTAATGTTTTTTTTCCAAAATTGCCCATATTTATTATGGTACTTTTAAGAGAGAGAAATATATAAGCATTAATAAATATGAAAGAGAGTTAGGGGTCAAGTAGGAAAAAATGCATTAAATGAGGAGAGAATATGGGGTGAGCTCTTACATTAGAGACCAAAATCATTCATATTTTGGGCTCTTACATTAGGGACCGGAGGGAGTATAAGGTGTTATTAATAACCCAATAATCTGTTTTGTGTGAATATATATATGTTTTGTGTGAATACATATGTAACTATGGTGATTGCATTTGCATATATTGTTACTTCCGTTTGAAATAATGAAATTATGTTTTGTTAAAAGGTAAGCAAACATGTAATAAAAAAAGGATAAGCAAATAGCAAATAGAGTTCACATTCAAAGGTTAAGTTTTGGGAAAATGACAACAAAATTTCTCTCAATACCCAAAAGAATAAGTAAAGAACTTAAACTTTTAAAGACTATGAAGGAATCAGGTATCTACTTGTCCTTTTGGAAGTTTGAGTTCTTTACTTATTGGTGATAAGCGAGGCATCTAGAATGCCTATAAAGTGGGAGGTCTCGACTTCGATCCTTTGGAGGGCCAATGACAAGACTTTATCCCAGGAATGCTGCAGCATTAGATCGTGGACTCGAGAGAGTCTTGGGCCTCTCTACAATACCTGAGTTGGGCCTTCCAACACCGGGAAAAATGCGAGAGCTAACCCTGGGGTGTCCAACATGGTGGGTTCAGTAGTCGACAATGCTGGACTCAACACTTATATTTTTGGACATTTAGATATCTTTATTTGTCATTTTCCCTAACCTATATCTCTCTCTTTTTATCAATGATCAAAGTAATTCTTATCACCTAACAAGTGGATAACTAATTCTCAACTGATTTGTAGACGCCTGGAATGATAAAATATGTAATAATTCTCCATATTAAGTTCCACGTCAAGGAGTGAACCTTGACAAATAGTTAATAGAGTCAAATAGTTAATAGATGTGGATGATTTTTTATCACCCAACCACAATACACAAGTTTTTTAACCTATAACTCTGGTACATGCATGCTGTTTGATGTCAAAACGAGTAGGTAATTATATTATTATTTGCATGCCTTTTTCAGCAAAATTAACAGAATATAAGAGGAAGATAAGGGGAAATTATTTTACAGTTTTCAATTTTTTGACTTTGAAATGACAGGTGTCAATTAATGTAGGCATCTAAATCTAAATTAAAATATACATTGGGATGCATGTATACCAATTAATTTTTTCCCCTTTAGTGTTATTTAAATTTTTTCCTTTTAAATTATTTTCTTCCATATAAAGGATGAGCCATGAATGTATATTGGACTTTGCCACACTAACCTTAGGTATATGCTTTGGCGATGCATATCAAGACTGAACTTTGTCTGTGGTTTACATATTTGCTTGGTTATTATATGACTAAATATTTTAAATTATATATTCAATTATATTGTTACCAAATAAGCTAGAAGAGTAGATACATTTCAATTTTAAAATTTGACCAGCCTTTAAAGAATCACGGTGAATGATTGAAAGTGAAAATTTTATAGTTTATTATCTCTCTTTTTTTATACAAGAAAAATTAAGTGAGTTGAATCTTAGGGCTCACCAGCTAGTTTATTAATTATCTCTAAAGTATAGTAAATGTGATTTTTCATGTATGACTGGGAGCTGGGAGCTATGTATATAATTTGTGACATTTGATGATTATCATGTGCACTATATGTAATAATATACATAGATATTAATCATCAAATTGTCATTATATATGTATATATGCTTATACATCTCTCCTCATATTCAGTTCTTTACACGACTCTTCTCTCCCAGTCCCCTCTCAAGAAAAACAAAACAAAATCCCACTTGTAATTTTATGTGTGTGTATAAATTATTTATCCGCGCCTACGTAGTATTTTAATTTACATATTATACATAAACATATCGTATATATTTTCATTCGTTGTTTAGATAAAGAAACAAATAAAGGTTGTATTAGTTTATTTGCAAAAATAATTATTATTCATGGCGGAAAAAATGAACAATAAAAACTTTATTAAATATTTACATTCACAATATTAGTGTATTATTATAGGTGAGTGGTGTTATATAATTAAAGGGCAAAGGTGCACCCAGTAGCATGTTAAATTCAAAATGGTGCATCTAGTAGCATACTAAATTTGAGGGTGCAAATTTAACAGTTATAAGATAAAATGGAGCAAATTTAGCAGTTATAACATAAAATGGGGCAAATTTAACATCCCCGTTATAAATGACAAACCAGTGTTACTGAGAGGTGCATCTTCATTAATTATCACCACCAATTTTCATTTTTCGAGCTTTTCTGATGCTGCTGCTGCTAGTTCTTTATGCTGTGTTTCTTTATGCTACTGCTAGTTCTGCAAAGTTCATATGCAAGTGTCTTCAAATTTAAGCGTTCTTCAAATTTCCATTTTTCTTTTTATTCAAAATGCAAACTATTGTCACATTGTCATGCCACCTGTATGTCATGTCAATTAAAAACTTATTGGACCCACCTCTCAGTAACAGTGGTTTGTCATTTTTAACGGGATGCTAAATTTGCCCCATTTTATGTTATAACTGCTAAATTTGCCCCATTTCATGTTATAACTACTAAATTTGCACCCTCAAATTTAGTATGCTACTAGATGCACCATTTTGAATTTACCATGCTACTGGGTGCACCTTTGCCCATAATTAAAATAATGCGTATACGTTATCATAAAGATTGAGGATTTATTTTGTTATAAAAAAAGATTGAGGATTTATTTTAACGTTCAGTAATTTTATTACTATTAAGATCTTTCCTTTAAGTAGTGAAATTTAAATTTTTCCAACAAAAATTGGAAAGCATTAAATATATAAGCTTTTGAGAAGGTGAGAGTATATAGGGGGGTTAATAATTCTTAAAAAGTAGCTACATAATAAGGAAGAGATTCAGTAAAAAAGAAGAGAGAGGAGAGATTAAACAATAATGATTCAAATATTTCATCAAGATTCAAGACCGCAGTGATGAACAGGTTAGTTGCGGCACAATCTAATAATAATCGTCCAAAATAAATAATCAACCAACTTCACGATATTGAAACCAATTCTAAAAAGAGTGCCTTAGTCGTCTATTAATAAAATAAAGGCTAAAGTATACTTTTGGTCCCTTATGTTCGCATCAAATTTCAATTTAATCCTTTGTTTTTGGAAAGTACACTTTTAGTCCTTTTTTTGTTAACACCGTTAATTTAACTTAACGGAAAATGCTAACTTAACTATTTTAAATGATTATTTTATAATGAAATTGGACCAAAAATGATAAATTTTGAAAATATAAGAATATTTACACTCAAATATTTTAATATGAACATTTTTCAGTATTTAATAATCATTTAAAATTGTTAAGTTGGCATTTTCCGTTAAGTTAAACTAACAGTGTTAACAAAAATGACTAAAAGTGTACTTACCAAACATAAAGGACTAAATTGAAACTTGATCCAAACAAAAGGGACCAAAAGTATATTTAAGCCTAAAATAAAAAATCACTGCTGGAAGAATAATTAGTGCTTCTTTGCCACTTTAGTTTTACCCATCTTTTTTTTTGCCAGTGCCACTTTTACCCATCTAATTAATCTCCAAATGATAACTTTTGGGGCTTTAATTCAATGCTCATCACTTATATTACTCACCACCTTCTCATAACCACAATTTCATAACCACAAATACACACAAAATATAAACACATGGTGATGAGTACCAGAACCTCTCTTCTATTGGGGTCTACCATGTGTTTATTATTTGTCTGTTTTGTTGCGATGAGAAGGTATTGATATGAGTATATGAAATTAAAATCCGAACTTTTGTACTTTCTAGCTCCCTCCCTAGCTAGACACCTCATTTAAACTCATATAATTCAATATGTGTAGAGTTGGACTTATAAATACAATTTAAGACATAAAATTTAATGAGTAACCTATACCATTTCTTGGTTTTCAATATTTAGTTTATACTGCTTACATTATTACAAAGTCAACATTAAAATATTGAGAGATGAATTAAAGTTATGTGATGTTGCCATACACACTAAAAATTTGACATATAATATTTTGATAGCAAAATAAGCCTAACACATATATGCTTAATTAATTTATACTTCTTCTAATGCATTAGCTGGCAACCATTGGATAATTTATGAATTATATTAACCAACATCTGAGCAATTAATTATCCTATTTCTAAAATATGCGGTTTCCCACTTAATATAAGCGTCTCTAGCTATGAGACTGGAATTCAAGATCTCAAGGGATTTTTTTTTTAAAATGACCTCAAAAGGATTAAGGGTACTACTGTATATAGTACTAGAACAACCGTGGGATGGTCTCACTTAATTTATATTTCATAAACTTATACTATGAAATTGGAAAGAGGGTGTGTATATAAATCAATCTCCTTGTAATAATGAAGTTGAATACAAAGATGATAATTTGTTAAAAGCTTTGAAAACCCATCATAATAACATATGTGCTATTAGCCTATTACCTTACTGGCAAAGATAATTATTTCAGTATTAGTATATATGGTAACATTTATAGAGAGAGAAAGAGAGGAGGGAGCTGTGATATTAATATCAATTATATACAACTGAGTTAGCAAGGTGGCAAATCGCACGCGCCTTTTAAAATTTTCTCCCAATCGCACGTGGTTTTTTTTTTGTTTGCAACCGGACGTTCTTCATTACGCACGCTTGAGTAATGAGTGTGTGTGGCTATAAATATGTGTATAAATGTATAATGAAGCTTCAATATAAATGGTGAAGAGAGAGTGGTGAAAGGAAAGTCACGACTCTCCGAAACACTGTGGAAACACAAGTATATCCTTTAATGTTCCCACAATATGATGGCCTTCATTTCATGTTCATTGCACTGCATTAATTAGATAACCTCTTTTCCCTCAAAAACACACACACATTCTCACTTCACCATCTCTCTTTCCATTACAAGAGTCACTAATAAGCCTTTTATCACCTGATTCAATTTTTTTGCCAATATAATGCAAGAACCTCCCAAAGATTCCTCATCATCGACCCCACCAAAATCCCCTTCCCCTCCTCCTCCTCCTCCTCCTGCCGTTTCCGGTGATGATGTCACCGCCACCGAAGAAGCCCTAGTTGATGATGACGTGGCAAGAACTGTCCAGGTGGCGGTGGACCCCGCTCCACCTAGTGGTGGTGATGATGAGGGAGGAGGAGTTGTTGTTGATGCTGTTCCAGGTGGTGGGGCCTACTTGGCGGTGACTGCGGGCGTGGAGGGTGGAGGGGTGGCGTTGGTGGTGGGGTCCACCACAGTGGCGCCGGGTAAGCCGGCTGGCGGAGGGAGGCAAAAGAGAAAGGCGGCGCAGCTTTCAGATCCACCGCAAGGGACACCAAAATGCATTGAGTGTGGGAAGGAATTTAGCAGTTGGAAAGCTGCATTTGGTCACATGAGGGCCCACCCTGATCGTGACTATCGAGGTTTCTTCAGACCTCCTGCTTCCTCTTCTTCTTCAACTCCAAGCCAACAACAACAACGTGTTCGTCCAGGTAAAAGCAAAAAACAATTAAAGCCCTAACCCTAGAAGCTTACATTTTTAATAATATAATAGTACATATTCAATTTATTGCATATGTTACGTCTTAGACAAAAGAAATTTATTACATATGTGGTGCGTGTAGTAGAGAATGTGAATGCATGTGTGTTGGCGGCAGAAGGTGGAGGAGAGATGAGAGGGTCATCGGTGGCGGCTACCGGAGGACGTGCAGGGTTTGATTTGAATCAGCAGCCGGCAACCGGGGAGGAGGAGGACGTGCCTGCGGCTCCGGCAGCTCCAGCAGCTCCGGCGGAAGTAGCTCATGGATCTGAGGTCAATAGGGCTGGGTTTGACCTGAACCAATTTCCTCCTTCTGAAGATGGTGATCATCAACACAGGCCATAATCAATGATGATATATATTAGGTTATTCAGATCTTGTGTTTGTTATCGGTTGTTACATTATGTGGTTGCGTTCTTTGATGAATCAGAATTTCCGTATAAACTTCCATGTGTAAGATTGATTCCTTCATCTTTCACATCGTGTCTTTTAATTTCATGGTCCATGGACTTCTTTATGTTAGCAGTCTCACTTTCTTGTCGCTTTGATTTCTCTCTCAAAAATAGTTTGTTTTGATTTTTCTGGAGCATGTATTGTGAGGACAGTTATTTAGTTTCATCCAATTCATGTTTAATTTTCTTCTATGCTTTTGAGTAATACTGTGTTTGAAATTCATAACTTGAAAATCGTATTTCACAACGTTTGACCTGAGCATTTCTCTCTCTTTTGGGACA
The DNA here is from genome assembly GCA_029929735.1 of Mimosa pudica. Classification (NCBI taxonomy): domain Eukaryota; kingdom Viridiplantae; phylum Streptophyta; class Magnoliopsida; order Fabales; family Fabaceae; genus Mimosa; species Mimosa pudica. Next base: position 13,746,182 of record JAKELP010000024.1, read on the forward strand.
ACATATTTCGCAGAATTTGTGTAAGAAAATCTTTCTCAAGTAGCATTGAATCATCACGTGGTTTTTGGACATTGAAATGTTTAACAAATTTATAATGTACGTGTGAATATGTCACACAATGGCTTCTCTATATAAATTTATAATGTACACGAGTGTTCGATTTTGTATATTGTGCTAAGACCAAACTCTTTCTGGGTAACGACACTCACTCCTCATTTCCTCTTATCATGTGATAAAATTAAAACCAATAGGCAAGAACAGTGCTCGGGGGCTTTGTTTATGCTTTATCTATGTTTAACTAATCATTGAGTTTTGATTTTTCACAAAAAAAGTAAGCTGCATTCGAATAGTTTCATTGAAATGTATGCTTAGTTTGTTTGGTAGACTATTATAATGGATTTTATTTAGGGTATGTTTCGAGCAAGTTAAAAATGTCACCAAATTTAAAGGGTTACACGATGTTGACAAGAGTTTGGAAGTCTTTCAAGAAAAGGGAAGACAGATTTTCTCATGCGAAGAAGGTTGTATAGGTGTGGCCAGTTTATATATAGGTCTGAAAATTTTGAATTCATTCGTATGCGAAAAAGATGGTAACTAAATAATGAGTTTTCCTTCCATACATGGCTGCACATGCTGGAATTTATGTCGTGCCCATCTCATTTCTGTCTGTTTTTTCAATTCTCAAACTTAGTTTAGAAATTATTTAATTGGATACTGGAGAATTAAATTCATTTTAAGGCAAATTCAAGCGGATGTGTTCTCCCAGAGTTCCGTATTATCATAGTTTTAAGCAATAAGAATTCTTTATCCCGATGTGTGTGTGTTTTGTGGGGAGATTAGTGGTAGAAACTGTGCAAGAAACATTTGTGCCTCGTTAATTATTGGTAAGATATTTTATCGACTCAATTTGATGCATTTTTCAATTATCATGTTGTCCTTGATGTTAGGGCCACGAGATACAGGGATATGCAAACTAATGTTGGGCCCTTCTTACATTTTTTTCTCAATTGATTGTTCCCTAAGGCTTAAGCTCTATGTACTATTTGCCATGCATGTTAAATAAAATGGCATTATGGGCGAATTTACGGTGCTGTGTCAACAAAATTTCAAGATAATTCAGAGATGCTCAACTCTGGTATACTTATAATTTATGATCTATTTTCATCACGAAGCTATCTTTAAAATAGTTTAATTAAATTTATTTTTAGTTATATTAAATAATGTCATGATACATTAAATTCTTACATGTATATATGCATCTCATATATCACTACATGAATAGACCATATTAGTTCGCACTTATATGGAATTGATATTGAAACCCCTCTTCTTTTGAATTAGATGAGCAATCTTAACATATATGTGTGATGTGAACCATGTGTGGGATTTAACCTATGACTTGATAGAGCGGGGTATGAGAAGAGTTTAGATTTACACTATACCATTGAATACAATAAGTTTAATTAAATATGAGAGTTTTATTTAATTTGAAAATTGTTGTAGAGATTCTGATGCGTGGGCGTCTCAAAATTTCAAATGAGTATGTCATTCATCGATTATTCGATTATCAACAGCTATGTCCAATATCCATATAATTAAGAGAATCTGGACTCTTGTATACTATTTCAATATTTTTTTTTTCATTACGAAGCTATCTTATATTAAAATGTTTAGTAATGAATCCTATAGATAATTATCTTGCAGAATGGTAAATGTATAGACATGCATATATAGATCATGAGCAAGACGAAGAATGTTCCCTTATTATTATTCTATTAGCCCATGAACAAGCTAAGAGTAATAGTTAACTGTACTCCTCTGTTTCAACGAGAATAATACCCAGGGAACAAATAAATTTGAAAATAACATGGATGTTTACAGTTAAAATCTTACCAGGATTAGCGCCTTACAAAAGATAGCCTGGCAAGAAACCGAAGGAACAAATTTCCAAGTGGATGAAAAAAGTCAAGTGACCCACCCCGAGAAAACAAAAATAACAGCAAGCTATATATATAGTACGTACATAATTTATTCATCATTTTTTAGTAAATTGAGCCTATATATCAATTTTAAATAAAGTGAAGTCTATATATATATATATATATAATTATATATATTTATCCTGTATTTAAGATTAATATGTATGCTTTTGAAACTTTGTACCGGAGGAATGTAATTGTACTCAATATAAAAATATATTTCTACCAAGTTTAGATGTGTATTCTTTTTTTAATAGTATTGCTTTGTACTTTTCCATCTAATTAATTTTATACGATGATATTTCAGGACGGCACAGAAATAACAACATATATGCACATAAGCATGTGAAATCACTAATTAATTAATCAACTAATTATAAGTCTAATTGGTTCACGCCAAACACAACATACATGCCCATGGGCGGCCATGTCCAGCTCTCTGTTAATTTGTCACAACTTTATTTACGATCTCGACCTCGCCCTTTTTGTTTCCTTCCTTTTACGTTTGGTATATTTAAACAAAGCGAAATCTAATCATTAACAACAAAAATTATAAACACTTCTCTTAGTAGAGTGAAATTATGGCCCTGAAAATGGCATCTGCATCTTTCTATGGCCTAATAGCTATTATGTTTATGTGTGTGGGCGTGCACGTAGTATATGGAACTGAAGTAGAGGATAATAGGCCAGTGATGTTCATATTTGGAGATTCAACTGCTGACGTGGGCACTAATAATTTCCTGAGTACAAGAGCAAAGGCCAATGTCCCATACTACGGCATTGATTTCCCAAACTCACTGCCCACCGGAAGATTCAGCAATGGCTTCAATACTATTGACTACATCGGTAGGTATTTATATTAGTGGCTACTTTAATAGAATGCGCACGATACTTTTAGAATTATTTAAGTTTTTGACTGTGATATGTTTTGTTCTTCTGATCTATCTGTTTCAAATTATATAATAATGAAGCTAAATTATTCGGATATGAGGAGAGTCCACCACCATACTTGGCTTTACGATATGATCATCCGCACACCTTCTCAAAAAATGAACTAGAAGGAGTCAATTTTGCATCAGGAGGTTCTGGGATTCTCAGAGATACTGGGAAAAAACATTGGGTTAGTTATATACCATGCGTGTATCTTGATTTTATCTCTTCAGTGAGTTTGTGTGTGAAATTATGGTGAAAATTTGACATAGAACTACTTATACTAATTTATGCATGGAATTATTTAGGGCGAGGTGGTTGCACTTGAGGAGCAAGTGGAACAATTCGAAGTGGTGAGAGCAAGTATAGCAAAGACATTGGGAGTGAATGAGACTGGAACTTTCATTTCAAAGGCTTTGTTCATAATCAGTGTTGGAGGCAACGACCTCTTGGAATTCTCAAGTAATGAAAATGCCATCAAATTAGGCCAGAAACAATACTTGTCCGCTCTTCAATCCAACTACTATACGCAAATTCTGGTTTGTACCATATATATAATTCTCTCTCCACTCCTAAACAATATGTGCTTCAATGTATGAAAATTACAATTAATTAACTAAATCATTAATATGGAATTGCCATAATACAAATGAGCACCGGATCGAAATTAAAGCCTTATAGTTAAATGATCTTCTTGAAGTAGTAATTGTACACATAACTCTTGATTTGCTTAAGGATAATCACATATATAAGAATAATATTTGATGCGCTAAACTATTAGTATAAAAAAAGGTTAACTCAGTTTTAATACTCATTTGATAAGGGTGCTGAGCTGATTAGTATAATGTGACATATGCATGGTGGATGTAACATTATTTTGCAGAATCTATACAATTTAGGAGGAAGAAGATTTGGGGTCATAGGGGTAGCGGCCATAGGGTGCTGTCCCGCGGTAAGAGTGAAAAATTATGGAGGAGAATGTGTGGAGTCACTCAACCAATTTGCCATAGCTTTAAACTCTGCAACTATTTCTTTGATGAATAAGTTAAGCTATGAGTTGAAGGACCTCAAGTACTCATTTGGCAATTCCTTTGCCATGACTTCCGCCGTGTTGCAACGCCCTTCGCTCTTCGGTAAGTGTTTGTTATACTCATTTATCAATCTTATTGATAAGTTTCTTCCACCGTCCAACAGACCAAAAAAATATTAAATTTTAATAACTATATTTTAAAATTAAACACTAATTAACTTTACCCCTCTCTGATATACACTATTTGTTACGTATGAGATCAAAGTCAACATATATAATATAGTTGGAGGTGAAATTGTTCATTTTTCATATAACGATATGACCAAGAAATTAAATATGAGTGCGCGTCTTCCCCTCCTCTAAATGACACATATCTATTAGCCAGTGGCTAGTTTTGTTTATTAGTTGTCTATATGTGTATGTGGTTGTAGGGATAAAGGAGACGAAGAGGGCATGTTGTGGAGAAGGGAAGCTGAATGGAGAGGGTCCATGTGTGAAGGCCAACGATGCAAATCTTTGTGAGAATCGCAATGATTTCTTGTTTTGGGATTGGTTCCATCCAACTGATAAGGCTTGCTCCTTAGCAGCTTCTAAACTCTATAATGGACCTCCTACCTTGGTTTATCCAGTCAACTTCCGTCAGCTCGCTCAGATTTAATTAGCTTCTATGACCAAAACAATTGAGAAGCTTATTTGTTATCTACTTCTTCGCTCTGTCACTTTTTATATATACCAATATTTTGCCTTTTCATTTGAATGGCTTGCAAAAAAAGTGACATATATAATATTTATTGTCTCATTCTGACCTTATTTGTTGATACCCTTATTATATGCTAAATATAGAATTATTCAGCAAACTAAGATTAGTTGTGAATATAAGAATTTTTTTTAAATTGTTCTAGATTTTTTCCAATAATAATAATAATAATCTTTATCAATGCTCCTCAATAATTTAAAAAAAATAAAAGAGAGAGGAATCAAATAGAAAGCTATTGATACTTTGCACAGGAAACTGCCTCATAAGTCATAATACTCCGATTTATTAAAAGCATGTTTTAATTTAGAAGTGTTCACGGGACGAGACATGACAAGATCGGGACACCCATGTCTTGTGTCGCATCCTGAGGTTTGAGACAGGATTTTTGTTCCATGTCTCGTCCCGAACTCTATCATATCCTGAAAAATGTCACGAACTCTAATTAAGAATTGAGGTATGTATCATGAAAATATAAAGCAGCACCATTTTGGAAAATTAAATTTGATTCCTAGAATACATAAGGCTAAAATGCAACTCTTAAGCGTCTTGACCAGAAGTACCTAAGACCAAAATCCGGTCACATATATGAACTCTGGTTAGCTAGCTATACATCACACACACACACAACACGCCACACCGCCCCGCTTCCATGGGAAATATTAATGCAAATACATTACTAATAGTATGTGCGACAATAATTAATACAAATACATTAATATATACGACAATAGCTTTTACGCATATCAATAGAAAGGTGGCTCAATGGGTGCCGGGTGATACATGCATTAATATAAATAACTTCACTTCACAAGTTTCAGAATAGAAGTTCTTCGCATAACGTAACAACGTAATGGTGATGATGAAGGAAAAACATCAAAACAAACGTCGTTGAGGAGGCATACCATATTGCTGATAAAAAAAAGGAGGCATACCATATTGTATTATAGTCTTGAAAATGCTATATAAGGTTGGATAAAAAATAGAATATGCTCGTGCATGTATAATAATTAGAAACAAAATCTAATGATGTTGAATGGTTCTTTATAATCAAATTTATTGCTAGTAATCAACGTTGAGTTGATTATTACCAATCTAATACAAATTAAATGCGTATTAATTTACATTTAGAAACATATGTAAAACATAATTTTAATGGTTTGATTAACTCTCAACAGTCAACACGAACCAACCCAATTATTTAGGAAGTACTCCCTATGGTCCCTAATGTAAGAGCTAGCCGTAAAAAAAAAACGCTTCTTAAGAAAACATGTGAATGTTAGTTGGGTGTCTAGAGTTAATGCTTCTTTTCCAAAATTGCCCATATTTATTATTGTACTTTTAAGAGAGAGAAATATATAAGCATTAATAAATATGAAAGAGAGTAAGGGGTAAATAGTAGGAAAAAATGCATTAAATGAGGAGAGAATATGGGGTGAACTCTTACATTAGGAACCAAAATCATTCAAATTTTGGGCTCTTACATTAGGGACCGGAGGGAGTATATGCGTTATTTGCAAAACAGATAATATATCTAGAGAGCGAGAGACTAATATTTTGTTTCAAATACAAAGCTAAATATTAAGAAGAGTTTCAATGCAACATGCGAAGGATTATTCGTTGATTTTGATGTGGATGTCCGAATATAATCTCTTCCAAAACGTACTTGACTAAGTTACCAAAAGCAAAAACGTACTTGACTGTATATTCAATGTTCCGTTCATTCAAAGAATATGGATCCAATGAGATGCTCAAATTATTTTTAAAAAGTATATAATAAATTAAACCAATCAAAACACACATAAAAATAATCTAAGGAAGGAAGAATTAACAAACATACTAAGGAAAAATCATATTAAAATAGCAAGCTATCTTTCTCATATTAAAGCGCGCATCACACACACGCGCGCACACACTTATATTCTCATCATCAACCATTCAATTATGATAAAAAAAATCATCAACCATTCAAAATAACAGTAAAAGAAAAACCATTGAAAGGATGATACTCGTCTCATTTTCAAAACATGAAATATAACAATAAAAACTTATTGCATTGAGCGAAAAGGCAAAGAGTCATAACAACAGTCAATCATGTCCCTAACACATTATCATCATCAGAAATACTATAACATAAGTCGAGAATGTAACAAAATATTATTAAGGCACATATATTGTCTTCCTCAATTCTCTTTTCCTCCTTCTTCATTTTCTTCCACAGAAGGAAGCTCATTCAGGTCAAAAGGAAGCGCATTGTTCCTGCCAGCAGCATCAATCCCAACAGAAGCCTCTCCTGTTATAGTTACCCTAGAAAATTCAGCTTCATTATTGTTGTTGCCAGCATCAACGCCAGAAGCCTCTCCTTTTTCAAGATTCTTCACTTCTTGTTCTTCCTCCTTATCATCATCTTCAGCATTATCCTTATTCTCTTTCCATTTCGTGCTCGTGACCCCATCATCATCACCATCATCAGAAGAAGACTCATCTTCTAGAACTGCCTCGAATGACTCCAAATCTTCATCACCATAAGGGAGTTCTTCAGAATTATCAGCATCCTTTTCATTTTCCCCTTCTTCATTCTTCTTACTTTCTTTAGTATCAGCACCTTCATCAACCATTTTCTTCTTCTTCTTGTCATCAGCAGAAAGCTCCTTTGGTTTATCGCCTTCTCCATCAACTTTCTCATCCTCACCTGCACAAAAATATGTATAAATATATGCAACACATTATTCTTTATTATTTCCTTTTTTTTGGACTAAAATTTGTTATTTCCATTGCTAATAAAATATAATTAACAATTATAATGCCCTTATTAACTTCTCTAAATGTTCTCAATTTTCAATTAGCCCTTCAAGGAGTTTTCTCTCTCATTTTCTGGAGATGATTCTCAGTAATTTCTTTCAGACACGTGATTAATTAATTATCCAGGTAAGAACAAAAATTTGAGAAGACAACCCATTATATTGAGACTGCTTTAATTTGAAGGTCTAGAAATGCACAGTCAAACTATAAAAAAGAACATGGATACCAGCGAGAATTAGCACCAAACAAAACAACACAGCATTATTTACAAATTAACAGCGTTGGGGTTTGGGACTAATGGAAAGGGCTATTTTCTGTAACACGATGAACCAAGATCCCCTTGAGAGATTGTCGGCATTTAATTAGTGGCTGAGCAGTCTTGAATAAGTTTATTGACTTGTAATTTCTTAGTAGGACGATGGCACAACATCTAAAATTATGTACACCAATTTTTTGTTTGTCCATGAAGAATTGTCATTGTGATCTAATTAATGATAAGAATAAAGTGGAACTGCTCCCAATACTGGTTAGAAAGAGGAGTAGGGGCGCTCCTCCACTCAAGACATTCTAGATCTAATATTAAAAATCGTGATTTAATACATTCAAGTTTTATTTTTAAATAAAAATCATTTTTTGACAAAAATGATAATTGAAAGATTATGTCTTCATTTTAGATTTTATAAAAAAAAATAATCTTTTTCAAAAAATAAAAAAATATTAAATCTATTAGATCTAGACAATCCTGAGTTGGGGAAACAAACTATGAAATATTATAATATAGCTTTGGTACAAGCTATTATCATCATACCAGAAGCAAGTGAGTCATTAGCTGGAAGTGGAGCTTCTTTTTGTTGGAGAGACGGCTGCGAAAAATTGTCAATGATCTGAGAATGCTTTCTCTTGTGATGAAGATCACTAACCTCCTTCCTTGAAGACCCCAAACTTTCATTTAGATCTATACTGCCCTCTCCCTCATTCACCACCCCAGAACTTTCATTTAGATCTATATTGATCTCTCCCTTATTCACTACCACTGCCTCCTCACCCATCGATCCTCCTCGTCGTTTGATCCTAACACCGATACCGGCATCAGTGAGTGCCTTTATTTGCCAAGGAATTTTGCCAATCTCACTAGTGGGCCTTCCTCTCCCTCTGCCAGCAGATTGAGAAGGAGGAGGGGGAGGCTTATTGGGGGAGGAGGAATCTCCAGGAAGGTCTTTCATGTTTTGGAGAGAGAAGAGTGAGGAATTTATGTTTGAGGGTTTTTAGTGAAAATAGAGGAGGGAGAGGGGAAAAGGGTGGTGGGTATTGCTAGGGCTTGGAGAAGAAGGAAAGGGGGGCATGAATGACTAGTGAGGGAAGGAACGTCCATATAAATGAATGTTAATTAATGTTTGTCCATGTTTGTCACAATGCACCAATCAACACGTAGGATAATAATAAGGTGTTAGAATTCCTTTGTTGACTCCCTATGTGCAATGCCCCACCCCATTAGGGCTTGTTTGATACGAGGGAGGAAAAATGGGCCAGAAAATTTTTGTATTTTGGATTTACAGAAATTTGAGAAGTGGGTCAAAAACTCTATATCAATTTTTATTACCTTTTTTATTTTCCATCCTATATTTCTAAAAATATCGCTACTCCAACTTTTCAAATTTTTAAAATTTATATCATAAAATTTTTCCTTCTCATCCCCTTCCTTCCAAATTTCTTGAACCAAACGGATAAATAAGGATTGAAATAAATTTGAGTGTCACCTTTTCTCGATTGTGGTTCTTATGGTTTTCACCATCTAGATCTAATAAAGAGTTTAGCTTTTGGTTTTTTAAAGATAAGAGTTTAGCTCTTGGTTTTTTAAAGCTAATTGATCATATTATTTGAAAATCACACATTGAAAATTTGAAGAGTGAAAACAGAAGAAATTGTATTTGGACATAGGTGTGAATCTCACCTCAATGATGAGCAGTTGAGCACAATGGCAAGTTCACGTCAATTTGTTGGTTATCATTACTGTTTCTAATATATGTGTATATTCACCTTAATTAGAAAGAGCGCTTACTCATTAAAAAACGCAATCTTAATTTTATTTTCACTTCACCCCTTTTTTTAATCATCGTTTGACTTAATCTGGACTCGAGGGGTAGGGGTATTATATTGCCCACATAGGTAAGGTTGTCTCCTTTCCAATGAGAGCGCTTCACGAGATTCGAACATGTGTTCTCATCCTTATGGGGGTCGTAGCTCACTTACTAGTTCAACCAACTACTATTAATATTTACACTTCACCCCTACTAATGATGTTTTTAAGGGGATCAAGGCTATCAATTAATTCATGAGATTATGCAAACTCATGAGAAGAATGTAAAATTTGATCATAAACTCGAGTAGTAAAGATGTAAAAGTTTATCTTTATTAATAAATATATGTTTATATTTTATAAATCCCTAAAAATGAAATTTCAAATAAATTCAATGAATATGATCTAATGAAAATAATTTATTTGAGTAATTTAACACAATTGTCGGTAAAGAATAAATATAAAAACGATACATTTGACATATGAACTCGTGACTTTTCATTGAGTTTAGAGCGGCAGTACGAAAATAATACCCACAAAACGCATGTCACACGTACACTTCAGCTCCATACACAACGACTTTGTCTTGGTCGTGAAGCTAACATGTATGGTGGTGGAGGGGCTGGTGGAGGGCGGAGAGGAGGTGGGAGTGGTAAGAGGAGATGGAGATGAGGTGGAGTAGGGAGGTGGAAGAGTTTTAGGGAGAGAGACAATGAGGTAGGTGGCTCAGTCAGCTTTTTTTTTTTTTTTTATGTGAAACATGGCTTTTTGAGTTGAAACACAATATTTTGGGTGATAATAAGTCTCTAAGAAAGTAGATGTTGAGCACCAAATTATGACCTATCATCCTATTGAAGGACACCGGATTAGCGGGTCGGTGTAGTACCTCGGGCCTAATCCTTCAAGAAATTTTAAGACTTCAAGGTAAGCGAAAGTTACCCCGGGTATCGTTCTCAGGGGAGCCTTATTTAATTCAACTATCCTAGTAAATTAAATGCAATGCAAGATTAATTTGGGTAAGGAAAATATATTTTTGTTGATTTTTAAATATGAAAATGAAGGATACAAAACAAATAAATATTTTTGGTATTTTTTTTAATAAAAGGGTGGAATGAAAGTGAAATTGCTCTTGGAAATGATTTTCAATGGCTATCATAGCTTTCTAAATATTTTTGGGAGTTAATTAGGATGCTAATTTTCTAATTTATCAAACCTCATGAACCCATGAGTCCAATTACCTAATTAGTGGAACTCCAACTAACTAGAAATTGTTAAGCCCTTTAGCACATTTGAGTTTTCTCTAGGTTTCCTAAAGTACCAAACCTCACCAATCGGTAAGTCTAATGCCTAGTCTCATGAACCCATTAAAATAGACATTATTAATTACCCTAGAGTGTGATTAGTTCTTTGTAATGCATTAGGTTCAATTATAATTTAATTCAATCAAATTATCTATCAATACCATGAATAAATAGAATGATATCAAATAAACTATAAAGAACATATACATAACCATGTATATTGATGAGTTCAAATCCCTCATTACAAAACAAAATCACAAATACCCACAATAACAACCAAATCCAGTCCAATCTCAAAACATAAATGCTAACCTAAACCTAGGCAATCAAAAATATAAAGAGAAAGGAAAGGAATTGGGACTCCCCTTTGAAGAAACATAGCTCAAGCCACTTCCCATCAATTCCAAGAGCAAGGAGAAACTTTATTGAGACATGGAAGAGGAAGGAAGGTGGAAGATTGAAGGAATGAGATGAGAAGTTAAGAGAAGAGGATGAAGGGAATGGAGGGAACTAGGGTTTTGGGGAGCACCCAACCCCCAAAACTTGTGTTTCTAAACCTAATTTACCACCTAATATCAATTAGGACTTGGGCTTAGTGTTTTGGGTTTGATTTGGGTCCAAATTGGAGGTCAAATGGGTCAAAAATCAGTGAAAAACCGAAGTTGTAAGTGCTGTTCGCGCAGGGACCTGTGTGCAAAGTCTGAAAGTTCTGGGGTCAGATTCTGTAATTTTCGCAGGACTGATTTGAAGCATTTTCAGGATTCTGGGCCGATTCAGTAATATTTGCCAAATGTTCAGAAAAGCAATTTCAGCCCATTTTTGTCATTTTCTGCAAGGGAAAATTTACAAACATAATACCTTTCATCCCAAAAATTAATCACTTAAGATAAATAAATAAATGTGACAATTATACCCTTATTTGACCCTTTTCACAAACAATCATTTTTAATTCAATTCAATTATAATCAATGCATTTTAATTCAATATTGCATTTTTGAAACATTAATAACTTCAATTTAGCACACTAAAAACATACAAATCATAGGATTTGTCAACCTATCGTTATCATCACCACCCCCACAATCATCTTCATCGAATTCACTCTCTTATCTCTCTCACTACCCAAACTTTCACTCTCCCAAATATCTCTATGTTTGACACTCCTCCTTCCTTACTCCTTCTCTTACACTCTGTTTTTCTCTTTCCCGTCGATGACAACGATGTCGATTTCCGACGGAGGAAGGCTCTAATGGTATTTGCAAAACCATAACCCAACTCAAGTGACTTTCTCTTCTCATTTCTATTCCTACCTATTTTCTGCAATTTGGGCAAGTAGAGAGGGGAGGCTGAAAGGGTTTTGATTAGACCAAAATTATAAGTTCTCTCACACCCATTAAAATGAAGTTTGAGCTTTGATTTTGATGTTGTTGAAGAGGTTTATTAGAGTTCATTTTGGGTTTGCCTAATTTTCTTCAAAAATTCCAAAATTGGACACTGTTTGTGTACGATGATGTTTGTACGTTCTTTTGCGGCACATACTTCTGTTGGTATGATTAAAGAGTGTATAAAGTGATAGCTATTGTGTATGATGGATTTTGTGCCTTGGGTTGCTTTTGACTTGTTCTAAATTGGTTACATCTTTGGCTTACCTAAGAGGGACTTGCCATATGGAATGTCCGCGAGCTTAGCATTGATTTCAATTGTTAGGCCCTTTCGATCAAATATATATATATATATATATATATATATATATATATATATATATATATATATATATATATAATTGCTAGAGATTTTTTCTTTCTAATTCATCCATTTACCTCTTTTTCTATTTATTCACTTTCTATTAATCAGTTTATTGCTTTTCCTTTCTTTTTCATGGCATTGTTAAAACTATGTAATCTTTGTTCATTAATAATCCCTCCGGTCCGTAATATAAGTCTAACCACTAAAACACGCTTACTAAGAAAACATGTAAAAGTTAGTTGCGTGTTTGAAGTTAATGTTTTTCCAAATATTGCCCATATTTATTATGAAATTTTTAAGAGATAGAAATAAATAAACATCAATAAATAATATGAAAGGGAGTTAGGGCATAATATGAAAGGGAGTTAGGGCGTTATGGGCAAAGAAGACAAAAATTAATCAAATGAGGAGAAAGTGTAATAAACTTTTATATTCTGGACCAAAACCATTAAAATTTTGGGGCTCTTATATATTATGGATCAGAATAAGTACCATTTGTCTTTATATAAAAAAAGAGTTTATTAATATATAATTAATTAAGCTGAAAATTTGGTACTGTCGAGAACTACTACTAATGCTAATGCTAATGCATATGAAATAGCAGATATTTAGGGCGAGGTGGTTGCACTTAAGGAGCAAGTGTAACAATTTGAAGTGGTGGGAGCAAGTATATGGTAGAGACATTGGGAGTGAATGAGACTTTCCTTTCAAAGGCTTTGTTCATAGTCAGTGTTGGAGGCAACGACCTCTTGGAGTTCTCAAGTAACGAAAACGCCGTCAAATTAGGCCAGAAGCAATACTTGTCCTCTCTTCAATCCAATTACTATAAGCAAATTCTGCTTTGTACCATATATATACTTCTCTGTTCACTCCTCAACAATAGTGCATAATATAATAAGTATGTTCTTCAATGTGAGAAAATAACAATCTGAATGCATAGGAAGAAACCAAGAACTACAGCCGATATATATACTGATGCGCAAACAATTAGTTCGTCAGTCATAATATAAACGAGACCAATAGTCAAGATCATTAAGGATTGAAGGGTCACAATAAATGACATTAATATTTAAGCAATCAAATAAAATGAACATTGTGATTTAGAGTATGCATTAATATAAGTTTAAAAAATAAAATGAATATGAACACTTTTTTTTCTCCTAGGAAAATAGAGTATGCATTAACAGTGATGATGCTATTAAGTGAGTGAATGTTCACACGATTCACTAAGAGGCAGATGAATGATTACAAACATTAATAATATTGTTATTATTATAATTCTATCAAAACAATGGAAGAATTTCTGATTAAAAAACAATGGATGGATGGAAGAAAGAGTAATTTTTTATTTAAAACCAAATTTTTTAACCCAAAAACATAAATAACATAATTAACATCATTGAAGAGTAAGTAAATACAGAAATATCATGAGACCTAGAAACTTATTAAGTGTAATGTAATATAATACTCATACTACCTCCAGTCATAAATATAAGACCTAAATATTGACTTTTTTTTTTGGAGAGGTTAAGGTTGTGAAATAGGCTATTAAATCATGACATATTTGATATATTTTTAGATTATACATTAGTTTATAGGTAAAATAAACTAATCTAAGGGAAAAAATTAGGTAAATCAATTTATAATTAACTTATTTTGCTTTTTTATAGGATTTTCTAAAAAAGTCAATTAAGTTTTATATTTAGAACCGGAGGGAGTAATAATATTGTCAATGAAAAACTGCTGGAAAGAGATTTTTTTTACCCAGAAACATATAAATACTACTCCCATATAATTATAATAATAGTATTGTTGTTATTAAAACCATTTTTTATTGTTATTATTAAAAACCATATTTTCTAAATTTTTATTTAAACACAGAAACATTTTCAGTTAAAAAAACCCAAAAATGTTTATTTATTTTTAATGTTAGGGATAGGGAACCCATCAGTTACAATCACGAATAATGACACCGTTTCACTCCAATGCATGAATAATCTAATATTGACAAAGGTCAAAAAAAAAAATCTAATATTGACGAATACACTCTCCAATATTTGTTTATACTACTTCACAAACACTTCCCCGTTTTGTTTATACCAGATTTGTTCATAAACCCTTCCCGCTCTAACTCTCTTGGAACTCTAGCCGTCATCACCATAGGTCCATATCCCTCTTCATTCTCAAAGATCTTGCAACAAGAACAAATCCGGTGGCAGCTGTGCTCTCTTCGATTCAATTGTAGCGTATGTATGTGCTGGTGAGCCTTGACTCGTTCTTTTGTTTGGCTGAATCACTTGGCATGATGCTAAAGGAGATGTCATTACATGATTAACGAGGGAGTACAGTGTTGTTATTTTCTCGTGTCTTTGTCACACGCATCCTAACTTCACCACCTTTGATCCTTAATTTTTCTATCCCAAGAGTTACCACAAAGTTTTCAAATCGTCTGTTTACTTTTTAGCCAATATAATATAATGCAAAACCCTCCCAAAGATCCCTCCTCAACCCCACCGAAATCCCCTTCCCCTCCTCCTCCTCCCCCTGGTGATGATGTCACCAACGTGGAAAGAACCCTCCAGGTGGCAGTGGACCCCACATATGGTGGTGGTGGTGTTGATGAGGGAGGAGGAGATATTTCTGCTGGTGGGGCCAACCTGGCGGTGGCTGCAGGCGTGGAGGGTGGAAGTGTGGTGGCGGTGGGGTCCACCCCGCCGGAGAAGCCAGGTGGCAGGGGGAGGCAAAAGAGAAAGGCGGCGCAGCTGTCAGATCCACCGCCATGGCCACCAAAATGCAATGAGTGTGGGAAGGAATTCAGTAGTTGGAAAGCTGCATTTGGTCACATGAGGGCCCACCCTGATCGTGACTATCGAGGTTTCTTCAAACCTCCTACTTCCTCTTCGTCTTCTTCTTCCCAAAGCCAACAACAACAACGTGTTCGTCCAGGTAAAATCAAAACACAACAAAAGCCCTAACCCTAAAGCATACATTGTAAATAATATGTTACATATTCATTTTGTTACATATGTTACGGTTTAGATAAAAAAGTTATAACATGTGTGTGTAGGAGAGAATGTGAATGCAAGTGCGGTGGTGGCAGAAGGTGGTGTAGAGATGGGAGGGTCATCTGCGGCGGCTACCGGAGGACGTGTAGGGTTTGATTTGAATCAGCAGCCGACGACGACGGGGGAGGAGGAGGACATGCCAGCGGCTCCGGTAGAAGCTTCTGGATCTGAGATCAACAAGGTTGGGTTTGACCTGAACCAAGTTCCTCCTTCTGAAGATGATGATCATCAACACAGGCCTTAGTCAATGATGATGTTAGGATATTCAGATCTTGTGTATGTTATTGGTTTGTACATTTTGATTAATTAGAATTAGAATTTTGGGATAAACTTCCTTGTGTAAAGATTGACTCCTTCATCTTTCACAAATGTATATTGTACGTGAGAATATGTCAAACAATGGCTTCTTCATACAGTCATCTTTTCGCTTTTGTATATTGTCTAGACCAAATCCTTTTTGGGTTACGGGACTCGCTCCTCATTTTAATTATCATGTTAAAAATTTAAAATTATAACGCATGAACTGTGCTCGATCGGGGGCTTTGAATGTATATATGCATTATTTCAGTTTAAGTAATCATCATCTAGTTTAGATTTTCAAAAATGTATTTAAGCTTTATTCGTATATTGTCTTTTTTTTTTTGGCCAATTCATACGTATATTGTCATTATAATATGTTTTCTGTTTTTGTTTGGTAGATTATTACAATTGATTCTATTTAAGTGTAAGTTTTGAACAAATGAAAAATGTCACCAAATTTAAAGGGTTACACAATAATGTTGATAAGAGTTTGAAAGTCTTTCCAGAGAAGGGATGCTGATTTTCTTATGCGAAAAAGGTTGAAGGTAGTATGGCCAATTTATAGCTCTGAAAGTTTTGAATGACTTTATATGCGAAAAACATGGTAATTAAATAATGAGTTTTCCTTCCATACATATGTAGCTGTATATCCTTGGAACTTATGTCGTAGCCATCTCATTTCTTTCAGGTTTTTTAATTCTCAAACAAAAAATTAAGTAGCTAGTTTAGTAGTAATTCCTTAATTGGAGCACGGAGAATTGAAATCATCACAAGGCGAATTCAAGCAGATGAGTTCTCTCATAGATTCCGTATCGTGAACGTTCGAATCAGTTAGATTTCCGTGTTTGTGTGTGTAGAAATTATGCAAGAAATAATTATGCCCCGTTAATTATTGGTAAGATATTTTAATGACTTAATTTGATGCATTTTTCAATAATGTTAGGGCCATGAACATGGACAGGCAAACTAATGTTGGGCCCTTCTATTAAGGCTTAAAGCTCTTTGTATTTGCCATGCTAAACAAAATGGCCTTATGTTGAAACAGTGAGCTAGTTGACGATGCCTTCGTCAAGCAAGTCAGCTGTGTCAAAAAATAATTCTAAGCTAATTTAGAGATACTCAACTCTGTTATTCTTATGAGTGTGTGTGAGTATATAAGTAGGACATTCGCACTTCAGCTTGCCAACTGCGTTAGTTGGTTTTGCTGTTGTGTTTGGTCCGAAAATGTGTTAAAAAAAAAAACTCTGGTATACTTATAATTTATGTTTTTCCTGACAAAAAAATAATTTATTTTTGCGAAGCCATTATCTTATAATAGTTCACTTTTATTTTTAATTAGTTATATAAAATAATTAATGTCATGATACATGCATGTTTACACATACATTTCATATCGCTGCATATATAGATCATATATGTGATTTCGCACTTACATAGAATTGATGTTGAAATCAAATCCCCGTATGAAACCCATGTGTGGGATTACGCCTATGACGACCTGACGACAAAGCAGGGTATATGAGAAGGGTTTTTGGATTCACACATGTATATACCATTACTATAACTAAAATAATATAATGGTTACCTTCTTCTTTTTTGATAAATATACGATGTTTAAATTTTACAACAAATATTGAAATATATCCACAAAAACTTGTTTCTAGTGGGATTATATGTCACATACTTAATTTACGAGGTCAATGCGCAGATGCATTAATTAAACATCAAACATTAAGGTGTCATTGCATTATAATGTAATCCGGAAAAAAGGATATTAAGGTTGGACACACGCAAACGTGTAATACACGAACAAAAAAGCAATATTAATTCTAATGTTGAATAATTTTCCATTAAGTTAAACTAGTTGGTAAGTTGGTTTATCATGAAGAACAATGTTAAGTTGAGAAATAGTTCAGAAGTTAATATATATAAACTCAGGTTTAATTAGACTCAATCAACTCGATTGGAAAGTGTATGTACTAAGCTAATTAATTGTCAAATATAAGTCAAGTTAAATATGAGAGTTTTACTTTGAATTGAAAATTTTCGTAGAGATTCGGATGTGTGTGCGTGCCTCAAAATTTCAATCAAGTATGTTGTTCATGACTGTATTATTTTAATTTCTGATTTTTCCACATTAAGTCAGATAAGTTGTTTTCATAGACGATCCAATTAATATCCTTATAATTTATAGAAATCGGACTCTTGTATACTATTTTATATTTGGGTAAATATGCAAAAATATACATGGCAAAATGTAAAATGGGTATTTATTAGCACCATGATAACTTTGAGGTGCAAAAATATAGGAGTACATGATAAACTAAAATGGTACATCCCATCATCTTTGTTCGTCACTCTCATGATGTTGGGTGCCCATTTCACAATTTACCATGTATTTGTTTTTACATCTTTTACAATTTTTTATGTATATTCTTGCCTCATTTTGATTTATTTTGTATAATTTTGCGCCTTCAAAATTATCATGGTGATATGTGCCCTTTTTATCATCAACCAAACCTTATGAAATACATTTACTAATACTACCGGCTATTCAGGTTTTAAGATTAAGTTCCATGTGTGGAACAATAACACTGTAACAGTAATTAGACAACCCAACGCTTGCTGTGAGCCCTATACAATTTCCAACACCGGTATATATATAGTTTAGCTCCAAGAAACTATTTTTTTTTTTGCCAAAAAAACAACATTTATCGATATAATACCGTAAAACACCATAGAACTCCTAACCTAATGTTCAAAAAACCGGACTAGACCGGCTAAAAAAAATTCTTCTACATAAAAATATAATGGAAGAAGGAAAAATGGTGATGACAGCTTTTTTTTGTACAGAATAACAGAACTACTCTTTATACTAGCTATAGGAATAATGTCTTAGTTTCATCTTTTGTTTTCTGCTCTATAACGCTTGGATGAAGAATTTGAGTGTGACAGGTAAATAACCGCATCATCCTTTAAACCTAAAAGAGCTGCAAATTAAAAACAAGATGAAAATAGATAAATAATGTTAAACCTAAACAAAATAGAGATGAAAAAATATTAAACTCTGAATAGAAAAAGAAAGAAAAAATATTATATATGACACCTTTCCTTATTTCTGATTAATAAAAACATAATTTAATTATTTAACCGGATTAAAAAAAACTACAACTAATTAATTTAATTTCAAGCGAATTACATTTAAGTTTCTATACCAGAATCACGGCTCTGATATCGAATTGCCACACATTATTTTTTTATTACTATAATATATCAATCTAATCAAAAGCTCTGGTAGCAGATCCTCCCAATGGACTCTCTCATCCATGATATCCTCTAATGTTCTTCCATTTATTTCCTTGTACACTATATATATGTAATTTAGGTTTTCACTTTTGGGTGTGAATGAGCATGACTAAGTCATGCATCTATTTAATAATATCTAGCATATTCAAGATATATTGGGAGTTGTTAACGCTAAATTTGTGGAATTTAGTTGAGATTTTCATAAAATATTTAATTGAAATATTATTTATATGGTGATTTTTGTATCATCCCATATTTCTAGCACCGGTTGTTTTGTAATTTAATTTTTATTTAACAATGGGTTAAAGAAATAATAAATTTTGTGAATAAAAAAAAGAAATAACAAATTTTTGTAATAAAAAAAGAAATAATAAATTTGGTGTTATAAAAAGAGAAATAATAAATTTGGGTTTTTTTATCTCAATAAATTTGGTTTTTTTGTGCAAATATAAAAAATTTGGGTTTTTTTATTATAAACAAAATTGGGTTGAAACATATAAAAAATGTAGATTACTTTTGTATATTACTCCCTCCGTTCCTAAATATAAGATCACTTTAGTAAATTTGGAGAAATTAAGGAAGACATTCCAATGAGTTAGGATTGCATGAAATTTTCAAAATAACCCTCATCTAAGTTTTAAAAATATTCTCTCATCTTCAAACCACTATTTTTTGGGTGAAGGGAGTATAGGGGTAATTTGGGGAAAACTTGAGTCAAATTAGAAAGTGATCTTATATTTAGGAACAAAGGGAGTATTTTTTTATCAGAAATTTTGTATATTATGATTTATAATTTTATATATATGTTTGTATTTTTATATATGTATGTGTTTTTATATATCCGGTCGTGAATGTATATGTTTGCATTTTTATATAATTTTGTTTTAAAAAAAATACAAGTGCCATTTGTATTATATATGAGCATTTGGTTGTAATAAAAAAATATGAGTACATGCCTACATGGTGACATGTTTTATGAAAAATATTATTCTAATAAATTTTTAACTTATTATGTTATATAAGATGTATTATAGAAATAATATTGAACTAATTTTTTTATTTGTTATAAACAAAAATATTATAATTTTTTACAAGTAGATATTTTTAATTAAAAATTTTTAAAAAAATTCAAAAATGTTTAATTTTCCCTCACGTTCCATTCTCAAGGCGAGACAAAGTTCAGCTATCATTTTTCTAGACAAGACATGGTTGTGTCAATCCCGTTCTATCACGTGAGCACCTCACTAAAGGCAGAGTAAAAAGTTAAGAGTTAAGAGTCAAATCTAACACTCAACTATTGACAAAAATTCATCCAATATAAAAAAGAATTTCGTATCCAAATGTAGCACCAAACAATTAAAAATGCTTCAAATGTAGCAATTTCGTAAATTGTAACCTGTTCATGCCACATCACTTGTTACGTCACCCCAATCAGACCATGTCACTTGACACGTTACACCCACATCATCACCACAAATATGAAAAAAATTAAGGTTTAAATTTAACACTCAAGTATCACCAAAAGTTCTCCCAACATAAAATAGCGATTTCAAGTCCCAAATCTAGCACTTATCAGTTACAAAATGGTTCAAATGTAATAACTCCATCAATTTTTATGAGTTTGACCATTAATTTTGATCTAATTAAGTCATGTCTCTTGCCCACATCATCCTATTAGGCCATGTCGATTGCCATTACCATCTTCACGACATTATCACCACATATATGAAAATAAATCTATGAAAACCACATCACTCTATTACAAAAATGATTTCAGGGTTTTATCTTTAGACTTGTAATGATGATGTGATGAAGATGTAGCAAGTGACATGGTCTAATAGGGCAAAGTGACAAGTGTCATGACCTAATCATTTCAAAATTAACCTCCAAACTCATAAAAATTGACAAATTTTCTACATTTGAGCAATTTTATAATTGTTTGGTGCTACATTTAAGACCCAAAATTCTTTTTTTTATGTTAAATAAACTTTCGCCGATAATAGTTAATTGTAGTATATTTGAAGGTTAACCCAAAAAAAATAAAATGTACTGTATATTGTTTTTGTTTTGCTTTGTGTTTTAAAAACATAACCTGGAAATGTTAGCTCATGTGATGGCCGCCACCACCTACGGCGAGGGCGTGCAGCGACCTTGAGGGGCCCACCATGGCGATTCTCGCCGGAATCAACAAAACTAAGCGACCATTCCTTCCTCGTTTCTCATCCTCATTCTTCTCTCAGGTTAACTAAGCCACCTCTTTTACATTACACTCTCCTTTTTTTCCTCATATTATATTATATACATGCTTCTCCCATTTTCTCTTACTCTAACTTCTTGTTCAGCCATTTTGCTCAGACAACAACAAAGACAAAACCAAAGGCACTGTGAAGCCTAAGCTTTCCACACTAATGAGCTCTCACTACTCACACAATCAAGGTTCTGTTTTGCCTTTCTTACTTTGAAGTTGGCGAAGCAAATTAAATTAGACCACTAAATTATAACATACGCCGCATGTTATTAGATTAATTTTGCATTCTTAATCTCTCCAAAAAAAAGTTAGAGTGGTCTTACGATTATGGCTGGAGGGAATATATAGTTAGAGCTTTTTTTTTTTTGTGGAGACTGAGGTAGCAAGAGGCAGCTAAGTTTTAAGGAATTATACATGTAATTAGATTATACTCCCTCCGGTCCTAAATATAAGACCTAATTAACTTTTTTTGGAGGTGTTAAGGTTGCGAAATACTCCCTCCGTTCCTAAATATGAGATCACTTTGGGGAAGTGGATAAGTTCCTAAATATAAGATCACTTTCTATTTTGTCTCAATTTTGGTCCAAATTACCCTTATACTTCTTAGCTCCCTCACTTCTCTCTCAAATCCCTATTTGTCTTTTAAATTTAAGTGAGGGATATTTTGGGAAGATCATGGAATCCTAATTCATTGGAAAGTCTTCCTTAATCTCTCCAAATTAGCCAAAGTGATCTTATATTTAGGAACGGAGGGAGTAGGTTATTAAATTATGACATATTTGATATATTTTTAGATTAACCATTAGTTTATAGGATAAATAAACTAGTTTAAGGAAAACATTAGGTAAATCGATTTATAATTGACTTATTTTGCTTTTTTAGGATTTTCCAAAAAAGTCAATATTTAGGACCGGAGGGAGTGAGTACTAGTAAAGTAAATTAATTTTACGGAAAAGATATACACACACATATATAAGCCATTTGAAGTGATTACTTTAGTCAACTTGACTTTATGATAGGGATTGGAGGAAGAAGATTTCATTTTGAGTTATCTATGGGTGCATACTGCATAGTACAGTTATGTTGTACTTGTGATTGCTTGTAATGTGACTAATGGCATATTTTGTGTAGATGTATTCACATTGAAGATGTGTGACACTTTTGGGTTTATGATTTAGGCAGTATGAATGGCTCCCGGTGGAAGAAGTTGGATGCGGGGGAACTTGGCTTAAGTAGTTCTATGATTCCAAGGTCGCCTTGGACTGTTCTGAATCTTCTTAAGAAAAGCGGTAACGGTTTTATCATAAATATCGGTGCTATATTGCATGAGCTTGCCTTGTCCACTTCCCTATTTTTTTAATATCTTAACACCGTGAGACTAACTCCTTGACCCTTTATTCACCACATTCTGCCCCTCAGCCTCCAAGTTGTTTCCTGGGTTGGTTTTCCTTCCTTGTAGCATAGGTCTTAATGGGATTAAGTTTAGCCCTTCAAGTATAGGTCCTACCCCATACTCTAAGTTGCTCTTCAAATTATTTTAGATATAGAACTGTAGGATGTATAACATGTTTTCGGAACATGTTTGCCTCTTGCCTGTTTATGATTTTGTCCGCTGGTTTGGTCTGTGACTGAATACTCCAACTCTGTGTAGTGGTCTCCATGAGAATTTTTTTTAGCAATATGGTTGATAAATAATTAGGTTATAGGATATTCCTTTGATCGTTACTCTTAAAAGTATGCTTGGTTGATGAGTTAGTGTTGTGTGTTTGCAATGTTAACTTCCAGCTTAAGCTACATGCCTACATTAGCTATATATGTTTATACAGACACATCTTCAACTTCAGATACAGTGTTCTCAATTTCATTTGTTAGTGCTGTGAGAATACTTTGAGTATTAGTACCCAGTTTACATTGATGCCCAACCTGACTCATTCCCTGTTTGATTCTGTTTTCTAAATAACCAATGCCTTTCTTTAAAACTGTCATGCAAATATCGTTCTGGTTAATAATGATGTGCAATTATTATTACTTGAACTGCAGGATTTGATTCATACTTGGTGGGTGGTTGTGTGAGGGATTTACTCCTCAATAGAATTCCAAAAGATTTTGATGTCATCACAACTGCAAAGCTCACACAGGTTTTGCAATTGCATTCTGATTTTTTATTTCCATAAAATGAAATGGTATTAAAACCAAGGGATATTACTAAACATTAATGAAGAGAAAGGGGGGGGGGATTATGACAAGGTAATGAACACTAATGTAGAACATAAAAATAAACTCCCACTAAAATTAAAAATAATGCTGAAGAGCTGCCTGATTTCCTTACATAGTGAAATCTGAATTTCCCTTCAAACAGACACAAGCTAAGCACCAAAGAGTAGCTATATAAGCAATGGTATCCCGTTTAGTATTTAGAGACAAGGATGCTCCCTCGAAAATATGGGCATTCTTCTTCAGTCAGACAAACCTTGAAATATCATTAATGACATGCGACTGCAAATTCTTGCCATCTCTTTCCCATTATCAAATTTCACAAAATGGATTTGGATAAACTGATCCAAAGAGCTCGAGCAAGCCTATATTTCTTCAAGAAGGCCAAAATGCTCTTGTTAAATGTAGCTTGCTGCTGGATGTTGAGGGAATAAGTAGAGCGAATTTTCTAACTTACATCTTTACTTAACAATCATGTCAATGAGAAAGAATCTTAGGTCCTGTTTGTATATATTAAATTTTTTTCGATCCTTCATTAATGGTCAGTAAGAATTTAGTTCAGATATTGTAAGGCAATAAGAAACTTTATTTACAATAAAACGGATATTCCTAATAAAACTATGCTCAAGTTTTTTTTTCCTTAAAACATTTACTTTTGGGCTTATGATGTGGGCTAACCTCCTACCGAAGATGAGCTCATGGAAATGTTCCAAATACTCAATATATAGATTTTATAATGTGCCTGGATAATGACTTTTAAAAGAAATTTGGCAAAAAAATCTTACAGATAAAAAAGCAGTTTCGTCATGCAATTGTTGTTGGACGGCATTTTCCAATATGTATGGTGCGCTTCAGAGATTCTGTCATAGAGGTTTGTTCTTTCATTTGGGACATGGTTATTATTATCATCTATAATTTATTAAACCTTCACATGTGATTAATTTATTGTGCTTGTAATTGGATGATTATTTAATGATTGTTTTACTATCTGTTAATTAACTAAAAAATGGTTAAATGGATACTGGGTCAGGTATCAAGTTTTGAGACAGTGGCACGGACACATACTGAAGAGAAAGACAAATTTTTATACTCCATTACGCCAAAAGGCTGCAGTGCTCAAGACTTGATTCTCTTTAAAAACTCCTTGCAAAGGGATTTCACAATCAACGGGTAATTTTCAGATTTTGAACCTGTTGGTATCATATATATATATATATATATATTACTAGCTTCAATCTTACAAACGGTTCTTCCCATTTTAGGTTGTGTTATGACACATGTCATTAAAATAGGAATTTGAACTAAGAAGTATTATATTCCACCTTCAATGATTGATTTTATATGTAACATGATTTGTAATATTAATTTCTATGTTTGGTAACAGCTTATTTTATGATCCTTTTGCCTGTAAAATCTATGACTATGCTAATGGATTGGCTGACTTGAAGTCTATGAAGGTAATTTTTTATTGATTCACTACTGAAAGTTTCCTTCCATCAAATGTGATTGGAATTACGCTAGAATGTAATAATGCCTTTTCTATGGACCCAGCTGCAAACCATGATCCCTGCTCAACTATCTTTCAAGGAAGATCCTGGTAGGTAGTATCATTAGCATCGCGTAAATAATGCTCTGACTGATATACTATCATCCCTGATAAATATGATGTTTTCTTGTGGTGTTCTGTGCAGGAAGAATTCTGCGTGCCTTGAGAATTGCAGCTCGTCTGAATTTATCATTGTCAAGGGAGATTGCATCTGCAATTGAGACATTTTCTTCATTGGTTCAGGGCATGAACAAGGTATATGTTTGCTGTTTTCATTCTTCAGCTATTTGGAAACTTTTTTATTGTAGTTTTTAAGGTAAAGGTGCAGATTTAGTATACAATAGTTGTGCAAATCCCACCAAACACAAATAACAATATTGAGGTGCAAACATGGTATTGATCAGATAAAAATGGTGCAATTATAGGAAATCTTTTAACCAGCCATGAGAAACACGAAAAAATTATTAAAATGCTTATGGGCCTTGCTTTGTGATTTTTTAACATTTTTCATGGCTTCTGACTCCCTATATTTATAACCTTCTTATTTGATCAATATCATGTTTGCACCTCGAAATTGCAGAAATGTGATACAAAATATGCACATTTACCATAGTTTTTATTGCAGTTACAACACTTTGACGAAGTAAAAGTTGCGGGTTGGGAGATTCTCATGTCATTGGATGTTAAAGTAGTTATTGTTTTGTTCTCATTTACGTCTTACCCATTTTGTTCTCCTTAAATTTCAGGCCAAACTAATGGTGGAATTAAATTATATTCTTTCTTATGGAGCTGCCGAGCCCTCACTGTCCTTGCTCAGGAAATTTAAAATTCTTGACTTTTTACTACCTTTGCATGTACGTGGTTCTTTTATTGACATGTAGTCATGTATTGATTTCTGATTCAAGCTAGTCATAAAATATTTTTGATTTTTTACAGGCAACATACTTAGACCAACAGGCCATCAAACAAGTTGATCAATCTTCCAGTATGCTCATGGTAAATTAAGTTTACATAATATTCGTTTAACAGAATCCTTATAATGAATTATTTTAATTGGAATGTTCAATCAGCTTTATTTTTAAGGGTTATGGTGCAAGTTTCATGGTCAATATAATTTTTTTAAAATGGTCAACATTAATATTTCAATGGAAAAGGGTGAAAATGTTACATTTTGAAACTTCCGGGACAATTTTGAACCCCATAGAACATTAGGGGAAAAGTAGCTCCTAAGCAAAAACTTCCAGAGCAAATTTGCACCTATACCTTCTTTTAAAATGGGATTGTGTAGATTTGCGAACTCAGTTGAGTAATCTTAGAATCATTCACATAGATGACCAGCCAAGATTCATTTAGAAATGATAAATAATATGGTAATAATTAAGAAGAAACACTTTTCTTTCCCCCCTTGGCAAGTATGGTTGTTGGTGGATTTTATTTTAAGTAGAGGTAATTTTGATGAAATGATGAAATTCATTTCATTATGAATACATTGACCTGACATTGAGAGATTTAATGAAATTTTGGAGCAGTTTTTTTAATTCCAAATCAAATTCATGCCATAGGTATGATGCTTTAATTTCTAATTTTTGTTACTTGTAGTTGTAAGATTCCTTCATTTTTTATTGCATTCAAAATTGCTTGTTAATTTTGCAGAAATTATTCCTCCATTTGGATAAATTGGTTGCTTGTGATCGACCTTCTGATTGTACTACATGGTGAGTAGTTTTCTTTTCCCTTGCTTAATGTTCTGGGAGTTTCATTCCTGCTGATTGTCTGTAGTTGAAGAAATAATAGTTTCAAACTGAGGATGTCTGTAAAATGTGCTGTTGGGATGACACGTAGTAGTATTTGAGGAAGGAAGAAGAAAGAAATTTTTGTGTGTCTAAGTTTGAGAGATATTTCTTATACAACCATTGATTTTATTTTCGGGTTTGAACAAATCGGTTGACCTTAGAAAAGCTTTAATTTCAGGGTTGTCCTATTCTTAGATGATTTGCTTTTATAGTAGTCAACATAACTTGATACATCATTTACTCATGGTCTCAAGAAAAGAAAAGGAAAATAATGGTTTTTTTGCATGAGATCACTAGTCTATTCTCTCTATGCCTCGCCTGGAAGCTTTTAAACTCTGACATGGGTATAGGGAGGAAGCCTTTAATTTATTCAAAGTATTCTTTTCTGTTGCAGCCGTGATTAACTTGGCTTGAATTAATGCCAATTTCTTGATGAATTGAAACCATAAATTTCCATCTGAGATGATGTTGTTTTTATATGGTACAGGGTTGGATTACTGGCGTTTCACCTGGCATTAGTAAATAAGCCTCAAGACTCCCTTGTGGTGTGGGCATTTGCTTCTGTTCTATATCATGGGGAGTGGAAAAAAGGTGTTGAATTTGCAAGAGAAAAAGCAAAAGGGAATGTTTGCTTCTCTCCTGAAATAAGAAAATCCCGTGCATACAAATCTGATGAAGAAATTGCCAGAGCTGTTGGTCAGTTGGCATCTTTGGTGGTGGATTCGATAGCTGATCTGGTTAATGAGAATG
The DNA here is from genome assembly GCA_029929735.1 of Mimosa pudica. Lineage (NCBI taxonomy): Eukaryota > Viridiplantae > Streptophyta > Magnoliopsida > Fabales > Fabaceae > Mimosa > Mimosa pudica. The sequence goes on from JAKELP010000024.1 coordinate 13,774,023, forward strand.
TCCTTCTTCATTCTATCTCTAGAGATCCATCTTCTTCAGGCTCTGGCTTGGTAAGTATGTTCACACATATTATCTTCTTTGCTAGGATTTGAAACGTTGATCTTCATATTTTTACCAACTGATAGATACATTCAACATGATTAAGTTCTGGTTTGCTTGTCTGAACGGTAAGCTCGCTTGCCGTGTGAGTATGAGGTCGTGGGTTTGAATTAGCCACTGTGCAAAAAGTAGAGGTTAGGCATGCCTAGCATATTCCCTTCACCAGCACCCTCACCAAGTCGAGACTTGAACTGGGTTTACCCTTCTTTTTTGCTTGTCTGGATCATTCAAATATTTAATAGTTAGGTCTTTTTGTGATTCATCATTGTCACAATGTCCAGAACTCCTGACCTTGTTATTGGTTTTTGGGTTTTGAGAATAGAATTTGCTCTGATTTCATTTAAAGAGACAATAGGATGAAAAATTGAATTTTATTAGAAGGTCGCAACTTTTAGAGCTCGGTTTCAACTATTTGGTATGTGGAATGTAGAACATTACACACACACGCCCTCCATACTATATTATTCTCATTAATTGAGGTATTTCCTGCTCCTCTGTAAATCATTGCACTAATGTCTACTTGAATATGTGTTACTTTGTGGAAACTTTTGTTCGCTTAGTTCTTTCTTTTATGCCCATGTAAGTGTATGCCGCTTTCTAGCTGTTGAGAGGTTCAATTGGAATGAATATTTTGTTTCTCTTAGGTTTTTGTATCAAGGAAAACGGGGAAGGATGTGGCCCAACTCTTCAGAGTGTTGATCCGTGATGTTGATTCTTACATGAGTGAGAAAAAGGATTTTGAAATAAACTATGATCTACTTGGAAGAGGTCACCCTTCAGAGATAAGGTTTGTTCTTGGCAAAATTGTTCTTGAAACTATGGGTAGCGGAATTGTTGAAGAAAAAGAGGTTTTGGAGGCTAATAAATATGAAGTCAAGACTGAGGAGGACTGTGATAATACACGCCAGTTGAATCTTCCAGATCCACTCAACTCTCAACTGGTGATTAAGAGAGCTAAAAGACGAGCTCCATCATCTTCATCTTCATCGTCATCAAATCCAAGTCCTCGGAATAAGAAAATTAAAAAACATGAATTTGTTCGGAGTGAATGTATTGATCAGAAGAAAAATGGGATCAAGAAACATGGATTGCTTCAGAGTGAAAGTATTGATCAGAAGAAAAAGGGGATCAAGAAACATGAATTGGTTCAGAGTGAAAGTATTGATCAGAAGAAAAATGGGATCAAGAAATATGAATTGGTTGAGAGTGAAAGTATTGATCAGAAGAAAAGGGGGATCAAGAAACATAAATTGGTTCAGAGTGAAAGTATTGATCAGAGGACGAACTCTGAAAAGCATGTAGCATTCAAAACCCGCAAGGTTGAAGAAACTGATAGAAAATTTACCAAGTTGTCTGCATTATTTAAGTGATGCAGAAACTTGGTCTTCCAACAACAACAGAGCCTTATGGTCGGCTACATCAATATCAGATGAACTGATAGAGCGTATTGCTATGTTGACTGCAAAGACCATGGCAGTCATTTGAAGGCAAGTTTTTCTTTATCATGTCACAGAGTGCATCTTCTTTTTTGACCCAAAATAAAATGAAGGCAGCATATTCACGAATGGTATCTGAGAAATGAAACATCTGTGGATATGTATCGCAGCATACATAATAGAGGATGAGGTTTTGAAGGAGAAAGAATGGCAGTACTCATTTAGAGCAAGCGAAGTTAAGCCATAACTATTCAGTTTGGACATCTTTTGTAGTTTTACTTGTATTATTAGTGTATTACTATTACTAATATTATCAATTATCAATTATCAATAGCCTAAAGCTTAATCTCGAACATTAGGCATTCGGTTGACATGTAAGTGCAAGCTAACATTTTTGTGTGTCATCAATTTTGGTTTCAAGGGGAGTAGTTAAGGAAGCATTTTTTTGTATCCCAATTTTTTATTATTGCTTAACATATTCTTGTCTCTTTATATAAGTTGTATTATTACACTACCCCAAGAGTGTTACGTTCACTTCTACAAAGAGTTATTTATACCATCTCATATTCTCATTGATGCGGTCTAAAAAACTAGTGGTGACAATTTTCTAAATACTGTGAAGCTGTTTTAACTGCCATTTCATAATATGGTCCAAGATATATATGTGCCATAGCAGTTTTGAAAATATTGTGAAGTTGTTTCAACCATCTTTTTCATATATGTGGTCTAAAACATGAGTGGTGGCATTTTTATATTACTTTTTTTTTATACAAGCATTTTTATATTACTAATTATGGACAGTTAACACATCATATATGAACATAACATACTCTCATTTGTTAGAAATTCAAAGGCGCGAAACAAAGTTTAAAATTAAGATGCCTTGACACCAACTGGTAGTAAACAGAGTATCTCTCTCTCTTCCTTCGCGATTGCCATTTTATCAACAAATTTCTGGCATTAACTAAAAAATAAACTAAATTTAAGAAACTAATTCAAAACTTCCTATTACATTTTTATCTGACAATACATGGGCAAAGCCTATACATAACACGAATATTTCAACTATAATGTTAAATTTTAAAAACTCAATCACGATCATCTAATTTTCACAATAATATTGTTGGAAAATGAGCCTATTGTAATTGTAGTATGTGGTTGTATAGGTATATATGCTATAGGCCCTTAAGTAGGCTATGCATTATGCTCTTATTATGCCCTTAAGTTAGAAATATGATTTTCGATCAAAAAAAAAGTTAGAAATATGATCGATTAATGGAAATAGATTTAATTTGAAGATTTTTTTGCCATTAATGAATATACATGTGTGTATTCTGATAAAATAAAAATAAAAATGTGTGTATTCTGATAAAATAAAAATAAAAATGTGTGTATTCTGGTAAAAAAAAAGAATATACATGTGTATCAAATTTTACCATAATCTCTCTCTCCCATGATTTTCTCTTTATCAACTCTCAAATCTCAAGCATTACAAACAAACTTTATTTTAAAACATGATATACTTTAATAATCCATAGCACGTTTTACTTATTTTACAATAGCAGATTTCTTATGAAATTTTAGGCAAGCCTCATTTTTTATAATTTTTTTCCGTCATTTTCAATTATTTTTAATAAAAAAACTGCCTATTTTATTCAAAAAGCAAATTATATTATTTTTAATCACACAAAAACTGCTTATTTTATTCTTTTTTTCATTTTTTAGATAGGAAATTATTGACTTCCCCCTTTATAATCTCAATTAACCATTAATCTCTCTTTCTCCCATGATTTTCTCCTCTTCAACCCCTAAATCTCAAGCATCAAAAACAAACTTTGTGAAAGATATATTAATCTATTCTTTTTTTTATCAGCAAAGATATATTAATATTACCCGATCCTAAAGAGAGGTTTAGGTTTTTGATAAAAAAAAAAAAGAGGTTTAGGTTGCGAAATAGGAAACTACTGTAGACGGAACCATGGATGCTAGTGAGAGAGTCCAGTGGGAGGATCTGCCACCAGAGCTTTTGCAAGAGATCGCTAAACATCTCCACACTTACAACGATCTTCTTAGATTTCGCAGTGTCTGCAAGTCATGGCATTTCTCAATCAATCCTCCCCTTCATCTCGGAAAAGTAGCAAGCATGCTTTATCAGGAGGTGGACTTGCACAACTCATATAACTTGTATGATTTCGAAACCCCATTTAACAAGCGGACATCTTGTTTGTTTGACGTAAACGTGGAGGATTATATGGTTTGCAGTATACATGATGAGGTGGGTTGTTTGGCTTTGTTTAAACGTGGGGAGAATAAAAGGACGCTTGTGGGTGATAGGAATCGTCGCTATTCTGACGTTATTGTGTACAAGGGTCGGTTTTATGTGATAGACATGTATGGTACAATTTCATGGATTGACACGTGTTCAATGAAGTTGATTCAGTGTTCACGTCCCTCGGGTGATCATGTGGAATGTCGTTTGGTTGAATCATGTGGGAGTTTGTACATAGTTGATACTTACTATCATCTTTGGGTTGATCGTAGGGCTGTGAAATTTAAGGTTTTTAGGATTGATGAAGAACGGGGGACATGGGTGGATGTGAAAGATTTGAAAGATAGAGTTTTCGTGTTGGCAGATAGCGGATGCTTCTCTCTTTCCGCTAATGATTTTGATGGTTATATAAGAAATTGCATTTTCTTCATTGATGCTTTTGATGTTATTAGAGTGTTTAACTTGGGTGATGGGGGCATCATACCCAATGATCCATTTGATCCACAGTTGTATTGGTATCCCCTTTCTTGGTATTAGAATTATTGAAGGTATGAATATTATAGTCTAGTCAATTTTTTTTTCTTGTTAGACATGCTCAAACTGTGTCCTTGCTTATATAGATCATTTATCAAATAAAGTTCTGTTCGATACTAGAAAACAAAAATAGGAATATATATACGAAACATATGGTGATTAAGAATTACACGTGGATTATAATTAGTCAGCTGCACATTTTGGGGTCTCGTAGAAACAAGCATGGCATAGCTATAAGGAAATATATTGAGAAAAAAACACATGATGAAAGTGTCTTTCACTTTTGGTCTGTTTATCATTTAAAAGCGTGACATTGTATGATACTATGCTTTATTTCTCTTTTGCGATTTTTGGATGCACATACTACTAAATGAGCTTTATCATATTGACATTCATGCATTGTCATTCCATATGCTTTTCTATTTTGATGCTTTATTTAAATTTGAAAATTTGATCTTTTGATACTTTTTCTATGCAGTTTAAATCTCTTCTCACCCCTATTTATGCTATATTGACAGCATTCTTTAATTTGTCTATTCTGCAAACGCCTCTGTCTCAAGATGGTCGGCAACAATCAACACAGTCTTGAGTTATTGGACTTGATTGAAGACAATAATGATGCACTAGCTGCCCAATTCTATAACGGAATTAAGTTACTTACGTCCATTGCACTGAACTTCTAGTCTTATGACTCATCTTACATTTTTTACACATAGATGTAGTTTCTGTTTTTTGTTGATACTGAACATAGATGTAGTCTCTCACTTTATGTTTCATCGGTTTCTATTTTTTTCATGTGCCTTACATGTTGAAATCATGTTCTTAACTATTCTCTTATGATTCTTATGATGATCTAGTTTGTTAACTATTCTCTTACACTTGAAAGTAAGAAATCCATATGAAATTAAATTAGTTGGATGTTGACCTCCTTTAGTGTTCATGGTTGTGTTGGTTTTTTCTGGGTTGAAATCTCGTTTTTGTCAACCTTAATCATGGAGTGATTTCACCTTTATATGTTATACACTTTCAGGGAATCGTGTAATGCAGTCCAAATTCTCATATGTCCATAGAAGCTGTTTAAGTTCTTTTATTGTAAATCGAAGCTATTTACAAATATTGAAATCGTATATCGTATATTTGGTTTGCTAGATGCCATCTTTTCTTAGAATTTTAGGCAGCTGATAAGAAATCACAGAGCTACGTGGTGAATCTTGTTTATTTCAAAGGTTTTTTTTAAAATAATTATATATATATAACAAGTAGCAATAAAAACAAGGGCTAAAGTGCCGAAATGTGCATGTTATTGTCACAAAGGTTCAAAAATACCCATGTAAAATATTTTGGAGAAAAATTATGTAACACCTTGACTTTTTACTACTATACTATATCATTTTAATAACATTTGAAATACTTTTCTTATTGTAGGAGACCCAAAAATATCAATAATTTAAAACTTTTCCTTTCAAATATATTTCTAGCTATTTATCTATCAAAATAGAATAAATTACTTTTATACTTTTTAAAGTATATCCCTTAGCCTCTTCTTATCTACCTTTTTATTAACTATTATATTATTATTGACTATTACTATACTTTAAACAAAATATAGGCTACCCCATATGGCCACCCCAATATCTGTGTTGAGGTTTTATCCCTAGCTCTTATATTTACATCATAAACTACCACTAGGCAAGCTCATGCTTGCTTATATACACCAAAAGTATTTCTAGGTTTCATACAGTTATCCAAAAATATTTACAGAGTGTTCTAGTCCTGCTATTCCCATATATGCACTCCAAAAACATCCTACCTTATTTCCTCCTTCTCACCAGCTGCTCGAGCCTCTGAAAAACAGCAGTTAAACCAGTTTACTTCGTATACATGCATATAATAATAATAAACATAAATATACCCTTTTTCATGAAAATGATAATAATAACCCCTCCAGCCTATGCTGGGGCCTCATTCGCCTCAATGACCAGCCACTAATAACAAAATATTCGCAAAATAGTGGTGGTACCTTCACCTGCAGGATTTAATATAAGCTCTGGTATAGGGGGAGCTACCCACCTATACCTTGGAGTACTCCACTCAAACATTACTCAAACATTCCACAATAATATTCAATATTTCTCGATGTTCCTCAATATTCCTCAATTCCTCAAAGGATCAAATATTATCATGATCATAAAATAAATAATTTTTCATGCAGATATACGAACTTTTATCATAATATATGAAGTAAACTGCTACCTTTAACTGCTACTAAACTTGCTCTTTGCCTTCCCGTTGCTGCCAACTAACAGATCCACTTGCTTCTCCTGATTTCACATAATTAATAACACTACTCATTAATCTTTTATATCCATATACATATTAAACGTCTCTCTCAATCCTAAGCTTGATGCTACCCAACCCCTTATTTATATTCACTATTCTAGGAACCTATTCAAATTCTAATAACTTAGCTATTTACATATTCATAGTCTTCTTAACAAAATTCAGACATTCTTTAAGAAACACAATACTCATTGTTAAACTATTATCAAACAAGCATCACAAATAAACACACAAACACAAACATCATTTCCTTTATCTAATATAAAATTCCAATAGCTTTAATAATATACTTTGAACTCAACTCAAAGGTTTATTGGCAAACTCATCACAAACTGAATTCAAAGTCAAACGTACAAACCACATGTATATTCCATAACAATCAAATCAAATATAACACCAACCATCAAAGAAAGAGAGTTCAATGCAACCATTACAGAACAAGTAGTGAACATAATGGATCATATTAACATCTATACATTCATATAATAAACAAGATTTCCTTCTACTTCATATCATTCAATTTTATAAATTTTTCGAATATAAATGATTCATCAACTCAATTAGCAAACAAGGCAGGAAAAGAAAAGTCAATATTCTTTTCTGCTTTACAAACAACAGCAAAAACAGAAACAACACCAAGGTAAGAATAAATATACATCTTTCTAGTTCCTTTTAACTTAATGATTAATATGTCATTACCATATTTTTCTTAACTATGCAGCTTCTTACTTAAAGGAAACACAAGCTCAACATCAAGACAACTACAATTAACTTACTACCTTAGCATACCATGTTCTTGAATATTTAACTCAAATTAAGTATATTCCATTTACAATTTAAAGCACTTTCGTTCTCATATTTGTTCAGGCCAATATAAAGAAAGTCTGGAATTATTTAAACATTAAGTAAATCAAATTCATTTTCATTCACTCATGGTTTCCATTGCAAACTAACAACATTAATTGTTGTACCTAACAAATAAATGATATTTTAATAATTCAATCAATCATAAAACAAAACTTTCATTCTTCCTTCCATACATATAAGCCTCTCAGTTTCAAAAATCTCAATGTCACCAAAATTTTCTTCTAAACATTTTAACAAACACTTTGAGTGCATAATGTTCAAACAACAAATCTCAATAATACTCCAAACATATATCACAAATTCAGCCATACAAGACCTAATCTCCTCAAAATTAAACCATCACAAACACAAAGTAAAAGATTAAAATTTCATAATCCTCATAGAACCGAACACATATACACAAAGAGTCAAAATTTCCAATCATTATACTAGAATTTCAAGTACCCATAATGAAGTTCTAACTCAAGTTAAATACCCAATAATCCTCTTCATAGTCCCTAGCTGACTAAACAGAGAGCAAGAAGAGGAGATAACCAATAAAATATCAATCATCATCATACCACTTCCATTACTTATAATGAACTCCTAATACAAGTTTAAAACCAGCAAATTCAGAATCTATTCCCTTCCCCAATATCTCACTTAAATCGGCCAAAGTGAGAAGAAAAGAGAAAAAGAAATATACCTAAGGCTAACCCAATCTCCTTGTGCGTTCCCGATGTCTCTAACCACTGTAGATCGCCATCAATTTCTGGAAGAGGAAGAGAAAATGGATAGGGTGTGAGAGAGAAAGAAGATGAACAATAGGTTTCCAACTCTTCAAAACCCAAACACAACTTCAATCTTCTCAAAGAATCACTTTAATCAAAGCATAAGAGATGAAAACCGAGTTAAGAAGCTTACCTCGGCTTAACTATGGCTGGCCACACAAATTGCGCAGAGAAGAAAGAAGAGGCAGAGAAAAACGTGAGGAAGCAACAAAGGGAGTGAGAATGAGAGTGAAGATGATGGGTAGTAAAGAAATGAAGAGAAAAAGTGATATGGGTGAGAGGGAGATTATGAGCAAAGGTGATGGAGATGAAGAGAATGATGGTGAGATAGTGAAGTGTGAGAGAGTGAAATGGAGTAGAGGTGTCGGTGGAATGAGGAAGTGATGGTGAGGATGAGGATGAACAATATATATTAAAATTAAAAGAGTGGTGGGGAATTTTTTGAAGAATAAAACTTAAATAGAAAATTGGAGATATTTGTTTAATTGGATGAATAAGATTGAAGAGAGGATATGGACAGATTGATTTTGATAAACATGAGTTTGGGAAAGATATTTTGAGTCCTAATATGATTTCTCTAGATATATTTTAGTTCCCAAATTTATTTCTAAAATTTCCTAAATACTAAATAATACCCCAAGATTCCAAATATTGCCTTATTTATTCTCTTAGAAATTTGGGGTGTTACAATTCTCTCCCCCTAAAATAATTTCGTCCTCGAAATTAAGAGAAGTTACCTTGAATCATATGGTTTGGAAATCGCTGCTTCATTCCTTCTTCCAATTCCCAAGTTGCTTCTCGTGGAGAGAATCCCTTCCAAACCACTTTCACAAAAGGAATAGTTTTGTTACGAAGGTTCTTCTCTTGTCGGTCAATGATCCTATCTGGTTCGACTTTGAAAGTCAAATCTTCTTGTACCTCTACATTCTCATGCTCAATCACATGCTCAGGATCAGGCTGATATTTCTTCAATTGTGAAACATGAAATACATCATGTAATCGACTAAGATGTGGTGGCAATGCAATCTGATAGGCTACAGTCCCTATCTTCTGAAGTATTTGAAATGGCCCAATAAACCTGGGATTTAGCTTTTTCTGTTTGATGGATCGACCAATCCCTGTAGATGGTGAGACTTTCAAGAAAACATGATCACCTTTTTCAAATTCCAAAGATTTTCTTCTCTTATCAGCATAACTCTTTTGTCTACTTTGAGCCGTTAACAACCTTTTCTTAATCAATTTGACATGTTCCGCAGTCTGATCAATCATTTCAGGACCATACAATGCTCTTTCCCGTAACTCCGTCCAGCATAACGGGGATCTACATCTTCTCCCATATAAAGCTTCATAAGGAGCCATCTGAATACTTGCATGATAACTATTATTGTACGCAAATTCAGCATATGGAAGCATTTCCTCCCAACTCTTCTTGAAATCCAATACACAGGATCTTAACATGTCCTCAAGCGTCTGAATAGTTCTCTCAGATTGACCATCCGTTTGAGGATGATAAGCAGTGCTGAATTTTAATTGAGTTCCCAAAGCTTGATGTAAAGTGCCCCAAAACCTTGATACAAATCTCGGATCTCTATCTGAAATGATGCTTTTTGGCACACCATGCAATCTTACAATTTCTTTAATGTAAATCCTCGCATATTTTTCTAAAGCATAATCACGCCTAACAGCCAAAAAGTGAGATGATTTTGTTAACCTGTCTACAATTACCCAAATGGTATCTAATCCAGTAGAGATTCTTGGTAAGCCACCTACGAAATCCATGGTAATGCTTTCCCATTTCCACTCAGGAAGTTCGATAGGTTGTAAAAGACCTGAAGGCCTCTGATGCTCCGCTTTTACTCGTTGACAAGTCAAACAGCGAGCGACAAACTTTGTGACATCACTTTTCATTCCTGGCCACCAATACGTAGCTTTCAAATCATGATACATCTTAACCATTCCCGGGTGAATAGTATAATGACTCTTATGTGCTTCCTCAAGAATTCTTATTCTAATCTCAGCTTTTGGAGGAACATAAATTCTCTTCTTGTACCGTATCATTCCACTCGGTGTGAGATCATACTCGGTGCTTTCATTCTTCTCAACTTTACTTCTAATTGCTTTAGCAAAATCATCAAGTTTCTGAGCATCCACGATATCAGCTATTATATTGCTTTCTATTTGGAGCATGTGACATCCCGACAGCAGCATTTTATTTGTCAAATTCAAGTCCCGAAATCTTTCTATCAACTCGTATTCATGGATCATTAAGGAAGCTACATGCATTGATTTTCGACTCAAAGCATCAGCTACTACATTTGCTTTACCAGGATGGTACTTTATCTCATAAGTGTAATCTTTTAACAACTCCATCCACCTTCGTTGCCTCATATTTAGCTCCTTCTGATCTTGCAGATACTTGAGACTTTTATGATCACAGAATAATTGAACTTTAGCACCAAAAAGGTAATGCCTCCATAACTTAAGAGCAAATACAATTGCTGCCAATTCCAGGTCGTGGGTGGGATAATTTTTCTCATGGGGCTTTAACTGTCGTGAAGCATAAGCTACTACTCGACCTTGCTGCATCAACACACACCCTAATCCTTGTTTACTCGCATCACTATAGACCATATAGGTTTCATGAGGTTCAGGAATAATTAGAACAGGAGCAGAGGTAAGCTTTTGCTTTAAAGTTTGGAAACTAGCTTCACATGCATCATCCCAAATAAATGCTTGATTCTTCCTGGTAAGCTTAGTCAATGGCAAAGCAATCCTGGAAAAATCCTTTATAAATCTTCTGTAATAGCCGGCTAAACCCAGAAAACTTCTGATTTCAGTGACAGATTCTGGTCTTTTCCATCCAAGTACCGCTTCTACTTTGCTGGGGTCTACAGAAACACCTTCTTGGGATATAACATGACCAAGGAATCGAACTTCAGAGTGCCAGAACTCACATTTACTGAGTTTGGCATACAACTGTTTTTCTCGAAGAACAGTCAACACTATCCTCAGATGTTCTTCATGCTCCTTTTGACTTTTGGAATATATTAGAATGTCATCAATAAAGACGACCACAAATTTATCCAAAAATTCCCGAAAGATTCTATTCATGTAATCCATGAATACAGCAGGGGCATTTGTTAACCCAAAGGGCATAACCAGGAATTCATAATGCCCATACCGAGTTCTGAAGGCAGTCTTCGGAATGTCTGCTGCTTTCACACGTAGCTGATGATAACCAGATCGTAAATCAATCTTGGAGAACACACTAGCTCCAATCAATTGATCTAGTAAATCATCAATCCGTGGCAAAGGGTATTTATTCTTCACAGTCACCTTGTTTAACTCCCTATAATCAATGCATAATCTGAAGCTTCCATCCTTTTTCTTCACAAATAATACAGGAGCACCCCAAGGAGAAACACTGGGGCGAATAAATCCCTTTTCTAACAATTCTTCTATCTGCTTCTTTAGTTCAGCCATCTCATTTGGAGCCATGCGATAAGGTGCTTTAGAAATTGCTCCGGTACCAGGAACTAACTCAATAGAGAATTCAACTTCTCGCTCAGGAGGTAAACCACTGATATCATCTGGAAATACATCAGGAAACTCCTGAACTACGGGGATATCATTTAATCTGACTTCAGCTTCGGCTTGAACCGAGAAAAACACTATGAACCCCTTACACCCTTTTCTCAAACTTCTTTCAGCTTGAGCTATAGAAATAAAATTCATACTAGCTTCTACCCCATCTGATTTCATACCCCTTGATACTACTAAGGTTTTGTTCCCACAATCAATCATAATGTTATTAGCAGTCAACCAATTAAGACCCATAATCACATCAATTCCTTTAAAAGGCAAACATATAAGATCTGTAGTATCACTAACTTGTTCATATTGAATCACACAATTCAAGCATGCTTTATGAGTAACAACCTTAGCACCCATGGGAGAAGAAACACAAACATCATATGGCAATTCATCTACCCTGAGGCGTAACTTCTCAGCACATAAATCAGAAATAAAGGAATGACTAGCTCCAGTATCAAACATTGCACAAATAGGATTCTCATTGATAAGAATCATACCTCTAATCATTCCTGGGGACTTCTGTACTTCTTCATGAGTCATAGCAAACACCTTGCCTTGCTGAGTCATTCTAGATGAGTATTGCCTCTTTGGACACTGGTTAGCATAGTGACCTGGCTGTTGACAGAAATAACAAACATTTTGCCCTGCCATACATGGTTTCTTACCATGCTGCCTACCGCAGAACTTACAAGATTGTGATTCAGAAGTTTGTGGAGCCCTAAATTTCTGCTGAGGCTGCTGATGTTGGAAATATTGTTGTTGTGGAGCTTGTGGCCTAAACTGTCGCTGTTGAAAGCGCTGCTGCTGATGAGGCTGCTGGTATGGCTGCTGACGAAACTGCTGGTATGGCTGCTGACGAAACTGCTGGTATGGCTGCTTCCTCTGGAAATTTGATTGGGATTGTGAAAAAGGATATCTCCTTTTCTGAGATTCTCCAACAGAGAAATTTGAAACATTGTCAGGTCGCCCGAACATAGGCCCTCTAAACAGCGATTTAGGCATACAACTTTCAGTCAACCTACACTTTTCAATTGCTAGATCAAAATCCTCTAACTGCATAGGAGTAATTCTTTCCCTCATATAAGTATTTAATCCCCTCACTAAGCGATTAGTCATCCAACGACCATCATTTTGCTCTTGATGGCTATAATATCGTGATAAACGATAAAATCTAGTTAGGTAATCTTCAAAAGGTTCACCAATTCCTTGACTAACCTTGAGGAATTCAGCTTCTCTGTCATCTCTAATTGAACGAGGGAAATACTTCTCATTAAACCTTTCCTTAAAAACTTCCCATGTCACCGGGATATTCTGTGCCTGTAAGATTATCTCAGTATTATTCCACCAGTGACTAGCATCCCCTTCTAACCTGTAGATTGCCATTAAGGCTTTACGTTCCGAAGAACACTCCATAACCTTGAAAATTTTCTCTAATGCCATTAACCAATGTTCTGCTTGCCTGATATCTACATTTCCTGTAAAAACTGGAGGTTGATGTTTACAGAAACGAGACATAGCTTCTTCTAAAGTATCTCTGGGAAGTTCAGGTTGTCTTGGAGGATTCTGAACCTCTTCTCTCTGTACTCTTTCACCTCTAATTTCATTCAAGCTCTGAGCCTGTTCCTCCTGTCTTTCTCTCATTTGATTCATGAGAACCTGTTGTTCGTTCAGCCTATCCAAAATAACTTGGAATGGCTCAGGTGGAATCCTACCATTATCAGCATTGATTCCTGATCGGCCTCCACGTAAGTTTACCATGATTAAAATTTCCTATTATTAACATTTAACACAACATCACTATCGAATTTCAAATAACTAAGAAATACTCAAATATAACATACACTTATATTACAATATCGTACAAGTCACACTTTAATTTACAAAGATCCCATAATATATACATTTAGTCAAGTAGCCACACAATAATTTACATTAATTACATACAAACAAACCATAGCATAAGCACATCATAGGTGTTTACAACCTACACCATCATACTTAATCTATTTCTTAGTAGTGCCTCTCAACCCATTCAGTCATATCCCTAACAAACTCACTCAACTGGAAAGGTCCATGTCTTAAAACATGTCTTTTCTTGGCTTCAGTAACATTATCCGAAGGAAACACCATTAAGGCAGCCTCGATCCACCATTTATCATCTGCCCAAACACCTAACATCGGCTCATGTAAGCGATATGATTCCATATGGGCAAGGAAATACTTGTAAAGTTCTTTCCTACTCTCAAAGCGAGAATCTAAGTCATTATATCTATCATAAACAAAATCTATCACTCTATCAATCTGTTCCTCCTCGGTACCCGATATCTCATAACTTTCATCTGGACCTAATGGGCTAGGGACTTCCTCCTCTGAACTAGGTGAGAAATGTACAGGATCATTCTCAGCAACAGAGGAATGTTCTATATTACTATTTCCATTGCACACAGAAGCCAATGAACCCTGACTTGTGCCTGCAGTTGAACTCACACGATCTCGAACCCTTCCTCGTCCTCGCCCTCTACCCCTGATAATAAAGTTTGTATAACGCATTCTAGCCATTCCCTATCACATATTTAGAAAAAGATTATAAAAGATATATAAAATATAACAAGATATCGAGCAAAGATTCTAGCTAAACTATGCCAGAACCTTTGCTCTGATACCAAAATGTAACACCTTGACTTTTTACTACTATACTATATCATTTTAATAACATTTGAAATACTTTTCTTATTGTAGGAGACCCAAAAATATCAATAATTTAAAACTTTTCCTTTCAAATATATTTCTAGCTATTTATCTATCAAAATAGAATAAATTACTTTTATACTTTTTAAAGTATATCCCTTAGCCTCTTCTTATCTACCTTTTTATTAACTATTATATTATTATTGACTATTACTATACTTTAAACAAAATATAGGCTACCCCATATGGCCACCCCAATATCTGTGTTGAGGTTTTATCCCTAGCTCTTATATTTACATCATAAACTACCACTAGGCAAGCTCATGCTTGCTTATATACACCAAAAGTATTTCTAGGTTTCATACAGTTATCCAAAAATATTTACAGAGTGTTCTAGTCCTGCTATTCCCATATATGCACTCCAAAAACATCCTACCTTATTTCCTCCTTCTCACCAGCTGCTCGAGCCTCTGAAAAACAGCAGTTAAACCAGTTTACTTCGTATACATGCATATAATAATAATAAACATAAATATACCCTTTTTCATGAAAATGATAATAATAACCCCTCCAGCCTATGCTGGGGCCTCATTCGCCTCAATGACCAGCCACTAATAACAAAATATTCGCAAAATAGTGGTGGTACCTTCACCTGCAGGATTTAATATAAGCTCTGGTATAGGGGGAGCTACCCACCTATACCTTGGAGTACTCCACTCAAACATTACTCAAACATTCCACAATAATATTCAATATTTCTCGATGTTCCTCAATATTCCTCAATTCCTCAAAGGATCAAATATTATCATGATCATAAAATAAATAATTTTTCATGCAGATATACGAACTTTTATCATAATATATGAAGTAAACTGCTACCTTTAACTGCTACTAAACTTGCTCTTTGCCTTCCCGTTGCTGCCAACTAACAGATCCACTTGCTTCTCCTGATTTCACATAATTAATAACACTACTCATTAATCTTTTATATCCATATACATATTAAACGTCTCTCTCAATCCTAAGCTTGATGCTACCCAACCCCTTATTTATATTCACTATTCTAGGAACCTATTCAAATTCTAATAACTTAGCTATTTACATATTCATAGTCTTCTTAACAAAATTCAGACATTCTTTAAGAAACACAATACTCATTGTTAAACTATTATCAAACAAGCATCACAAATAAACACACAAACACAAACATCATTTCCTTTATCTAATATAAAATTCCAATAGCTTTAATAATATACTTTGAACTCAACTCAAAGGTTTATTGGCAAACTCATCACAAACTGAATTCAAAGTCAAACGTACAAACCACATGTATATTCCATAACAATCAAATCAAATATAACACCAACCATCAAAGAAAGAGAGTTCAATGCAACCATTACAGAACAAGTAGTGAACATAATGGATCATATTAACATCTATACATTCATATAATAAACAAGATTTCCTTCTACTTCATATCATTCAATTTTATAAATTTTTCGAATATAAATGATTCATCAACTCAATTAGCAAACAAGGCAGGAAAAGAAAAGTCAATATTCTTTTCTGCTTTACAAACAACAGCAAAAACAGAAACAACACCAAGGTAAGAATAAATATACATCTTTCTAGTTCCTTTTAACTTAATGATTAATATGTCATTACCATATTTTTCTTAACTATGCAGCTTCTTACTTAAAGGAAACACAAGCTCAACATCAAGACAACTACAATTAACTTACTACCTTAGCATACCATGTTCTTGAATATTTAACTCAAATTAAGTATATTCCATTTACAATTTAAAGCACTTTCGTTCTCATATTTGTTCAGGCCAATATAAAGAAAGTCTGGAATTATTTAAACATTAAGTAAATCAAATTCATTTTCATTCACTCATGGTTTCCATTGCAAACTAACAACATTAATTGTTGTACCTAACAAATAAATGATATTTTAATAATTCAATCAATCATAAAACAAAACTTTCATTCTTCCTTCCATACATATAAGCCTCTCAGTTTCAAAAATCTCAATGTCACCAAAATTTTCTTCTAAACATTTTAACAAACACTTTGAGTGCATAATGTTCAAACAACAAATCTCAATAATACTCCAAACATATATCACAAATTCAGCCATACAAGACCTAATCTCCTCAAAATTAAACCATCACAAACACAAAGTAAAAGATTAAAATTTCATAATCCTCATAGAACCGAACACATATACACAAAGAGTCAAAATTTCCAATCATTATACTAGAATTTCAAGTACCCATAATGAAGTTCTAACTCAAGTTAAATACCCAATAATCCTCTTTATAGTCCCTAGCTGACTAAACAGAGAGCAAGAAGAGGAGATAACCAATAAAATATCAATCATCATCATACCACTTCCATTACTTATAATGAACTCCTAATACAAGTTTAAAACCAGCAAATTCAGAATCTATTCCCTTCCCCAATATCTCACTTAAATCGGCCAAAGTGAGAAGAAAAGAGAAAAAGAAATATACCTAAGGCTAACCCAATCTCCTTGTGCGTTCCCGATGTCTCTAACCACTGTAGATCGCCATCAATTTCTGGAAGAGGAAGAGAAAATGGATAGGGTGTGAGAGAGAAAGAAGATGAACAATAGGTTTCCAACTCTTCAAAACCCAAACACAACTTCAATCTTCTCAAAGAATCACTTTAATCAAAGCATAAGAGATGAAAACCGAGTTAAGAAGCTTACCTCGGCTTAACTATGGCTGGCCACACAAATTGCGCAGAGAAGAAAGAAGAGGCAGAGAAAAACGTGAGGAAGCAACAAAGGGAGTGAGAATGAGAGTGAAGATGATGGGTAGTAAAGAAATGAAGAGAAAAAGTGATATGGGTGAGAGGGAGATTATGAGCAAAGGTGATGGAGATGAAGAGAATGATGGTGAGATAGTGAAGTGTGAGAGAGTGAAATGGAGTAGAGGTGTCGGTGGAATGAGGAAGTGATGGTGAGGATGAGGATGAACAATATATATTAAAATTAAAAGAGTGGTGGGGAATTTTTTGAAGAATAAAACTTAAATAGAAAATTGGAGATATTTGTTTAATTGGATGAATAAGATTGAAGAGAGGATATGGACAGATTGATTTTGATAAACATGAGTTTGGGAAAGATATTTTGAGTCCTAATATGATTTCTCTAGATATATTTTAGTTCCCAAATTTATTTCTAAAATTTCCTAAATACTAAATAATACCCCAAGATTCCAAATATTGCCTTATTTATTCTCTTAGAAATTTGGGGTGTTACAAATTATCCATGAAATTTTCAAAGTGAGACAAAAGTGTCCATCCAATTAAATAATGTAACTTCCGTTTGTCATATTATATTAGGTTTTACTCTCATTCTTCTCTTCCCACCCACCAAATCCCAATTCTCTGGCCCATCATCTCTGTCTTCATCTGTGACTTCCCACGTTCTCAATGTCATTTCTTGGATTGTCTGCTTGTCATCACAAAATGGATTCTCATAATATTTCATGTAATTAATCTCGTACGTCGCTATCTCATCCAACAACTTTCTCAGATCATAACCCAATTCCGAATTCAAATTTGTTGGTCGGTCCCCATGACTGTCCTCACCTTAAAATCTCAAACATGAAGTCACAACACATAGAAAGTAAAAATAAGAATATAATGTGGAATAAAGAACTAGTATTAGTATATGAAAAGAGAATATTAATATATAATGACTTGTGGAAAGTTGAGGACTTTGGATGAGAATGAATGAAGTCATCTTTGTTTTGGAAGTGTGAGGCTAGATTTCAGAGGGGTATTTTTGTATAGGTATTTTTGCACGTTCGTGACAATTATATGGACATTTTTGCACTTAAACCCTAAAATGACAAACGGAAGTTACATTATTTAATGGTGACAGACATTTTTACCCCCTTTTGAAATTTCATTGGTAGTTTTGCTCCAAAATATTTTACATGAGTGTTTCTGCACCTTCATAACATATTGCATGAACATTTTTACACTTTAACTCTTTTATATAAGGGAATGAGAAAATTTATTTCCATATATTTTTGTTTTGTTGTATTTTAAACCCGCTAACTATCTTGGCTCTTCAAAGTTCAAACTTGAAACATCTTTTTCTATAGTCGTTTCTTGGATATTTTCAACTTCCTTTCTTTTCTTCTGGCTTTGGTTTTCTTTCCTTCTGGCTTTGGTGTTTCAGTTTCTTCGTTCTACACATGGCAAGTGATCAAATAGATACTGATATAACTGTTGAAAGCTTTCGATCAATATATGCAAAAACTGAGGGACCCAACTAGTTTTCTTCTTTTTTTTTTTGATAAAGAAATAAAGCACAAACTACTTTGTCACATTCATAGAGGCAACATCAGAAGATAAAATCTCCCTACTAAGCTTTTCACGGATTATTCTTGGTGGTGATCTATAAATTAATAAATCAACTTGTGATTTCTGAGCTTCTCTTGCCAATATATCAGTTACAATATTACCATATCTTGAACAGACACACAACTCAACTACCCACGACCTGCGGAGCAATAACTGAATCTCCCTTAAAATAGTTGCATCTGGTGACATTCAGTAACCTTCTGAGGAAATTAAATCTATCACCTCCCCTGCTATCAGTTTCCACCAATAAAGACTCAATACCATGCTGCCAAGCTATCTTTAGAGCCCACAAAATACCCTATGATTCTGCAGTAATAACCGACCCTCAACCACATCGATACTGGAATGCATGACCCAACTAGTTTTCAATACATGCAAAAGAGTTAATAATCTTTTTGTCTAATAAACAATTATGCAAGTATCAATTGAACCATATTGAACAAGACAATCAATTTTCTTCTTACACGGTTTGTAATTTGTCACTAGGAAAAATTGACGGTGTTAGAAATAAATTGACGTTCTTGTACAATATGATACTTGGTCACAACAAGTAACCGCAACAGGACCTTTTTAAACCGCCCTATACAAAATAATACTACCTCTATTCCTAAATATAAGATCACTTACACATTTCAATTTGTTCCTAAATATAAGATAACTTTCTATTATTTCCCAAATTAACCCTAATAATGTTTATCTATAATAACAAGCAAAAGAGGGAGACTTTTTTCCATGTTTACCCCTAATTGTTTATACATCTCTCGTCTCTTTTTTTTTTAATTTATTGAATCTGTACCGAGACCTTTTTTAAATTTTTCATTCATATCAAATCCGGTTTTGAAAGTGAAAATACAAAGATGAATCACACTTAACATTAATAATTAAGAGAGTAAGTGTTAATTGCCTGTATCACTCTGCCATTTTTAATGTACCATATGGTCATTATCTCCTACATTATTCATGGTACTTAAACAAATTTATTTAGTGCTACCATTCACCCATAAAAAATCCACTATATATATTTTTTACCAGAAAAAAAGCTATATTTAATGCCATTTAGTTTTCTTAGTGTGACAATAATGAAATTAAGGGATTAATTAGCCCTTGCAAAGAAATATGAGAATCCAGAAAATTTATGAAAGAGCTTCTATTCTGTGGAAAAATTTCTAAACGTGAATTATTCGAATAATAAATATACGAAAACAATTTATGACATTGGATCTCCTACCTGGATTTATTATATATCGCATCTCTCAAGAAATTTCTTCAATATATCGATTTATATTGCGGTTGGGTTTTAGATTTGGCATTAATGTATTTCTTTGTTTGTTCTGAAATAGTGCTTGATTTCTTTGATTTTATTAAGGAAAGTTATGTAAGGATGTTTTTGAAAAAAGAAAATATCATATTCATTCACATTCATATCTGCATAAAGAAAAATACTAAAAAGATACAAGTATAAGATCCCATAAAAAAAGCTTATTTAGGAAAAACTTCCATAAGAATGTGTGACTATATATAAAAGAATTTAAGAATGTGTGACTATATATAAAAGAATTTAGTGAAAGATTGTTTACTTCTCTTGGATGATAATATAGCGACAAAATATGGTAACAATAACGATAGATGAACTAAGAAAAGGAAAAAAAAAACATAATCCTATTCTCAGATACGATTTTTTTTTACAACCAAATCTCAGACACGCTAATTTTTTTAAAAAATTAGAAGATACTTTGGGTTAAAAAAAATATAAGGAAAAAACACAATCCTACGCTCTTAAGCTTGAAAAGAATCAAATGTTTTATGAAATTGAGAAAGAAAATAGAAGATACTTTGGGTTAAAAATATGAATTTATATAAAAGAAGGGTGTTGTTTTTTCCAGAAAGAAGGGTGTTTCAAAAACTAGGACTAATATAATAAATTCATTGGTATAAAATTTAAGAAAAGAATGAAAGCATGCAGCACAGAGACATAATTTACTGTATTTCATAAAATAAAAAACTCTGATGAGTCAATATAACCTAATTTAAGTAGGGTTTTGGATATGACGTCCATAATTACCTTCCTAAATAATAAATTATTACCATAAGCGTTGCATGCCGGGATTTATTTACTAATTAATTTGAAAAAGTACAAACCAAATAAAAAAGATTAATTCAAAAAAGACACTAAAAAAAGGAATAAAGACCATACCTACAATAGTGCCGAAGAGCGCAGAGACCAATGATTGAACCTAAAGACCAAACATTAAAAAAAAAAAATACTTAAAAAACCTTATTTTTTTGAAATGTGCCATGTAAGGCAGCTAGGCTGTCTCTTCTGCACATTACCGTTATTACGTTTAGACAATCGTAAAAAGAAAGAAATCGTACGTGTCTTTACATGTCTCCCTCACTCTCATCCAACGGTCCACAAGCCACTAGCCGTTGAGTTTTTTTTTTTTAAAAAAAAATAATTACACGCTCTATCTAGTGCCAGACAAATATTTACTCATTATATTCTGTCTTACGTCTTTTGCATTCTCTCTCAGTCTCACTCTCACCCCTCAGTGAGGAGTCTTTTTTCTTCTGGGCTTTCTGGGTTTCAGAGATTCTCAACAAAAAATGGTGCTTTCTCGTGAGAACAATTCTAACTCTGTGAAACCCACAAGCCTGCAAGGTAAAGCATGAAGCTTTATTGTATTTATTATTATTTATTATGTTGAATGTGTGTATCTTCTTCTTCTTCTTCCTGTATTATTAACTTTTGTTTTTTTTATAGGTGGTGTGGTGGGAGAGAATAGAAGGGCATTGAGTGTTATCAATCACAACCTCAAGGAATGTGGACACAACAAGAAGATCTGTGATGTAAAGCATAGACCAATTACTAGGTTGTTATTCTTTGCTCTATCTCTATGTGCTTTCAGATTTGTGAAATATACTGAAACTTTGAATGGTTTGTTGATTGTTAACATTAGAGGAAGAAGTGATTCAGAACCTTCATTGAGATAAAAAATTAGTTCACTTTATTTGAATTTTTTTCTCACTTTATTTCTCACTTTAATATATGTACATTTTATGAGATAAAATTAGTTCAGTTTATTTAAAAACAATCCGATCTTGAGGAAACAAATGTTTTAAAACTAATGTTTTGTGTTTTAGATGTAAAATAATTATCTCATGTCAATTTTTAAATATAAGGACCCAGTTTTATTAATGGAGGCTCAATGAGCAGAACCTCAATGAAGAATTGGGGAATAAATAAGGTGGGGCCCAGTTAAAAGCATATATATGTTGAGGGGATGAAGGAAAGTTTTTCTTTTGTCACTAAAATGTGCTGAGAGGTCATTTGAATTTTTTCAAAAAAAATATTTTTTTATAATTTTTTAGACAGCTCCATTAATGTGATTCAGGCCAATTTTTCTTTAACTGAAGTGATTCAGGTCAATGGGTTGACAGAAACATTCAATTTTTTTGAAATTTGTCAGAAACGTTGCACCTATGAGTCAAACGAGAAAATATAACTGTATTTTTTATAAACTGAAAATATGGTCTTTAAATAAAACAACATAATTTTAATAAACATAAATAAATAGAACTGTTTTTGTCAATAATCTTGTTATAAAAGATCTGAACTGAATATTTAAGTTTTTAATAAAGAAGTATGGTCTTATTCAATTAATGCATTTTATTTTAAAAAAATTGATATTTTTAATAAGTGGTATGGTTTGAACTTTGAAGTCATTTATGACTGAACTTTTTTATAACTTTTTTTATCGAAAACTTTTTTTAAAATTTATTCTCTAATATTTACAAAAATGGTGTGGGAGAATATGTACGGGGCTTCCTAGATTAATTAAGGTTTTGAATTTATGAACATCAATTATTCTTAGTAATGATTAATGAAACATTTTTATATACATTTTTCCAGGAGATTTGCCGCACAAATCGCTCCCACAAAGCAGCCTCTCGCTGAGGTACTCTCTCTCTACTGTTTACAAATGGATTTTTTTATATATAACTGAATTATTACAAGGGCCTTAATTAATCTCTATTTGACTTTTTTAGAAATCTGAAAGCAAAATGAATCACTTAAAAATCATAACATATTTTGTAAATTAATAAATTATATACTCTCTCCAGTCCTTAATATAAGAGCTAGCTGTCTTCTTAAGAAAACATGTGAATGTTAGTTGGGTGTCTGGAGTTATTGCTTCTTTTCCAATATTGCCCATATTTATTATGATACTTTAAGAGAGATAAATACATAAACATTAATAAATATGAAAGAGAATTAGGGGTAAAGTAGGAAATACGCATTAAATGAGGAGAGAATATGAGATGAAATCTTATATTATGACCAAAACCATTCAAATTTTGGCTCTTATATTAGGGACTGGAGGGAGTATTAGTTTATAAGTCAAATAAACTAGTTTAGAGGAAAAATTTAGGAAAATCAATTTTAATTACCTTATTTAGCTTTCCTAGGATTCTAAAAAAAGTCAACTAGATCTTATATTTAGGACCGGACATAGTACATATTATAAGGTATGATAAATTCACAGGGTATGAGCTGATTTTCCAATGATAATGACAATTATTTCTGAGTACCTATGAGTTGACTTTGAACAGGAGAACAAGAAGCCAAATGGATTTGGAGAATGCATATTTGTGGATGACAGTCTCATGTCTTCAGAACAATCCGAAGAAGCAATGCAGACTGAAACAGATCAGATGGTATATACATATATAATATGTCTTTCTCACTTCAAATTAAAATATAGATATTTCAAATTCAGTGCAATTATTATTATTATTATTATCATTATCATTATCATTATTATTACTAACAGGAAGTTGAGATGGAGGATATATTTGAAGAGCCTATAATGGACATTGACTTTGGTGATGTGGACAACCATCTTGCAGCTGTGGAGTATGTTCATGAACTTTATTCATATTACAGAAAAATGGAGGTAAATTAATTGTCATTTACATAGATAGATTCTCTAAATGGTTCTGGTGATATCATTTGATTCGATTTGATATTATTTGCATGCTTTAATTATCTTTTATTCCTACCTTGGGTCTGCAAGTTGTAAAAGTATGAAATTTAATTACACAAGGGTGTTAGATTTATTATTCTACTAGTGTGAATTTGGAAATTTTGTATACATTACAAATATTTGCATGAAAATTATGATCACTTGAGGTTAAATTGATGTTAGATACGAATTAGATTAATTAGATTAATAATCGCGATTCGTGTCATTGCATGGAAATTTTTAGTGGGCCCTTGTGCATGTTGAATTGATGTTAGATACGAATTAGATTAATAAGATTAATAATCGTGATTCGTGACATTGCATGAAAATTTTTAGTGGACCCTTGTGCATTATGATTGATAGATTTTGGGAAATAACTCAAAACATTTATATGAGATTTGCTGTGAGTTTTATGATGTACATTAATTGATCATGGCGATTTGTACACATTCGGTTACTTTCTCATCACTGAGATGCAATTTGGACCATTCAAAATTTTATATGGATGATCCAGATTTTTTAAATGTCCATTTTTTCGTATATAAAATTAATTTTTTAACAAATGGTAGTTATAAGATTTACTTCATTTTTAATAAAAATTTATCAAAAAATAAAGTTTTATTTAAATAATCTAGATCATTGAAATAATTTTAGATGGCTTAGAACATGATAAGTCTATTACTCATCTTTGGGATCAGCATAGAATGTTTTTCCTATTATTTCATTGTTTCCAATAACTAACACTTGAGGTTACTCATGCAGAGTAGCAGCTGTGTCTCACAAAATTATATGTCTCAACAATTTGACCTTAATGAAAGGATGAGAGCTATTCTGATTGATTGGCTCATTGAGGTATATGAGTTAAACATTTCTCAATTACTCATAATATTATTATTTGTCTTTCTTATTGGAATTGAACCTTCAGGTGCAAGACAAGTTTGATCTCATGCATGAGACTTTGTTCCTCACAGTGAACATTATAGATAGGTTCTTGGAGAAGCAAACAGTGATAAGGAAAAAGCTTCAATTGGTGGGTTTAGTGGCCATGCTTTTGGCATGCAAGTATGAGGAAGTTTCAGTTCCTGTAGTGGATGATCTAATACTTATATCAGACAAAGCATATACTAGGAAAGAAGTTCTTGAAATGGTATATTCTATCGTTGAAAATGTGGTTGACTTTTTTCCATTTGTTGAACAATAAGAAGCTGAGTTGACCTTTCTCTAATGAATGATGCAGGAGAAGTTGATGCTCAGCACATTGCAGTTTAACATGACAGTGCCTACACCATATGTGTTTATGAGAAGGTTTCTAAAGGCTGCACAAGCAGATAAAAAAGTTAGTACTCATCTTCTCTTAAACATTATGTGAACATTAAGGTTTTTTAGATTATAATTGTTGAGGAAGGAAGAGTTAGGCCTGCTATTAATTACATGGAACTTTGAAAAGAAAGATGGTTAAATTTGTTTGATGTAACTTCTGTGTACTAAATTGTAATTTGCATTGTGGAGCAGGTGGAGTTGCTGGCTTTCTTCTTGATAGAACTATCTCTTGTGGAGTATGGGATGTTGAAGTTCCCACCATCTTTGCTAGCTGCAGCTGCAATTTTTACAGCTCAATGCACCATTTATGGATTCAAGCAATGGAACAAGACATGTGAATGGCACACCAGCTACACAGAAGATCAACTATTGTAAGTAACATAGTCACATGCATGGGAGATTAATTACTTAAGTTTTTAAGCTATTCTAATTCTAACATGAAATTGAAACATAATTAATTTGCAGGGAATGCTCTAAGATGATGGTTGATTTGCACCAAAAGGCTGAGAAAGGAAAACTAACTGCTGTACATAGGAAGTATTGCACATCCAAACTCAACTATACTTCAAAATGTGAGCCAGCAAGTTTCCTTGTGGCGAACCAATCATAGCAAGCTGCCATATATAGAGGAGAACTAACAAAACATTCATGACTTCTTTGTAATTGGGGGGTATAAGCAGATGGGATGTTCTTATAACTTCTTCAAGTTGTCATGTCAGTTTTTAACATGACAATTTCAAAGAGGAATTAAGAAGATCCAAATATGATTGGGGTTCACAATTTATATCTGCAATAACGGCAACTTGGGTTGCTTTGGTGGTACTTTTTAATCATTTTCTTGTTTCTTTTCTAATTGGAGACATCTTCTAATTTGAAGATGAGGTTTCTCTCTGTTCTGGTTGAACAAAATAAATTGAAATTATAGAACAATCTCATTTGTTCAAGTTGTTTTAAATGCTTCAGTTATCTCTTGGATTTTATACCTTTTTTGTCAACATCTTAACTTTCATACTACTTGTAAAGCCTCTCCCAAACATGGTTTAGTAGCTTAGAATGCATCTCATCAAATGCCTATAATTGAGGGTATTTTGAAAAATATTATTCCGCAATCAATAAAAGAGGTGTACCATATGATCAAAATGTCCCACTTGTGAATAATTTGAGGATATCTTCAGTGCTGGAGGTACATTTATTTTCTTTTGGGGTAATACGAATATAATAAGCATGGCGTGTGTATCATAATTATCATTTATAGTGGGAATCGATCTAGCCTCTATATATTGTGAATTATAATTGTCATTGGTAGTGGGAATCTAAACTCTAATGTAATATTGTGTGGTGGTGTTAACAACTTCAATATTGCGACAATGTATTATAGTGATTAGTACTCCCTCTAATCCTAAATATAAAACCTAGTATAGATTAAGGATGTCAATTAAGTTTGTTAAAATAATATGATATTACCAATGCACCCTTAATATCTACCTTTATCCGCACTTTCCCTCCCTTGCTTGTTTATTATTAAAGAACATTAGTAGGGATAATTTGGAGAAAAGTTGGGAACAATTAGAAAGAGGTCTTATATTTTAGGTCAAACTATTCTCCCCAAATAAGTGTTATATTATTACTAGTTTTTAAATGTTTTAATTGTCTTTTGGATTTTATACTTTTTTTTGCCAAAGTCTTGAATTTTATGCTATTTGTAAAGCCTTCCCCATTCCCCAACAGGACTTATTTAACTTAGAAATTTAGAATGCCTCCCAAATGCCTGTATTCCAGGGAGTATAAAAAAAATCCGTCGTAAATAAAAGAGAAGGCATACACCATACCATCAAAATGAGGTACATTTGTTTTATTTTGGGCCTGTATGAATAGAATAAGCATGGCGAGTGTATTATAATTACCCTTGGTAATGGAAGCCTTAAACTAATGTACTGTATTAACATATGGCAAGATTTTTTTTGATACATTAAACAAATGACAAGTTACTATCATAATGAGGTAAGCATAGTTTCTTTTGAACAAGTATTTTAACTAAATGCTCTCGGACACACAGGACACTATCAAGCTGAAATAAACCACATTCAATTAATCAAAACATTTGGGGATCCCAGTGAATGTTTCCAGGTTTTGGTTTGGCTGGTTTGTTATGTGTAAATAGTTGAGTTTTGGAATATTTATTTAAATATCAGTGTTCTTATCATGTCATAAAACCTACTTTCTCGTTAAATGTTTTTATATGTGACAGTAAAACAGATCGAGCGATTAATAATATACATGTCTTTATACAGAAAGCCTCTTCCCGTGTGCTCCAAGTAAAATAAGTTATCATATCAATTTAAGGTAATACCTACCTAAGTACCTACCCCTGAGAGAAACAATAAACAAACCAGTGTTTCGTGAGCCTGATATTTAAGTGACAAGTTTCATTGAAAATCATCACATGCTTAATTATGAGGTTCTTTTTCTCTTTTAATAAAAAAGGTATACAATGGGAAGTGGTATTCGGCTTCTTAGGCTAAGAAACCAATAGAAAAAATTCCATAGCAGCGGCTTGTTTTTCCTACACCCTCGTGCGCCCACCATTGTCGCGCCCACCATTGTCAAACCACAAGACTTCATAAATAAAAGTTTATTTTTGGGCCATGCTTGACATAATTAAATATTTTTAAAAATTTAAATAAATTGATTAATCATATTATATGTCACATTTTTTATCTGAAATAGTTTTATGTACAATTATATCATATACAAGTTCATCAGCCATGCAAATGAGGTTGAAAGAAAATCAATATATACACACACACATGAATATTTTAAAGTAATAATATAGTAAATTATTTGTTCTCTGTTATAATATAATAATGGTGAGGGGTGGTAAAATTCTAATTATTAAGTTTTTTTCTTTTGCCAACAGTCACTAAGTTATCTTTTTTCTTCTGCACGGCAAACTTTTTCTTCCACCAACCCCATGATTCAGTTCAAAAAAAAAAACCCCCAATGATTTGTCGGTTTCTTTGTTAATTCAACTTTCAAATTATTACAAGATGTAATCTTCAAATAAAGTAATAAAATTAATTCAAAGGATAATATTCATGTGGTCATAGTAATTCATTCACACACATCTATACATCTCTCAAAATATGTCAGACCAAAGGTCCAAAGCCAAGCTATAATTGGCCTATATTTATAAATTGTCCTAAAATACAAACTACTCCTCTATACTCTCTCCCTTCTTTACATTTTCCCTTCCATTTAAAATGTAAATAAGGAAGAGAGTATTAAATGTTGATGTATTAAAATACTTCTTCTACTTATAATTATAGGATTAAATTGACGATTTTGGAGAAATTAAAAATTAACTAGTTAAAAATACTTATATTTATTTATTTTCTCAAAATTAATTTTAAAATACCTATAAATTAACATACTCCCTCTGTCCCTATCCCTATACATAAGATATATTTTCCGAAAGATTTTATCATTAAATATAAGATACATATCAAACTTATCAAAACTTTGATGATTTTCTTTCTAACTTTACCCAAAATAATTTAATCACATTCTCTTCCATACTCATTTATAATACTATTATCACACTTCTTTTTCTTACACGTTCAATCATAAATAAAGGTAGATTGGACAAAAAATTATTTCAAAGACATTTTTATCCTTCAACCACTTGTTTAATCCTTGTGATTCTACTCAAATACTATATTGTATCAAATGTTTAGTTGACTAGTTTGACTAAAAAATTAACTCAATCTCAAATTTAGGAAAAGGGTTCTACTCAAATACTATATTGTATCAAAAGTTTAGTTAACTAGTTTGACTAAAAAATTAACTCAATCTCAAATTTAGGAAAAGGAAATGCATATTACGAGTACACTAATTATTAAATGACTCCACTATTTATATACTCCCTTCGGTCCCTAATAAAAGAACCTGATTTAGTTCCTAATATAAGAGCTCATTTAATATTCTCTCCTCATTTATTGCGTTTTTTTTTCCTACTTTGCCCCTTACTCTCTTTCATATTTATTAATGCTTATGTATTTCTCTCTATTAAAAGTACCATAATAAATATAGACAATATTGAAAAAGAAGTATTTATTCTAGACACCCAACTGACATTCATATATTTTCTTAAGAAGCGTTTTTTTGGCGTCTAACTCTTATATTAGGGACCGAGGGAGTATTAATTAATCCGTCTTAAATGATTGATGACTCGTGTGTAAGTGAGTGGCAATGAACTTAATCTTAAATCCACTACTATAAATATATATTCCCCTCCCTTCCCTCCATCTTCGTCCTCAAACCTACCTCTCTCTCTCTCTCTCTCTCTCTCTCTCTCTCTCTCTCACTCTGTTTTTTGTTTATTACCAGACAGACCATTGATTCTCAATGGCTGCTCTCTCTTTTACTCATCTTCTCCAAAACCCAAACCATCACACCAACATCTTCACCTTTTCCGGCGCCACCGTGAGATCCATCTCAATAAAATGCGCCGCCGTGCCATCCACCACCGCCACCCCACAAGCCACCACCCTCTCTCCGCCACACCCCACATCCCAAGATCGAATCTTTAACTTCGCTGCGGGCCCCGCCACGTTACCAGACTCCGTTCTCAAGAAGGCCCAATCAGAGCTTTACACGTGGCAAAACTCTGGCATGAGTGTCATGGAAATGAGCCACAGGGGCAAAGATTTCCTCTCCATAATCCACAAAGCAGAATCAGATTTGCGTACCCTTTTGGAAATCCCACGGGATTATCATGTTTTGTTCTTACAAGGTGGGGCCACCACTCAATTTTCTGCCTTGCCTTTGAATTTGTGTGAGGCTAATGATCATGTTGACTATGTTGTTACTGGGTCTTGGGGTGACAAGGCTTTTAAGGAGGCTCAGAAATTTTGTGTGCCTAGTGTGATTTGGTCTGGGAAATCTGAAAAGTATACAAAGATTCCAGCTTTTAGTGAATTGGATCAGCTTCAGGATTTGCATGCAAGGTATTTGCATATATGTGCAAATGAGACAATTCATGGTGTTGAGTTTAAGGATTATCCTGTTCCTAGGAATTCTGATGGTGTTTTGGTTGCTGATATGTCTTCTAATTTTTGTTCAAAGCCTGTGGATGTTTCTAGATTTGGTTTGATCTATGCTGGGGCCCAGAAAAATGTGGGCCCATCTGGGGTTACTATTGTGATCATAAGGAAAGATTTGGTTGGGAAGTCTCAGGATGTTACTCCAGTTATGCTTGATTACAAGACACAAGCTGAGAATAACTCTTTGTATAATACTCCTCCTTGTTATGGAATTTACATGTGTGGTTTGGTGTTTGAGGATTTGTTGGCTCAAGGGGGTTTGAGAGAGGTTGAGAAGAAGAATAAGAAGAAGGCTGAGATTTTGTACAAGGCTATTGATGAGAGTAATGGGTTTTATAGATGTCCTGTGGAGAAATCAGTAAGGTCTTTGATGAATGTGCCGTTTACTTTGGAGAAATCAGAGTTGGAAGGTGAGTTCATAAAAGAGGCAGCCAAAGAGAAGATGGTTCAGCTAAAGGGACATAGATCAGTGGGTGGGATGCGAGCTTCTATATATAATGCTATGCCTTTGGCTGGGGTTGAGAAGCTTGTGGCTTTCATGAAGGATTTCCAAAGCAGGCATGCTTGAAGCAACATCGTGTAATATTAGTATCTCTTTGAGGATTTAAAATTGTCTTTGGGAAATTTTGGCTGCTTGTGTAGCATGATCTTGCGTTTTTTTTTTTAGTTTCAGTGCGCAATGGTTTATACATGTCAACAAACTATTACAAGAGTGATAAGTTTGAGTGTTTGACCCCTCCTGGGTTGAAATGGTAAGGGAAAACATGGGGTTGTTGGCAGTTTGTTTGTTTACTAATGAATGCATCCATTGTATTGTTTTTTTTTTTTTGGATAAAATGATATACAGTATTAAATTAAAATTTAATAAAGTCTTGCAACGATATAAAATAAGTAGTACATGAATTTATATTTAAAACTGTGAAAGGCTGGTGACGTATGCATCCGTTGTATTGGTTGATTGGATTGGACAAAATAAAATAAATACATAAGCAGCATAAAACATGTGGAATGATTACCAACCAGTGACCTTACCCTAAAATTTCTGAGTTATTTTCTTTGGATTAAAGTTAACTCCGATGAACTTTAGACCTGAGAGTAATACTTATTCAGAACTGGATGTAAAGTGTTTTCACTTATCCTATTAAGTATGCTTTCTGTGGACCACTTTGTTAAAACTTGTGTTGTGATGTTTTGCTATTGTATTGTGTGTGGTGACAGGTTAGGCCCAATAAAACCAGGCTAATATTGGCAAGCAGCCCGAAAATGTTACAGACCAACTTCTCAAAACCCATCTAAAATTCTAAACATGGTCGTGGGTGGCGTGCTGTTATTGGAACAATTAGCGTTGACCATTATCCCCTAATTTGATAAGCAAATAGGAAATCGCAACGGCTTTTCATAACCTTTTTTTTTTTACCTTACAACTTTTCCCATCATGAAATTGCAAGTTCCCAGCTCCGCTGAAATCTTTCCATGAACAGATCAAAAGTTAATTGGTTGAATGTAATGGCCATTGAAGATATGAAAAGCAAGCATGCAGGAATAGATTTTGTGAGCAATCAATACATATTTAACTGCTACATGGAGTTTCCTTTCATCTATGTTCTTTAGGAGCACATGAAATCTTTCCTTGACTTCAGTATTTGCCAGTTGCCATGCCACCAGTAATGGCATTATATCAAAATCTCACATGATGAGGAGACACTGTGATTTTGTGAATCGGAAGAGAGAGAAGAGAACAGGCCTTTCATCCAGTCTGAGAATGGTGACATGCCGAGAGTGGCACAAGAGGGATCGATTCCATCAAGAAGAATAAGGTTTGCTTGAAAATTACTTTAAACACAAAAGATAATTTAAAATATCACTCAGTTGACCAGCATAAATTGATTGTTTCCTCAGAAAAAAATTGCCAATTTATTCTAACAAATTTGTCCCAAATTAAAATAAATGAAGAAGCTTAAAATATTAGTTTACCACTTAATTTCTAAGCATCATAATTTCAAATGATAAGAGTGATGGAGTTAGAATACAAAATGTTATCTCCATTCATAAATATAAAACAATTTTACCGAAATTTGATTAGATAAAAAATGTTAGTGAAATTATTGATTATCACATAATATTACTAATTCATCACAAACAATGAAACACATAACTTTATCCCTATCCCTTTTTTTTGCTTGTTTATTATTGATAAGCATTAGTGAGATTATTTTAGAAAAACTTGAGAACAATTTAAAAAATGGTGTTATATTTAGAAATAAATTGAAATTTAAAAGTATTCTTATGTTCAAGATGGTAAGGTAAGGCTAAGACGGCGCCTCGCATATGATAAAAACAATATTGTTTAAGTAATTAATATCATCTATGGAAATAATCATTGATCAATCCTCGAATTTTTTCAAAAAAATATAACTTGCATTGGAAATAATTTTCTTAAAAAAATAAGATATTAATAAATTTTCAAACACCTTTACATAATCAATAACCAAATTCAAAAGAATGAAACCCCAAAATTATTCTTAAAACATATCAATCTTATTCCCAAGCCAAATTTAGACAATTATTTTAAAGGTTTAAATACCATTTTCTTAAACACGTGATCATCTTGGCAGTAATTTTGTGATGTCTAAAAATCTCTCACATTCTCCCTATTTTCACCCACAAATCAATTTACCCGCCAGCTAGACTAGTCTAAAATCATTCTTTTACTTTTCAAAGAATCAAACATCAAACATACATAACATAATAAAGCCTCCCCTTTCTTTCCTTCTTCTTCTTCTTCAACAAACAAATCTCAATAATCAATCAATCACCTCAACAAACCCTAAAAATGGCGCGAAGATCAGCCTCCCTCCTCAAACACCTCCTCTCCGCCTCGGAATCCCCGAAAAATCCAAACTTTATCTCCCGATCCGTCACCTACATGCCCCGCCCCGGCGACGGCGCCCCACGCGCCGTCACGCTGATCCCCGGCGACGGAATCGGGCCCCTAGTCACCGGCGCCGTGGAGCAGGTAATGGAGGCGATGCACGCGCCGGTGTACTTCGAGAAGTACGAGGTTCACGGGGACATGCCGAGGGTCCCACAGGAGGTGATTGATTCGATTAAGAAGAATAAGGTGTGCTTGAAAGGTGGATTGGCCACGCCTATGGGTGGTGGTGTGAGTTCTCTGAATGTGCAGCTGAGGAAGGAGCTTGATCTGTATGCTTCCCTTGTGAATTGTTTTAATCTGCCTGGGTTGGTCACTAGGCATGAGAATGTTGATATTGTTGTCATTAGGGAGAATACTGAGGGTGAGTATTCTGGCTTGGAACATGAGGTTGTTCCTGGTGTTGTTGAAAGTCTCAAGGTATATCATTGATTCATTCATTATGTTGTGCTTTGGTTGATTCAATGGGTTCAAGGTGTAGGGTGATGATTTTTTGTTGACCAAATAGCTAGCTTTCTAATTTTAATGTGTATTGTTTGGACTAACTGGAATTTCGATGGCGCTGTATGATTTATGTGGCCGACCCACGTAGTCAGATAAGACTTTGTTGTTTGTTGTTGTTCTATTGCTTGGACTAGCTGGAATTTAAATTTGTTGATTTAATTGCTTTCAATGGGATCAAGGTGTAGGGTAATGATTTTTGTTAGCTAGCTCTCTAATTTTAATGTGTATTGCTTGGAGTAGCTGGAATTTCAATGACACGCTATGATCCATGCAGCAGACCTCATGTAGTGGGATAAGGCTTTGTTGTTGTTGTGGTTGTTGATGGTAATTCTTGGATAGTAGAGACGTTGATAGATATTATTACCCCTTGGATCTTATATAAAGGACCTATTTTCCAAATTTGATTAGATTAGACAATCTTCAAGGTATTATATAGATATCAGCTAGAGAAGTTAAGATGGTAAGATTGGTTTGTAAAGATGTGTAGTAAGCTTATCAACTGAACTTTGGCTGATGGTGAGAGAAATTCTTGATTTTCCTTTATGTGAATTGTGTAAATGCTGCCACACTTATGATGCCTATATACGGTGAATAGCATCTTGATGGGTTCTAATTTTTAGTTTATGGTGGTCTGTTCATTGCTCAAGTAATTGATCCATTTTTCAGATATCATTGTGGATTTTTTTTTGGGTAGTACATGTATTTTTATATTTCATGAAGTTGGAACCCTCATACTAGTATTCTGCTAGGTAATCACAAAGTTCTGCTCCGAGCGTATTGCTAAATATGCTTTTGAGTATGCTTATCTCAACAACAGAAAGAAAGTGACTGCTGTCCACAAAGCAAATATCATGAAGCTGGCAGATGGTTTATTCTTGGAATCATGTCGAGAGGTTGCCACGAAGTATCCTGGAATAAAATATAATGAAATTATTGTGGATAACTGCTGCATGCAGCTTGTTTCAAAGCCTGAGCAGTTTGATGTCATGGTATGCCTTACTTTATCTATTATTACTTATGAGAACTATTTCCTAAGTTTCTGATTGATTTGATGATTCTCCTAAGTTGCAATTCACTGACTTTTCCTTCTGGCATTCACTATCCATGCTTTTTATGCCAACTGAATACTTTCTGAAGTTCATAAATGCTATTTCAACTTGATAGGTAACCCCAAATCTTTACGGAAATCTAGTTGCAAACACAGCAGCAGGTATTGCTGGAGGCACTGGAGTAATGCCTGGAGGTATGGTTTTCTGATTACTCAAAATTTCTATCTTATCTTATGATTGATGTTGTTTGCCACTTTGGCAAAAGAAAAGAAAAGCTTATTGACTGCGGCCCACTTGGTTATACCATTGGCTTCAACGCATCTCTATGGTCTAGACCTTTTCATTCAAGGATGAGAGTATTGTTTGCGTGCCTCTTCTAAGTAGTACAAAAAAAATTAAATCAATTACCACAGACCAATCATTCTAACTAGTCCTAATTTCGCAGAAATTATTGTGGGGAGTATTTCTTTGCATTGGTAATTATCAGATTAAAATGTCCAATTGTTCCCAACGTTTGATAATGTGAGAACCAAGGTTGAACTTTGTTTTGTATGTCAAAATGTGCCAAGAAATAGTGAAGTTAGTTGCCATTGTGGACATAATGGAATTGTTCTTGGTTGCGATAGCAGCAATATCAAAGTGGTAAGGATTGTATTGGACAGGTGGTGCCAATGCTTCGGATGGAGATGGTTGTGTTGAGGGCAACAAATATGTTGATGATTACAAGTGAAATGGCCATTGCATTAGCATAAAAGTGGTTATGGAGAAAAATTGTAATTCTTATTTGGTCCTCTCATGTGGAAAGGAATTGCTTTTCCTTTTCACATAGAACGAGATATATTATATTCCCTCCGGTCCTAAATATAAGACCTAATTGACTTTTTTGAAAAATCCTAAAAAACAGCAAAATAAGTTAATTATAAATTGATTTACCTAATTTTTTCCTTTAAACTAGTTTATTTTACTTATAAACTAATGGATAATCTAAAAATATATCAAATATGTCATGATTTAATAGACTATTTTGCAACCTTAACTTCTCCAAAAAAAAGTTATCTAGGTCCTATATTTAGGACCGGAGGTAGTAATAGTTATTGTGTCATTGTGTGTGTGTAATAATTATTTATATCTTAGTATTATTTCTATTGATAAGTGCCTTTTTCCTATATACAGAAATATTTTTTTTATTTCTTTATTCAATGTCATTTGATTTTGTTTGCTAAACTGAAGATTATTGTATGGAATTCACTAAGAGTGGATGTTAATCTTGCAGGAAATGTTGGGGCTGATCACGCTGTGTTTGAGCAAGGTGCTTCAGCAGGAAATGTTGGTAATGATAAATTATTGGAGCAAAAGATTGCAAACCCGGTTGCTCTGCTTCTCTCATCAGCCATGATGCTTAGACATCTTCAGTTTCCTGCATTTGCCGACCGATTGGAAACTGCTGTGAAACGAGTTATTCTTGAAGGCAAACACCGGACAAAAGACCTCGGAGGACAAAGCACCACCCAAGAGGTTGTTGATGCAGTGTTGAATGCTTTAGACTGATACAACATATTTCTTCTATCTGCCACACTAAGGAAGCCTCGTACATTCCATACTTAGCTTCATAGCTCAAATTATCCATTCAAGGTCCTCAATAATGTCTATCCAATACATTAAATGATGCAGTTATCTGAAACCATTTATTGAGGAGGTGATCATAAATGGCGTCTCTCCTTTCATGACATTATGAATATGTGCTTCTGGCACTTTTTGGTCATGGCTTTTCATATAGAGTTATGTTTACTTTGGGGGAATAACTTTCCCATGTAATAAACATATTAACTTGATCAACTAGAAAGCCCTCCACTTTTTGTCTTTGATTTTTTCCTTTAAATCATTAAATAGAATCTGTGGAATCAAGGATTACAATCCTGTTCAATTTATACATTATGTGTATTTATGCGAGAGCCACATATGCTTACAATGAATTCCTTTATGCTTTAATTTTACCAAGATTGGCTGGTATCGGTTAACACATTATGTTTAGATGTTATCACTACTATATATCGTCAGTAACTCTGTTATGTCAGTCACTCTACTATTTTATCAATTCATGTCGATGGAACCGCATGTGTCTTGCGTTTTTTCTAGATCATTCTATCTGAGCAATTAACCAATCCAAGCTTATCTAATAGGCATCCATTTAAAGGGTTGAGGCGAAATTCAATTTCAACTGGTTAAAAGGCAATGGTACTAGTAGGTGTAGTTATCATTGTTCTCAAATAACTTGGCAAATGTAAAATGTTGCTTGTTTTTGGCAATTGTATATGATAGATTTTTGTTTTAGAACCTGTTTATAGCATAGATTAAGAGGGAGTTAGAGGAGAAAAGAGCAGAGAGGAGAGTAGATTAGTACTAGAAAATCTAGTTGTGGGGGAGAGTAGGACAATTTACTCCATCATAATTCCATTCATTCATCCACTGGTGGAGTATAAGATTCTGGTATTTATAGACAAACACAACAACTACAAATAACTTTTCTTTCTTAAAACTGAAATTAATTTAAGATAATGATCTGGGATACACATAAAACTGACATTAACTTAAAATAATTGAGATAAGATACTTGTGATGATTGCTGGTTGATTATCGGTATATGATGTTCAAACGAATACAAACCATCTGGCTCATGTTTTATTGAGGTTTTGAAGAATGAAGATCAAAGAAGTTTACGATACATGTAGGGAGACGTTAAAGAGCCACAATAGATGGCATTTGTGACCTCAATACCACTTGCAGTCAAAGCCAATTCTATATCATCATAATGAGCAGTTTCATTTCCTTCCAAATCAACAGAAAGAAGTCCCCCATCAGTCTCCAGAATACCTCCCATTACTGGGTTTCTTTTCGTTGTAACCCAATGCCGCATCGCATCCATATCCACATCCAAAATCTGCCATTCATACCCACACATTTTTGTTAGCATACAACACCCCCTCACATGTATGAGAGGAATGTAAATATTGTACTCCCTCTTACTTTCCAAATTTAAAACGCAGTTGACTTTTTTTTAAAAATCCTAGGAAAATTAGATAATTTACTTATAAATTGATTTGTCTGAACTTTTTCTCTAAAATGGTTTGTTTGACTCATAAACTAACATGTAATATAATAATATACAAAATATTATATGTGAAGAAGCTTATATAACTTAATCTCTCCAAAAGCACTTAAATATATCTTATACTCCCTCCGGTCCTAAATATAAGACTTAATTAACTTTTTCTAGAAAATCCTTAAAAAAGCAAAATAAGTTAATTATAAATTGATTTACCTAATTTTTTTCCCTTAAACTAGTTTATTTTACCTATTAACTAATGGATAATCTAAAAATATATCAAATATGTCATCATTTAATAACCTATTTCGCAACCTTAATCTCTCCATAAAAAAAAGTCAATTAGGTCCTATATTTAGGACCGGAGGTAGTATTAAATAACGAACGAAGTAGCATTATAAGCAGGTGTTGACAATTACTTTTGGAAGATCTATCCCCTTTAAAGAAAAGCCATTATTAATAAATGAGTTTCAGATTATTAATTACCCCGTTCATGCCAATCCAATAAACTTGTGATTGTGCATCATAGTGAATGTTATCAGGTAAACCAGATAGATCCACAATGAACTCTTCAATTGTTCCATTATTAGGGCCCTTTATATGATATTTTCTGCACCTTTTCCTGCAAATGTGAAAGTCACTAAACCATCGTGTACATATGTACATGAACATGGGCTTCAGTTTACCAATGACTAAACTACATGATTTATTTAAGTTTCAATAAAGTCATATATAATCTCACTTAGCAGTTTCGCAGTAGACCACAGATTGTTGATCTGGTGTTATTGCAACTCCATTGGGAAAGTAGAGTTTGGAAAGCAAAAGTGTAGTTTGGTTGGTTGATGGATCATAGCTTATGAACCTTCCATGAGGATTCCCTTCCATTATGTCAAATGCGTATTGATCAACATTGTATTTATAGGAAGAATCTGTGAAATAAACGATGCCATCTTCTGCAACAACCACGCCATTTGTTAACTTGTACTTAAGTCCCCCAATCTCAGTTGACAACACCTCAACCCCCTTGCTTTCTCTTGTCACTCTCACCAATCCCTGCATTGTTCACTCAAGTTCATGCAACCACATATGAAAAACATTTCTAGTTGACTTATAAAATTAGATGTGAAAGGATGAAAATAGGGAAGTGTGTGAAAAGTCATGTTTGAAAAATTCCATTAGCCACAATAACGTGTTATATATATTTTTATTTTTTTGGATTTGACTTCTCTCATTTGTCATTTTCTTTTACTCTTGTCCTTTACCGTCAAATAACTTTAACTTGGGATTAAATTTCTCATATATAATTCTACCACCTGATTCCACGTAAAATAAGTGACATTTTGATAATCTTATGGGCAAAAACCAATTTCGTTCTTCAATTTTTCAAAGATTTAATGCTTTAAAATTGGAAAAATTCTGCATTTTATTGAAAAATCATAGAAAATTGAAATGGAACTAGGTTTTATCTCAAAGATATCAAAATGTCATTTATTCTACGTAGAATTTGGTGGTATAAACATATATGAGAAATTTAACCTCAAAACGAAGTT
The DNA here is from genome assembly GCA_029929735.1 of Mimosa pudica. Taxonomy (NCBI): domain Eukaryota; kingdom Viridiplantae; phylum Streptophyta; class Magnoliopsida; order Fabales; family Fabaceae; genus Mimosa; species Mimosa pudica. The sequence goes on from JAKELP010000024.1 coordinate 13,813,610, forward strand.
ATTTAACAGCAAAGGATAGGAGCAATAAAGAAGAGAAACTAAACCTATATTTTTATGCACAGAAAGTATAGATTCTCTCGATATCATGATATAACCTTTTTTGCATCAGCGACTAAGATATCACCATTAGGGGCAAAAGCAAGACCAAGAGGTCTTCCTCCGGTGTTGACCCAATCATTTATTGATAAATCGTTCACTGAGACTTGTCTGATCCACCCATCTTTGCAGCCAGTGTATATGACACCTTCAATTGGGTCAAAAATCAAATCTTCAGCTCCATTCAACTTTCCAACCCCAAAAGGCTGCCATCCCCGGCACTGGACAGGAGCCACTACTATAGAGAGGGTGATGATAAAGATCATAACCAAATGGCTTGCTAGATTATGCCTAGGTGACATTTGGTATTAATGAATAGTATGATAGTATGAAACGAATGAGTTTCACTGGTTAGTGGTTAGCTTGATGTTTGTACTCTATAGAACGAGGCACCAACTTTGGAGATATATAAATACAAACATCAAGTACTGCGAAGGAAGATCCATCCTCCTGAAAATTAGATCTTCGATTTATAGGAAAGAGGGTGTACGTTATGAACAAGTGAGCTTGAGTTTTACTTTTTTCTCTTCTTATGTCAGCCAAGGGGAAAAGACAAAAAAACTGAAAATTAAAAAAGATATTTCAATCTCTCTTATTTCAGAAATATTAGATCAGGTTCTTGAGTTGAGTATAACATTATTTCATAACTGATTACATTGTTCAACCAATTTTCACAACCATTCTATAAAAGTTTACAGTCTTAACATAAGAATTTTCAAATTGATCATAACAATTCACAATAGTATAATTTGTTTTTGTAAAAAGCTTTTGATGAGACGACAGTTAGAATGAAATTCAAGCTGAAAAAACAAAACAAATGAATCATTCCCAACTTTTATTTTTAAAATTTGTTTTTACCATATCGATTTTTAAGTTGAACATACCAATTTTACAAGCATATTACTTTTTACAACAATCATTTAACAAAGTCTTTAAGATAAAAATTAACTAGTGCTACTTTCTACAACTTTTACATGAGAATGTATTATTTTATCATAGTGATTTCTAAATTGATCAAAACAATTCAATACTTGAGAACCTTGTTTTTGCATCATCTTTTTATAAGGCTTTTAAAGTTGGAAATCAAATACTGCTGCTTTTTTAACTTGTCTACGGGTATTTCCAACTTTGTATCACTTCACAATAAACCACCATATTTTTGCAATGAAATTATGCAGAGGACAGATATGTCCTTTGACAACTAAACAGAATTCATAGAATCCACTTGCATGTGATTTGGGATTTCCAAAATTTGACCTATTGATCTCGTTTTTTTTTTTAAATATTGTCTTTTCCCCTCCTTATGAAGTGATATTATTAAGTGAGATTGATTCAAAATTATGTGCTTTTTTGTTTGGTTTCCCAAGGTAAGCCTACCCGCGTGCTGACATATAAATTTGCTCCATTTACAAGAGTTAAAGATCGAAACCTCCAACCATTTGCTTATGGAACGAGAACACTTACCCACTCATGTAAAACTCGCAAGGTCAAAATTGTTTTAATATACACATATATTTCCTTCCTAAATAAAAGACTATGTTAGAATTAAAGTGTTCCTAAATATAAAACATCTTTTTAATTTTTCAACATTTCCCTAAAATATCCCTATCGAAACTACTCAAACAATAAACAAGAGGAGGATTGGAATAAAAGTAGGTTGTTGTAATTCTTCTATAATGTGATTCTAACCATAACAATTTCTTAATATAAATAAATTAGTTAATTTGATTTTATATTTACGAAAGGAGGGAACAAATATATAAACTTGGCTTAGTTTTCTTGTTAGGCCTTAACTCTTGACTATAATAAAGATCCGTATTAAAAAACTGTGCTTACCACTTCGACATGTGGGGTTGTTACTGGTAAGTTAGGCTGCTTACATGTGCAACAACTTCTACGTGTGCATTTGTTATAGGCAAGTTCGATCGGTTGCTTACATGTACAACAACGTATGACAAGACTTTCAAATATACCTTCTAAATTTCATTGCGAGAGTACAAATGGCGATGTTTGTCTTCATGGTCTACGAACACTACTGTTAAATGATGAAAAACTAACTATCGAATGGATAACCCGGCCTGTCCTAATATTTCATTGAATAAGGCTATCCACATACAATTTAATTTAATGTGAAACTTTGTAGTCCCATATCTTAAAAGTTAACTGTTGAAGATATTGCACAATTATATCAATTGATAAACTTTGGGGAATAACTTTCCCATATAATAAACATATTAACTTGATCAACTAGAAAGCCCTCCATTTTTGTCTTTGATGTTTCTTTTAAATCATTAAATAGAATCTGTGGAATCAAGGATTACAATCCTGTCCAATTTATACATTATGTGTATTTATGCGAGGCCCACACATGCATACAATAAATTCCTTTATGCAAATTTTAATTTTACCAAGATTGGATAGTATCGGTTGACAGATTATGTTTATTAGATGTTATCATTTATCAATATATTGCCAGTAACTGTCATACTCGTATCAGTCACTCCACTATTTTATCTATTCACGTCAATGGAACCGCATGTATCTTGTGTTTTTTCTCTAGATCATACTATCTGAGCAATTAACCAATCCAAGCTCATCTAATAGACATTCATTTAGAGGGTTGAGATGAAATTCAATTTCAACTGGTTCAAAGGCAATGGTACTACTAGGTCTAGTTCTGACTGTTCTCAAATAACTTGGCAAATGTAAAATTTTGCTTGTTTTGGCAATTGTATATCATAGATTTTGTTTTAGAATATGTTTTTAGCATAAATTAAGAGGGAGTTAGAGGACCGAAGTAGATGAATACTAGAAAATTTAGTTGTGGGTGAGAAAAGGACAATTTACTCTATCATAATTTCATTCACTCATCCAATGGTAAAGTATAAGTCTGGTATTTATAGTCAAACACAACAACTGCAAATAACTTTTCTTTCTTAAACCCATCAAACTGAAATCAAATAAAAATTATATTGTAAGATAATGATCTAGAACACACGTAAAATTGACATTAATTTAAAATAATTGAGATACGATACTTGTGATTATTGCTGGTTGATTATTAGTACATGATATTCAAACGAATACAAAGTATTTGGTTCATGTTTTATTGAGGTTTTTAAGAATGAAGATTTAGAAATTGTGACGATACATAAAAGGAGTCTTCAAAGAGCCACAATAAATGGCATTTCCAACCTTAATGCCACTTGCAGTGAAAGCCAACTTTATATCATCGTAACGAGTAATTTCATTTCCTTCCCAATCCACAGAAACAAGTCCCCCATTAGTCTTAAAAACACCTCCCATTACTGGGTTTCCTTTCGTTGTGCCCCAATGCTGCATCACATTCACACCCAAAATCTGCCATTCATACCCACACATTTTTGTTAGCCTATAGCACCTCGTTCACATATTTAAGAAGGAAGTTGTACATATTGTACTCCCTCTTCCTCTCTAAATTTTAAACCTAGTTGACTTTTTTTTAAAAAAAATCCTATGAAAATTAAATAATTCACTTATAAATTGATTTACCCGAAAACTTTTTCTAAAATTGTTTATTTGACTCATAAGTTAACATGTAATATAATAATATACAAAATATTATATGTGAAGAAGTTTATATAACTTAATATCTCCAAAAGTACTTAAATATACCTTATGTTAAAGAAAGAATGAAGTAGTATATTAAACAATGTTGGATGCAAACAATTACTTTTGAAAGATCTATCCCTTCTACAAATTAAAGAGAAGCCATTATTAATAAATGAGTTTCAGATTATTGATTACCCGCCCGGCCATGCCAATCCAATAAACTTGTGATTGTGCATCATAGTGAATGTTATCAGGTAAACCAGATAGATCCTCAATGAAATCTTCAATTGTTCCATTCTTAGGGCCCTTTATATGATATTTTCTGCATCTTTTCCTGCAAATGTAAAAGTCATCACTAAACCATCGTATATACATGTAAATAATGAACAAGGGCTTCAATTTATCAAGGACTAAACTACATGATTTATTAAGTTTTAATAAAGTGATATATAATCTCACTTAGGGGTTTCACAATAGACCACAGATTGTTGATCTGGTGTGACTGCAACTCCATTGGGAAAGTGGAGTTTGGAAAGCAGAAGTGTAGTTTGTTTGGTTGATGGATTATAGCTTAGGAGCCTTCCATGACCATTCCCTTCCAATATGTCAAATGCTAATTTTTCAACACTGTATTTATAGGAAGAATCTGTGAAATAAACGATGCCATCTTCTGCAACAACCACGCCATTTGTTAACTTGTACTTAAGTCCCCCAATCTCAGTTGACAACACCTCAACCTGCTTGCTTTGTCTTGTCACTCTCAGCAACCCCTGCATTATTCACTCAAGTCATGCAACCACATATAAAAAACGTTTATGGTTACTTTATAAAACTAATTAAATGTGAAAGGATGAAAATAAATGAATTGCTTGAAAAGTCATGAAAAATTCCATTAGCCACAATAACGTGTTATATTTGTTTTTTGGATTTGACTTCTCTCCGTTGTCATTTCCTTTCTATCCTGTCATTTGCAGTCAAATAACTTCATTTTAGGGCTAAATTTCTCATATCTACTTCTACCACCTGATTCTATGTAAAATCAATAGCACTTTAATAATCATATGGTCGAAAACCTGTTCCTTTTTCAATTTCCCAAAGATTTAATGTTTAAAAATGGAATAATTACTGCATTTTCTAAAATTTTATCTTTGAAAAATCATAAAAAATTAAATACGAAACTGATTTTTTACCTATAAGATCACAATATCACTTATTTTACGTGGAATGTATGTAGACATGTGGTGCTATAAACATATATGAGAAATTTATCCTCAAAATAAAGTTATTTAACGACAAAGGACATGAGTCAATGGCAGCAACAAAAAAGAGGTGAGAAGCTAAACCTAGCCATATTTTTATTATAGACAAAAAGTATGGATACTCTCCATATCATGTTGATATAACCTTTCTTGCATCAGCGACTAAGATATCACCATTAGGGGCAAAAGCAAGACCAAGGGGTCTTCCTCCGGTGTTGACCCATTTATGTATTGATAAATCGTTCACTCTGACTTGTTTGATCCACCCATATTTACATCCAGTATATATGACACCTTCACGTGGATCAAAAATCAAATCTTCAGGTCCATTCAATTGTCCAACCCCAATAGGCTTCCATGTCCAGCACTGAACGGGAGCCACTACTATAGAGAGGGCGATGATAAAGACCATAGCCAAATGGCTTGCTAGATTATGCCTAGTTGACATTTGGTATTAATGAATAGTATGATATGAATGAGTTTCAGTGGTTAGGACCACCTTGATGTTTGTAATCTATTGAATGAGGCACCAACTTTGGATATATATATATAGAACGACTCACCAACTTTGGAGATATATATAGATATAAAAATCAAGTGCTGCAAAGGAAGATCCATCCTCCGGGAGAAGAGGGGTTTCTCCTTTTCTTTCCCTATCCTTTTCCCTCCTTTTCTTTTTTAACAAAATAATCCGGTATTATTTTGCTCATTAAGATTCATCTAAGAGTTCATAATTTGTCACTTGTACTATTAAAAATAAAACTAAAATGTATTATAATATAAAAAAAATTTAGCATAAAAAAATTCAACTATCTAGACATATTTCATTCAATATAGGATCTATAAGAGATACAGACTAGTCCAGTTAACTGTGAAATAATTTTACAGTGAACTGAATCAGTTCACTGTAAAATTATTTCACAGTTAACTGGACTAGTCAGTATCTCTTATAGATCCTTATATTGAAATGAAATATGTCTAGATAGTTGAAATTTTTTATACAAAAAAGTGTTCAAAAATAAAAACAGTAAAAGTTCTTCATTTATTTTATATTATAATACATTTTTTTAATTTTTAATGGTACAAGTGACATATTATGAGCTTTTAGATGAATCTCAATGGGTAAAATAATACCCCAAAGAGGGGATTATGAGGGAAAAGGAGAGAACAGATTCCGAGAGAATCCAAACCCTCCATCCTCCTAAAAATTAGATTTTCTATTTATAAGAAAGAGGGTGGTTGTGCAAAAGTGGGCTTGAGTTTTACTTTTCTCTTTTTATGTCAATCACGGGGAAAAGACAAAAAATTCTGAAAACATAAAAATATTTCAATCTCTCTTATTTCATAAATAATATTTAGTGTGTTTGGCTAGACTTTTTTTGAGAAATAAGTCAACTTATTTTTGGTGTGTGACTTTTTGCTATGTTTGACTGAACTTATTTTTCACCCAACTTATTTAATTTAAAATAAGCTAACTTATTCATAAGCCACTTTGAGTAGCTTATTTCAGAAAAAAAAAACAGATTATTTTTCTATTTGACTTAAAAATAAGCCAGCTTGAAAATAAGTTCTTTTTAAACAAAAAGTCATCCAAACATGTTTATAAGTCAAATGGGAAAATAAGCCACTTTTTTTAAAGTTCATTCAAACATAAAAGTAAGTCAATTTAGAGCTTATTTTCTAACTGACTTAAAAATAAGTCAGCTTAAAAATAAGTCACATTTCCACAAGTCGAGTCAAACACACCATTATATCGGACTTTTAAGTTGAGTATAACAATTCATAACTAATTAAATGTTTTTGCAATGATCTTTTCAAAATACTTTCAACTAATTTTCATAACTATTCTATAGAAGTTTATGGACTTAACATAAGAATTTTCAAGTTGATCATAACAATTCACAATAGTATAATTTGTTTTTGTAAAAAGCTTTTGATGAGACAATCAAGATGAAATCCAAGCTGAAAAATACTTTAGGATTTTTGTTTTACCAAATCAATTTTTTAAGTTGAACATACCAATTTGCAAGCTTATTACTTTTTAGAACAATCATTTAACAAAGTCTTTACGATGAAAATCAACTAGTGCTACTCTACAACTTTTACATAAGGATTTACAATTTTATTATAGTGATTTCTAAAATGATCAAAATAATTCAATACTTGCTACCTTGTTTTTGCATCATCTTTTTTATAATGCCTTTAAAGTTGAAAATAAAATAGTGCTGCCTTTTATTACTTCTCTACGGGAATTCCCAACTTTACCGCAAGTATTCTCAAATTGATTTTTCACTTCACAATTAGCCACCATATTTTTGCAATGATATTTCGCAGAGGACATATATCTCCTTCGACAACTCAAAATTTTCCTGGAATCCACTTGCATGTGATTTGGGATTTCCAAAATTTGACCTAATGATGTCATTTTTTATTTAAAAAATATTGTCTTTTCCCCTCCTTATTAAGTGAATTGATTCAAAATCATGTTTTTTTTTGTTTCCATAGTATTTCTATCCGTGTCAAGTGGTACTAATCATTCGTTATTCTGAAGTCTCATGTAAGGGATAGACAATTGTCATATAAGTTTATTCCATTTACAAGATTTGGAGATCAAACCTCTTCCTAGTTGCTGAAGGAATGAGAGTACTTTCTACTCATGTCAACCGGTGAGATTAAAATTGTGTTTTAATATACACACATCAAATATAAGACCTATATTAGAACTAAGTTGTTTCTAAATATAAAATATCTTTCTAAAATTTTCAGCATTTCCCTATACCATCCCTATGGAATCTACTCAAATGATAAACAAGGGGAGGATTGGAATAAAAATAGGTTGTTGCAATTCTTCCATAATATTATGTGATTCTAACCATAACAATTTCTTTAAAAGAATTAAATTAGTTAATTTGATCTTGTATTTAAAAATGAATGGAACAAATATATAAATAAACTTGGGCTTAGTTTTCTTGTTAGGCCTTAACTCTTAACTAAAATGAAGATCCGTATTGTAAAACTGCTTACCACTTGGGCTTAGTTTTCTTGTTAGGCCTTAACTCTTAACTATAATGAAGAACCGTATTGTAAAACTACTTAGCACTTGGGCTTAGTTTTCTTGTTAGTCCTTAACTCTTAACTATAATGAAGATCCGTATTGTAAAACTGCTTACCACTTCGACATGTGGAGTTGTTATGGGTAAGTTCAGCTGCTTACATGTGCAACAACTTCGACTTGTGCATTTGTTATAGGCAAGTTCGGTTGATTACATGTGCAACAACGTATGACAAGACTTTCAAATATACCTTCTAAAATTCATGGCGAGGGTACAAAGGAAGAGTGCTATGTTTGTCTTCATGGTAACATTAGTGTCAAATGATGAAAAACTAACTATTGAAAGGAGAACCCGGAACCGTCTTACATATCTCACTGAATGAGGCTATCCACGTACAATTTAATTTAATGTGAAACTTAATAGTCATATATCTTAAAAGTTAACTGTTGAAGATATTGCAAAGTTATATCAATTGATAAACTCTAGCTGTGCATTCTACCTTCTCTTGCAAGGCGATGTCTGATTACTCCTCGCTCTTCATCCAGTACAAAATTAGCTCTTGTAAAGTGAGTGCTATTGAAAAAGGGTCTAAGATCAAAAATTTCATGCTCTTGAGCCTGCAGAATATAAACAAAACACGAATACCAGTAAAACTAATATCCAGTTTGAAAATAACCATTTTATGTTGTCATTTTCTTTCTTAGACATAAATCTTACCTTGTTGGAGAGATCATCAACTTTGACCTCAATATGCGTGAGGTGTGTGGTAGATCCAGTAACAATTTTTTCAAAATTCAATGCATTCTTTACAAGCTCACGGAGAAGGTACAGGAGCAATTCATTGTAATCCTTCTTGAAAGTCATGTACTTCCTAAAGCTCTGCAAAAAAGTTCACTTTCTGAATTAAGGCTACGGGCAGAATACTGATCACTAAATTCAACAACTAATATGGCATGGTAGTCTGCATGCGTCATTGTATATTGAATAGCACTAAAACAGGTATTCAGCGATGGAATGTCATGATCGAGAAAGTCTAGAAGAGTTGAAACGTAAAAGTGTCAATGAGGTGTCCAAATAAAAAATAACCTTCTGCAGGGCTTTCTGGACCCCAAATTTCTGGGTTGAAATGAATGAATCAAGTAGAACACGAATTGCCATGTCCACATCTTCTTGTGTGATATGCTGCCTGAGATGCATTCTAGCATGGGCTTCGGACATCCTTATCATTGATTCTATGTGCCTTACAGCAATGGGAACCCCTTGTCCATGCTAGATAAAGAAAAATGAGCGCAGCATGTAAGTGAAGATGATATAAATGATAATTACTAGCATTAAATTGGTATGTAGAAATGAAGCATTACTGAAGATTCTCTCCGTAGTTCAGCATAAACATGTGTCAGTTTATCCATATCAGCATCATGTAACCTCGGAAACACATTCATCTTGGCATATGTGATATACTTCTTCAGAAGGTCTTGAGGAAGTATCTGTGGACAGAATTTAACAAATTTATAAATATAGAACCACAGATTAGTTATCCAAAGTAAAACTACTAACAGTATTTGGTAAATACCTCAGGATCAGCAGGCATGGAAGCTTCAAAAACTTCTTCATCTTCATACGAGGAATCCAAGTTAGCACCCTTAGGCTGTGACTTGAAGTGACTGTCAACTACAAACTTTGCAAGCATTTCATCAGTGACCGGATCAACAACATCCTGTATAATCAAGAGTCCCTATGTTAATATAATAAGTTTAAGTTATTCTTCAAGAAACGGTGAAATGACCATGACCTTCACAACACAGAGGATGTCAAATCGAGAAATGATTGGATCCGTCAATTCAACATTTTGAGAAAATGTTTTTGAAGAGTCATATCTGCCAAACAAACAAGAACTTCAAGGTAAGACTAGTTCATGAATTTAAGGGTTGGAAAACACTACTAAATCTTCTGAAGCATCCCTGTAGTACACTTGTACTTGCATATTTGTTACATTATTATGGTATTAGCGCTCACTTGGCACATTCCACTCGTAGTTAATATATTGCTTACCTTCCTCCAATAGGATTGGCAGCAGCAATGACAGAGCAACGTGCCTGAAGAGAAGTCACAATGCCCGCTTTTGATATGCTTATACTCTGTTGTTCCATAGCTTCATGGATACTCACCCTGTTGATGCATGGATAATATAATATTAATATCAAGCTAAAAAACCAAGTGCCTACCGTCTCCCTTCCTCTGGTTAAGTTGGAAGTTAGTGGCACAAATTGGAAGTCAAAATATTTACAATAGTATAGGTTTGAATTACCTATCCTGATCATTCATTTTGTCAAACTCATCAATAAGACAGATTCCTTTGTCAGCTAGAACAAGTGCTCCCCCTTCAAGGGTCCACTCTCTTGTGACTGGATCCTTGTGAACTGCTGCAGTGAGCCCAACGGCAGAAGCCCCTTTACCCGTAGTATAAACAGCTCTCTGCCCAGTCTTTTCAACATACCTGGAAAATCATTGTTGTGAGATACAATGCTAGATCACCATTACCATTTCAGAGAAGTTTAAAGAGAAAAGTTAAATTCTTACTTCAAAAATTGTGACTTTGCTGTTCCTGGATCACCAAGAAGAAGAACATTTATGTCTCCTCGAAGCCGATGCTTTCCTTCAACATTTTTTTCTAAACCTCCAAACATGGCTAAAGCTATTGCAGTTTTTATGTCTTCATGACCATAAATGGATGGAGCAATAGACTTGATAATCTGAAATCCAATTTACATCACGTTTCAGGGCAAATACTTTTTATTGCGCCAAAATAACAATATAACATCTACACTAGAGGACAAACCCTTTCTCCGATTCTGGGGTCTTTGGCCAACTTCTCAATCTCATCCTTATCCTCCTGCGTAAGTTTGTAGGAAGAAAAGAGGTCTTGCTTCTTGGAAACATAATTTGCCTCAACCACAGTGGCAAATACCGGAAAACCGTTCTTTGTGTTCAGAGACAAGTCAAAGTTGTTCGTGTAAACACCTGTGACCTCCTGCAAGTTTGATAGCACAGAAAGCAAAATAAGGAAGGCATTCCCTAACATACAGTGTTAAGTAACTAGTCTGAGTAAAGGAAATACAATCTCTTCTCCAGGTCGGGCACAATCAATCAGATCATTCAGTAGTATCACTTCCTTGTATCTTGGAAGTCGACCTGCGGGAACTGTTCCTGGACTTTCTTGGAGAGTAAGTTTCTGGTAGTTCCTATAAATCGTCTATAAACAAGGAAAACAGGATTTCATTAGCCTATCAGAAACAATGAGCATAGCAGAATAGAGAACTATGTAAAGAATAGGGGACTAGTACCTGCTCAATGTTGACAGTGAATGGTCCTTTTGATTGACACTCAGGGCAAGATCCAACCTTCACTTCAGAATAAGAATTCTGGAAAAAGGGCCCCAAAATTGATCCGCATTTGTTACAGTCATATTTTACTTGTTGCAACTGGGGGAACACACCAGAGCGCCTCGTTACAACTCCCCCGATCCGGATCATGGTGTTCAAGTGGATCTGCCTGTATTTGAAAAACAAAATTAAAGACGAGGTTTTATCATTCATCAAATTCAGGTAAGGGGAGGAAGGTGGAATCACAGTTCGACACAATTCAGTGCGATTTTTTTATTGCAATACCTTATATTCCGAATTTGATCATGAACTGGCAAGTTGGTTATGCGAACATAGATCTTTTGATGTATGTTTCTGTAGTTGGGATGTAACTGAAACACAAACTTTTGAGCAACATCTTCCATTACTTCCAGAACAGACTGAGGCGCATCAGCCAGCCAGATGGCAATATTAGGATGGACATATATAAACTGTTTGTAGTCAATCTCCAAACTGCACTTGTTAGCTGCATATTAATAATAACACAGACTAGTTAGAAGGATACAATAAACTAATTCATATTTCATCAGCGATCAGTAAACAGAATACAGGAGATAGCATTAAGTGACAATTCAATCAATCAGAGCTTAGGCATCATAGATATACCTGAGACCATCTCATTTATCAGTCGCACATATTCAAATTCACCATGTTCATTCTTTGAGTTAACATAGGTGAGTAAGAAATCCTTGAATTTTTTGGCAATGAAGCGGCGCACTTCATCTCTAGTCACCCACTCTCTTAGTGTTCCTTGAACACGATACATCTCATATTCACCCTCATCATCATAGTCATCCTACAACCCAAGTTCCATCATTAACTGTTAAATGACTGTAACAACAAATCCCCAACATATAAAATGCAAAGATTCAAAATGTTTATTACGTCATATGGCTCATCCTCTGTTTGATCAGTCATTGGAATGTCCTCTCTTGAGTGCCCTTGAGACCTCCCAGGTGAACTTGGTGTCCCATCAGTATTATCATTACCTCCACCACGTGGAGGCCTGAAATCAGCTCGAGCCCTTTTCGAAGGCCTATAGCTGTTGTCATCATCAGTATCTGCAACACAGCCAACATTAAATAAAAATATACCACAACACCATTCTTCAATGCTTCATAATATTCCTGCTCCACCCCTTACTCAACTAAACCAAAAATAAGGTCCAAGCAAGACTCTCCTATCACCATCACACCTTAATAATGTCATAATTCTAAAAACCAACATCGTTCTACTTAACTAATTCTAAACCACCACCAGTAATTTACAAATAAAAGGCAACCAATTTATGCAGAAATTTACAAATTGATAATAGCTCGGCTAACCTATACAATTAATACAGATATTATCATGAATTGAAAGATTTAAGATAAGAATACGAAATGAAGTGAAATTACCCTGGTCAAAAAGCATCTGAGGAAGCTTATTGCGAACAGAAACACGACCTTCGCGAGCTTCGAGTTCCATCTCAGCAGCCCTACGATCCTCCATAATCTGATCAAAATCCCTATCATCCTCTAAAGAATCGTCTAATCCAATAGATTCATACTGATCATGCTCCTCCATCCTCCGATAATCACTAAAATTAAAATTCAAAATCAAAACATCAACACAGTGAACATCACTAAAAAGTAAATACGGTTTTCAGATGAAAATAGCAAACAGGACTTACAGTCACTAAAACTGAAATTCACAAAATCAATTCAGTGAACATCACTAAATCTAAATTAGGTTTTCAGATGAAAATCACAAACAGGACGTATAGTCACTAAAATTAAAATTCAAAAAATCAATTCAGTAAACAACACTAAAATCTAAATTAGGTTTTCAGATGAAAATCACAAACAGGACTTAAAGTCACTAAAACTGAAATTAAAAAAATCAATTAAGTAAACATGACTAAAATCTAAATTAGGTTTACAGGTGAAAATCGCGAACAGTACTTACTCCATGAAATTCTCATTGAAAAGATCTTCTCCATCTTCCTCCTCCTCAACTTCTTCAGGCTCATCGCGCACAATCTCAGGATCAACGGAAGCCTCGGCGTCATCCTCAGAGGCGCGGCTTGTGTACGGAAGCTGATCGGTGTTGAAGCCGACGGACGGAGAGGTAGGAGATTCCGGCGGCGATGAAGGATCGCCTGGAGTTGAAGCTTCTCCAGCCATAGTTGCTGTTGTTGTTGTCTGTGATGATGATTCTTCGAATTCAGATTTTTTTTTTTTAGGAGTGGTGTGTCTTCTTCTTCTTCGTCTCTTAGGGCAAAACCATTGATGATAAACAACTTGAGAGTTTTGGCGGGAGATTTTAGGCGGGATGATTTTCGCGCCAAAATGGTATGTTGTGTGAGGTGTGTGCTTGTGTGTGTCACGTGCGTATGTATACATTACACACCACACAGCTTGTTTGTAAGAAAATATTAAAATAAAGTGATAATTAAATTTCAAAATCATTTCAATTAGTTTTTTATACTAGTTGAGTAGAGATTTTTTTTTATTACAAGTTGAGTAGAGATATTACTGATAATGTGATGTTCTGGTAGAAAAACTAATAGTGTGATGTGGCCAAGAAATTCAAATTAATATTGTGATGTATATCAACATAATTTGCAGTCAATAATTTTGTAGGAATTATTTTATTAGTTGATTGATTTTAAATTAAGTGGGTTACGCTCCTTTCTTAATTGATTTGTTCAGGACAAATTTATCAATTTTATACCTTTTTTAAAACTATCTCATCTTTTTATGACCATTTTTTTCAACTAAAGGTGTTATTAACTTAAGCTCCACTTTGCTTTTTCACTATCTTCATCAAAAGTAATTTAACAGCATTTTTAAGAAACAAATTCATTAAGTGTTATTTTAAGTTTTATTTTAATTTATAACAGAAGTCTTACTAATTAAAACAAAAATTTTATTCTAAAACATATCCCACTTATATTCTAAATATAAGATTTAGTTAGTCACCAAACATTTGATTTAGGTAGTAGGGGTTACTAGTTGAATCAGAAAACTCGAGTTTGAGCTTTAAGAACACAACAAAGTTATATGCATAGTGATGGAGCTTTGTTGCCCTTATGATCTTATCTGACTTGATTTAAATTAGTTTGGGAAATTAGATGTTCCACGCAAAAAAAAAGTTTAAATTGACTTTATTTTGTAGAGATTATGAAAATTATATAAAATATTTAATAATGTTTTATATTATTTGATTATATATAAATTGGCCCGCTTGTTGAACTGGTTAGCCCCATCACGGAGTCAGGTCAAGCCCAAAATACCCATTTCAATATGAACATACAACCCTTAACCATATCTTTTACGGGTTTCGGGTTAACGCACAGGCTCCAGCTCATATTACCAATTCTAAGTGTGGGGAGCTAAACTTACCAAAACCATTGATATCTCATATTTTTTTTTGAACTGAATTGATATCTCATATTGAAAATCTACATTTAATATATTTTAAGAGTAATGAAAAAAATTTAATTTAGATTGTTGAGATATAAATACTGTCAAGATGTACTTAACTCTGCTTATCACTCTTCTTAATTAGTAGTAAAACATTGGTTCATCCAAACATGGGATGTAAAATATGCAGAAAAAGAAGGCTTCTATTACAGGGATACAAGAGAACACATGTTCATCAAGTGGGACGAATATTACAATAGGAAACTATGTTCAATGATATGTAATATTCTGTTCAATAACCTGCTCCGATAGATGCTCGCAACAAACTAAGAAAAATGCATCTTACAATAAACCATGCAACTTCCCTTTTAGTACCATTTCACGAATGTTGTTTGGTTACGGGGAGGGCAGGATACTTATTCAAATCCAAGCGCATAATGAAAGGTAAGTGAAGGGAGCCACAGTACAAGTGATTCCCAATCATGATTCCACCTGTAATCATTGACAACTTAGGATCATAGTAGTGTGCCTTTAGATTTCCTTCTAAGTCCACAGCAACAACTCCTCCATTTTTCTCCATATCTGGCTTCCCCACATACTTCACAATCATTCCCACTGCCTTCCGAATTAGTGGGTATCTCAATGCCAAACCCCAAGAGTATGTCGGTGACTACCATTAATTATATTCATGCACCCAAAAAAATAAAACTATTGAGTTATAAAATTCTCATCATAATTGAACTATAAGAAGCAAAATTAATCAGTGCATACAATGTGAACTTTATACGACTATATGGAAATTGAATTTTATTCTTAGCTTTTTCCATTTAAAATAAATCATTTCATTTTCATTTTGGTATCAATAAAGTAGTGTGGAGAATCAAATTATTAATGATTACTTACTGAACTCAATCCAATCCAATACTGCCCTTCTCCATCGTAGCGAATGTTATCAGGAAACCCGGGCAAGTCATCCGCAAAATTTTCTATGCTGCCTTTCTTAGGGCCTTTTATGAAATATTTTCTGCACCTCCTCCTGTAAATTCTCCCCATCATCATGTCATAAGCATGGCCAAAATCCATGAAGAATATAGTTCCATGTTCATATAAAATTAGATGTGCTGCTCTATGTATGTATGTGTCAACTAAAATCTAAAAAACAATTATTGTCCACACGAATTGTAAATAATACTACCTCCGGTCCTAAATATAAGACCTAATTGACTTTTTTGGAGAGATTAAGGTTGCAAATTAGGTTATTAAATCATGACATATTTGATATCTTTTTAGATTATCCATTAGCTTATAGGTAAAATGAACTAGTGTAAGAGAAAAATTAGGTAAATCAATTTATAATTAACTTATTTTGCTTTTTTTTAGGATTTTTCAAAAAAGTCAATTAGGTCTTATATTTAGGGCCGGAGGAGTATAACATGACATGCAAAATTGTTCGGTACAAACTAGACAGACTTTTTATAGGCCATTTGAGTTTAGCAGTATTCACAACTTTTGGACTCATACTATAAGGTAATCATTTTTAAAGCAAGAACACACACACACACACAAGTGGGGGAAATTAAATTATTTCTTATTGTAACAATTTGCCTCACTGCAAGTATGGTGTGATAATCTTGTGAAATGCAAATACAAGTATAGCCACAAATTCCAGAAATGGATACCTCTGTTACAAAAATTGACAAATTTAGTATACAAACCACCAAACTATAGTAACAAATGTAATGAACTAACAAGAGAGAAATGAAGAGCATAGAAACTCTAGAGAGAGAGAGAGAGAGAGAGAGAGAGAGAGAGAGTACAGGGGGAGAGAATAAGAGAGACATTTTCCAAATTCAACAAATCCTTTTCCCTCTTTATTTATAGTCTCACCATTTCCTTTGTGCCCATTCACTGGCCCATTACTGATATTGGGTTTATTCATGACATATGGAAACTAACCTAATGGGTTCAAATATTGGGTTGCTTAAGTATTGATAGAATGAGAAATCTTGATCGATAACTAAGGGCGCCATCTACATTACTCCCACCAGGGAGTCTAACGAGGATAGATGTATGCGGCATTACCATACCCTTGTAAGTAATATAATTGATGAGACTAATTCCAATATGCCATCAACTTAATTGTTACTTGACTCACCCTTTTGAATTAGAAATAATGATAGATTGAGATAATATAAATATTCAATGTATGAGTGAGATGGAAACTTACAGGATAGTTTCACAGAAGATAACAAATTGTTGATCTGGTGAGACAGCAACCCCATTGGCAAAGTAGAGATTGGAAACCAAAAGTGAAGTGTGGTTGGTTAATGGATCGTAGGATATGAGCCTTCCATTAGGCTTCCCTTCTAATATATCAAACATGAATTCATTGAAACCGTATTTATAAGAAGCATCCGTGAAATAAATGGTGCCATCTTCTGCAACATCCACTCCATCTGTAAACTTGAACTTCAAGCCCTCAACCTCATCTGTCAACACCTCAATCTTTCCTTCTCTTGCCACTTTTACTAACCCCTAACAATACATTTAATGTAAAATTTAATCTCTCAAAAAAAATCACATCAATATATTTACACACACACAATAACTACCCCTTCCTAAACACAGGACCTTAACTAATTTGATTTAAGGATATTAATTAATTATATTAAAATTACATGATATTGCGAAATCACCTTAACCACTTGCTTTTATTCACATTTTCCCTCCATTATATGTTTTTTTATTGATGTGTAGCATGAATAGAAATAATTTGGAGAAGTTGAGACCAATTAAAAAAGTGACATATATTTTATAGCAAATCAATGACTCTAAACTAATTCAAATCGCTAATTGTAGCACCTCGATAGTTGAAACAATTATCCAAGGCCAGGGTTTTAATGTACTCATATTCAAGTAAGGATCAAACTTATAACTTGGTTGAGGACTTATTAAGGTTAGATATCTCCTTTACGACTCAAACACACTTTGTTAGGTTTTGTTAGGTTGTTATATCATTTTCTCCATCTCACTTCAAGTATTATAGGTATTTTTTTTGCCGGAAAGTATTATAGGTATTATTTGTGGATTGTGGATATAAGAGATGTAAATACGAGACCCTAGCTAATAAAGACTAGAGAGCGGGTCAGGTCATGTCTAGACTACGTGGAAGTATATTTTTCTTTGAAAGGATTTTTATTTTATGGGCAGTTTGCAGGCCGGTTCTGTGCACCTTCAATTAATTTTTTTTCCTTTTGACTTATATTTAAAAAGGTTGATCGAATCTGGGTGTGTGGTTGAGTGACAATGACTCATACACCCTTAACCAATTGTCTAGGGTTCGATCCTTGGCGTTGGGTATGGAGAAACATTAAATCTTACAGGCCTGTTGTCCACCCTTTGAGGTGCCTACAAGTCAGCGGGATTAATCTCTCACTTGTCGAGTGAGGGGATACCTTGATTATGGATAAAAAAAAAATTCGAACGTCATTTAATAAGCTAAAGGCCCAACTGCAATTGCTAGTTGCATTGATTTGTTTACACTGGTTGTTAACAGCTACTAGCCTACTACGTACTTATAGGCTATAGCTAGTGATAACTACTCCGACATTGATATTTTATTATTTTTTTATATATATATATATGTGTGTGTATTATGTCTCCATCCCATCTTTTGTGAACTGATTACATACAGTGAAACCATTAATTGTATTCATATATCATCAATATCGATGTCTAATTTAAAAAGAAATTTTTTTAGTAAGTTTCACCCGTCTCAAACTTCTAACGAGAGACATGATTAATCGATTTAGTTGTCAACTAGTGCTAATATGGAATAATCACAAAATACTCAAGTCTGATGCAAAAGCATCGGATACCTTCAAACAGTATTATTTTTTTTTTAAAAAAAAATCAAATAACAGGTGTTGTTTATAATAATGATAATCCTGCCGCGCCGTTTCCGACGAATTATGAAATTCAAACAGCAACCACTGTTTTAACTTTTAATAATAGTGGCTGTCATATGGCTAACGAGTGGTACCCGTACCTCAGTAACGCTGGATTTATATTTCAATAAGGTGATAAATCTTCCGTTTTAGATCTCTAAAAATGTCAATTTAATCTTTTTTTTACCGATCTCTAAGAATATCAATTTAATCTTATATTTTTTTATAACTTGATATAATATTTAAGATGATACCTGAAGGGGAAAAAACTTAAAGGAGTGTATTTTTTATGGAACTTCAAGGGGTATGATGATATATTCATACATCACTTGTGAAGTATGGGGTTACATACTTAATTAAATCCTTCATGATTTTTTTAATATTATACCTTTTTTTATTATTTGAACATATAATCTATAATACATAGTTATGAACTTTTGATTCACTTTGCTGTAACATTTTTTCAAAAATTATGGGTAACATCATAAATTGATTAAATTAAATTAAATGGATTCACCAATGGCTAGAGTAGTTGGTTGAGCTGGTAAGTGGGTTAATTCGTTCGGAAGCGCTCTCATTGAGAAAGGGGACAACTTTACTTATGTAGGCAACACTCCTACCCCTAGAGTCCAGATTAAACCGGCTGGTAATTAATTAAAAAAATTAAATGGATTGGATTACAATGACTTAATAATCAAAATAAAATCGTACACCTCCTTGAACCACAAGTATTGAACTACATCGATAGGAACAAATATTGCTTTCAGCTTGAATATTCCATTTAACTTTTATATAGAAAATCTTAACAAAATAAATAAGTCACCTATATCATTGATTCACCCGAACTTTCTTTCAAACTAACTAATTTTTTACTTTATAAACCAAAATATTTATAATCTAACAATGTATGTGTGTGTGTGTTATATCAGATCATCAAATAATTTATTTTATTTCATTAACAGATCAACTATATCTAAAGAGTGAAGAGTATGTTATACAAAAAAAAAAAAGAGTGAAGAGTACGTAATTAATTACCTTGTCAGAGTCAGCGACGATAATTTCGCCATTACCGTAGATAGCAACACCGAGAGGCCTTCCTTCAGTTTTGACCAAACTCTCCACCACCGGGTCGGCCACCGATTCTTTCACTTTAACTCGCTTGATCCACCCATCACTACATGTAGTATAAATAAAACCTGAGGCCTCATCGTACACAATATCTTCAGGTCCCTCCACGTGTCCCTCCGCAAAAGCTTCTGACACTCCTCGTAGCTCACCGTGTTCCACTGGCGCCGTCGTGATTCTCTGGCTTAACACATCTTTTGGGAAGTGGGCAGGCTGAAAAGGGTCGAGGTGGAAGATAAGGGAGGCTAGACCGATGGGGATGATGAAGGTGAGGAATAAGAGACGCCATGGAGATGAAGACGACGTCGTTTTTGGTGGTGTCTGATCAGTTGATGGAGTCATGTGTGGTAGGTTGTGAGAATGAGAGAGGGAACAAGGATGAAGAAACTATGGGAAGTGAATTAACAAATCACTGAATCTTGCTGGCAGTTGAGAATTTACACCTTAACCCTTAAATAGATATCACTCGTGTAGGTTGAAACTTGAATGTTTAGTTGGGTTCTTCTTCGTACGTAGGCCATCAGGAATTCAGGATAATATAAACAAAAGTCTTGTAGGGCCCGCATACTCCTTGACATTTGAGCCTAGATATACACCCTCTCACTTCTCTTATTTTTTTTTGGACAATCTCTCACTTCTCTTATTAAAACTAGCAAGTGCCCGGGGGCAATAAATCAAGTCAGTAAACACAAAAATGTATCTATGTGAAGGTAAATTATAAAAATAATATACTTCATGTGATTTTAAATATAAGATCTATTTACCTAATTTGATTAAATTAAAAATGTTAGTTAAGTTAGTTAAAATGGGGTTCAGATTTTCTCAGCGGCGGGGCTTCTCAGCGGCACTCAGCGGCGCAATCCTCTCCATACATATAATCCAAGTGATGAAAATAGGACACGTCATGCACCTCAAACTGCATCTCAACCGTTCACAATCTTATAATCTCGGCCGTCCATTCATTTTTCCTCTTTTCTTCCGAATCTTCACACCTCTTCTTCTCTTTTGACGAGCTCAACCACCAGATCCTCTCTCACTTACACAAGCAGATTAAGCATACGAGATTCACAATACTCTTAATTGCGAGATAACAATTTTGGTTTTTTTATCGATTTTTCTTTTCAGGTTCAGCATATGAGATTCACAAAAAGTTAATTTCTGATTTTGCTTTTCTTAGGAAAGGGAAGGTTGAGTATCGAGCATCTCCATATTTATGCTTCTCACTCACCAGTCATGCCATGTTCGGGTTTATTTTTCTAGTGGCAGTAACGACACCAGCCGCCACCATTTCAGATCCATGCACTGATTGTTCTTGGTGCTTTACACTCCTTTTGTCTTCCTCTTAAATTTTTATTAGACTTCAAAGTTTTCGGTGCTTTTATTCTTCAATTGGATATGCTCGGATATGTTTTTCTTCAATGAATTCTTGCTTTAATCCTTTTTTCCCCTTTTTTGTTGAATGTGAATGTGGATTTTGACGGTTGTAATTGCAAAATTATTTTTCCCCTTTTATGCTCTCTTTTGATAACGTTCTCGTTTTTCCTCTGTTTAAAAGAAGTGGACATGCGTATAATATTCACTCCCTTTTCTTTTCTTTTGTTGCATGATTTCATAATGTTACTGTAATGATACAGCAAATATATCCATTTCTTTATAATGAGTGGAATGAAATGGATCACTTTATTAGTGGGATTTTCCCTATGCTTGACATTTGGTTGGGCTAGAGAAAAAAAATCATAGTTATAAAATGTCATGCCTATAGATGTTTGTGTACATGCTCCACTACTGAAAATGAAACCAATATAACTCTGTTTGGTGGACTTTGCTTTCAATTTGCTTATCAAAATAGTCAAAAAGTTGGAATACCTGTCAAAACCTCATTATGATCATGTTTAATGCAACATTTCTTACTCTATTGAATCACCCTCACAAGACCAAAAAAATAATATGAAACTTCATATCATCATATAAGACATTTGTACCATATCAGCATTGCTAAGTTGAAATGTCTGTTTATACTTGCTTATATTGACATTACATTGACATTACTTGCTTATATTGACATTTAGTTAGAGCTTCCAAATGGATCATTGTTTCCTGAAGTGTGATATCTGGTCTGTAATTCTGAGATGTAATTTCTTACTAATTTGATACCTGCTGCCTGCTGCAATATCTTATTTTCATATAACAAACAAGAACTTTAATGATTGCATCTAAATGTTTATGGAAGAAGAAAAAGGGATCTAATATTCACTGTCAAATATTCACTGTGGAAGAAGAAAAAGGAATATAAATGTTTACTAACTGTTACAACAATATGAAACTAGTGTACTGAGTTTATTTGCAATATTGTAAGTCTGTAGGTATAAAAAATAAAGAACATGATTCATTGAATCATTAAAGCCTTGGAATCTGAATTGTTATTGTAGGTGGTTGTTGCCATTTCCTTGATGATGATTAAACAAAGTTGAAGCTATAGATGCTGGCCCTCCAAATGCAAGAAATTGATGGGGCATTGCTGAAGCTAAAGAGGATGGCCCTTGGTATGTTGATAATTGATTGGACATTGTTGAAGCCATAGAAAATGGGGATGCATCTAACATAAAATGACTGGAGCTTGCTGAAGCTATTGTGGAAGTTGGAGCTGTACCTAATAAGGAAGAAAGTAGAGCAATGAATAGGTTACTAATAGATAAAAAAAAGTTGTAACACAATATATTTGTGCTAAATTTTGTATGGTAAAGTTACAGTTGCCTTTGGCATCTTGATGTAATGCACACATTGATTATAATAAAGTCACATTTTCTTTGCCAAATGTTTTTTTGTACCTGATAATAGTCCTATATTTGTTGTACCTGTCAATAGAAATTGCTGTCCTGCATATGTTTCCAATGATGGTGGCAGGTAGTTTGAGGGAGTTTGAGCCTATATATCACAAAGGCAAAATTTACACATCATTAATACGAAAAAATTATCACAAAGGCACAATAGCTAATCTGTAATGCAAAAAGCTTACCATCAACATACTAGTAAAATATTGCATTTGAGGTGGTGCTTGCAATGTTGTTGGTGTAGAAGATAAAGTTGTATTATCTATTTCCACATTGTGATCTTTTTCCTTTGTTAGATACCTACTTTTCTTTGCCAAATGATCACGCCAACTCTTAAACCTTTTTTTTCTTCGGGTTCCATCTCTCTTTTTAATGCCTTTAGGTTGTTTATCTGGTAGCTCCATTTTCTTTTTTTCTTGGTTCCCACCTTCTTCCACACTCTTATCTTCTTGTTTGTCATCATGTGTTGAAGTATTCAACCTTGAACGAAAGTCTCTTGCTTTTTGATGAACTTCTTTTATAGAGTTGTAGACAAAGGTAGAAGTCTCTCGGCAATCCGACATTTCAGCTGCTAATGTTATCATCATATGACATAATTGTCTATATGTCTGTGTGCTCTGAAGCTTAGGATCTTCTTGTATTTCATTCTCTCTAATATCATGTATCACACCATCTCTAGCATCTTTGGTCCATCTTTTTAAAATATATTTTCCTGGAAGTTCCTTCACTTCATTTGCCTCATATATTTTCAAAGCATGACAACACAATATTCCAATAGATTCAAAATGCCTACAACTACACCATACAGAATTATCCTTCGGATCATATGTCACTGTCCACATTTTGTCTTCCTTAATCATGCTGCAATTATAACAGAATAGCGGACCTTTTTCATCTCGAGAGGAAATGCATGTAGCAAAGAAAAGATCAAGTTGCTCTTGAAACATTTCTAATACCTTAGTGGTGTAAATTCCAGCAACTTGACGCAAGATTGGCGAGCTTTGGACTATCAATCGTGGTTTTTTCTCCCTTGCTTCATAATCACATTTAATCTCATTGTACCTTTTGTCTGCGACGACTCGCTCAAAATTTTTAAAGAATTCATTAATACTTACACTTGGATTTGTGATCTTTTTGATATCTGCATTCACACTTTCACTTATCTGGGTACTACGTATACCAAGAGTTGTAAAATACTTCATATGACACCACGCCCATTTTTCTTTAATTTCATATATAGACTTCACCCATGAATTATTCTCCAAATCGAAAGATGATACCAGAGAAACCCATTCTTTTTCAAAATCTGCTTCATCCTCAATATAAAACATACACTCACTGAAGCCACGCATAAAATGTGAATCACCCTTCACTTTATTTCCCACATGTTTCATTCCATTTTGCTGAATATGCCATGTACATAATCCATGTTTCACTTCAGGAATAACTTCACGTAATGCTCTTGCCATTGCTTGATCTTGGTCGGTAAAAATTGTCGCCGGTCTTTTTTGCTTGTTTGCTGTCAGAAAAGTTTCCAACAACCACTTGAATGATTCAGTTGTTTCATCATATAACAAAGCTGCACCAAAAATTATTATTCCTCTATAATGATTGAGTCCTGAAATAATCGCAAGAGGCCTATGACTTTTGTTCGTGCAGAATGTGGTATCCAATGAAATTACATCCCCAAAATAAGCATAATCTAGAAGCATACGAGCATCAGCCCAAAATATATTTGTAATTTGGTCTTCCATATCAAGCTGATATGAATGATAAAAGGAAGGGTTCTCGATGATTTGTTGTTCAAAATAGCTTAATAAGCATCGAACTTCCCCATCAACCATACTTCTTCGCCTTCTAGACATCAAATAATTTTTCATGTCCACTCGAGTGAAACCAAGATTAGCTCTCCCACCAACTTGCTTACTCATAAGATCAAAAGTTGCTTTTTGTTTAAGTCCAGCTTCCTTAGCCAAATCAATCTCATCAGCTTGTGCACTATTTATTTTCCGTTGAGACCTCATCATGTGCACTGTCTCCTGAAGATGTAATGGGTGATTATGTTCTTCAATGAAAGCAACAATCTTATATTTACCTTCCACTAATTTAACTGTCATTCCGGCTTTACACTCGGTCCTTGTCTCAGGACGATGATTAGTGGATGAGGTGGACCTTTTATCTAGTCTACGTTTGCCCTCTTTTGAACATGCATATCTATAACCAATAATTGTCTTTTTATCTTTCTTACTTGTTGTTGTCCCATTTTTTCTCCCACTAAAACCTACTCTACAAGCATATTCATTCCAAAACCTCCATGCCTCCTCTAAATTATCAAATTCTATTCCAACTCTAGGAGTCAAATTAGCCTCCATCAAATAAACCTGAAAAATAAAATTCACTCAACACACACAACATGTTGAAAAAAAGATTCACACACAGCAATCATATATGCACATACATGTCTACGAATTCATGGCATAAAACTAAACAGAGAAGCCACATTTAATTAGTTAACGGAAAATACACTGTTTGATAAAAAAAAGTTTTTAATCATACCTTGAATAAGCTGAATGATCCCCTAATAATGCTCAATTTTTTTGTCGAACCCCTACAACAATCCTCACATGCTTGATCGAATCCTTCTCCTCATTTGGATCATCTTCCCAGCCCCATAAGTGATCAGATCATTTTGGGATTGAAAGTGATATTAACCATGAAGTTTCCCGCCTGCTCAAGGATGAAACAATGAATTGGTTCAACTTGCAATCTGAGCCTTGCGATTCAAATAAGATGGACGGTGTAGATACATTTTTAATTGTTGGAAGGTGGGTGAGTTTACAGCCATTGGATGCAATTGATGGTCAGGATGAAGCCGCTGAGAGCCGCAGACCTCCAATGGCGCTGAGAAAATCCTCTCACGTTAAAATGACATGATATTATCAATATACCCTAACTATCCACTTTCACCCCCACACTCTCTCTCTCTTCTTGTCTAACATTAGGGAACATTAACTCAATCCTCCCTCTTCTCTTATCTGCCATTAGGGAATATTAACTCCACCATCCCTCTCCTCTTGTCTACCATTAGGGAACATTGATTTCACACCCTCATTTTCTTGTCTATTATTAGGTTGCATTGATAAGGATGTTTTAGGAAAAAATCGGTAAAAATTAGAAATAAGTCTTATATTTATGATCAAACTCATCCCCTCAAATAGGTCTTATATTTAGGACCGGAGGGAGTATAACATATAATAGAATGATAACAACAGGATATACAATATATGTTCAATATAATAGTTAATTGAATATACACTAAGAATAAACATGTAATAATAAGAAGATTAGAAACGACCATAAGTTACATAATCTTAGGTATATGTATTAATGCAATTATGACATTACATATGCATAAAGAATACAAAACGTATATGATAAAATAGAGTATATAATATAATGAAGTTAATACAACAACAACAACAACTAAACCTTATCCCACTAAAGTGGGGTCGGCTACATGAATCACACGACGTCATTTTGCACTGTCACTAGTCATTCCAGGAGTTAAATCTTTCACTAATTAAAAGATCTCTTTGAATAACTTCATTAAGAGTTCTCTTTGTTGATTCCAAAAATATTTAGTTGATTCCATTTGATTTGATCAACATCATCTTTAACCAATACATTACCTTCTTCATCCTTTACACACCTTACATGATCTAAATCTCACTGATTATATTAATTGTTTCCTCCTCAACTACCATTTTTATCGATAATAATCTGTTTCCAATTCTATAAACTTCAACCACCTTATTCTTCCATTCTTCATCCACAATTATACCGACATCATTCCTATGACTCACTTTTCCAGTGTACCAAAGTTTATAACCATTAATATCCTTAGCCTTTTCACCTATCCATTTAGATTCTTGTACACATAAAATGTTTATCTTTCTATCCCTCATCACAGCTATTACCTCCCAAGCTTTGCCTCTCAAGGTTCCAATATTCCACGTAGTAAATCTAATCCTACTCTCATTCACTTGCTTATTTATATATCCTTTCTCTTGTAAAATGTCAGACGATGACATATTGCAAAAATGGTTGTGTGTGTCCATGCTTTATAGATTCGACAAATTTTTACGTTAGCTGCCGAAGCCTAACACAACCTACTCTTTTTATCCAGGCTTAGGACCTGCTAAAAATGATCTTGAGCGATGTAATGAAGTTAATAGACCAATGTAATTCTCCAAATTGGACCAAAAGGGAATGATCTTGAGCGATATAGCTTGCACTGACTTTTAAAGGGTTTGAATAATAAACAATTATTTTAAAGGAATTATATAATAAACAATTTTATTTTTGTAAGATTTGGAGAAGATGATGATTTTTGGGAAAATGCCATTTAAATCCCTCCGAATATACAAAAGGACAATTCAGGAACTCAAACTTCCAAAAGGACCATGAAGGAACTAGGACCTAGTTGACATTTTAAAATTGTGTGAAAAGACAAAATTGCCCTAATCATAAAACAGAAATTACTAACCACCCTTACACCCACCATTTTCAATAGGGTAGTTAGTAAATGCTGTTTTATGATTAGGGCAATTTTGTCTTTTCACACAATTTTAAAATGTCAACTAGGTCCTAGTTCCTTCATGGTCCTTTTGGAAGTTTGAGTTCCTGAATTGTCCTTTTGTATATTCGGAGGGATTTAAATGACATTTTTCCATGATTTTTTAATTTAAAATTTAAAATTAAAATTATAAGTCTAATCAAATGCCAACTAAGCAAAATAAATTAAAATTATATATGTCCAGTCAGACACCAACTAACTAAGCAAAATAAACGGTGTTAGTTGACACATCAGCAAAACTTAACACCGTTAGATCCTTTTTAAACTCTAGGGACTAATGTTACTAAGTAAACTTGAGGGACCAAAACCTCCCTTTTGAAACTTCAGGGACTAAAACCAAAATGAGACCACACTTGAGGGACCAAAAGTTATGTTAACCCTAAATTCCAAGAGAGCTTGATTATTTCAGAAGATACCTGCACCGTTATTGATGTTCAAAGTCCCCACCAATAGCTTATAGTAGCCGTTAATTGAGAGAGAGTTGCATTAGCAGTGTTGGATGGCGACTTGTGGGGTATGAAATTCTCATGTGAGCAAAAAGTTCTATCATCAGTTGATAACGATTATTGGAAGCAATATCATATCCTTCCCTTTGCAAAGCTTCCCAACGTGTATCATACAAACCATGCAAACGGAAATTAAAATGGAATATATGTCCCTGAGCCATAAGTACTCCCTCCGGTCCCTAATGTAAGAGCTAACCGTAAAAAAAAACGCTTCTTAAGAAAACATGTGAATGTTAGTTGAGTGTCTGGAGTTAATGCTTCTTTTCCAAAATTGCTCATATTTATTATGGTACTTTTAAGAGAAAGAAATACATAAACATTAATAAATATGAAAGAGAGTTAGGGGTAAAATAGGAAAAAATGCATTAAATGAGGAGAGAATATGGGTGAACTCTTACATTAGAAATCAAAACCATTCAAATTTTGGGCTCTTACATTAGGGATTAGAGGGAATACTATTCACGACGTAACCATATGTTCTAATGTTCTATCAGTAGTGTGTGTTTTGGTTCTCGTTTCGATGCCCAAACATTTTTTTTTATTGTTTGGGGATCACGACTGAAAAAACTGCTTCTCATTAAGTTAAAAGTTAGGGTCAGGCTGAAGCTGGATTTTGTCTTCCTTCTACGTGTAAAAGCTACAGTGGGAACTACACGATTTCCTTCCTTATCTATAAACATAAACTCGTTAAAATCAAAATCAGCGAGTTAACTGGCGTTTTTGACAACCATGGAAGTTGAATACTTGAATTGGCCAAAAAACAGCCACATTGGGAAAGCCGTGAAGAGGTGGGAAAATGTATATTTTAATAGATCCTCCTACAATGTCAACTTTATTTTTTTTTTCTCCCAATCATTTACCGTTTGTATATTTATAAATTTTTTTTTGGTCGAGTGTATATTTATAAATTTGACTTTAGCTTTTACTTAGCCTACAACCCCAACTGCATATCGTTATTATTTATACTCTATAACTATATATTTATCAACTAGACTTTTTTAAAGAGATAAAGACACATAATGATCCACTTGAAATCATCTATATTTATTATTTTTCTTTAAACTATTTTATCTTTCTTATAACCTAAAATATAATATATGTAACTAATGTTAAATTTGAATGGTAAATAGTTTCTTTAACTTCTTAAAAATCAATTTAATTTTATATTTAGAAGTGAATGGGCAATTTAACAATATTCATGTCCTTTTTAGTCATTTTCCACTTGAACTCTCTTTTTAAACCAACCATACATCATGTTTGCAAAAGTGAAATCCAAACACATCACACAACTTAACTTAAAACTTATAAAAAGGTGAAATTGAGAAACATGGAACAAACGTTGGATTAAATTGAATAATTGAATCCAGGCATAAATGGCGTTTCAAATACATCTAATTACCATAATCTTATAATACAGTACTCCCTCCGGTCTTAAATATAAGACCTAATTGACTTTTTCTAGAAAATCCTCAAAAAAGCAAAATAAGTCAATTATAAATTGATTTACATAGTTTTTTCTCTTAAACTAGTTTATTTCACCTGTAAACTAATGAATAATCTAAAAATATATCAAATATGTCATCATTTAATAACTTATTTCGCAACCTCAATCTCTCAAAAAAAATTCAATTAAATCCTATATTTAGGACCGGAGGAGATAGTATTATATATTTACGTGTTAACCCACTACACAATTAGGTCACCCTTTTCCTCTTCATTGCCACTAGTGGCTATGAGTTATGACAGATTTCATGGTGGGCCATGCTGACATGATCTTATTACAAAAAACCCCAAACTTATTGGGCAAACCGAAGGCCCATCACGTAAGGCCCATTTTCTCTTCCTCTTCCTTGGCTCATTTCCCCTTTCTCTCATCTTTGCCGCCACTTCATATGTTCACTTTCTCTCTCTTCATGTTTGTTAATTTTCTCAGTTTTCCATTTTTAGTCACTGAATATATCTTTCTTGGACTACATATAAGCAGGCAAGTTTTTATGTTCTGTGTTTTATTAATCTTGACAATATGCTTCAACTTGGAAAATATTTTGTGTGACTGTAATTCCAATGATAATTGATATGTTTTGGTCTTTAACAAAGTTGCATGTAACATTTTAGTGTATTGGAATCTAAACTGTGCTATGAAGAGAGTTGTGATTACAAATTCAGAATTGCTGTTTTACTATATTGCAACTCAAGATTGCTGCTTGAAATTGATGAGAGAGAGAGAGAGAGATATATTGTTTTGAAAATTTTTATTTATTATGTCATTCTGCTTATGTAATCATCCCACATAACTGCAGGGTGTTCTTTTAAAGGAAGCTGTATAAGCATCATTTCAGCTAGCTGCCAATGCAATATAGTGTCAGAGTTATTTGTTAGTTTCATCTAGTTGTACTTACAAAATCTTAAGCCTCAAGCATATTAGGTGCCATAAATGGGAAAAATTCCACCTGCCTTTCGTTCTGCAATTGCAAACCCATCACTTATTAGAAAGCCATCGTCTTTAGTTCCTTCAGAAGCTTCACAATTAGCTGCTACCCCATCTGGAAAGCCTCATTATTTAACTAAGAACACGTCCAATAAAAAACCATCCAAACTTTCTGGAAAAGCGAAAGAAACCGAGGTTTCTGATGCTTCAGCGACTCAAAGAGCACTTAAGCTCTTCAAATCTCCAAGCCTATCTGATGCCAAGGGTGTTTTTGACTCAATCATTAAGAGTTCAAAGACCTCCATTGACCATCGTTTTTATAGTCCTCTATTTCAAGCATATGCCTCAATCTCTACTGTCAATGATTCTGTGGATTTTCTGCGTCATATGATGAAAAGTGATCCTGCTTTCTCACCTGACAGATCAATATACCACATCTTGCTCTCCCAATCCTGTAAAACGCCTGATTCTGGCCTTGCTCCCGTTCATCGGGCGCTTAATTTGATGGTCAGCAATGGCGTGACCCCTGATAAAGTTACAACTGACATAGCCGTCCGATCGCTATGTTTGGCTGGCCGCTTAGAGCATGCGATTGAATTGGTTAAAGAATTGTCCTTGAAACATTCAGTCCCTGACACTTACACATTTAATTTTCTTGTTAAACATCTGTGTAAGTCCAGTGCATTGAGCAGTGTCTACAGTTTTATTGAAGACATGCGGAATTCTTTTAATGTGAAGCCTGATCTTGTTACTTATACCATTTTGATTGATAATGTTTGCAATACCAAAAACTTACGCGAGGCTTTGCGATTGGTGAGTGTGCTCAAAGAGGAAGGGTTTAAGCCCGACTGCTTTGTTTACAACACGATAATGAAGGGATACTGTATGTTGAGTAAGGGAAGTGAGGCGATTGAGGTTTACAATCAAATGAAGGAGGAAGGAGTGGAGCCTGATCTTGTCACTTACAACACTTTGATTTTTGGGTTATCAAAAGCTGGTAGAGTTAAGGAAGCTAAAAAGTTTTTACGTGTTATGGCAGAAATGGGTCTTTTCCCTGATGAGGTTACATATACCTCACTCATGAATGGAATGTGCAGGGAGGGTAATGCCTTGGGTGCATTGGCATTGCTGGGAGAAATGGAAGCAAAAGGGTGTAGTCCAAATTCATGCACTTATAACACACTGCTACATGGGTTGTGTAAATCAAGGATGTTGGATAAGGCCATTGAGTTGTATGAAGTGTTGAAATCAGGTGGTCTGAATCTTGAAACCGCTTCTTATGCTACATTTATCCGGACCCTATGTAGGGATGGGAGAGTTGCAGAAGCTTATGAAGTGTTTGACTATGCAATAGAGAGCAAGAGTTTGACAGAAGCTGCTGCTTACTCAACATTAGAGAGCACACTTAAATGGTTGAAGAAGGTCAAAGAAC
This sequence comes from Mimosa pudica, assembly GCA_029929735.1. Taxonomy (NCBI): domain Eukaryota; kingdom Viridiplantae; phylum Streptophyta; class Magnoliopsida; order Fabales; family Fabaceae; genus Mimosa; species Mimosa pudica. The sequence goes on from JAKELP010000024.1 coordinate 13,845,343, forward strand.
AAGGTTACACAATTTGATCGGTATGTCTCGATGTCTAATTAAAGTTATATGACTCATCATCCTGATGCTTGTTATTTTCGTGCAATCCTTTACTGTTGTGAAACTCTGATGAAACTGCCTATGCCCAGGGGTTTATAGTATATGTTGAATGTGTCATTTATGAATGGTCTTATTTATACTCTTGGGATTGGTCTTTCAGACTAGCTGGGCATAGTGTCCCTTATTTTGCTCTTGTATTTTGATTATATTATTTTTCCTGTAGTAAGTGTGATTACTGATTATAGTTGCTGGAAAGTGATAATTTATTAACGGTTAGAGTAAGTTGCCCTGTGATTGGACCATGAAAAACTTGAATGTTAGTACAGATAATGATGAGTGGTTCTTTTGTTATTCTGCATCTTCCATTGTAATGAAATTTTAGAATTGTTGCATTTTTTAACATATTGCCCTAAAAATTGTGCAACTCATCTAAGCTATTGCATTTTCTTTCTCAAGAGATGCTGACCCAATTAAAAATTTGTCTGCTATTCTTTTGCTAGATCTGTGATGCCAGCGAGGGCTACCTAGCTTGGTTCCCTGATAGGAATGTAAAAATTGAAGGTGGGAAAATGCCCATGTAGTTACTAAAATGGGTCAAAAGTGCCTATGCTGTCAATATAGACTATTGGTGTTACGTTTTTCCGAAGTTAGGGACAATAAAAGGTGTAAAATGCAAGGTGCTGAAACCATTTGACCTCCCTGGCTTTCGGCTTTTTGAGAAATGTGTAAGATCCGACCGGCCAAAGCTTCTGGTGGATGAAGCTATTTTCCCCTTCATGCAATACGATGGCGCCTTCATACACCCTTTCTGGGATCTGTTTATGTTCTTGCAGACTCTAGTTTTGTCATCAGCTGTTCCGTATTTTGGTTTCATAATATGATGTGTAACCATGATCCTGTTTTAGTCATTGATATACAGTTAATTTTACATAACAGTAAATGGAAAAATGTTCATTGCTAGGCATGAAGAATGTGGAAATACCGAACTGCAAGTAGCTGATTATTTGTTTATTATTAATATTTTTTGGGAGCTGGATGAGATGATCTCTCCATTCATTTGGATTGTTTTTGTTAATAATTTTTTTTTTTGGTGAGAGTGTTACTAAAAATTTTGTTGATCTGGAAATGTGGAATAAAGCCATGAATGAGGAGTAGTTTATGGTCAAAAAAGAAAGAAGAGTTCATAATTTCCAAAATTCTTCTGTTTTTTATATTTTTTAAAATACAATGTAAAATTGAAGAAAGCTAGGTTCAAAAAAGAATTTCAGAATTTAAATATCCATTCACTAATTAACTTATAATTATAATATTGTAACATAATGTCCATATGGGTTTCGTGTTTCACTAATGTTTGGACTTTGTTTCTGAAAATATTAATCCCTCATATACTGCATGATGGGCCCAGCCCATTTCCTTAGTAAAAAAGGGAAAAAAACAGTGGTTCAAGCAGCTAGGCCAACCAGGCTATATGGGCCAGACGAGCAGAAGCCTGTTATCCCTCCACTGTAAGGAGGGAGAGGTTTTCGCTGCTCTGTGAAACCAGCCTCACGCATAGCCCTCTCTCGTCTAGGGGCAATGAGGCCTGAGCCTTCGCCCAAGTCCCATAGCCCAACTCTCTACTTGGAGTGGGCAGGCCTCTAATTGCAACAATCAGCCCAGCCCAACTGAGCCTAAGCCATGTTCCACTGTTTTATTGCCCCCCACTTGGGTCACAAGCTGACGCAACCCAGCTCGGCGAACAAATTGGACAAGTCACATGCTTATATAGTATAGAACTCTTTGTAAAATAAGCGATGTGGGACTTGGGATCTCTCTGCTGGTATTTTTTGACCTCCCCACCGAATAGAACATCATCTTCTTTTGCGGATAGTAATGGAATGAATTTAGAGGGGAAATGGTAAATTCAGAGCGGACGATTGTGATGCGATAGATAGAGTAATCTGTGGCTTTTTTGTTTTGTTTATCTTCATCGAGATTTGTATTGGGAATAGAACGGGAATGATCATATACGTGATATCATTGCTAAGGGGTATTGATTGTAATATAATTGCTAACTTGTGTATTTCTTCCAAAAACTGCATATTGTTCAAGCTCTTGATATTCATAAACTTGCCTAACAAAAAGACTAATGTGTTGTTAATCTAGGAATTTAGAAAATACAGGAGCTGAAATTGTATGTTTTAAGCTTACATTTTTCTCCTAGTTTGTCAGAATGCGAGGAAGCGTGACCAAGTTAATGATTATGCATATGGCCTGTTTTGTGCAGTTAAAGAGAACTAACATTAGGAATAAGTCCACCCCTTAAATAAATCCTATACATGTTTGAGAACAGAGGAGGGATTATATCTAATTAAAACTGATATATAGAGTTAGTCAAAAGGTACTGTCCTAAACTGATTTTAGTCTCATCAATTACAATATTTCATGGCCCGGAAAGGAAATCTTATCAACTGAATTAGTCTAATTTTCTTTTCAATAAAGCATACAAGAGTTTGCCACCATTATTTGGTTCCATAACTTCAACTCTTATTCATCATTCTTGTTTGTCCCTCTTCAGTAAGAAATCTTTTTTTCTCACATGCTTTTATTCATCAATAATTGTACTTATGAACATTTTTTTGCTAGGTCATTACATGTGCTGTTTCAAAGGGACAAGCAACGAATATATTTAAATAATATTTGCCTGCTCAAAACATGCATAATGACATTGTAGCCCAGACTTTCGATGATAGGCCTGGAATCTAGGCTTACATCAATTATTTAAGTTGCCATGTAAAACATGAAGCATAGAAGGGAAAAAAAATTCATATTATACAAGTTAGTATATTGCAATAATTTTTATATTTATTATGTCTCTAAATACACATACAATGATACACATTTTTAATTTAGATTAAGCAATACTTGTTTCTAAAAATACCTCCTACTGGTATAATTAATACCACATCCGTTCCTAAAAATAAGATCACTTTTGAAATTCAATTCGTTCTTCGTTATAAGATCACTTTCTAATTTTTCCAAACTTTTTCCCAATTTAACCCTACATTGCTTATCTATAATAACAAGCAAAAGAGGGAGAGTGAAAATAAATGTATATAGTTGGGATAAATTGGTAATATTATATGTAAATAACTAATTTAACTAACTTCTTTAATCTACTCAAATTAGGGAAAGTGATCTTATATTTAGAAACAGATGAAGTATTTGTTTATAAGTAATGAAGACTTAAAATATTATGGAATTATATAACGGGATAAAATGAAAAGGAAAAATTAAATTTTACATAATATAGAACTTTCGGTACGTCTTGAATCTGTTCACTTTTCATGTTGGAAATTGTACTTAGAAATGGAGTATATATATAGTACTAGCACAATTGTAATAATTAGTCTTTATGGTTTTGAATTTTTTTAATATTTATAAATTCAATATTAATATGTTTATCTAATTCTATTTTCTTTGTCGGATGAAACAAGTGCAATATATAACGCGATGTTTCATTGGTTTTTATTGAATGGCTATATTTAAACTCATCAAGTGGAAGCTTGGCATTAAGGAGACAAGGGAGCAATGAAACAGTGATATTTCTTCAACTTGGGAAATTGATACGTTAACATTTATATAATGAACGCATTACAGCAAATTTTGCAACAACTTGCGCTTGTAATAGAGAATACAAGGGAAGGGGCTATGTATAGGAATCGCTTCTTTAATCAATTTATGAGAACTTGATTTTCTCTGTCTCCTATGTTTATTCTGCATAAACAATTTTATATTTTAATTATTTATGTATGAAAAGACCGATTAGTCATTAATTAAAGTGCATGGTTAAAACTTAAAACAATGGTTCAACAATTATTAATGCATGGTCGTCTAATAATGGGATTTTTTATGAGCAAGGTCTAATGCGATAAAAGTGAAATCAAAATGGGTCATGATCCTAAAACATACAAAAATATATCTGTGGATAACTTGGAAAAAGTACTACAATTATTTGAACAAAAAGGTGTTCATAGATGTTAAAAGAATACATTATTACTAATACACAGGTAAAAAAGAATCATTCACGCAATCTAAATCTTTACACACTCTAACAAGTAATTATTAAAGGGTTAAGGTGCATTTTTAGTACTCTAGAATATAGCAAAGTGCACCTAACATAATACACAATATTGTGGTCCATTTGTGGTAACCAAGAATTATTTTCGTGGCTTATTTAGTAACGACGTTAAATAAGTTAAGTTTGACCGTTATGTGTCAAATTTTGACCGTTAAATTGTGGGGTAAAGAAGCATTTTCAGTACTCTAGAATATAGAAGGGGCATCAAACATAATATACAATATTTAAACACCATAAACAACTAAGTCACAATATTATTCAAAGTGTCAAATAATTGAACACTACAAAGTTATAAAGATCCATAGACTATCCTATTATCATGCATGTATAAACTAATAAGTCATTAGTATTTTACATATATAAAAAATGTAAGCAAAGAATCATAAACTAACCAGGTTGGTCATACTAAGTTAAAACGGGTTGGTCATACTGGCTAAACACAAATTAAAACTGGTTGGTCATACTGGCTTGTACCAAATTACTGACCCTATGATGTAATAGAAGAAGAGTTACTTCTATCTGATTACATAGTTATAAACTTAAAGTAATGTTCGTTGAATTGTCATTTCAATATACATATATCACATCTTTATGTCACATTAGATTTTATCTTACAAAAGTGAGTTTTAACTAACGAATTACTAGATAAGCAATGAAAATAATTCTTAGTTATCACAAATGGACAAAAATATTGTATATTATGTTTGGTGCTCCTTCTATATTCTAGAGTACTGACAATGTTCCTTTACCCCACAATTTAACGGTCAAAATTTGACACATAACGGTCAAACTTAACTTATTTAACGTCGTTACTAAATAAGCCACGAAAATAATTCTTGGTTACCACAAATGGACCACAATATTATGTATTATGTTAGGTGCACTTTGCTATATTCTAGAGTACTAAAAATGCACCTTAACTCATTATTAAAATATAAATATAAGGAACAGTTGTCAAGTTTTTAACCCAAAACACACAAGGTTTCAAGTTCAACAGAAAAAAATACATAAAATTTAACCTGATCAGCTCGTCTAACCTTGTTTGTTTAAGTTAACCCTGTTGGATTATTAATCTTAAGTCACTTATTTCCTGATCAGCAGGTTGAAGAAAATGCCCAAGTGATTGGCCCATCTGACTTAACAAATTAATCTCATCCGCACTCACACCACTTCTCTCGTATTGAGCGAAAAAACTAAAGAAATAATCGAGTGAAAAAACAGAATATTCTTTTTAGGCCACTGGGTACATATGCATAGAGTTGTAGTTCAGACTCACACATACAAGAATCTAATTGGGTAGTTAATAAATAATATTATGTTGGTGAGGTCGGCCGCAAATATAGAGATTTTATTGTGGAACACGTACGTCTATTATTGCACTTAGTTGAAATAAGTAGCTTAGTTAAATATATTAGTATTGTGATTCGATTCAAAAAATAAACAAATATTGTTTCTGTGTGACTCTGACATACAAGCCAACCCCCAAGATTGCCACGCCTTCAAACACAATACGTGTACGTACGTGTGTCATCCTTTATGTACAACAATATTTTCTGTTGTAACTATGAATCCACGGATACTATATGTTATCACTAGATCGTATGCAATGCATCTAAATAATCGACAAATTAAACTTCACAAGAAAATAGTTTAATTACGCTTTGTGGAGTATATGGAATTAAAATAATTCATATATAAGCTCTGAATAATCAGAAATCCTGCTTTTCATAAGGATTTGAATTAAAGAGTTTGTGTTTTACTTGAATTTATCAATATTTACTACAAATATTAGAAATATATTCCTCCAGTAAAAAGAGAATCAATGTTCATGTGATCTTTAATTTGATCTTTCACTTAGCTTGCGGAATGAAAAAATTGCAAAAAATTGCACCAGACCTGCATGACCCTCGCTCTATTTATTTTCTATATGAATGGCTTGTTTTTTATATGATATAAACATTATTGTAACTAAATTCGAATACATGATATACATCAATACACTAATATATCGATTTATTAAGGGTTTTAAATGTCTCAGTATGAGTTTTCTATAAACTCAGTACGGGTTTTCTATAACAATGAACTAGATATTAACTAGTTACAAAACTAAAACACCTACAGCTAAAGTTAACCCTAACTGGTTACTTACTAAAACATTTTCTTGAGAAACAATCACGCAAAAAAGGGTAATCAAAATTGGTGAAAATCTTCGCAATGTATATAAATCGAGAAGTAATATATGGTAGGAAGCAATTATATATAGCGTTGTTAAAGAAAAGGACGATATTAAGAGTACATGCCACTCGTGCACACATTAAATAAACTAATAAAGTCTCACAATTAGTCATTGGAATTATAAATTTCTAATCTAATTATCTTATCGAACACTTAAATCACAACTCATTTTCTTATATGCCAATCAAAGAACCAAATATCGCTCTCCCAAAAACTACAATATTATATTGATTCACTAAATTTATTTCGTTGCAGTGGAAGTAGCTTCATTGGGAGACAAGGTAGACAGTTCACATGTTTGAGGGTGAAGCAGTCTTCTCTTTGGTTTATGGGAAATGAGAGGTTAATGTGGCATCATAGGAAGCACACTGCGTGATGACTAATGACATTTTCTTTTGCCTTCCCAACACAAGTCATTTTAATTTTATATAAACCCATGCCCCATTATATATGTTGCCATTCCTCAGTCACTGATCACAAAAAAATATGGGATATATATACACAAATTTTAAATTTCATTATTTGTCTTAATTTTGATCCCAAAAGTGTTAGAAATCATTCCTCAATCATCTATTTTAAAATAGGTCTTGGAATAAATGCATTGCAATATATATTCAGCAAATGCATATACAAATGTTGTCTATTTTGCATTTAATTCATTATATCTTATGAACGGTTGAAGAATAATTTACACCAGCTGAAAATATCTCGTACTTTGTTCCTTAAACAAATTTTAGATACATTTTTGGATAATTGATTTTGTAGATTTTAGGAACTCCTCCAAAAATATATTCCCATATGTCATTTCCATTTTTATGAATTCTGGCAAAACTAAATGTCGATCATATGATGTTTCTTACAGTGTATTACTTAAAATAATAGTGTACCAATTTTAATACACTAATTTTATCACTAAATAACAATATGTCTAATTTTTCTAAGAATAATAGTATATAAAATGTCCTCAATGTTGGGCAGAAATGAGACAAAGTCACCAATCTTGAAGGGAATCCATGCGGGTACCACATGCTCCTTCACCATCTCTGCCGCCTCTATTTTTCCCTTTAAACAAAATAACCCTCACACTTATATATAAACATTCATTCCAATACTTCAATTTAAACACAAACATAAATTTTGAGTCCAAAAACACACATAGAAACAATTAAAAGCTCAAATAGAGCCAGCCATGGTTCTAAAGTTCCATGCTCGCTCTATTAGTTTACCCTCTAGATCTCACCCTTCCACCATCAAAGTAGATGATGAACTCAACAAGATCAAATCTTGGGAATCAACTTCCACATCTACTTCACAATCTGTTTATACAGGCTTATCTTTGCTAGAAGGTGTCTATATAAGCTTGGATGACCTTCTTCACATGTCCTCAGTCCAATTGGCTATTTCACAACATCATGCTGATACATGTGTTGAGGAGGTTTTAGATGGATCATTAAGGGTTTTGGACATATGTGGCATAACAAGGGACATGATGCTGCAGATAAAGGAAAACGTTGAAGCCCTTCATTCTGCTGTTAGGAGAAGAAAAGGAGATTCCTCTATTGAAAAAAGTGTGGCAGAATACAAGTTCTTCACCAAGAAGATGAAGAAAAATGTGAAGACACTTATCACAGAGCTAAAGCACATGGAGACAAGATTTGGATCAACCTCACTTCTCAATCTTGATGATCAGATGGCTTCTGTGATAAGGGTAATGAGGGAAACAATTTTGATGAATGTTTCAATCTTTCAATCACTTTTGGCTTTCTTGGTGATGCCAAAGGAAGCTACCAAATGGTTTGTGGTTGCTAGATGGATGCACAAAGGGAGTTTGGTGGAAAATATTGAAGATAATGATAACTTAGAAATTGTGAATGAGTTGAAGAGTGTGGAATCTGTGTTGAATTGTGTTTTAAGTGAAGGTGGTCGTGTTAATGAGAAGATGAAGGTTGTTCATGCAAGGTTGGAGGCTTTGGAGATGGCTATTGAAAGTCTTGAGAATGGACTTCAGATTGTGTTTAGGAGGTTGATCAAAACTAGAGCCTTCCTTTTGAACATAATCTCTCAATAGTCTGTACCAAATAATGTTCCAAAATCCTGCAAGCCATCTATATTTTAGGGATGAGGATTCCAATGTTATATACGTGTACATGTGTATTTGGATGTCTATACTATCAAATACAAACAACACTTTACACACTTTGTTTCTGGCCTTTTTTCTCTTTTTGTCTAGTTTTTTCCTTTGAATTAGAAAATACTTCAAAATGAATCATACTGATAATTTGAGCCCGTTGACAAAATAGGTAGATAAAATTAAATTATTAGATATCTCTACTTTTTCTCTCACTCTTACATATATTTGTTACTTCTCCACTTAAAGAAATCCACGAAAGTATAGATGATTAATAAAAGCATAATGTTTTTCTTTTTCCCACATCAATAACAGAGATGTAATGTAAAAAACACTACTATAACAGTTAAAAGCGTATTAGACTAATGCAATATATAATGAGAGTTTTTGAAAGATCATCTTGTACGTAGTTGTGTGAAATATAAGTGTTGATGTCAATAAATAGGAGTGATAAATTAATTTTATGTATAATTCTACGGATGAGTTTTTCATTTTCATAGTCTTTAATTGGTAGGATACAAGTGTCAAATAATTTATCTTGAAGATCTCAACTATAGATTGAGATTACTTCAAATCTGTGTTGTTGAAAATTAGAGTTTTAATTTATCAATGAAAGAGTCAAATACTACTATTTTATTTGGCTTAGTCGGTACCTGCCTGTAAGCAACATAGGAAAGAATGAAACTTATACTGAATCTTCATATAGCAACCCACCAAACAACATGCCACCCATGCAATAGGAAGATCTTGCGCATATATTTGTATACTTTTTCCTCGATTCACTTTATAACAACCAAATAAATCCAAGAAACGTGAAAATGAAAAGGGAGAAAAGGAATAAAGTGTAGCAAGAAACAGCAAGCAAAAACAGAGAAAGGGACATGGGGATGGAAATGCCTGCTGGTACCAATTGCCTTCCTACAACAAAGCAAGTCGTTGAGACTATTAGACAAGAAGTGTATTGGTTTGTAAAATAAATGAATGAATAAGTGGATGGGTGGTGCAATTATGATGGAAGACCACAAAACAAATATACAAAATCTGTTACTTCCTAAAAATTTCCAAAAAAAAAATCAACTAAGTCCTATATTTAAGAATGTATGGAATATTAAATTATGTATGGAATATCAAAGATTTAATAGCTAAATTGTTTGTTGCCGAGATAAACTTTGTTACCATGTGCCGACAGTCATCCATATTTAGGAAGTTCTAGAAATCAAATGGATCTCAAAACTGGTCAGGGAAACTTTAGCAAAGGATCCAAGCCCACCAAACTTTGACTTATAGCTTCCAAAAAGTTGCCAAGAAAAATTACAATTTGTATCATGTATTTTTCATTTAATCCAACACAGCACAATCTAACTAGCACTATTATTCCTTTCTATATCAATATTTTGTTTTGTATTTTGATTCTATTATATACTACCACTTCCTTTTAGGGGACACAAATTAATCAGAGTCAATAAATATATAAACGAATAAAACTATTTGAAAACATCCTTATAAGATATCAAAAAACAAAACACCCTTATAAGAGAGAAAGTAAAGAGGGAAAACTGAGTAAATTCAACTCTTTATTTTATTTTATTGGTGAAGTTACTACTTACTTTTCTTTATTAGAATATGTAATATGTAGAAGAGAGAAAATGAACACTACTCGAATTAAACAAGGATTCTATGAGAAATCAATTAAAAATATCGGGAAACAAATTCTGATTGTTTGAAAAGGAATAAAACATATTTGAAATTATCTCCAATTTAAAAGAACACATAATGCAAAAATTATGTGTAAACCATAACACAATAATCATGTAAATAATAGGAAATTTTATTTTCTGTTACCAAACATTTCTTAACATCCATATAGAGTTGTCAATACGAGCTGGCCCATCAAGAAAATATGAGTAAAAACGTGAATCAAAGAATAATAACTAGACTTAAAATCCATTAACACAATCGAGTTAATGTACAATCAACTTGAAATCCCTCTGCCCTTAGGGGCCGACACCCTATATTTCCCCTTAAATCCTAAGTCCGGTCTTTCTCTGGTTTTGTTAAAAATGGGTTGGGCCTACGGGCTCGACCCATATTTACAGGTCCATATTTTTTTTTTAACAGGAAAAAAAAATGGACCTGTAAATATTTACAAGTCCTTATTGAGGACTGTAGGTTCATGTAGTATTGGATCCCTCACCCCTCATTCTCCACGTGTCAAATCTCCCAACGGCTATATTTCTAAAGTGGGGTCCATCTCCATGGGATCTCCTCATCAACGAAGAAAAACACCATCTTTTCCATTCAACCGTTACTCTTCTTCTTCTTCTTCTTAACCCAAAACCCTCTCTTTCACTTCCTACCATGACTGTCACTCGCGCAGCTTCATCCCACACCAAGAACCTCATGAAGCTTTTCATCTCCCTTCTCCGTCGAGGCTTCAGCTCCTCCAAATGGTACCTTTTTTCTCACTTTTTTTTCTCAGCTCTTAATGAACCCACTTCTTTTTCTCACACTTTATGTGTAAAATCCAAATGGGGTGCTTTTTTCCCTCAAGATCTACATGAAAAATGTTTCCTTTTTCTCTCATTCTCTCCCATTTTGCATCTGTAATGAAATGCTACTTATGTTTATCACTATTATTATCATCATCAGCTTTTTCTTACACTCACTGATTAAAATCAAAATGGGATGGTTTGGTCTCGGAAGATTTAATGGAAAAATCTTTTTCTCCATTTTACATATGTAAAGAAATACTAGTGATGTTTATTATAATTATCAGCTTTTTCTTACATTTAATGGGTAAAATCTCTCGTTCTCTCTTTCTCCTACTCCCTCCGTTCCTAAATATAGGACCTAAATGACTTTTTTGAAAAATACTAAAAAAAGCAAAAAATAAGTTAATTATAAATTGATTTACCTAATTTTTTCTCTTAAATTAGTTTATTTGACCTATAAGCTAATGGATAATCTAAAAAGATATCAAATATGTCATCATTTAATAACCTATTTCGCAACCTTAATCTTTCCAAAAAAAAGTTATCTAGGTCTTATATTTAGGAACCGAGGGAGTATTATATTTCATTTCATTTTTTGTATCTGTATAGAAATCCTTGTTATGTTTATGGTTTGATCATGAAACTAAGCGAAATAGAATGAATTTAGTTGTTCATCAATATTATCAGCTTTTACTTGCACTTTCTGGTCATTCTCTTTCATTTTGTTTATGTATAGAAATCATAGCTATATTTGTGGTTTGATTCTGAATTGGTGGAAACAGTAAAACGGCGGCGAAGATGGCGGTGGCGAGGATAAAGTTGCTGAGGAATAAGAGAGAAGTTGTGGTGAGGCAGATGAGGCGAGACATTGCCTTGCTTCTTCGGTCTGGTCAAGATGGCACTGCTCGTATAAGGGTAATTTTGTAATCTCCATAACCCCTAGCCAATATACTTATGACTTATCTGTTGTTTTGCTTTGAATGGATCAATGGCCACAATGCTAAAAAGAAATAAGTGATTGCTGTAAATCTTTTGTCTTTTGAAATTGGTACACAATTTGTTGTGATCAGTGTTTCTCAGTCATATGTATGGCACTTATTTTGATTTTACGCAAGAGTTAGACTATTGTGTTTGATTGAATCGAATTGAGGAAAGTATGCTGGCGATATTACATAATAGTTCTGGACTAAGGAGGTGTTAGGTAGTTTTTTATTACTGTTCTAAGTTCTAACATCATATATGATATATTGCTTCAAAAGGATGGCTCCTTTGTTATGATGAAAGTGGGTTCAATCACATATTTGATATTGTTAAGTGTGGATCGTTTCAGAGAGTGTCAATGAATTCTTTGTCCAAAAAAAGAGAGAGTGTCAATAAATCTTTGCTGACTATGGTCTTCTTTGATAACATGGCTCTGCTTTGGAAATGCTAAGAGCTCTCAACAGTCAATTAGTGAACACAGTGTGGACAGTTTATTAATCACCAGATCAACTATGAACGGCCCAAAATAAAACTTCTGTTTATAAGAAGCTGAATATGGAAAATGATAGTCTATCTTCAAGTCATAGATGCAGTTCTTATGGAAACAAAAATTTGATGGTTGTTTTTAACTAACTAAATAATAACATTTTGTTTTCGTTTTTAAATATAAACTAACAACCTATAATAGTTCTTCCATTGTTAAGCAGAAACATGATTCTAGAATATGCTTTAAATTGTTATGTTTCTTGATAGAATTAGGAAGTTGTTCTTTAACTAACTAAATAATAGCAATTCATGCCTGAATGAAAATCAAACAAAACAAAAGATTCATTTGGTGTTGAACTATATCTAAAGACTAAAGGTTCGAGTAGATTCAATTGTTTAGCATCTACTTTCTGACGGAGGTTGTGTGCAATGAATTGATGTTCCTCAACCTTTTTGTGCATGACAAGATATTGAACTTAAATGGTGATTTGTTTCCATGAAACTAGTATGATCATTGCCACATATCACACTTTTCTGATTTGGCATGGTAACATTTGTTGTGCATGATAAGATGTTGAGCTTGAACCGAGATTTGATTCCAAGAAACTAGTATGATGATTGTCACATATCACACTTTTCTGATTTGGCATGGTAGCTTTTTTTGTGCATGACGAGATGTTGAACTTGAACGGAGATTTGTTTCCAAGAAACTAGTATGATGATTGTCACATATCACACTTTTCTGATTTAGCATGGTAACTTAGTGACATAATACTAAAGACGCCCTTATTTTGCAGGTTGAGCATGTGATGCGAGAGCAAAATGTCTTGGCTGCAAATGAGCTCATTGAGCTCTTTTGTGAATTAGTGGTGGCTAGACTTTCAATCATTGCAAAACAAAGGTGAAAATAGGCAAATTTTTCTGTTCATTATTTTGAAGTTATAATTTGTTAAAATTTTGATGCCAATCCAACTTATTTCAGGGAATGCCCTGCAGATCTAAAGGAAGGGATTTCTAGCTTAATATTTGCAGCTCCTAGGTGCTCAGAAATTCCAGAGCTATTGGCTCTTAAAGATATCTTTGAGAAGAAATATGGTAGAGAATTTGTATCTGCTGCTACTGATCTAAGACCCAACTGTGGTGTAAATCGCTTGGTAAGGCTTATGTTTTTTAGGGTAGATTACATGGACCTCACCTTTATTTCTGAAACTTACATCTCACTAAACACAAATATTAAATTATATCGCTTATTTTGAGTCTTGTTATACTCCCTCCCGTCCGTAATATAAGTGCTCAGCCATCAAAACACGTTTCTTAAGAAAACATGTAAAAGTTAGTTGAGTGTAATTTAATATTTTTCTTTCCAATTTCCCCCTTATTTATTATGATATCATTAAGAAAGGAAGTTGGGGACAAAAATGGGAAAACACATTAAATGATGAGATAAGGTAAAGTCTAGCTCTTATATTTTGGACAAAAACTATTCAAATTTTGGGCACTTATATTACGAACTAGAGGGAGTATTATGTAAGCCTTAACTTACTGTTTCTGGAAATTCACACAAATTTGCTCAAAACCAGAGAATAAATTATGCATGCCTCCTTTTTGTTCATTTCTTAGTTTAGTGCTTCCAACTTAATATATTTCTCTATAAACTCATAAAGAACTTGCTAATTGCAATGTTTATTAGCTAATCGACAAGCTCTCAGTACGAACACCACCTGGTGAAGTGAAGTTGAAATTGTTGAAGGAGATAGCTAAGGAGTATCAGGTTGAATGGGACACAACAGAATCAGAAAAAGAACTCCTGAAGCTTCCAGAAGAGCTGATAGTACATAATCTGTCTCTCAATCACTTCCCCTTTTTTGTTTTTCTTCATACTCTAATTGTATTGAAAATTTAATTCTTATTTTTCTCATCTTCAGGAAGGGCCAAACAATTTTGTCAGTGCCAGCAACTTACCAGTCAAGCCTTCTCCCACAACTGCACAATTTATGGAGACCAACAAGCCCACTTCCAGGTCAGCAGGCGGATGCGGCAGTAATGTACAATTCGAAGACTTGAAATCTGCAGCTGAGGCAGCAGCTGAATCAGCATTGAAAGCAGTAGCTGCTGCTGAAGTTGCTGCTTATATAGCTAAGAAGGAAGAAGCATCAAAAGGATCTATTTATGGAGATAAGTTCAATAACTCTGGAGTTAGACAAGAAACAACAATGCACAGGTCACGTAGCTTACCAAGGTCTGATCACATGAACAATGAGGATAACATGGCTACAGATAATATGTACTCTGAAAAGGCTTATAGGAGATACAGCTACCATCCAAGTTCTGGAAATTCAGATATTAAATTTGATGAATCAGATTGTGATGAAGAGATTGAAGTGGAAGAAGAACATCATGGTGTTATTCCACCACCTAATAGGCCTGCACCCCCAGTACCTTCATCTCAGGATGGTAATGCTAGAGTTCACCCCAAATTGCCGGATTACGATGAACTCTCTGCGCGATTCGAAACACTGAAATTTAAGAAGTCTCCGTTTTAGTTCAACTAATGTCATATATTACTTGCATATATGTATACATAATATGTTGTCACACAAATGTCATGCCTTTTGATACCATATTTTTGGTTGTTATACATTGGACCTTCAAACATGACACATGCGCCTTGATATCCCATTCACCTTCTATGAAATTTTGTTAAGGCAATTTCAAGGACATGATGCCTTGAAATTGTGTTAAGACATGATGTGATATATACATCTTATTATTGTTGGGCTCGACCAAATTGTGCTCTTGTCATGTCTAGAATTTAAGGTTAGATGCTGACAACAATCGTACTTAAATGCATCCTCTTATTGCTGCTAAGCCCAATTGAATTCTTTATTTCGGCAAAAAATAATTGGATTCTTTATGTCTCATTTTGGCATTTTGGGTTAAGATGTGAAGTGGATATCAAGTACTAGTTGTAACGTCATGAAATCTTGCAATTCATCATAAAGTGATTATGGCCATATGATATCTTAACATAAAATCTTAAATTTTTGTGGTTTATTGTTAGGCAAAATCCCACATAGATCCCTCCTAATACCCAAAAGGACAAGTGAAGAACCTAAACTTCCAAAAGGACTATGAAGGAATCAGTACCTACCTGTCATTTTAAAATTTTGCGAAAAGACAAATTTGCCCCCATCCTAAAACACAAATCACTACCCCACCGTAATTTGTGTTTTAGGATGGGGTAATTTTGTCTTTTCGCAAAATTTTGAAATGACAGGTAGATGTTGGTTCCTTCATAGTCCTTTTGAAATTTTAGGTTCCTCACTTGTCCTTTTGAATATTGAGAGGGATTTATTTTGGATTTTCCCTTATTGTTATCCGCCCACCGCCCTTTTATAAAAGTAATTTTTTTAATTATTACTATTAATCTACGTTGTAGATCATGGGCAACTTTGAAGTTAGGGAAAGCCATTTAATTCCCTCCGAATATACAAAAGGACAATTCAGGAACTCAAACTTCCAAAAGGACCATGAAGAAACTAGGACCTAGTTGACATTTTAAAATTGTGTGAAAAGACAAAATTGCCCTAATCATAAAACAGAAATTACTAACCACCCTATTGAAAATGGTGGGTGTAAGGGTGGTTAATAATTTCTGTTTTATGATTAGGGCAATTTTGTCTTTTCACACAATTTTAAAATGTCAACTAGGTCCTAGTTTCTTCATGGTCCTTTTGGAAGTTTGAGTTCCTGAATTGTCCTTTTGTATATTCGGAGGGATTTAAATGACATTTTCCCTTGAAGTTATCCAAATATGGACATAAACCCTTTGCAAGTGGATATGCAGAAATATGTGTATGAAAAGGGAGCAAAATATGGGACAAACTTTATCAAAAAAGGGGACAAAAACCAGTTTTGTAATAACCTACCTCCAAATTCTCATCGACTTTCATGTACTTCCATTATTTATTTCACTGATGTTATTATATGGTGACCTGAAGAAATTTGTGTAACTACCTTGTCAAACCCAAGAAAAAACTAGAAAATGTGAGGGTTATTCAATACACACTTTTAGAAAATAATTATAAATAAAATAGTCCGCACTGTTTTGTTGATTAAGACGGACGTCCTTGTTGTGTTCAAAAGATAAAAAAGACTGACGTCCTTGGTTCTTTTGTCAGCTGTAAACCTTTAATAGGATTTAATATTTTTAGTTTTGTTCTACCATACATATATATAAAAATATCGTGAATGGTATTTAATCATGAGGTTTATAATGAAAGTAAACCATCCCCACCCAAAATAAAAAGGAAGAAGCAATAAACAGTATTATTATAATTATGTTGGTGTTCATGAAATGCATTGATTAATTACGTACATTTGTCTGTGTCAGAAGTATGTTTGCGGTTTGAACCGAGGTTCTCCATGTTGACATTTTTTTAAAAGTGTGAATTCAAAGGGGAGCCATTTAATTTAACCAACCTTAGTACTGTTACTTTTGATTTAGTAAAACAACTATATTGACCACAACATACGGAAATGTCCATATTAACAAAATTAAAATGATGAAATCGCAAATTTTTAAGGTTTTGTCCAAAAAAAAAAACAATGTCATTAAAGTCAAGCAATCAGCATATGGCAAGAAATAATAGTACAAGGTTTGTAGTCCAGAAAAGTCGAACTAGACCGTTAAACTGATCGTAAATAATTATATCAACCAGCATGCTATGGGGAAATCTTTGACTCTCTTTTATCTATCGATTTTTACATATTATAACCAGTTTTCAACAATTATAATCGGGTCCAATTTTAAAATAATAAAAGTTTTTCAGACATCTTCAGTTTTTTTCAAAAAGGCTCAACACATTTTTCATCAAACAAAGCATTGTTTTACCCTTTATTCTAATTTGAAATCTTTTTAACCAAATTGACAAAATCAATCTCTACCGTTCTTTCATTGACTAATATAATATTTAGTTATGAAAAAATGTATACATTTTGTTCAGCATAGGACTAAGACAAAATCGGCTGCCTATTAAAGAGAACTGGTAAAACATTATAAGGACGACACTTTTTATAATCCATACGTTCATCATATGTACATAAAAAAATGAATTATATTAAAAAGAAAATTACGAAGAGCTGTGTCTTTTATAAAGAAAAACATTAAATTACAAATGAAATAATGTCTTAACAAGTGCACATTTTTCAACAAGAAATATTTTAACTTTTTTTATAAAAATTAAAATATAAAAAATATAAACTTGATACATAATTCATGGCGTTGCAAGGTTGGAAAAATCCCACTATACCGTGCGAGTTGAACGTTATGGACACATGGTGGTGGACGCCCGAATTGACCAATCTCCAATTTCATAAAAAGTGGATATATCTCAATTCCACTAATTTTTTTTATTTTTTTGATTCAATTCCACTAATTTTAATTTAATAAATAATGAATTTTGCGCTTTGCCTTTTATGTAATATTTTCTCTTGATCCACCTCTCGGGTTGTTGAGACTTGCGTTGAATGTGTTGTTCCCATAAGCCGCAAAATGCTGACCAACACTTGTTTTCTCATAAAAATAAAAGTTGCTCCTCTCACCAAAACTTTCAAAAAGATGGTATCATTCTTTTGTTTTGAATAATAATCTTTTGGACTATTGTCCTTAAATGCGCTTTTGGAAACAATTCGTTCATTCAATTCTTTTTTCTTAATTTTATTCATTCAATTCATTATTTTAATTTTTTTATTCGACCATAATAATCACATGTCCTAACCATTCCCTTTGCCAAACCTTTAAGAGTTAATTATGTGGAGCTCAGATTATTTGGATCAAATGTAGGTTGTTTGAATTTTTCAAGTAATTTTATGCATTATGTTCACACCCTAAATATATGCTCACGATAATTACTAGAAGGCTGAATTATGTTTTTAGTCCCTTATGTTTGCATCAAGTTTCAATTTAGTCCTTTATGTTTGGAAAGTACACTTTTAGTCCTTTTTTATTAACACTGTTAGTTTAACTTAACGGAATATGCTAACTTAACAAATTTAAATGATTATTAAATACTGAAAAGATGTTCATATTAAAATATTTGAGTGTAAATATTCTTATATTTTGAAAATTTATCATTTTTGGTCCAATTTCATTATAAAATATTCATTTAAAATTGTTAAGTTAGCATTTTCCGTTAAGTTAAACTAACGGTGTTAACAAAAAAGGACTAAAAGCGTACTTTTCAAACATAAAGGACTAAATTGAAACTTGATATAAACATAAGGGACCAAAAGTATACTTTAGCCTTACTAGAAAGTGGCAATCCTTCTAAAATATACTAGTCAAGTGTTAATATTACCGGATAAAGTGGGTATATTAAAAATGCTAATGATGACAAACAAACCTTCAAAGTTAAAACCAATAAATTAAGGCTAAATTATATTTTTGGTCCCTTATGTTTGCATCAAGTTTCAATTTAGTCCTTTATGTTTGGAAAGTACACTTTTAGTCTTTTTTTGTTAACACCGTTAGTTTAACTTAACGAAAAATGCTAACTTAACAACTTTAAATGGTTATTAAATACTGAAAAAATGTTCAGATTAAAATATTTGAGTATAAATATTCTTATATTTTCAATATTTATCATTTTTGATCCATTTTCATTATAAAATAATCATTTAAAATTGTAAAGTTAGCATTTTCCGTTAAGTTAAACTAACGGTGTTAATAAAAAAGGTCTAAAAGGGTACTTTTCAAACATAAAGGACTAAATTGAAACTTGATGCAAACATAAGGGACCAAGAGTATACTTTAGCCATAAATTAATTGATTCTGTTTCTTGTCGCATCACAATATTAGAAATCAAATAAAAAGCAAGTTTTTTAAAAGAAAAATGATCGCTTCCAAAAAATTTATCTAATTTACTGTCATACTAATTAGTAGGTTACTAAAATAAGTAATACACACACATGCATCGCGCAGCTTACAGACGTAATTTTTAAAAAGTAAATCACTAACTTATTCCAAACGGCTAAGACCAAATGAAGAATTACTTCTACATAAAAGAATGACAATTAATGACAAGTAGGGAGAGATTGGCAGCCAGTTTTGTCCATGTGGGGTCAAATACACTCATAGCTCTAAATAATTAGTATACAGTTCTTCACCAACCAATTAATCGGAATACTTTAATGTCTCAACAATATTTTCACACATACACTTTTATTAATTGGTGTCACATATACATCTCTACCACTAAATGTCCACCCACTTGCTTCCTCATCTACTTCCTTCCTTGTTCCTTCCACCAAACATAGCCCTTCTACATATATATATTTACACTCAAACTCAAACTTTCCCACAAGTACAAGTCTCATAGAGAGAAGAAGTAGAAGAGAGAAACAAAATAAGAAGAATGGGGGAAGCAAAGGAAATATGGTCAGCACCTATAACACCAAGAACAGGTTCAGTAATGGGGACACCTATTGTGTCATCTCCACCACCTGTGTCATGTCCTCCTTCTCAGTTTCACTCTCCTTCTCTCTCAAGGTCACCTCTTCTTCATGCTGGAGAAGAAGGAGGAGAAGCACTTCCTCCACATGCACGTGATGGTCACGTGAGCAAGACACCTAAAACCCCAAGAACTCCAAGAACTCCTAGAACACCTAATAGACTTTCTATCTCTAATCTCACCCCTAAGTTTATTACTCCTTTGGCTAGCCCTATGAGGAAGGCCTTGAGATTTACCAAACTTGACCCTCAAGATGCTTGGCTTCCCATCACTGAGTCTAGAAATGGCAACAAGTTTTATGCCGCCTTTCACACTCTCTGCTCTGGTATTGGTGTTCAGGCTCTTGTTCTTCCTGTGGCTTTCACTTTTCTTGGTTGGTACGTATCGTTAAAAAGATCATGTTTTTCTTTTTTTTTTATCTTGTTCAAAGTCAAGGTGCAAATTTTTCTAAAAATTAATCACTTAAAAATACCGGACAGATAGAAAATTCCCAGGTTTTGTCCTAAAAGTAACCAAAATATAGCACTTCTACCACTTGGTTTTTTTCTAACGGCCATGACAAGTTTTCTCCTTTTTTAAACCTTTTTTTTTAAAAAATTTACTCCTTGAAAATATTATGTCAAGGCTTTTGAGTGATTCTCATGTCTCAGAATTATCACTCAAAAAACACTAGTACTG
This sequence comes from Mimosa pudica, assembly GCA_029929735.1. Lineage (NCBI taxonomy): Eukaryota > Viridiplantae > Streptophyta > Magnoliopsida > Fabales > Fabaceae > Mimosa > Mimosa pudica. The sequence continues at coordinate 13,866,013 of JAKELP010000024.1, forward strand.
AGTAAAACATTGAATATCTTGAAGTTTTTCGAGTTTTGTCAATAGAATTTATCAAAACTTAACATTTCTACCTACAGTGTTGGTTTTCTAACATTTAGGACAACTTTCCTCCCTTTTTATCCCTTTTAGGCAAAATTGATCTCATCAATCATTATTTTGGGTCAAAAGTGAAACTTTTACTTGTCTTTAATAACATTTTGATGAAAAAGATTTGATGGAAATGGTGATGATATATCATGATGATGCTACAGGGCCTGGGGAATAATAAGCTTAACGCTGGCGTTTGCATGGCAGCTTTACACACTGTGGCTACTAGTTCATCTTCATGAATCTGTAGAACAAGGAGTTCGTTACAGTCGCTACCTTCAACTCATCTTCGCCACCTTTGGTAACCACATACACGTACACTTTTTCAAAAACAATCACAATTCATTTATCCATAATTAAACACACATTCCGAAGAAGTCATGTGCAAATGATTTTTTTTTTAACTTTGTTCAAATATAATAAATCAATGGTTTTGTAAAATATATACATGTTAAAATATCCCTCTATGAAGACATATCTAAACATTATATACTCACTTGTTTCTAAATATAAAATCACTTTGACTTTTTTATAGGAAGTTAAAGAAACAAATCATACCACTAAATCAAAACATATGAGCATGCAGGTAGATTATAGATTAGATTATATGTTAATTTATAAGTAAAATAAATGAGTTTTGAGTGAAAAAAAGATAACTATAAATAAATTAAAATTAATTTTATATGATTAATATTAATCATCTCTTAATATATTTAGCATGTGATGATGGCAGGTGAAAGAATGGGGAAATTGATGGCATTATTCCCGATAATGTACCTATCGGCGGGCACGTGCACAACTCTGATTATCATAGGAGGATCAACGGCCAGGACGTTCTATCAAGTGGTATGTGGGGCCCACTGTACGGCCAATCCTATGACTACAGTGGAATGGTATCTTGTGTTTACATGTGCAGCCGTGGTCCTCTCTCAGTTACCAAATTTGAACTCCATCGCCGGAATTTCTCTCGTCGGCGCCGTCACGGCCGTCGGATATTGTACTTCCATTTGGGCTGTTTCTGTCTCCAAAGGTAGCCTTCATGGGGTTTCTTATGAGCCTGTGAGGTCGGATAATGATGTTAAGAATGTTTTTAGTGTCCTTAATGCCCTTGGAATTATCGCATATGCTTTCCGAGGACATAATCTTATCCTTGAAATTCAGGTTTGTGTTCATTTCTTTTGCCTTCTAGCTCTAATTATATTTTGGTTCACTATACTTTTACTCCTTTATACTTCATCTGGTACTGAATAAAATTAAGGATAGTGGTTAAGTTAATTTAAAATCACATGATATTATCAATACACCTTCTTGTCTTAACTCTATCTTCAACTCTCTCTTACTTGTTTAATACTCTCTCCGGTCCTAAATATAAGACCTAATTGACTTTTTCAAAAAATCTTATAAAAAATCAAAATAAGTTAATTATAAATTGATTTACCTAATTTTTTTTCTTAGATTAGTTTATTTTACCTATAGACTAATGTATAATCTAAAAATATATCAAATATGTCATGATTTAATAGCATATCTCGCAACATTAACCTCTCCAAAAAAAAGTCAATTAGGTCTTATATTTAGGACCGGGGGTAGTATTAAAGAATATTTGTAGGGATAGTTTAGGGGAAAAGTGAAGAATAATTTGAAACATATCTTATATTTAGGGTCAAACTTATCGACCTAAATATGTCTTAGATTTATGATTGGAGAGAGGGAGTATTTATACTTTATATCACATTGCATTTTTAGTGCTCCTTTATTGACACGGTCAGTTTCATAGAAATATTTCGACTTGACATATTAAAAGTTGATTCTATAGTTAAATGTTTATGATCAAAGAATTAAAAATTTAATGAAGTTTTTCAACATCTAACTAGATAATCAACGCTAACAGATGTTTAAATAAAAAAGACGTAAATTGATTTTTCAAATTTTAAGAGACTATAACTCAACCTCATGCACATCAAAGGTTATACTGCCAAAATTTGTGGTTCTTGCTAATTGATTAGGGTATATAGATTTCCTTAATAAAAAGTCAAAACTAGCTATGTTAATAAAAAAGACGAAAAATATGTTTTTTTATTATTTTAGAGACCAAAACTCAACATAATGCAAATCAAAAGAATACTCTAGTCTTCTCTGTTTATATTGCCAAATTTTGCGGTTCTTGCTAATTGCTTAGGCTGTATAGATTTCGGGCTACTTTGTCGTCACGTCTTGGATATAAATAGAAGTGTATACTGAGGTTAGATTGTCAAAAGTTGACTATTAAGAGCAAATAATTGTCACATGATTTAATGGATTTGACGAGTTGAGTGATTGATCTGAGTAGTTGAGGTAATTGAAAAGGTCAAAGGATTCATATTAATGATAGTATAGAGAGAAAAGGGAATGGAGATGGGCTTTGACAATTGAGCAGAGCAATGTTGAAAGTTATAAGTTGATAAACATCAGGATGGGTCAAGCCCATGCAATTATTAATATTAGGCGATGACTTTTCTTTCTTGTGTCCTCTAAGTCATTAGTGGATTGGTCCACAATATACAGCAGAATAAGGAAAAAATCAGGGTAGTTGGGACCATAGTTCATTTTCATCTCAACAAGGGATAACTACTCTTAGTATGTCATCTAAGAGAGAATTGAAATTTTATTATACTCACCTAACTGAGAATTAAAAGGCGTGAATGTCATGATTTTGTCCTAATAATAATAGTACAATTAATTAATGAGCTGAAAATGAAAGTATGTCATCTCTGTTCATTTTTTAAGTTATTCTGGGAATCTTTTTTTGGAATCTTAGATGTTTGGAAGTTTTGTATTTTTAACTAGAGCCAAAGTGCAAAAATGCTCTTATAATTGTCATGAAGGCGCAAAAATAGTTATGTAAAATTTTTTAAAGCAAAACTTCCCATCGAATTTCAAAACTGGGGCAAAAATACCCAGTACAGTTAATTTTTTGACTTTATAACGCATCATCTTCTGCCGATTCGTCTCTCATTAAAACATGCAGCAGACTTATGTATTTATTTTCCCTTGTGTGATGATGATGCATGATGAGTGGAAAAGTTAAAAAGTTAATTGTGATGGATATTTTTGTCCCAGTTTTAAAATTTGATGGACATTTTTGCTCCAAAAAGTTTTACATGGGTATTTTTGCACTTTCATGACAATTACATGAATATTTTTGCACTATCTGTTTCAAACTTCTCCCCTCTAACTTAGTTTGTAAGTCTCTTTCTTCCATTATTTGTAGGCTACAATGCCCTCAAGTGAGAAGCATCCCTCTCATGTGCCCATGTGGAAAGGAGTCAAGGTTGCTTACACTATTATAGCTGCATGCCTCTTCCCCTTGGCCATTGGTGGCTATTGGGCCTATGGTCACCTGGTAAATCTCTTTCACTTTCCAACACTACAATTCATGATAAAGAATTGAAAATATAATGTCAATTACAAATCATGTTGGTTATTGAATATTTATTATTTCAAAGAATTTTTAAATGATTACTAGTGACATCCAAAATGTACCCAACAAGATGAGTCTATTAACAATTGACTAAAACTCTTGCAGATTCCAGCAAATGGAGGAATGTTGACAGCCCTATACCAATTCCATTCTCAAGATGTGTCAAGATTTGTGCTGGGGTTAACCAGTTTGTTTGTGGTGGTGAATGGACTGTGCTCATTTCAAATCTATAGCATGCCACTTTTTGATGACATGGAATCACAGTACACAAGAAGAATGAAGAAGCCATGTCCATGGTGGCTCAGATCGGCTTTCAGAGTATTTTGTGGGTTCTTCTGTTTCTTTATTGGTGTGGCCATTCCATTTTTGTCAAGCTTGGCTGGTTTTGTTGGAGGAGTGGCTCTGCCTGTGACATTGGCCTATCCATGCTTCATTTGGCTCAAGCACAAGAAACCAAAGAAGTATAGTATGATGTGGTGTCTCAATTGGTTCTTGGGAACATTGGGGATGGCTCTTAGTGGCATCTTTGTTGCTGCTAGCATCTATATTATCATAGATACCGGACTTAATGTGAGCTTTTTCAATCCTCGCTAATCTTGATGGAAGGTAATAATGTACTGTAAGGGAATGATAGATAGTTAAGTAGGAAAGTGGGTTGGGAGATTTTGGTTTTTTGTTTTTATTAAAAAATCATATTTTAATGTAGCTTTTTAGTTGTATGTGTCTAAAGGGTGACAGTGTATAAAGAAGTTTTATTTTGAGTTATTGTAAAATATTATAGCATTCAAGATGTGGCTCGTGATCTCACTTCTCACATATTAGCAAGGTATTAAAACCCAGACTGGGGGTCGACCCGGCTAAGCCAGAGGGTCAAGGGTTAAAGGTTCAACCGAGGGTCAACCAGTGGTTCAACCGGTCACATTAAAATAATTAAAAAATATATTAATTAATTATAACAAACCAACATTAATATTAAATTATAAGAGTATTTAACAAAAATTTAAATGTTTCAAAAGTATAGTATATCAAAATGGAGAATGTTCATCAATAATTCCTGACAATCATTTAATCAATACAATCAAAATCATTCAGAATATTAAAATTAAGTTTAAGGTGAAATTACAAGTTCCACAAATAATTTTAACATAAAACTTGATATTAAATATTCAAATATACAATTAGTTTATTTATTTTTTGGCCAAACAAAATAAACAACAATTGGAGGAGCATAAGAAGGCGGAAAGAACTGAAATAAAAAAAAACAAGACGGAAAGATGGACATAAGAAGACGGAAAGGAGGACATAAGAAGACGGAAAGGAGGAGGCATTGTTTGGATAGGGTTTTGAGAGGGGAGGTGGGTTTTAGCAAGAGATAATGAATATATGAAGTCCCACATCGAGTAGGAGAGCAAGAGGACGAGCAGATAGGCTGTATAAAAGGGAAGCACCTATGTTTAGTTTCGCTGGAAAACGCAACGGGGCACGGTTCCGGGTCACGGTTTCCGGTTTGACCAGACGGGTCGACCCTGGAATATGCTGATTTGATCCCCTACCGGGCTGTCTCCCCTCCGGACCGGCCTTGCCTCCGGTTCCCGAGGTTTCCGGTTCAACCGGCCGGGCCGGTCTGGGTTTTAAAACATTGGATATTAGAGTTTGGTTGCCTGAATGATTGGACAAGCTCAGCTAATTGGAATTGGATTGTCAAAGTTTGAAAGCAAGCTCAACGTTTCATTTTATTATGTCTCTTTTCTATTCTTATTGTCGAAAATTTATTTTTAAAAGGATTTCAAAGATATTTATCTCTTCAGTCATGATTTATTACCTTCAAACCTAAATATAAAACTTAAACAAGAGTTTTACTTTAGTCATGATTATATTATAATACATTAATTCAATTTATCTCTTAAATTGATAACATACATTTTCTATTAATCATGTGTGCTCATAGCAAAGGGATTTCTATTTAGGGATACTTAGAATGCCAATGAGGCAATTATGATAAACAAAATAACAATTTAAGAAAATCTACAAATATATTTATCACAAATAGGTGTAAGGTGCAAAAATACTCACAAACTTATGTTAAGAGTGTGTCCAACACAATATGCTTTTTTTACAAAAATATCCATGAATATTTCAAAATAGGGGGGAAAATAAAAAAATCATTAAATATGAATTGACACAGTTATTTTTTGTAGTGGGACCCACACTATTTTAATTAAAATATCAAAATACCCTTACCTAAAACTAAAAAAATGTTATCTTGGCAATGGGGCCCACACTATTTTGTCACAAGGGCATTTTGTTGTTTTAATTAAAGTATTCCTAGTGCAGAAAAAAACGATGCTATGTCTTATTCAATTGTTTTGGTAATTTTGCCCTTCTTTTGAATATTCACAGGCTTTTTTGCACCAAAAATAGCTTATGGTTCTAGCGCACTTTTGACAAACTCGTGATATTTTTGCTCCTTAGCCCCTAAAAATAATCAACTTAACTCATTTTTAATATTTTTAACTCTTAGTAATGATATGATGGGGGTAGAAATAGCCAAATGTACCCACATATAAATAATGCAAAACATGTATAATCCTTGCAGGAAACTTCTTTAATTCGATTATGCATTCTCTGTTCTTCTAGTTTTTATCTCTGGTTATAGCCAAATTAAATATATACCCACGCTTGTTTTTTTTTTTTAAAAAATTGTTCCCCACGGGAAGCTTGTATATAAACAACAACAACAAAGTCTTATCTCAACTAGGTGGGGTCGGCTAAATGGATTACACGGCACCACTGTGTTCGGTCGATTGCCATGCTTGGTAATATATTATTGATCAAAAGATCTCGTTGAATAATGTCGTTAAGAGTTCTCTTTGGTCTCCCTCTCCCTCTCCCTCTCTTGTAAGGACTCCAAATTATTTGATCCACTGTTCTTACTGGTTCATCTAATTCTCTTCTTTGAACATGTCCAAACCACCTCAAGCGACTTTCGACCATTTTCTCCGCAATTGATGTTACCCCAACTCGTTCTCGAATATGATCATTGTATATCCTATCTTTTATTGTATGACCACACATCCATCTCAACATTCTCATCTCTGCCACCTCCATCTTATGTTCATGTTTCCTTTTAAGAGCCCAACATTCACTACCATATAACATCGTAGGTCTAATGGCTGTCCGATAGAACTTCCCTTTTATCTTATCATTTACCTTACGATCACATATAATCCCAGTAGCTTTTCTCCATTTAACCCAACCAGCCTGAATTCTATTATTAACATCGCTGTCAACTTCACAATCTTTTTGTATAATTGATCCCAAATACCTAAACTTGTCCACCTGTTGTATAGTCTGGTTTCCCAATTTAATTTCGGTTGCCTCATGAGTTTGTGTATCATCAAAGCAACAATGCATATATTCTGTCTTACCCCTACTGAGACGAAATCCCTTTAACTCTAAAGTCATCCTCCATAACTCAACTTTCTGATTGATTTCTCCTGTTGAGTCTCCTAAAAGGACTATATCATCCGCGAAAAGCATGCATTTAGGAATTTCTTCTTGAATACTTGCAGTTAGAACATCCAAAACTATGTTGAACAAATATGGGCTCAACGCTGAACCTTGATGCAATCCAATTCTAATTGGAAAGTCAGTTGTTTCTCCACCTGGTGTTCTAACGCTGGTCACTACCCCCTCATACATGTCTTGAATGACTCTAATATACCCAACTCGAACTCCCTTTTTCTCCAAAGCTTTCCAAAGTACTTCTCTTAGTACACAGTCATATGTTTTTTCTAGATCAATAAAAATCATATGCAGATCCTTTCTTTTACTTCGATATTTTTCCATTAAAACCCTAAGTAGGTAAATTGCTTCTGTGGTTGACCTACTTGGCATGAAACCAAATTGATTCTTTGATATGTTAGTCTCAGCTCGTAACCTACGCTCAATCACCTTTTCCCACAACTTCATTGTATGACTCATAAGTTTAATTCATCTATAATTTTCACAACTTTGAATATCTCCTTTGTTCTTATAAATAGGGACTAATGTACTTTTCCTCCAATCCTCTGGCATTTTCTTAGACCTTAGAATCTCATTAAATAACTTAGTACGCCACAATACACTCTTTTCTCCCATACATTTCCAGACTTCAATAGGAATGTCATCAGGTCCAACAGATTTGCCACTTGTCATTTTTCTAAGAGCATCTTTAACCTCTCTAACTCTAATCTATCCTACGATAGAATTTGAAGTTGATGTTACTGTCAGTACTCTCCAAATCATCTAACTCATAATTCAAAGTTTCATCTCTGTCATTGAACAACTTATAAAAGTAACTCTTCCATCTATCCTTAATATCATCATCTGTGACCAAGACTTTACCTCCTTCATCCTTTACGCATCTCACTTGATCTAAATCCCTCGATTTTCGCTCCTTGATCTTTGCTATCCGATAAATTTTTTGTTCCCCAGACTTTGTCCCTAACTCTTTATAAAACTCCTCAAATGCTGTAGAACGAGCTTCGCTAACAGCGTTTTTTGCCTCTTTTTTTGCTAAACGATACTTCTCCCAATTTTCACCATTATCACACATCTGTAAATCCTTGAAACACTGTTTCTTAAGTTTAATTTTCTCTTGGACTTTATCATTTCACCACCAAGTCTCCTTATCACTCCTAATAATACCCTTTGATTCACCCAAGATTTCTTTGGCAACTTTTCGAACCATCACAGTCATTTCATTTCACATTTCATTAGCACACCCTTGCTTCTCCCAAACACATTCATTTGCCAACCTATTTATAAAATTTCTCATTTTCTCTCCTTTCAACTGCCACCATCTAATTCGAGGTTGTAACATTTCTCGCTTCCTCGGCCGCTTAAACGTCATACGTACATCTAAAACTAGAGGTCTGTGTTGTGTTGTCACACCATCACCGGGAATCACCTTACAGTTTGTACAAATTCTTCTGTCCGAATTTCGCACTAAAAAGAAATCAATCTGTGATCTATTAGCCTCCACTCTTATAAGTGATCAGATGCTCTTCTCATTTCTTAAAACAAGTGTTGACGATTTTGAGGTCATAAGCCATGCAGAAGTCAATAACAGATTGTCCTTCATTATTAAGCGCACCAAAACCAAAACCACCATGTGCCTGTGTGTATTGTCCTGCTTCTCTACCAACATGCCCATTAAGATCACCACCAATAAATACCTTTTCGAGAATAGGTATTCCTTGAATCAACGCCTTAAATTCCTTCCAAAACTGTTCCTTCATGTGTGAATCTGCCCCAACCTGAGGAGCATAAGCACTAATAACATTAATTGTTTCCTTCTCAACTACCAGTTTCAGTGATATGATTCTATCTCCAATCCTATTAACTACGACCACATTCTTCTTTCATTCTTCGTCCACGATTATACCAACACCATTCTTAGAACGCACTTTACCAGTGTACCAAAGCTTATACCCACCAATGTCCCTAGCCTTTGCTCCGACCCATTTAGTTTCCTGTAGACATAGAATATTGATATTTCTATCCCTCATCACTCCCACAACCTCCCAAGATTTGTCTTTCAAAGTTCCAATATTCCAAGTGCTAAATCTAATCTTACTATCTTGAACTACTTTCTTCATCCACCTTCCCTCAATAGAGTGTGGTACCCCTTGTTCAACTAATAACACATTACTAGGCAATGACCTATTGTTATAAAAAATTCGTGTATCCATGTTCAGAAGATTCGACATATTTTTATGCTGGTTGTCGAGGCCTAACGCAACCCTACTCCTTTATTCGGACTAGGGACCGACTATAAATATAGGCGGAGTATTTTTTACCAAAAAATCAAATAATAAAAATAAATTTTGAAAGGTTTTGATAAAGAACGATTGACACCACAAATAATTAATATACTATAATATATATTATATGAAAGGGACAAAATAAAACAAAGTAGTTGGAATATGCACACACAAATAATTGAATATATAAAAATAAAAAGAAGATGACAAAAATGAGAACAATAAACAATAATTAAGAAGGATAATGATGAAAATGCCAAGAATGATAATGATGAAAATGAGAAGAATGATAATACTAAAATCAAATAATACTGAAAATGATAAAAATGATAATACTAAAATAAGACAATAATGAAGAAAAATAAATAATACGATACAAATAACACGAAAATACCTAAAACTAAAATAAAAGTTAGTAAATAAAAAGTAAATAAAAGGGAAAGATTGAATAATAATAATAATAATAATAAAAATAAAGAAATATACGTAGTATTCAAAATTCAGAGAGACAATGGGGAAGTGGTCAAGTAGAGAGAAACAATTATTTTTTTCACCAGAGCAGAGAAACAGTTAAAAAAAAATTGAAACTTGAAACTCCGGTTTATCAATTTCTGAGAAAAAAGATGTCTGGTTTATCAAGTAGATCAGAAAAGAATCTCGTTTAAATGGGGGAGAAAAATATGGAAGTGATGGTTGAATATTGATGCACAGAAACTCTCCCAGATAAATAGTTAATTGAGCGATACAATATAGAAATAATCAGAAGTTTGACACTGATTTCTTCGTTTAAAAAAATGATTGCTAAAGATACCCTTTTTCTGGAATTAATTTGATTTTTTGGGAAGATAAGGAATAGTCAAAGAAGCCCCTTCATCTGAATTGATATTTTCTTCGCTTGATGCCCTTGCTTTTTTCTTTCCTCGATCGTACGAATTTTCTGCCTCAAAACCACCGCTAGTGCTGCCTCCAGTGTTACCGTTTCCGCCGCTCATTAGAAAACTTTTTTAAATAAATTTATGATTGTTAGTTCTATAGAATTGTTTACCGAAGAAGATGTGTGTGTGTGTAATCTTTTATTTTTGCCTTTTAAGTTTTAACTCTAAAAGGTTGTTTTTCGATCTTTTATACCAACACTGTTAGCCTCAAATGGTTATTTTTAATTTCAACCATCATTGCATTTCGGCCTGCAATATTTACCTTTTTGCCATAATTGATTTCTTATATTTATATTTTAATCACCAACTTCACCCTTTGCTCCTCCCACAATTAAACCAAAAACACATGGCCAGGTATGTAATTTTATGTTTGATATTATTTATGTAAGATATTTTCTGCATCTTCGCTTCTCAGTTGTGGCTACGATGTTTAAGCTTTCGAGGTTCGTTTCTCTCCTAATTCTTCTATTTCTCTGTTATAATTAAAATACATGTCATCACTTATTCTGAGTATTCTTTGGTGCGTGGCGGAAATTATTATTATTATAACAACTTCTAACTGCAATATTATCATCATTATTATTATTCAGACCCCTTTTATTCATCCCACAGTCTATGACATTTAGTGTTTAGTCCTTTTTGTTATTCATGTTTTCAATATTAATGTTCTTTATAGTTTGCTTGTTTGTTATATGATTCATTTAGTGTTGCATTTTGGAATTCATGATATGTTGTTGCAATGATTTCAATATTAGTCTGTGATTGAAGTTTTTATTTGTTTGATGGAATTTGATACCTGTGGTATATGATAATGAATTTATCTGTTTCGTGTGATGAAGACTTTTTAGTTTTTAGCCATCAATATGTGACATATTATTCCATTGATTTGCACGTTCTGTTTATGATTACGGAAGTTTAGTGGGTGAGAGGCCGAAAAAAAAAACAGAGGGGAAGCTAAGAAGAAGCAGTTGAGAAATGTATGCAATTTATTTAGGAGATAACTACGTACTAGTTTTTGTAGATGAGAATTTTGGAAGAGACATTTTGGAATTGGTCTATAATAAATAGAGGGGAGGGAGTACGGTTATGTTGTAGAAAACATAAAAAAAAATATTATAATCGGGATAATTATCGTTTAAATGAAGGAATGGGAAATGGTCTTCAACATATAGTAAATACAAGCATAGATTTAGGAATTTGAGGATTATTTCAAAGATAATGTTTTATTTCAAGTATAATTTAAGGATTATTTATTTATTTATTTATTTTACTTTTGCTTATTTATATATATATTTTTTTTATGCCTGCGGAAATTGCGGAAATTACAGTTTTTTCCTGTTAGCTTGAATGATAGAACCAGTCAAAGTTTGTTCTAAACGTCTCCAATTTTTTGTGCGTTTAGTCATTTATTTATTTCTTTTTTTTATAACAATTTATTTCTTATAAATATATATCTGTTGCTCACTCCCCCATATTTCAAGATTAATTCAAGATGGATTAATTTTTAATTATTGTTTGATTAATTATTTATTTAATAATTTAGGAAATAATATGTTTGGTGGTTATTACTTAGATTTCGTTTGCACTTATTTAGGAATTGGTTTATGACTTTTTTTTTTCTTTTACCGTTTTCTGCTCAACAGTTTTCCACGTTTTCATGTACACGATATAATGGATTAGTTTTTTAATTATTGTTTGATTAATATTTTATTTAATAATTTAGGAAATAATCCGTTTTGTGGTTATTACTTAGATTTCTGTTGCACTTATTTAGGAATTAGTTTATGACTTGTTCTTTTTTTTCTTTTTTTTTTTACAGTTTTCTACTTAACCGTTTTCACGTTTTTTTTTTCCATTTTTTGTACCAAAAATTTATTTTATTTATTATTATTATTACTATTATTTTTTTTTTTCGGAACGTGGCATGTACAGACCTTAACCAGATACCGAGTCTTATTGTGAGTGGGCAGGATTTTTTACTGTTTGGATTTATTTATTTATTTATTTTTTTAAACCGTTAAATTTTAGAACGTTTCATGTGCAAAATAACATTACTCACATCCCGAGTTTTATGGCGAGTGCGCAGATGATTATAGTCTATCTTTTAATCTTTAATTTTTAATTTATATTTTTATTTTTATTTTATTTAAATTTCAGAAATATTTATATTATTTAGTATTGTGGGTTTATATAATATTGTGGAATGTATCTTTTCATCTCTAAATCCAAGGAAAACAATACCAGATACATACTTATGTAATCTCACTCTTTAATTCTGTTGAAGATTAATTTAAAATGGATTAGTTTTTTTTTTAATTATTGTTTGATGTTTGATTAATTATTTATTTAATAATTTAGGATATAATCCGTTTGGTGGTTATTACTTAAATTTCCTTTGTACTTATTTAGGAATTGGTTTATGACTTGTTATATATATATATATATATATATATATATATATATATATATATATATAACAGTTTTCCACGTTTTCATGTACACGATATATTAGATTAGTTTTTAATTATTGCTTCCTTTCTTTTATACACACATATATTATATATATTATATTTATAGCTGTTGATTTATTAATTATTGTTTTATTTTAGGAATTTGAGGATTATTTCAAAGATAATGTTTTATTTCAAGTATAATTTAAGGATTATTTATTTATTTATTTATTTTACTTTTGCTTATTTATATATATATTTTTTTTTATGCCTGCGGAAATTGCGGAAATTACAGTTTTTTCCTGTTAGCTTGAATGATAGAACCAGTCAAAGTTTGTTCTAAACGTCTCCAATTTTTTGTGGGTTTAGTTATTTATTTATTTCTTTTTTTTTATAACAATTTATTTCTTATAAATATATATCTGTTGCTCACTCCCCCATATTTCAAGATTAATTCAAGATGGATTAATTTTTAATTATTGTTTGATTAATTATTTATTTAATAATTTAGGAAATAATATGTTTGGTGGTTATTACTTAGATTTCGTTTGCACTTATTTAGGAATTGGTTTATGACTTTTTTTTTCTTTTACCGTTTTCTGCTCAACAGTTTTCCACGTTTTCATGTACACAATATAATGGATTAGTTTTTTAATTATTGTTTGATTAATATTTTATTTAATAATTTAGGAAATAATCCGTTTTGTGGTTATTACTTAGATTTCTGTTGCACTTATTTAGGAATTGGTTTATGACTTGTTCTTTTTTTTTTCTTTTTTTTTTTTTACAGTTTTCTACTTAACCTTTTTCACGTTTTTTTTTTTCCATTTTTTGTACCAAAAATTTATTTTATTTATTATTATTATTACTATTATTTTTTTTTTCGGAACGTGGCATGTACAGACTTAACCTTAACCAGATACCGAGTCTTATTGTGAGTGGGCAGGATTTTTTACTGTTTGGATTTATTTATTTATTTATTTTTTTAAAACCGTTAAATTTTAGAACGTTTCATGTGCAAAATAACATTACTCACATCCCGAGTTTTATGGCGAGTGCGCAGATGATTATAGTCTATCTTTTAATCTTTAATTTTTAATTTATATTTTTATTTTTATTTTATTTAAATTTCAGAAATATTTATATTATTTAGTATTGTGGGTTTATATAATATTGTGGAATGTATCTTTTCATCTCTAAATCCAAGGAAAACAATACCAGGTACATACTTATGTAATCTCACTCTTTAATTCTGTTGAAGATTAATTTAAAATGGATTAGTTTTTTTTTTAATTATTGTTTGATGTTTGATTAATTATTTATTTAATAATTTAGGATATAATCCGTTTGGTGGTTATTACTTAAATTTCCTTTGTACTTATTTAGGAATTGGTTTATGACTTGTTATATATATATATATATATATATATATATATATATATATATATATAACAGTTTTCCACGTTTTCATGTACACGATATATTAGATTAGTTTTTAATTATTACTTCCTTTCTTTTATACACACATATATTATATATATTATATTTATAGCTGTTGATTTATTAATTATTGTTTTATTTTAGGAATTTGAGGATTATTTCAAAGATAATGTTTTATTTCAAGTATAATTTAAGGATTATTTATTTATTTATTTATTTTACTTTTGCTTATTTATATATATATTTTTTTTATGCCTGCGGAAATTGCGGAAATTACAGTTTTTTCCTGTTAGCTTGAATGATAGAACCAGTCAAAGTTTGTTCTAAACGTCTCCAATTGTTTGTGCGTTTAGTTATTTATTTATTTCTTTTTTTTTATAACAATTTATTTCTTATAAATATATATCTGTTGCTCACTCCCCCATATTTCAAGATTAATTCAAGATGGATTAATTTTTAATTATTGTTTGATTAATTATTTATTTAATAATTTAGGAAATAATATGTTTGGTGGTTATTACTTAGATTTCGTTTGCACTTATTTAGGAATTGGTTTATGACTTTTTTTTTCTTTTACCGTTTTCTGCTCAACAGTTTTCCACGTTTTCATGTACACGATATAATGGATTAGTTTTTTAATTATTGTTTGATTAATATTTTATTTAATAATTTAGGAAATAATCCGTTTTGTGGTTATTACTTAGATTTCTGTTGCACTTATTTAGGAATTGGTTTATGACTTGTTTTTTTTTTCTTTTTTTTTTACAGTTTTCTACTTAACCGTTTTCACGTTTTTTTTTTCCATTTTTTGTACCAAAAATTTATTTATTATTATTATTACTATTATTTTTTTTTTCGGAACGTGGCATGTACAGACCTTAACCAGATACCGAGTCTTATTGTGAGTGGGCAGGATTTTTTACTGTTTGGATTTATTTATTTATTTATTTTTTTAAACCGTTAAATTTTAGAACGTTTCATGTGCAAAATAACATTACTCACATCCCGAGTTTTATGGCGAGTGCGCAGATGATTATAGTCTATCTTTTAATCTTTAATTTTTAATTTATATTTTTATTTTTATTTTATTTAAATTTCAGAAATATTTATATTATTTAGTATTGTGGGTTTATATAATATTGTGGAATGTATCTTTTCATCTCAAAATCCAAGGAAAACAATACCAGGTACATACTTATGTAATCTCACTCTTTAATTCTGTTGAAGATTAATTTAAAATGGATTAGTTTTTTTTTTTAATTATTGTTTGATGTTTGATTAATTATTTATTTAATAATTTAGGATTTAATCCGTTTGGTGGTTATTACTTAAATTTCCTTTGTACTTATTTAGGAATTGGTTTATGACTTGTTATATATATATATATATATATATATATATATATATATATATATATATATATATATATATATATATATAACAGTTTTCCACGTTTTCATGTACACGATATATTAGATTAGTTTTTAATTATTGTTTCCTTTCTTTTATACACACATATATTATATATATTATATTTATAGCTGTTGATTTATTAATTATTGTTTTATTTTATTGTGAGCATTTTTGTTGTTTTGTTTTATTGTATATTGTTATTTATTTATTCATTTATTTATTTGTTATTTATTTATTTATTTTATTGTTGAACATTGTTGTTGTTTTGTTTTATTGTATATTGTTATTCATTCATTCATTCATTTATTTATTTATTTTATTGTTGAGCATTGTTATTGTTTTGTTTTATTGTATATTATTATTTATTTATTTATTTATTCATTTGTTATTTATTTATTTATTTATTTTATTTATTTAATTGTTGAGTATTGTTGTTGTTTTGTTTTATAGTTTTATTGTATTGTTTTATTATTTTACCGTATTGTGATCATTGTTTTATTGTTTTATCGTTTTTTTTATTGTTATTATTTGTGTCAACTTCATTATTATTAGTATTTGGATCTATTTTATTGGATCTATTTTATTGTTTTGGATCATTATTATATAACGTTTGTTTTTGTGACTTCGTGTCATGCTTGGTTATTTACCCCCGCCCGTGTGACTGTGTGTCCACGGAATATTCCGCCTATATTTATAGACGGTCCCTAGTCCGGATAAAGGAGTAGGGTTGTGTTAGGCTTCAGCAGCCAACGTAAAAATATGTCGAATCTATTGAGCATGGACACACGCATTGTTTCTATCAATATGTCATTGCTTGGTTCTTCACAAAGGCTATCATACTATCATGGGAAAAGGCATATAAAGAAACAAAAGGTTCAAAGAAGAGAAGTGGATGAGCAGTAAGAATAATTGAAGAAAGAGTATGGAATCACTGCACAAGAAGGAGAGGAAGACCAAAGAGATCTTTTGATGAAATGTTTACCTCCAAGTATGACTATTGATAGAGCACAATGACTATGTAGCCGACCCCATCTAATTGGGATAAGGTTTATGTTGATGATGATGATGATAAGGAATAGTCAAAGCATATAAGTCTCTTGAAAATAGGAAAGTGAAACAAACTTGAGTAAAACACTTGAAACAAGAATAAGACTTATCAAAAAGAAAAATATGAACGAAACTATGAGAGAGAAAATAGGATAAAGAATGTAAATAAGATATATATTAATGCTATTTTTAAAACCAAACAATAATCCAAGTATGCAAAAATTGAAATTGGAAGATTAATATTTTAAAGGTAAAAATATAATAAGATAAAAACGAAATAAATAAAATTTAAAAAGAAATGAAAGAAACAGGGGAAGTGGTCAAATGGGGATGCGATGCACGTTTTGTGTTGGACAATGAAAAGGTTTTTCTCTTTTTTTTTCCTCTTTTGTTTTTATCAAAAATAGAAAGGTTTTTCATCAAACAAGAGAAACGGTTAAAAAAAGCAAAACAAAACAAAACAAAAATGAACGTATCAATCAGTTCAGAAATGTAAATAGCAAATCTGAAATAGTTTGAACAATAAGCAAACTTGAAAACTGAACGCAAATTGAAGTGAAATTAAAATGGGAAGTTAAAATCTGCAGTTAGGTTTAAAAAGAAAAAAAAAATTGTAGTGAAATTGAAAATGAATGCACGTGAAAGTGAATGTGGAGAACAATCAGGGAAAAAGTAAAACAGATTGCAAAAAGTAAGGAGGGGAATCAATATAATAAATAAGGAGTTTAATGTTGGAAAATTCTCCCAACTAAATAGGCATAAGAATCTGAAACATGAATAAGGCAACAACTAGGCGAAATAATAGGGGAAATAAGAGGCAATTTCACACGAAAAATACCTTTAGGGTGAAGAATTCTAAGCTAAAAAGAATTAAAATCAAACCAGAAAAGCAATAAGGAAAACCAGAGATATTTGAGAGTTTATAGAACCAGAAAAGCAAACCAGAGATCTCTTCGGATGGAAATTGTTGCTGTAAAACGGTGATGATGATAAATGTTGACGTGAAGCAGTGATGATTCTAAATAGTTGCCACGTAATTGCATCAAGAAAGAGATGTGGAGGGAAGATTGTACAGAAAATCACCGTGGGAGGGGGAGAATTGTTTGGACTGAAGTGGGAGAGAGAGAGAGAATGGAGAGACGTGACTTTTTGAATAGTTCCTAATTGGGAAGCTTGTATATATATACACATAAATTAAATAAACATTTTACACTGTCTTCAGATAATAAAACAGACATCTTTACTACTGTTGTGTTTATATATTCATCATTTTCTTATTTTTATGTTGTACGGTATCAAATTTCTTTGTTGTGGTTGCACAGAACTACTACATCTGACGATCCATACTATACATACAAGCATTCGAATTAAAGTTTTTATATACATACATACATATATATATATATATATATACACACACACATATATATATAGAAAATCAGTTGAATCTACTTTACATTACAAGAAAAGTCATCTAATCGTCTAATGAAACTATATAAAATTCACTAGGCATCTCCAAAATGCGTTTAACAAGCTTGTCAACTAAGATTAACCTATATACCAATATGTCGAAGATCAACCAACCATTCTCGTCCCAACATAGTATGACTCTAAAAATATAAAAAGGGAATCAGCACCATGATAATTTTGAGGTGTAAAAATATACATGGTTAATGAAAATAGAGCACCAAACACCATGATAAATTGTAAAATGGACATCCATTACTACGGTAAATTGTAAAAGGGCACCTAACACCATGGGAGTGAAGAAAAAAGATGATGGAGTACCCCATTTTGGTTTACCATATATGTTTTTGTACACTCAAAATTACTCTAGTATTATTGAGAGTCACTTTTACAATTTACCATGTACATTTTTGCACTTTTGTCCTAATGGAAATCCTACACATTATAATTTGATGCTTAGAAATGATTGAAAATGCACAGCTAAGCCGTAAACACCAAAATACATAAAACCAATGTTGTAAAAGCCGGACCGACAGGCGAGCCGGAAAAGGCTTCGGGTCATGATTCAATGCGGTCTAACCGCTTAAACCGATGGTTGGACCGGATAACTGTCGATTTAAAATGTGTAACGGTCGATGGTTGGACCGGTCCAACCGTCTGATCCTATCCGATTCTTACAACACTGCATAAAACATCAATGACGCCGGCCTTGAAAGTTCCAAAATGCTTTTCTGGTATGTGTTCATATATGCATGCCTCATGGGGGCGATACTATTCAGAGTGTTACTAACAAAGTCCAATGCATTGCCAACGATTAGTGAATCGAATGGCTCATACGGAATATGCATGTTGAGAGTAATTTGACTCAGTGATTTAACGAATATCCAATATCAGAATCTTGTTTATTAACAAATAAATAAAATAAGAAACACGTCTCTCCAAATTAGAACCGAGCATTTTAGTATTTACAATTTAGCCAAGAGAAAACATGCTAAATGATTAATTCCCAATGTAGCATAATCAATTTTTATATAACCCCATATGCCAAAAAAAAGTATATAATAACCCCACAGACCACAGGTCAAGTTTTCTGCCAACTTTTCATTATATTCTCTTGCGCTGTAATATACATGTCAATATTTTGATATGAGCGACAGATCGTTTTATTACGTGACATTATATACACTTCCCTTCCAGATTACTAGGCTTGGATTCAAGATATTGAGTGGTTTGTTACTTTTTGTTTTTTTCTTTGTTTTTCCTTGTCGATAAAAAAATTATAAGTATCTAGGACGAACAAAAGAAGTTAAATCTCTTGAACATAATTAGCTGTACGTAGTTCATGTAACACGAGGAGTTGTTAAACAAAACTATATAAATTATGAAGGGGAAATTGTACGTGTTCACACACACACACTCACACACACACGGAGAGCAGATTTTCTTCGAATATCTTTATGTATGTACTTGTAACTTTCCTTATAGGTATGCATAATTTACTTATAAGGTTTCATGAATGGAGTCCGTATGTATATATAATTTCATTTAAGTTTGGTCAAGCGTGAGTATGAGTTGAAGATTATATATATAATCTTCAACTCATACGGTCATACCATGTGTGTGTGTTCTCTGATAAATATGTTAGATAAATTAAGGGTATGTATATATGGAAAAGATGTGGCGTGCGCCTACACACACATATATTATACAAGATACTCCTATCTCATAATCTAATTTATATGTATGCGAAAAATTTTATACATACAAGTTCTACAATTCATAACTTGGTAATTAATAGTTTTAAAAAATGTCCTTCTCCTATAGAAACATTAATTTTTATACAACTTTCATCTATTTTTTTACAAATTTAATAAATTAGTCTGAATTACTTGCATTTTGAAAATAGCTAACATTTAGCTAAATATATAATATTACACACATACACACATGATGATTAAAGACGATACATTGAATAAATTATTAAATTGCATGAAGTTGATAGATTTTTAATGAGCTTCTAAGAATCAGTTTAAGTATGATAAGAATGAGTTAATAATGTTATTCATGACTCTTTTTTTAACTGAATAATGTTATTCATGGCTCATGAATAGTATTTTGTATATGCATCTAATATAAATACTCACTTACACACAATGACTAAGAATCGCACAATGATAACAAATCATAATGCACAAGCATGCATATGCGAAAGCACAATATATCATTAATTAAATAATTAATCAGGAGCATAGGATTCTCCTCTAATTATAATGTGCTGATAAAAAACATACGTACAACCAAGGTTTTAAAACCCGAGCCGGACGTCGAGCCGGAAAACTGAGCGGGTCATGGTTGAAACGGTTGAAACGGTTGGACCGTTCGGTTGAACCGGTGACGTAATAATTTAATGAAAATTAAATATATAAATATTGTTAATACTTAATAACTTAATATAATTAGGATGAAGATATTTTTTTAATCAAATTCATTTTTTTTTCTGTTGATATATTTTTTTTTTGCAGTCTTCAATTTCTGACCGGGCCGGCTCGTTCCGGTTCACGGCCCAACTCCGGCTCCCGGGTCAACAACGGCTTATAAGCGGCCTAAAGCGGGCTGACCAGCGAAACGGTCCAACAGAGGCAAACGAGCCGGCTTTCCCGCCGGCCGACGGTCCGACCGGTCGGACCGTCCGGCTCGGGTCGGGTTTCAAAACCTTGCGTACAACATAGCTGTGGTCAGCCATGGACGGCCCTTCGTTAATATTCATAAAATTTGTTTTCTGATTTCGACGTTACCCTTTTGTTTCCTTCCACTCTCCTTTGCTATTTATAACAAACTGAAATCTCGTGTTTTGGCATCTCAATCACTAACAACCAATAAACACTAATAAGCTTCTCTAGGTGTAAGATTAATAAGTCGTAGAAAATGGCATCAACATCATCATTACTTTCTAGCCTTATTGGTATTGTGTTTCTTTGTGTGGGCGTGCACGTAGCAGCATATGGGACTCAAGGACAGGATAATAGGCCAGTGATGTTCATATTTGGAGATTCAACTGTTGACGTGGGAACTAATGATTTCTTGAACACAACAGCAAAGGCTAATTCCCCTTACTATGGCATTGATTTCCCAAATTCACTGCCCAGAGGAAGATTCAGCAATGGCTTCAACATCATTGACCACATTGGTAAATTAGTTTGTCCGTAATTGGATATATGCTATATTTACAGAATTTAAATTTAGGAGGATTAAATATTTTAGTTAAATTAGTTAATATGACATCATTTTTTTAAATTAAAACGCACTAATCAAAATGGACAGTATAGTTTTAAGAAAATATTAACAAATTTAAAATAAGAAATAAATATTTTATTTAGGAACTAAAATGCAGCTGATATTGTCAATTATAGAACGTGAAATAATATATATATGTGCGCGCTCGCGCAATTATATATTTTTATTTTTTATCTTGTTTGATTTGTTTTGTCCTTGTGTTTTGAATTATAATTAATGAAGCAAAACTATTCGGATACGAGGAGAGCCCACTTCCATACATGGCTCTGAAATTCGGTGGTCAATATACTTTCAATAAAGATATACTAGGAGGGGTGAATTTTGCATCAGGAGGGTCTGGAATTCTCAGAGAAACTGGGAAACAATTGGTAATTAGTCTCAACATATCAATAATGAAAAACCTTTATTTGTGGTGTTAATTAATTTTGAATTTTGTAGAAATGTTGGTATTGTTAATTACCAACATTTGAAAATGAAAGTGTATATACATTTGAAAATGCATGTCTTTATATATGAAGGGCGAGGTGATACCTTTTGACACACAAGTGGAACAATTTAAAGTGGTGAGAAGAAGTATGCTGGAGACACTGGGAGTAAATGAGACTGCAACTTTCATTTCAAAGGCTATGTTCATAATTAGCGTTGGAGGGAACGACCTGTTGGGATTCAACGGTAGTAGAACGGCCATCGGATTAGGCCAGCAACAATACCTGTCTGCAATCCAATCTACCTTCAACCTTCATATTCTGGTTTGTACATATATTACCTATTTTCCTTGATATAGAGTCAAGTTTATAGTGCATGTAGAAATTATAGATATAGGTATCATAGTTTATATCTATAAATCAAATACAGCATTAGAGTCATTCAACATGATTATTGCAGAAAAAGAAACAAAATCGTAGGCCTAAGGCTTTCGAAAGAAGAGACTAAAAAAAGTAAGGACTTCGGAGCAAAAGAAAAAATAAAAAAGAGGAAAAAAAGGAGAGCTAGGAAGAATGTTATAACCTTATAATACATGAATAATTTGATATATATTTTATCAAAAAAATAATTTAATATATATAGTAGTTACTGATATTGATTTAGATTGATATTGAATTAAGTATGTGTGTGTCTACACACACACACACAAAGATGATGTATATCCTATTAATTGACTTAATGTTTTTTTATAGAAACTAAACATTAGTCTGATCTATAAATAAATCTATAATTTCATTAGTGAAATTTGTATAGTATAATCCTTAATATTTTCTTCCAGGCAGCAATAAGAACAGGGGTGCTAATATATTTTTCTTTTAACTCCTAGACAATGCATAGAGTAGCTATAACTAACATGGTACATGGTGGATTATTAAATTACATTACATATATATGTTGCAGAATCTATACAAATCAGGGGCAAGAAGATTTGGGATCATAAATGTGCCAGCCATAGGGTGTTGTCCGGCAGTGAGAGCAAATAATTCTGAAGGAAATTGTAAAGATGAACTCAACCAATTCGCCATAGCATTCAACAATGCAACATCTTCAATGTTGGAGCGATTAAGGTGTGAATTGAAGGATTTCAGGTACTCATATGGGAATTCCTTTGATATGACTTGGTCCGTATTACAGAACCCAAAACTCTTTGGTATAAAGGAGACAGGGAAGGCATGTTGTGGAGTAGGATATCTAAATGGACAAGGTCCTTGCCTTAAAATATTGGATGCTAATCTTTGTGAGGACCGTAATGATTTCTTGTTTTGGGATTGGTTCCATCCAACTGATAATATGTCTTTGTTGGCTGCATTTCAACTCTATACTGGCCCTCCTCGTTTTGTCTTTCCCATCAACTTTCGTCAGCTCTCTCAGATTTAGTTTCACATCAACAGATTAACAAATATATTCATATCCTTCTGATGGAGAATATCAGAGGGAACTTTTATTGTAATGGTTAAATAAATAAAAATAGCAAGCAATGATAAGCGGATGGAAATGCTTGTTATTATTATGTTGTTGAGTCTCCAAGAAATCCTGGTTTCTTGTTATATTTTGTTTGTTTTTTCATTGGAAATTTTATAATAAAGTGATTATGTGATATTATGTCCATGTGATTGTGGAGTTGCCTATACATATGTATTGTTGAATTTGATTAATGATTATGGTGAATATTTGGAAGTAGAAAGCACAAGGGATCCAAAAAATTGTTGATGATAGGATAAAATTGTGAGAGGAGTCATAAGTGGCTGCTGCCGCCACTAGATGATTGTGAACCTGAGCATGACAGATTCATACGTTGCTAAAGAATCTGACTGTTTTTTAATGGCATTTTCCTACACTTGTTCCAACTAACACTTAGTCAAATATTTAGTCTCATTTTATGGGACCAGTTACCAGCTACATTCACTTTCTACAAACCATTATGACACCACCTACTGCTATCAAATTTTGGTCAAAGCTCATTGTTTAGGGAGATATGCTTGATGCCCTAAGAAAAACTAAATTTGAATACGTTTCTATCTAAAATTTAATTTTAACTGGTTAATAAGTGTCATTAAAAAGAACTAAGAAAAGTTGGTAATTGATATCCTATAACACAATAAGTAGTATACTAGTGAGTAATTAAAACTTTTGGCCTCCAATAACATTGTCAAGAATTGCTTCTTTTCATAAATATAAGATACTTTTTCTAATTTTGATTAGATTAATGATATTAGTAAAGTTACCAATCCACCCGAATCATATACCTTTATGTCCACTCCCCCTCTGTTACTTGTTTATTATTGTTAGAATTAGAAATTAATATTATTATTTCCTATATTGTATAGTAAAATCTTAGTCATAACTACTAATTATATTATAGTATTAGGAAATTAAGTTATTCTGGAATCATATTAGTTAAAGAGAAATTTATTATCATTTAAGAAGTTTTTGTACATATCAATGAAATCTTAATCCGACTATTCCCTCATATTTGTTTCCACAATTATAATCAAGTATTATTAATTTAAGAAAAAATTGAGAGAAATTAGAAGTGTTTTATATTGCAAAAACCGGCCGAGCCAACCTGGAATATTCCGGGTTGATTCCATAGGCGGGTTGATGCCTCTCCGGCCCTGTTTGTCTCCCGAGTCGCGGTTTTGCGGGTCCGACCGGCCTGGGTTTCAAAACCTTGAAATAAACTAAAGTTTAGAAGTGATCTCATATGACAACGTGTATAAATTTACCTTTCTAACTTAGCGATTAAGGTTGGGACAAACCTTTTTTTAACAAGTAATAGCATAACTCATTTGACTTGAGCTCTTTAAGCGTCATATACTCTGTTTCTTTGTTTCATGATAATCTTCGAAACAGAGTGTCTCTGTTTCATGGATGCAAGAGCCAATTGGGAGGATCTTCCACCAGAGCTTTGGCAACAGATTGCAAAATCTCTCCACACTCACATCGACACCCTCAGATTTCGAAGCGTATGCAATGCATGGCGTTCCTCAATCCCTCCTTCTCTTCATAACCATCCTTCCCTATTCCCTCTCAAACTCCCACATCCCTTTCATCCCTCCATTCATATCTCCCTCACTCTCTCCACTTTTTACGCAATCCAACCAACCCATTATTCTTCTTCTTCTTCTCCAAAAGGGTGGTTAGTCAGACATGAACAAAAGTCAAATCTTTGTTGTCTCATAAACCCACTTTCTCAAAGAAAACTTTCAATCCCATTTGAGGCTTCCACTAGAATATTGAACCTGCTTGATCATAGGGTGGTGGAATTACATAAATCATATAGCTTTCATCAGAGATTCAGAAACTTGAATATGAAAGTTGTGTTCTTTCCCACATCTTGTTGGTCTGACGTGGAGGATTATTTGGTTTGCTGCATAAATCTGGAGGGCAAGTTGGCTTTGTTTAAACGAGCGGAAAATAAATGGACGCTTGTGGATGATGTTAATTTTCACTATGATGATGTTATTTTATATAAGGGTCAGTTTTATGTGACTGATAAGTGGGGTACTGTTTCATGGATTGACACGTGTTCATTGAAGTTGATTCAGTATTCGCCTCCCTTGTGTGGTTTTGGGCATCAGAAGCATTTGGTTGAGTCATGTGGGAATCTCTATGTGGTTGATAGATTTATAGGTGATGAGAATTCAGTTGTGAAATTTAAGGTTTATAGGTTGGATGAAGAGCGGGGGACATGGGTGGATGTGAAGGATTTGAAAGATAGAGTTTTTATGTTGGGAGATAGTGGAAGCTTCTCTATTTGTGCTAATGAATTTGATGGTTATAAAAGAAATTGCATTATCTTTACTGATAATTTTGGTGTTAAAGTGTGCAACTTTGGTGATGGTAGCATCACGGCCTATGTATAATGTACACGATCCATTTTATTCAAGACTGTCTTGGCCTCCCCCTTCTTAGTCCAGAATTGAAGGACATGACCATTCCAACAAAAATATTGGATCCTTCAAGGTACAAGCATTCTAGCCCTTTAATTCTTTATTACTTATTTGACACGTTTAAACACTGCGTATGTCTTAACTTATATAGATGTCACCTATAAATTGTAATTCATGATGCAGATCATATATAAATTCCATATTCTGTTTGCATGCTAGTAAGTAAAAATAGGGCTATATATGAAATAGATTGTGATTAGGTCAGTTAAATGTGTTACAATTGAGTCGGTTCAATTCATGAGGAGAAGGCATTTACTGTTTTAATTAGAAGGGGTAGTTACTAATGCTATTGGTATTACAGGTGGATATTAACTTACAAGTTCCCAATTGATAATATTTCTCTGTTGGCTGCATTTCAACTCTATAGTGGACCTCCTCGTTTCGTCTTTTCCATCAACTTTCGTCAGCTTGCTCAGATTTAGTTTCACATCAACAGATTAACAAATATATTCACATCCTTCTGATGGAGAATATCAGAGGAAACTTTTATTGTAATGGTTAAATAAATAAAGACAGCAAGCAGTGATAAGCAGTGATAAATTGGGAAAAATAAAAAGTTTTTTTTATATTTAAGAATAAATTAAAAATTAAAAGTGATCTTTTATTTATATATATATATATATATATATATATATATATATATATATATATAAAAGAGCGAGTATAAATTTACCTTTCTAACTTAGGGATTAAGGTTGAGACTTGGGGCAAACCTTATTTTAACAAGTTATAACATGACTCATTGACTTAACTCTTTGGGGCGTTTGGTTGGTGGGAATAAGGGTGATTGAATGAGATTGGATTAGAGATTCAATCTCAATCTCTCGTTTGGTTTCTGGTATTCCACTTAAGTGGGATTCCCAATCCCACTTAAGTGAGAATAACTTAATCTCACCTCACCCCTTAGTATTGACTATCCATTAATGAGAACAATATTTTTTTATTACGCCTATTAACCATATCTATTTTAAATCTAGGGCAAAGGTGCAGAAATAGTCACCGTAAATTTAAAAATGGGCAACTATAACTTTGGTAAATTGAAGGGGCAAAACTGTACACTGTAAACTAAAATGGGGCAAAATCATACATTGTAAACCAAAATGAGGCAAAAGTAACATCTCTGTTAGGCCGAGTTAAACAGTCATTTTCCATACGTGAGCTCCACCATCAGTAAATGACATATTAATTCCAAAATCTAACGTGAAAGCTAAAATGCATCCAGTTGAACCATAAATCACTAAAAACGAACTCTAAACCCCCAAATCATTTCGATAAAAAACCAAATATAACCCCAAATCATGTGAAATTCACCTTACTTCTACGTAATTATCTGAAAAAATAAAGTCTCATCAAAAAATTAAAGTCTCATCAACATATTGCACTCTTAAATGTATGACACATCATTTACTAATGGTGGGACCACGTCCAGAAAACATACGTTTAAATTTACGATGGCTATTTTTGCACATTTGCCCAATTTTGCCCCATTTTGATTTACAGTGTACAGTTTTGCCCCCTTCAATTTACCAGAGTTATAGTTGCACATTTTTAAATTTACGATGGCTATTTTTGCACCTTTGCCCTTAAATCTATTCAAATTAAAATAATTGACCTATCGGCCGTTTCCGATCTTTACCGTAAGCATACGGGTCGTCAAAATTAATAGTATAAAGTTATCGTCCCACATAGACTAAGACAAAACGGATTAACTATTACATTTATGTTATCAATTAGGTTGAGTGAAAATATTTGGGTTTTGAATTTCTAAAATAACTAAATTCAAAATAATTCAATTAAACTAAACTAACACTTAAAATCAAGAAAAAAGAAGTCTAGGATTATTATTTATCATCATTTCATTCCATGAAACAAAATTAAAGTCCTCTCAATTAGTTTGATAATTAAAACATGTTTGCCTAAGGTTCATAGGCATTTGAAAAAGTTTTCTCAAGTCAAAGTTTAAATTTCTACTTGTATTAATTATGCAATCTCTTGCTACGATTAACACAAGCTCTATTTCAAAATCAACATTCTAATGACAATGTTAGGTCCATAACTATATCTCTAATCTCTATGTTACCAACAAACCATCCATTTAAAACCATAAACTTCAAGTCCAACATGTTCTTATTCAAATTATAAAACAAATTTAAAATAAATCTCTAAGTCAATGAGTAGTTGTTGGACTTGTTGGATAGTTGATTGAGCTGGTAAGTGAGTTTCAACCCCGTAAGGATGAGAACGCATGTTCAATTCCTGGGAAGCGCTCTCATTGGGAGAGGGGACAACCTTGTCTATGTGGGAACACTCCTACCCCTCGAGTCCGGATTAAACCGAGCGGTGATTAACAAAAAAAAAAACATGTTTTTATTAAGTTATAAAACAAAATATACTTTCTCATCACAACGACCACCACAAGCCATGGTAGGATAGTCACATTTATAAAGAACAAGAAAAAGAGTAAGAATATGTTTAGAGAAACTCCCCAAATGACCTTCTTCTTTCCTTGCTGCTCATAGAGATGAGATGACGATAAACATTTCTTGACTTAAGATCCCTTTCCACTACTGAACGAGCTCAGCGGCGGCTTCGACGGCGGCGGCGGCATCTCCGAACTTCTACCCAACTCTCTTCACAATCCTCTCATCCTCCCGTGAAGACGAAGAAGACGATGAACAGTGATATATTGGCCGTCCCCCTTTCTTTCACGCGTCTGCTCCTTTTTTTCATTTAGGTTTTCCCTTTTTCCTTCTATTCTTTTTTTTTACCTCATTTTTCCTTCTATTCAATGCACTGCGTTTTTGATAAAAAAAATGCACTGCGTTTCAATAGGGAGGAATTAAAGAAAATTATAATAAAATAAAGTAAGGAAATAATACTAATAATAATAATATTACAATTATTAATACATAATAATAGCACTGCACTCACCGAAACTATAATCCCCTTTTTCCTTTTTTTTGTTTTTCAATCTATTTATTTCCAATTAATTCAAAACTATTCTATTCTAATTATTATAAAATCCCCAATAATAATGTATCAAAATGATATTTCCTTAAAAGCTCAACAAACTCCCTTTAATCTTGCAACAATGACTCTCAAATACTTCAAAAATATATATAAAATCTATTTAAATTGGGGAGTCATCAATAATACAAAAATAAAATTTCTCAACATATTTTACATTCTCACCTCTTGATAAAAAAAATCTCTTCTCATGTCTCTCATACATATGATTTTTCTCTCATCTCTTGTTCTTGTTGTTACTTAGAATAGTGATTTGTTAGAAAAAAGTAGAGGCTTATTCAAGAATTATGAAATTGGAAAAAAAAAGAATTAAGGAAGAATTACTTTTATAAATTGAATTGGAAGGATTATTTTTTATCAATTGGAAGGATTAATTTAAATAGATAATAATATCTCTTTTTATTTATTGTGAGAGTCATTAATGTCATTTTATAATTTATAACTAATTTACAAATAAATTTTTAACTAATCCCTTAAAATTTTCCCACGTAACAAACTTAATTTTAAAAATTGAATACAAAATCATTCCCACATACCAAAACTTGTCAGCTACTCTGTTTCATGGTAATCTTCAAAACAGAGTGTCTCTGTTTCATGGATGCAAGAGCCAATTGGGAGGATCTTCCACCAGACCTTTTGCATAACATCACAAAATCTCTCCACACTCACATCGACATCCTAAGATTTCGAAGTGTATGTAATGCATGGCGTTCCTCACCTTCTCTTCCTAACCATCCTTCCTTATTCCCTCTCCAAATCCCACATCCCTTTCACCCCTCCAATCATATCTCCTTCACTCTCTCCACTTTTTACGCAATTCAACCAGCCCATTATTCTTCTTCTTCATCTCCAAAAGGGTGGCTAGTCAGACTTGAACAAAAGTCAAATCTTTGTTGTCTCCTAAACCCACTTTCTGACAAAAAACTCTCAATCCCATGTCAGGCTTCCACCAAAATATTGAACCTGCTTGATTATAAGGTGGTGGAATTACATAAATCATATAGCTTTTATCGGAGATTGAGAAACTTGAATATGAAAGTTGTGTGCTTTCCCACATCTTGTTGGTCTGCCACGGAGGATTATGTGCTTTGCTGCATGAATCAGTGCGGTATGTTGTCTTTGTTTAAACGAGCGGAAAATAAATGGACGGTCGTGGATGATGTTAATTGTCACTATGATGATGTTATTTTATATAAGGGTCAATTTTATGTGACTGATAAGTGGGGTACCGTTTCATGGATTGACACGTGTTCATTGAAGTTGATTCAGTATTCGCCTCCCTTGTATTGTTTTGGGCATAAGAAGCATTTGGTTGAGTCATGTGGGAATCTGTATGTGGTTGATAGGTACTATGATCGTGTACCCAAGTTTAAGGTTTATAAGTTGGATGAAGAGTGGGGGAAATGGGTGGATGTGAATGATTTGAAAGATAGAGTTTTTATGTTGGGAGATAGTGGAAGCTTCTCTATTTGTGCTAATGAATTTGATTGTTGTAAAGGAAATTGCATTATCTTTAATCATATTTTTGATGTTAGAGTGTACAATTTGGGTGATGGTGGCATCATGACTTGTGAACTTGATTCATTTACTTCAAAACTATTTGGGCCTCCCCCCTTCTTGGCTCATAAATGAAGGACACGATCAGCCCAACAAAAATATTTGACCCTTCAAGGTACATGCACTCTTATTATCCGTGTGACATCGCCCATAAAGTGTAATTCATGATGCAGATCATATATAATTGGGATAATTAATTAGAGGTCCCTCACAAGGGAGTTAATACTGGAAAAATCCCAAAAGTTGAAAATATTAATGTAGGGTCCCAAGGGACCTCACATTAATATATTTGAAAAGTGAAAAGACAGTTTTGCCCCTAGCCTTAAAAAAAATTTACCCCTCCCTCCTCCTCCCTCACCCACCCCCACCCTCCCCCCTCCTCCTCCCTCTCCCACCCCCCTCCCCCTCCAGCAGTCCCCCCACCCCCAACCTTCCCACCCCAGCCTCCTCACCCGCCCCCCCTCCCACCCCCCCCTCCCTCCATCGCCCCCTACTCCCCAGCCCCCTCCCTCCATCGCCCCCCTCCCCACCCCCTCCCTCCATCGCCCCCCTCCCCACCCCCTCCCTCCATCGCCCCCCCTCCCCACCCCCCTCCCTCCATCGCCCCCCTCCCCACCCCCTCCCTCCATCGCCCCCCCACACCCCTCAATCGGCCCCACCACCCCACCCCCCTCCCCGATGGAGGGGTAAATTTTTTTTAAGGCTAGGGGCAAAACTGTCTTTTCACTTTTCAAATATATTAATGTGAGGTCCCTTGGGACCCTACATTAATATTTTCAACTTTTGGGATTTTTCCAGTATTAACTCCCTTGTGAGGGACCTCTAATTAAATTTCCCTATATAATTTCATATTCTGTTGCATGCTAGTAAATAAAAATAGGGCTACATATGAAATAGATTGTGATTAGGTCAGTTAACTGTTGTCGGTTCAATTCATGAGGAGAAGGCATTTACTGTTTTAATTAGAAGGGGTAGTTACTAATGCCATTGGTATTACAGGTGGATTTTAACTATTAAGTTCCCAATTACTTGGAAGCTATCACAACACCACGCTACAACGCCATTAGTTCATAACACCAGTAATAGCCTGCAGGAATTTGTACTTGGGTTGCGGTTTGGAAATGAAGATGCATGCAGTCTACAGCGAAGAAGGATATAGCTCTGAATAATACTAGGACAGGCCTAGTGTACGCCAGTAAGGACTACATACTGCATGTTGGCAGTGATCTGTTGGAATATTATGGTGCCCAAATTTGTTTTCAAATTATTTTCCCCAACTAGTGTTTAGATGGCAAGATTATCAAACTTGACACATTTAAAGTGAGCCTAAAAAGCAATGAAATACGTTAGGTTGGTCTCAGAGCAATAAAATACAAAATAATGGTAGTATATGATATTAATTCTGGCATATCTTTTTTTATTTAATGGGATGGGACAAGAACTGAATGCTTGAAGTTGCAGCGAGATCAAACTTGCCGGTTTGGAACTACATTTCTTTGTTTTTTTTATTCAAAGGGGCAAGCACTAACGGCTTGAGGTTACAAGCGGCATCGAACCCGCAACCTCCCACCTAAAGGGGATATATCATACAGCTGGGCTACAAGGCCCTTGGTTGGAACAACATTTCTTGTTGGTCGTTTTCTCATCTTTTTTACTAACTTTAGCATTGATGGCTAAGAAATTATAAGGAAAAAAAAGGTGATTATAGAAAAATATTGTAAGCTAGAAAATATATAGAGATGTGTCGTGTGTGAGAAAGTTAGAGAGACTTGTTGGCTAATATGTTTTGATTTGTAGTGCATTGACACTTAAAATTCTTTTATGTTTAATAGAGCATTTAATTTAGATGCATCCGACCAAAACCTTAAAATATTAATAGGTGTTAGAAGTATTTTTTCCCTTGTGTGATGATGATACGACAGAGTATGATGATTGAAAAAGTAAAAAAAAAATAATTGTAATGGGCATTTTTGCTCAAATTTTGAAATTTGATGGACAGTTTTGCTCCAAAAAGTTTTACATGGGTGTTTTTCACCTTCGTGACAATTACATGAACATTTTTGCACTTTACCTAAAATAATTAAAGAAAATGTGTTACTGTGTTGTTTGAGGTCACTTTCTTTTTTCTTTTTTCTTTTTAAAAAAAGAAGACAACAGTACAACAGCAGGCCTTTTTCGAGTTTGGTTAGTTTGTAAATGAAAACAAGGAGGCTCAGTTAGCAACCCAATCTTGTGGCTGTGCCTGTGCCTGTGCCTGTGCCGCATAAAATAATGGGCCATAAATATGAAAAACAAATGATAAATCAATCTTTCCGTGGTTAAAGTTTTGATTTGATCACAACTCAACTAATGAAATTTGATTCCGTTTTTTACCTTTTAATGAAATTTGATTTGGAAATAGTCATTTTCTATAGTTTTGATTTAGTTGAAAACAGGTCATCGAACTTAAACTCAAAATGCAATTTCCCATTCATAGTTTTGAGTTTTAACAATTTAAAGCTATCTCTAAACATCATAAAACATATAGATTTTAGAGATTAATTTTACAGGCAAATTGAATCATCCGCATATAATTCCATCAGATGTGGTTATCACCTCAGAGGCATTGGCTGCGTTCTTAGCCGAAAGGGTGAGAAGGAAATGTCAATTGTGGAGTAGTGATGAGCTTAATAGGTGGAAAGAATCTTGCTACGTGGATAAGGAGTAGGCAGAGTTATCCATCAACCTCAAATCGCAATTGGAACGTAGGGCGATTACTACTGCTTCAACCTGTGGGACCCACATTCCTTCATATGTCTTGAAATTTGGTATGGGGCTTATCCATCCATCCAAAACAGTTTCACGTCATATTCTATGCACCCAACCTTTCTACTCGTCTATCCCTATGTGGTCATTACTTAATCACACTTTAGTTTTTTTTATATCATTCACATTTTTAACCTCTTCCATCCTTATTAGTTACTATTACAACACAATATATATGAATAAAACACATTTAAACATTTGCCTATCAAGACATAATCTCTATGATCATTTAATACGATCAACATTAAAAATAAAATAAATTAATATATGTTTAATGACGCAACAATGTTATAGTAAAAAAATATTAGAATGTGAGTTGCAAAAAGTAACATCTAATTTTGAATGACATCAAATCAATAAACTAATCAACGAGTGGCGGAATATATAATACACAGAGGTTAAGCAGTTTTAACAAATAATAAATTCATTTATTTTAATTTCTCTAAATTTGTTTAGTTCACTAATACGCTTATAACATACTACCTCCGGTCCTAAATATAGGACCTAATTGATTTTTTTTTGAGAGATTAAGGTTGTGAAATATGCTATTAAATCATAACATATTTGATATATTTTTAGATTATACATTAGTTTATAGGTAAAATAAACTAATCTAAGGGGAAAAAATTAGGTAAATCAATTTATAATTAACTTATTTTGCTTTTTTATAGGATTTTCTAAAAAAGTCAATTAGGTCTTATATTTAGGACCGGAGGAGTATAATATGATAAAACAAAATAGGCTATAATTTAATAGCTTATTTTTTATTATGCACCGTATCCCTAATCCCTATCCACTGCAGATCTAAACTCCATTTAAGAGAGTGTCATTGGTTTATGGGTTTCTGCACTAACAACAGTTCAAGCGAATAAGTATACTGATCAACATTTAGTTAAATTAAGTGACTCATTTGACTTCTTTAATTTCTAGAAAAGGTGAACTAAATCTTATGTTTATATTAAAAAAATATAAATGGTGTATGCATTTTAGTGATGAGGACAAAGTGATGATGAGGTGTCACGCATGCATTAGAGGAGAATGCCACTCCTTGGCGCCCTCATATGTACAATTACAAAGAAGGGATGAGGAAGTAACCACATCACAGACTTCACTTCTTGTCTTCTACGCTTCTCTCTTCTCTTAGCTTCCTCATTTCTAAAACCATTCATTCCTTCCTCATTATTCTTTCTCTAAGAAACCACCACCACCACCAACCATCACAAAAAAACAAACAACCAACCAATGGCAACGACGTCGCTTCCCACCTCCTCCTTCATTCTCTCCCCTTCCCTCCTCTCCCCCTCTCTCAATCTTCATCCAAGGTAAGCTTCCTCACTTCATTAATTAATTCACTCTTTTTCACAATTCACTTCATTCAATATTATATATATATATAGTTACTAAATATAAGAACTTCATTTTTTCTTTATTGAGTGTATTCTAGCAAAGCTAAAATGGTATTTAAAGATTGATTTAAATTTTTTTCTAAATTGTTTTATTTGATTCATAAACTGATACTATAGAAAATATGTTATGATAGTTGGTTGATTTCACTTCATAAGTCCATTAGCTCTTTTATATATATATATATATATATATATATATATTCCTGTTTATCTTGTTGATGTCCGAGCTTAATTAATGACATGCAGAATTTCATTAACGAAACCGTTGAGCTCTGGTCACCCATGGAGCGCCACTGTTATTAGATCAAGCTTTCAAAACTACAGGTGTGTATATACTGAACAAAAATTGAATTGGATTATTGCATTTTTTTTGTCCAAAAAAAAGATTGAAATTTATTTATTTGTTTGAATAATTGTGAAGAACAAAGGCTTCTGCGAATGGTAATTTGGAGACGGTGGTTGTTCCAACGTCGGTGCCAGTGCGTGTAGCTCACGAGCTTCTTCTCGCCGGACATCGCTATTTGGATGTTAGGTTAGTTAGTTAGTTCGTTGGTCAACACTCATGTTTAACAAACATAAAAGCTACTATATATGTTCTGTTTTTTTATATATATTTTTTTGGCTTTTGGAATTATTGTTTTTAGATTATTTCTTTTTGTTGTTGATTGTAGAACTCCAGAAGAATTCCACGCTGGACACGCTCCTGGCGCAATTAACATACCCTACATGTACAGAGTTGGATCAGGTTGGTTTTTTATCAATGCATGCCACAAAAATAACTTCTATGTTATATCCTTTTTTGAATGAAATTTCCTAAAAATTATAATTTTTGAGGTTTGGTAGCTACAATAGCTACTCTGTTTTGATTGATTCCAGTGTGAAGTTCTCATATTTTCATTTATAATTTAGTTATGTAATTTATTCGGCAACAATGTGTGATATTTAAGAGACAATCATTTTACAAGTGTGTTTAATGGTCATTGAAAAAACTTGCTATTGTTGACAACTCATTCTCAATCCTGCTTATAATTTAGTTTGAACATTTCTTTTGTTAATGTTTAAATACTTGATTTAGCAATAAGGTAACAATGGAATTCGGGCCACTTTTTTTGCCTGCATTTCGTACAAGGTAGAATAATGTAAGACCAAGCAATGTTGCCTGCCTTAATCCTAAACCTTAAAATGAATATGGCCACTTACAATATATAGTTTCCAGATCACAGAAATTATGGTTATGTTTTATATGAAAACTGATGTCTTCAATTCTTCTGATATGGTTTTTATGATCATTTATGCAGGCATGACAAAGAATGTCAATTTTGTTAAAGAAGTCTCATCACATTTTAGAAGTGATGCTGAGATTATTGTTGTGAGTGTACAGTCTCTTTTGGATTTTCACTTACTAGGCTTGCACTCTGTGCTATATTCATGTGCTTAAAAACTCTGGTTCTGATATTGATATTGTGGTTTTACAGGGTTGTCAACTTGGTAAAAGGTCTATGATGGCTGCCACTGACTTGTTAGCTGCTGTAAGTTCCTTCTTCAACATCTTAGCACAATATTTTGGCAAATGGCAATCCTCATTGTTGAATTTGGTCGAATGTCAGAATCAAATTTCGCTTTTCCACTTGTAGGCTTCGTTCAGAAATGAACATATACTTGTCACCAATTTCACTATCTTTATTAAAAACTACAAAGTAATTTTTTAAGTGATTGTAATCATTTTTCATTGTGCAGGGATTTTCCGCAATCACAGACATAGCCGGGGGATACGCTGCTTGGACTCAAAATGGACTTCCAACAGAACAGTGACTAAGTGTCAAAGTGTGAACCTGTATACAATGAAGTTTCATACTGGAAGCTCCATGAATTTGTGATTGAAACATTTCCTCAAGGCAGTAATAACTTCTATACCGTTAATTAATTAATAAGTAAATAGTGGAATCACTATGAAGAATCAAGAAAATAATGCTATTGTATATTTTGTTAATATCAACATATGAATGAATAGATTAAATAAATTAACTTCAAACTATTCTCAGGTGCCAAATAGAAGTACATATGTTGTTTCGATTTGTTTTATATATGGTTCTCTTCTTAAAACATTGTTGTTGGGACAAAAATAAATAAAATATTGTTGTTGATTCTCACCATCTCTACTAGGAGTGCTACATGACTTGCTTCGTTGCTTTGGATAAAAATTTATCCAAAGATATCATGGGTTAATGATTATATTTTCCCCTATATGAAGGATCATATCTGCTCTTGAAGTATTTTGAACTTATATTTGTTCCTAAAGTATGCATGAGGATCATATTTGCCTTTTACGGTTAAAATATTAATGATCAAATATGATCATTTGCACATACTTCAAGGGCAAATATGACTTATCTTATATACTTCTGGGGTAGACATGACCATTTGTGTATATTTCAAGGGCAAATATGATCTGTGGTGTACACTTCGGCAAATTTGAGCCAAAAATGCTTTAGAGGCATATATAATCTTCTATGCATACTTTGAGGGGGCAAATTTTGACCCTTAACATAAATCATAAAAGCCCATTTCCTTTTCCAACCTTAAGCTCACGATGCAACATAGAATGGGCTTTATCTTTGAGAAACAAATTAAAATAGGGGAAATTATGACTAGATCTCATGAAACAGAATTAATTACAATTCAGTCACAAAAAATCATTAAATTAACTTATAGTTCATAGAAACTTAGATGATATTAAGTCACATAGGAGCTGTCGATTATTATTGAGAACTCTTTAAAATTTTAGTGACAATAAGTTGGATCGTTAACTTTTGAAGCATTCTATTTAATATCATTCATGCATGTCAATTTTAATATAATTTAGTGGTCTTTTAGAAACTGATTGTGATTAATTATATATCTTCTCCTAGAGGATCTAAAGTAATTCCCCCATTAAAAT
The DNA here is from genome assembly GCA_029929735.1 of Mimosa pudica. NCBI lineage: Eukaryota > Viridiplantae > Streptophyta > Magnoliopsida > Fabales > Fabaceae > Mimosa > Mimosa pudica. Next base: position 13,903,585 of record JAKELP010000024.1, read on the forward strand.
AATCCAAATTATAAACAGAAGAGTCTGACATAAAACAATAAATACTCTAGTTTAGATTAAACTGGGCTTTGGCATTGTTTTGATAAATTTTTAATGGGCAGCCTTCTAAATACATCGTGTTAATCTAATAAGGTGATATGCAATATCTTGTTAAAATATTTTGGAAACATTTTTCATTTGCACGAATAAACATATTTTAACTTTTTTTTCGTTCCTTTTCACAATAGGAACCAGAATTTCAATTAACATTCAAATAGAACAAACAATAAGGTTTCTAATATACATTTCCAAACGTATACCATCATCCACCAATTCCCTAATAATAACAAGGTGGTGGTAACACGGTTAGCTTTACATTTGTAATGTTATACTTCCTCCAGTCCTACATATAAGACCTAGTTAACCTTTTTGGAAAATCCTAAGAAAACTAAATAAGTCACTTATATTGAATTACCTAATTTTTACTCCAAACACTCTAGTTTATTAGACTTATATACTAATAAAAAATCTAACAATATATCAAATAAGTTATGATTAACTAACCTATTTTGCTTTCTGAATCTCAAAAAAGTCAACTACATCTTATTTGGACTGGATGAAGTATCTAAATATTCAATGAGAGGATAAGAGGGGAAAAAATCAGAGCATAAGAGAGTATAAATGATATACATTCATGACAGGTCCAATCAGTGATTGCCCCATTTGAGTGCTGAGAGAAAGCTGTGAGGTGATTTATCTTTGTGATGATCAGCTTTTTCATCACCAACCTGTTTGAACAATATCATATAAAACTTTTACAATTTGGTTTAGCATTTTCAACAAGTATGAGTTGTGTTTTACCTCTTTAGCTATTAGCTGAAGAATTTCTATTATTTCAGAGAATTCTGGTCTATCTCTTGGATTTTGTTGCCAGCAATGTTGGAGAAGTTCAGAAAGTCTTGGGTGTGTGTTCTTAGGGATTGTAGGTCTTAGACCCTAATTGCAATGGTAAACACATAATCATCATCATGCATGATTAGAACCAATATTGGTTTGAGAAAATTATCTATAGATAGAAAATAATAATAACCTGTTGCACCACGCCAACTGCAGCTTGTAATGGGGTCAAGAGTGAATATGGAAGCTGGCCATGAAAAATTATAAACATGATTAAAGTGTTATCCAGGACCATTGTTGGAGATAAAAAAATGGAAAGGACTTACTTCTCTAGTTAGAAGCTCCCAAAGAGTTATTCCAAAACTGAAGACATCTGCTTTCTGGTCATAAGGTTTGTGTTCAATGATCTTCAAGCAAAAAACCAAATCAATGAGAAGTAATTTGGAGTAATGCCAAACTGGAGTTTATAATCAAATCAGATTCAAGCCTCAATTACTCACCACCAGCTAAGGAACATTTAATTGCATTTATTTTCTATTTTTTTTGCCCTTTCTATTTTTTACCATTTTACAAACAAATATGTAGACCTCCTGAGTTCTTCAGAAATTAGCATGCACATGCACGCACAAATAATTGAGCATGAGATGGATGTTCTACATATAATTTGAAGCAAACTAATGAATGTTACATATATCTGGTGTTCTTGTTTGTTACCTATAGATTTTTAAGTGTTTGTGAAACTGCAATGAACACTTGTTGGACAGTGTGTTTTCATCTTCCATAAAAAATTACCCAAAAATAAATCATACAATAACGTGATGTCCAAGATATCCCACCTCTGGAGCCATCCAACGGTAAGTTCCAGTTTCAGCTGTCATCACTCCAGATTGCATCTTTACTCTCGCAACCCCAAAATCAGCAACTTTCACAACCTAATGAAAAATGGTATTAACAATAGGTTAAATAATTATGTTGGAGATGCTTCACTTCAAGGAAAATGCTCAAATTATTTGGCATGCAGTGGATTAAACAAGAACAATCCAATAACTATTTATAGAGTCATAGTGGCTAATCCTAATTTTTATGTGATACTATATTCCCATTAGAATACATCAATAAAAAACAGAATAATTTATTTTTAAATAAAGATAATCAACTCAGATAAAAAAAATAAAGATAATCAGCAAAGTTCAAAGCAAAATAAATTAAATCACAGGGCAATCTTCATAAACCATGTAATTAAAGAGTGGCAAGACAGGCTATAGAAATGATGAAATGAAACAGGTAATCAATGTGAACTAGTTCAAAAAGTCCTCTTACTTCATTTTCATCCATCAGCAGATTGGCAGTCTTGAGATCCCTGTGTATGATATTATTTTGGTGCAAATAGTTCATTCCCTTGGAAATGTCAATTGCCACTTTTAGCAAAGACGGAAGCTTAAACACACCTCTTTGTTTGTGCAGATAGTCATATAGGCTTCCTCTAGACATAAACTCTGATGAAGACGTAAACACAATAAAAGATTCAAATTGGATCATGAGGTGACTTACAATGGAAGCCAAATCATCTTAGAGAAAAATTTCATGATACATTGTGATCATTTAAGTAAAGATTTTATAAATATTATCTTCACTCATAAACAATACAACTTGATATTCGAACAGAAATTTTCTTTTGATAAAGGCTAACATATGGAAACATGGCAAAATTAAGTTTTGGGGTATCTCTGCTATTTACCAGTAATGATACATAGATTTGGTAGTCGAGTACAAGCTCCAATGAATTGCACAACATTCCTGTGCCGAATCTTCCTGCAAAGCAAATTATCGTGGGCAAAGAAAGAATTCTCAGTCAAAACTTGTATCAAAACTTAAAGAATTCTCAGCAATTGATTCCCTGTCATCAAGTACAACTTGGACAGATGGCTTTGTTGGTTTTTGCATCAATTTAATTTGAAATAGTATGTGTGTGAGAGAAAGAAGAGTGGAAGAAGGGAGTGAAACTTGACAAGTTTAGCAGTCAAAATACTTTATGGAAATCATTATAAAAGAGATTAATGACGGAAAGGAGAAAAATGGTGGAAGAACAATCTGTCACAAGGAACTGAATATCTAAAAATCACACAATTGTATGTTTGAAACCTCATGATATAAACTTCCTGTGCAAACTCTTTCAACATATCTGTATTTGTGCGCTCAGGTTTGAGGACTTTGATAGCCACAAGTTGACTGCAGTATGTGCCTTTGTACCTAAGGAAGATCAAAGAAAGAGGAAATGAGAGTTCAGCAGAGATGCTACTTAGAGGTACAATGGAATTCACACATTTTTCACTCACAAATCACCGAACGACCCAGAGCCAACTTTGTTTTCAAATTTCAACAGGTTGGTATCAATTTCCCAGACATCAGTGCCATCAGAAGGTATTTCTATGCAAGGAGGAAAGGGTTCCATCCTTTCCTGAATATCATCATTGTTAGCATAATGTAGGCCATGTTTTGACAGATTTTTCTCCTGTTGGGCCAACAATATCATCCATATATATCAGAAGGTTTAAATCAAAAGAGAAATGAAAACTAAATACAAATCTCGAATCATTGCTAGTTAACAGAAAGCATGTATTCTAACTCTTTCAGTTGCTATCCTGAATTCTTCCCGGGTCGATATTTTTCAGTTATTATAATGTGTTAGAACAGATAAAAACTAATATCAACAGTTGCCTTCCCTTGAATGTAACCAGATTTAATATAAAGTATTATTGTTCCATGAATCAATTACAACAATCTTATCTTCCCGTATTAACCTGGAAGAAATTCCATTCTAAAGAAACATTACAGATATATATCCAAAATATCTTTCGAGAAAAATCTAGAATAATAAATTCTACTAGTAAGAAAGTCAATGTTGAATACTTTACCTTAGATTTTATAATTTCTTTTTCCAATGCAGATTTGAGTTCCTCGGCATCCTATTATTGTTCCAGAAGCAAAGAGAAAGAGAAAACACAGATGAGCAGTTTAATTTTGATGAGTCAAAAACGTTCTATCAATATGTGGGCTGTTTAAAAACAATGGTTAAACATCCTGCTAGAAAGAAAGTTGATGCTAATATTAAGTGTTTATACCAAATTTGTTTTACTTAGCTATTTCCATCTGACCTCATTAGGCCAACCATCAACAACAAATACATCAAGAGAAAAGCCATCATTGGTGGAAAACGCATGAGCTTCTTGAATGTTCAATTCAATCTCGCTTAGTAATGCAGTTAACTGGAATAAAAAAAAAGTTATAATGAGATTACCAGTGGAGAAAAGAAAGCATAGAATGTGAAATTTAAAATTATATTCCGTTATTACAAGCAGATTTCTTAGAGCTTGACGAGTGAATATTTAGTCAAGATTTTTCAACTGAAAAAAGCACCAATGTAAGTGAGTAGAGGGGAATTTTCATAAAATGAAAGAATTAGTTACCCGACTAAGGAGTTTAGGCCTGTCAACTGTTGAAAAAGTAATCTCATGCATGGGCCTAGAAGTTAGTAAGCAAAAGCATTAGGACTAGTTAAAAAACTTAGTAGTAAATGAAATGCAAATGTTAACTGCCATAAGCTTAATAAAGACAGAAAAACACATATTTTACACACACATAAAATAAAACTAAAATATGAAGAGGACACCTAGACTGCATACTAAAGTTACAATAAACAGAAATCAGAGCCCCTATTACCTGGAGTTTTTGCATCCACAACATTGTCAGAGATAAAATAAACAAATGAACCTCTTTATCAAAGTCTTTCATTTGATTGAGTGTACAGAATATTCAACATTTTTTGTAATTTAACAATTTCACTTGTCTATGATGAGATCATGTTATGTAATTATAACAATAGAGGATAGTTAGTCAAGTGTCCGTTAGGAGTTGTTAATTCCTTGATTACTACATAAATTATGGGATAAGGGTAGTCAGTAAACATGGCCTATGTGTAATGAAGAGTTGAGTTCTGCAGTTCTCTCTCCCTCTCCTCCCCTCCTATCTCCATTTCCCTATGTTTCCATCACTTGCCTAACTTTCTATACATTAGATCAGTACATGTAAAATATAAATCTTCTCCTTCTAGATGTCTCAAACAATGGTATGAAAGGCATAAAACAAAGAGACATGCGTTAGGCAGTTATCATGTTCAATGCATAAGAGATTTAATCCTATTTTATCAATCTCTTAAAAAAACAATGCAACAACTTTAAAAATGCAATCCCTCCTTTACAAATTCCAGCACAGGCACCTCACAAAAGTAATGAAAGAGGAGAGAATCATGGTCTTTCACAATATTCTTCTACAATATAAGAGAAAGAAAGGCAACTAAAACACTTACTGTAAAGAATATGGTATACCATCCATAGCACCATTCCCATCTTCAATATTAATTTTACTTCTTTGACGTGAAAGAGCTTCAAGATTAGAGGATGAACCAAACGTAGGTGGCAAATGAATTCTTTTTCATCCAAGAGACAGAAAGATGACATTAGAAATAATCGAATGGCATGAATAACAATGTGAGCAAGAAATAGAACAATAAAGAGGATGAAATATTCACTGCCTGTTATTAGAGAAAGCATAAGTCCACATCGAAAAAAATGGATATGAATTAAGGGTATATAATAGTGGTAGGTTGAGTCTCATCACATTGGCTCAACGCTTTTGTGATGGTTTGACCCTTCCCAACATTATGCCATTGATTAATATTCCAACACCTATTGAGCAGCAGCAAGATTAGATAGTACAGACATATGGGATACAATGGTTGAACCATACCCCTGCTTAAAAGAGCTCTGGGCATCTTCATTCTCTGAGGGATCTGAGTGCATAGAGTTACCATTATTTTCACAGCCAGAGGGTTGTACCTGCACTAAGGATGATAGGGGCATTAAGGAAGTTGTAAAGATGCCAGGAATTTTGGGTTACAAGATTTGGTGCTTATAAGATTTGATTTCTTTTTTAAATTTTTTTGCCAAAGACAAGTTCTGTGCATCCTTCAAAAAAGAGCAAGTGATATTTTTTCCAGTGGGCTAAGAAAACAGTTGTCATTAGGATGTCAATTATAACAAAGATTCTAAGATAGCAATGATGATAGAATCTCCCCAAGTACATTGTGAAAAACAAGGTTTATTTATTCTGCAATGATAACCCAGATAAAGCCATTCGAATTCATGTATGAAATAGGAAGATTGAAAAATAAAAAAAGAAAATCAACTGTCACATTGTTGAACTTACAGGTATTACTTACCTGAAAGGCAAGTAAGTTTTAGTTAATGTTACCTGTACTAAGCGAACTTGAAGTGCAGGTCCATTAGCAGAGTCCTCTGCCAACTTCAGCAACTTCATATGAACAAGAACGTCTTCAGCTCTCTCCACATTCACATCGAATGCATATCTGCATAGTAAGTAACAATCAGACCACGAAAAATTTGACACCAAGAACAAAAGCTTTGACTAGCAATGACTTTTTGGATAATATTAAGAAAAACAGATAAGTTACACTCACTTAACTCTTTTTTTATTGAACTATTTCTCTAATGAGTACACAAAAAATAAATCATTTTAAATTATTTATATTTAGTTTTTGTTTTTCAAAACTAATTTATTCAATTTATAAATTAACATATTTTTTATAAATAACTAACATATAATCTAATTACCAAAGAATATGATATTTCCTCTTTTCCTAAATATAAGATCACTTTTAAATCTAAATTTGTTCATAAATATAAGACCACTATTTGATTGTTCCTAACTTGTTTCCTAAATTAATCCTGCTAATTTTTATTGATAATAATAAACAAACAAGAAAGGGAAAGTGAGATAAAAGTACATAGTTAGGATAGACTGATAATATCATGTGATAATAACAACTAAGATATTTAATCTAATCAAAAAATTTGCTTCTTAAGCTTCACAAAAAAAATCAACTTAAAAAAGTCAACTTTGGTATTAGTTTATTTGGTATTAGTTTATTTGACTTATAATTTAAAATATAATCTAATAATTTATATAAAAAATATAATGTAATAATACACAAAATAAACATATATTATGATTAAATGGCTTCTTAATCCCTTGAAAAAACAGTCAACTAGTGTTTATATTTGATTATTCATATTTATATTTATAAACCAAACAAGCCAAAGAAAAGCCATAAATATACTCAATCCCTATTCCCTAGTCCAAAATGAGCTGTTAATAACAATTGATAAAAAACAATTAAGCACAGAAACAAACGCAACAAACAATAAGAAGAAGTCAACAATATAATAAGAATACCTAGCAGGAAGGCGATTAAAATGAAGCCATAATTGATCATCAAAATCAGAAACATTAGCCTCCTCATAATTACACTCTCGGATTCGACGTAGAACCTCACTGTACACCTCCAGTTTCTGATCCTGATGACGTGTATGGGCCACCTGTGACCGTACGGCTCTGCTCTCACAGCTCTCAACCTCGTCCTCCATCAAACACAAACTCACTCTCACTCACAGATTACTTACTTTACTTATATACTTATAGTACTTACTTTCTCCACACAACACAGAAGAAGAGGTTGTAAAAAGTGAAAGGAGACAGAGATTCAGGTGATGAATGAATCTTCAAAGCTTCTTTTCTGTTTGGTTACGTTTTCTTCTTTTGGTTTAAAACCAGCAAAAGTGGAATTAGAATTAGGCTTCAGGTTTTGATTCCCTGTCCACGTCACACTGGGGCCCACCGGAATGGGATGGATGGATAGATGTGAAATAAAATTGGATATTCTAAATTTGCTGGCTCCACGTGGGATAATAGGGTCCTGCTCTTGCATATCCGAATAAGAGGAGGTGGTGATTGGGCTTATGAATTTCATATTTTTATATAAGAGATTTTTATTTTATTGTATTAGGGGTTGATGAAATAATATTTACAGCTGTAAAGTATTTATCTAAATTTTAAAATTGAGAAGGTGTTTAGAAATAATTAGAAGATTTTTATGGTATAAAGTGGATATTTTATTTTATTATAGAGATAGAGATATTGAGATTTCTCTTGGGGAAATAAACCTAAAGCGTGGTTCTTCTTCAAAATTACAATTGTTTGTACGATATTGTGATTTTAAATTTAATAATATTTTTATCTTTTTAATTTAAAATGCATGATTAATTGAAGCAATTGCATTGATATCTCAAGTAATAAAATTATTCATGGAAATTGACAAGTGAAAATATTATGGTAACAAATAAAAAACATTTTTGTGTACTTATTGAGATTTGATTAATATTATTTTTTTGTTTGGGACTATGCAATAGTAGGTATTGATATTGTCATGGATGATATTTCAATTTAATCATGGAATAAACACACTAATAATAGAGAAAATTATAGATAAATCCAATTTAACAAATTAATCAGGTATTCATACAAAGGACTGACCTGAGTCAGCGATAAACTCACTAATCGCGGGTTTGATGTCGTGTGTTTAAATCATTTTCTCTAAATAAAAGCAATTAAGGGTAAAGTTACCTATTTAAGACTCTTCGTTAGATTTGAAAAAAAAAGAAGTATGAACAATACAAAATGACCTAATCCGCATAAAAATACACTTAACTAAGTTAGCCTTAAATTATATTATAATCTAAAATAGCACTAGTTGACTAATAAATAAACAGGTTTAAATCGTGGATGTTAGCTGTTAGGAGCCTGCCAGCACTCATGTGGACCAATATAAGTCTGCGACATATGGATTCTTAAATCAATAAGCATGAATGCAAGATGATTATGTAACCTGACAAAAAAGGTGAATATCAAGATTAGAAAGCCCCACTAGTCATGTTATCAAAAAAGAATATCCTATAGGCCAACAAATATGCTGCCGTGGTATCATAATTAGTAAGCATAAATTACCAACTTTTCTTTAATTGTTATGGGCTTCTGGCCCATTAAAAACAAAAAATATTTCCTCTCTTTGGTTCTGGATGATGTATACTAGTTATCTTTAATCTTTAATAATCTAATCAATTAATGTCTGGCCAATTGAACCCATCAAAATTCGTCCTCCGCGTCGAACACGTGCTTATAAAATGGGAATATTCCATCAATTAAAAAGGACCACAGACAGATTCTTTTATCATTGGAGGGGAGAGAGAGAGAGAGAGAGATAAATTCCAACCTCACCCAATTGAGATAATGAGATACTATATGCGTATAGAAAATTCTAAGTAAATTCAATAAAAAAAGAAATTCTAAGTAAGCACATTGTTAACCAAAATTACGATAAACATAGTTCATGGAAAGCTTGAGGACCCACCCTATACAAATCGGGTGGTTTTCATTAATTTCAAACTATTTAATTGTTTTCATTCTCCCTGATCAATATATAAAAATATTTACTAGTACAATTAATTTTTAATGATGCAGTCGTACATTTTCTTGCTTTTGCTGTGGCCTTTGGGTGCCTGGGTGGCTTGTGCACGGTGCAAATGAAAGATTTTAATTACTCACTTCTACACCCTAACCTAAACACACCTTGAAAGTCAAGTAAGGTTTTGAAAAGCATCGGTTAAGATTGCAATGGCCAATGGTTTGATTCATAAGGAATTAAAATAGTTATTTTGGATGGAGGAAATAGTAAGAAAGAAGTAGGGAATGGACTAGGTAGTTTCTTTTTCCATGAATAAATATGGTAATTATTGCAAAAAGAAGAATAAATTTGGTAATTGTGAATTAAATTCTAGCAGTCAATAAGTCATTTGTCAAGTTAACTTCTTCCATTTAATGAGCATCCAAATTATTTTGTCATTAATAACAATTACATTCCTTTTTTCAAACGGAAAAAAGAGCAAATAATTCCATCATAATCTCTATCTCTTGAAATGATAGCTATAGGTTTTACTATTGAATAAAGAGATAAACCATCAGTTTAAGAAAAAAAATATAGGTTATAGTGAGTTGGGCTCTGATGAGTTGGCCCAAGTACAGGATGTGGATGGGCCTGATGTGGGCCAAGTAACACAGAAGTGTGCCTGAGGCGTAGTGAGAGGATGAGGCGTAGTGAGGACTCCTTTTTGTACAGTAACGATTATATAAATAACTGAATATTGGTTAAAAAGTAAAGTAATAAATGCGTCAAAAAGTATAATATCTTTATTTATAGAAAAGAAGGTGATTGTAAATAAAAATGTGAAACTAGTTAATAATGTATCTAGATAAAGAAGTTATAAAATATCTAAATAAAGTGATGACTGCACAAGATTTTAATATTTCAAATACACACACATGCAAGATATCTTATGGAACTAGCTAGAGAGTATTGTTAATTAAACATTAATTTCTTGGATCAAACGCATATATAGCTTCCCTTGTATATGCATGCATATAAAACATAGCATGAATCGAACAAGCTAAGAACTTAATGATAACTAACCTGCTCTAATTCCAAAACTAGTTATATAGAGTAAGACATTACCACCAAATTAAAATTTAACCCACTAACAGAAAAGAGAAGATGAAACCGAATAAGTGCATCATTCCTGGTTGATCCCAACCTTAACAAGCTCAAGCAGGACACTTTGTATCTACAGATCATGCAGCATTGAGAACCAAAGAGTACTATTATAATACTGCTTTCATACACGCACATGATTCCATGACTCATCATATCGCAGTCAAACAGTACAACATATATTTAACAACAAATTAAACAGCAAACCTTGTCTAAATGTGCAACTATTTAGGAGAAAATAAAACAGGAATTTGACATTAGAAATCTTTCATTTCTTTGAAATTATGTTGCAGCATAATCAGCCAATCAGGATCTTGCGGAATCGCCGGGTGGAGGAGGATCCCTTTTTGCCTGTTAAAAATAAAATGAAATGCATACGTCAACTCAACTAATAGGTGACAACATATAATTAGATTAAAATAAAACAACAATGGGAAAAATGACTGAATAATAATTTCTGGATTTCAAAATCAGTTATCAATGATTGACAATTGTTAATATTTTTCCTCAACTAATAAATATTGTTACTCAATTAGCTAAAATCTTATGCATGAGATTTTGAATGAATGAATAATTATAATTACTTGAAGGAGGAGGGAGGGTATCATGGCCTCCCATTTGAGTTGAAGTCTACGGTCAATCTCATCTGTCATCCACAGGTGAAACTCAGCTCTCTCTCGTTCAAACTTCTTTTCCATCTCTTGACGCTCCTCTTGAAATTTCTTATACATCTTTTCACGTTCCATTTTAAGCTTCATTTCCATTGCTTCCTCTTCAGCTTCTTGCTCCTTCATAATTTCAAATTCTTCCATGCATAATGAGAGTCATTATTAGTCTGTGAACATGCCTAAAAGAGATATTAATGGCAGTAAACCAAATGAGCATAAGGGTGGGAATCTTGGGCTAGAGAAGAATGTGTGTTCCAAATGAACAGGTAATGCTTCATTTGATTATTACTATAAGGTCTAGTTTATCCTTCAATTTAATTTTGTTAAAATAGATCTTTTAGAAAAGGGTTGGAGGTCATAAGGGTTCTCAATTGCAAAATAAAAGTGAAATTACAGTTATATACTTGTATACAACCTTGAAGACTTCAAGTACTTAACCTTAATTCAATACGGTGAAAGTTATATCCAAATCCTTGATTGTCATCATTAAGTGTAAGAAAAATTGATCTGAATGAGAATTTTGCGGAAAAAGAGCTAAAACAGGTTATATATGTTGAGTCTTAACAAATTTTATGTGCGCGTGTCTGTCTATATACATATTTGTGTACATTTTTAAGCTGTTCGGATGAGCATAAACATTTTTGTACTTTACGAGTCAAAATTTATCTTATACATTTATTCTGTAGACAGAAAATCAATTCTACTCTATAACTAATTCAAACAGGCACATATATATATTGATCATATACCTTCCCATGCCTCTGTTTTAATGTCCGAAGGATTCGTCATGTTATGCCATGCTTCAGTCGTAATTTTTTCAACAATGACTTGGTGTTTGCTTTTGTTCAGCGGCATATGAACCTTTGAATTTCTGAAATTTCATAATTATTAATATATGTAGCAAATTAATTTATGTACATAAATAGAAGAATAATATATATGTGTGTGTGTGTGTGTGTGTGTGTGTGTGTGTGTGTGTGGAAAAGCCGTCGTACCCTTTTCCTTACTCTCAACCTAAATCATAAATCATAGTTATATTTGTGAAAATTTACATAAATAGATGAATATATAACTCACCCTTTATCATTTCCACCAGCTGCCACAACTATCCCACGAGTTTCAGTACTCGGGTGAATTCCTTCTACTTTCTCCTTAGCCTCCAGTTTCCAAATATTTTAACGTTAAATCCACATATCCACACAATGACACACATACAAATATATTAATTCATTGAATAAAATGCATATTATGAACTCACTGTCTTTTCAGCAGTAGCAATCATGATTTGCATTTCTTTTTCTTTGGCTTTAGGACCAGGACGAATTCCATGTAACGAATACCTTTCTACTTCTTTGAGCGAACGGCATCTTACATTAGTCTCTTTGTGATAGTAAAACTGCAACAAAAACAAGAGCAACGTTGTCAATATACCTTGCTTAATACTTAATCCGTTTTTTTAGTAATACAAACTGAAAATAAAGCTCACAAGAACTTAAAACGGAGTTAAACCACTAAGACCGGTACTTCACACCCCCAAGAGTGGCCTCCGGTAGAGAAGGAGGCGCTTGGTCATGGAAGCGGATGTAACACTTAGTTAAAGAATGGTTTCGTTTTTGCAAATATATATATATATATATATATATATATATATATATATATATATATATATATATTATTTTATTTATTATTGCTATCATTAATTTTCTCCAAACTAATTTAATTTGGGTTAAAATCACCATTGACTCGGAAGTTTGCCTTATGATCACAATAGGCCTAGAAGTAATTTTAGATTCAAATCGGCTCATAAAATGGGCTAAAGCTAGCCTTTTTGGATCACATTAGGCTGAAAGTAATGTTAGTGGGTCATTTAATAAGTGCTATCTTGAGCCCATTCTATTCAGAGGCTCATTTTAGCCTAAAAATACTGTCAGGACTACTGTGATCCTCAGAAAAAACTTCCGGGTCAATGGTGATTTTTAATCCAACTAATTTACATGATGTATTAACTTATTAGAATAATCTAGTTATACATATAGGTATTACAGAGACATAATGATATATATTAGAAATTTATATAAATTCCTTAATAATCTTTCTAAAATAAATAAATATGTTTTATATTTAAGAATAGATGTGTCCGGTGCCTTTGCAATATAAAAGATTGTACCCTGTCAACTACTCCATTCTTTCGAGTTCTTACTTCGCAATACCATCCTTCAGGTGTTTCAACAGTACTTCTCCTCTACAGCACAACACAACAGCACAGAACAATAAGTCTACATTCATATATATGAATAATTTATGAAGCAAAAAGGAGAACGACGCTGGCAAGTTAATACTAAATTTCTAATCATACAGCCCAAGTCCTAAAGAATGTAATTACTTCCATCTTCATTATTATTGACAGCCTAGCAAGTTTAATCATCTACAATTCGAGCTTATAATAAAGAAAGTAGACCTCCAAATTAAGGTAGTTTTTAAAAGATATATAAATCTTGTAAATATATTAATTTGCATTATTGCATATACCTTTCTCCTCGGGGAAATGGTGGATGCAAAGACAACATCTTCATTTGCCAGTTTAAATGACAATGGAAGTGCAATAATCGCTTGCGAGGTTGTCTTGGAATCAGAAATTGGCTGCATTTAGACACACACCATCGAATGATAATACATTCCGAATATGTTAAAGTCCTATATATCTCTCTTATTATATAAAAACCGAAATCGTATATTAAGATGCTAATTAGGATACCAACAAAAATCTTGTTTATAAAGACAACATTAAAATACATTGAAAGAATAACACATTGAGAAAGACCTATAAACATCATGTTGCCCAGCAACAATCTCATATAATGATAACATATTCTTATAATTTAATCAATGCAATACAACAATTTATGACTGATGTTAAAAGAAATCATTTCCCTAAGGGTGTAAATGTAATGAATCTCAAATAGGTAAAAGTTCATTATATATACCACCAAATAAATATTTAATTATGATTTTCTCTTTTTATAGCCCATATGATGTGGCAAATTATTGAGTAAGAGAATTTAACCAATCTACCAAAAATGTTTATTCTCATAATCAATCACCGCTTATACAATATACATCAAATTTATGAGGAAAAAATCACAATTAATGGCACTACACCTTCATCTATTAGGCCTGCAGTACATTTAAAAACTCATTCGAAATCTAGCACTGGTCTAATAATTTAATCACGCAAACATATTTATTTTAAAAGCTATCTCTCCCCTCGATCCCCTACTCTCCCCGCCTCTCTCTCCGTGTTAGTGCACAGCAGAAATTTGCCTCTACAAGTTTATATCTATTTTCTCTCACGTGTTCTCATTTCAAAGGCAATCCTTCACCCTGGCCTGCTGCTGGAAATGTAGTAGACTAGTGGTGATGGAAGAAGCATGCACAAATATGTGTCTAGTTCAATTACTTAAAACTTATATTTAATTAGACTTATACATGATAGTGAGTCTCCCAGACAAACAGATTCGTTTCATCCAGATCTGAGTGGATAATTAATTAGCAAAAATGACCAAAGAAAATAATAAAAGAGAACATGGAAGTAATTTGTGAAATATGACCCTTGCTTGCAAGATCGAGGTTTTTATAATCTAGCCTTCTTTCAAAATTAGTTTTGAGAAGAGTTGTCCATACAAAAAGAAGTCGAAATTACGTTTACAAAAATATTTAAATACAAGTAGAGAAATAATTTAGACAAATATCAAGAAAACAAGTGAGTAAATCTAGGAAGGCTTAAAGGAGATGAAATTCAGAGAATAAATGTAATAAACAAAAAGATTTTCTTGATGTTTACTGGCACATGAGTTTGAGGGCAGAGAAAATAAATTCGTTGAAAAATACTCATTGGAATTTTAGATCAAAATCATATATAAAATCTCTCATCAATTTCATTTTCTTAGTTGCCTTTTGCGAGATTTATGCATAATAAACCAAGATTATTGAAAAAATAGAAAAGAACACAAAATCTTGTTGGACAAAAATAAAAGTTGAAATCGCATGGGATGAAGGATTTGTAAGATATGAGGTTAGAGATCTAAAATCTAGGTAAAATATACAAGAAAAGTATTTGATCAAGTCATTTACCGTCGTTTTTTCTTGATCACCACTCAGAGTATCGTTCACCTGCAAATCTAGAGTAGGGTCCATTTCCATCGATGAATTAGAATTTTAGATTAGAGAATGAGTGTGTTCAGAATTTTAGATCTGTGAACGAATGAATAAGAATTGACAAACTCTTTGAATTATAAAAAGACTGGGTAAAGTAAAGTAACTGTCATTGTGTCATTCAGTGTCAATTTTGTATATATATATATAATTTCCTTTAGAAGTCTTCTAGAAGTCTTCTTAAGTAAAGTGATTACCAAGCATAATATTACGAATAAATGTCGTTATGAAATAATGTAATATATTAATACATTTTGACAAAAAAATTTCAAATTTAAACTGTTCAACATTTTCAATGATTTCAAAATACACCTCCAACAAATGAATACATAAAATTAGATTTCAGGTGCGTTCTATTAGTGATAGTTTTGAAAACTCCCATTAAAACAAGAAAGAATTCAGATATTTTTTTTCAGTTGAGGATAGATACACATACAAAGCAAACAATATGATGCACATTCAGTGTATACCCGAATGAAAGTGCTGGCATCATCCCTACTTTTATTTATTTACCTAAAAAAATTTTGATAAACAAATTAAATGAAAAGAAGCATTAACAACAGTTTTCAATAAAACCACAACGTTAATATATGATATTAGCTTTTAGGTTGATGATCATTTTGGCAAGCAAGCATCATCTTCCATTTAATCATTTCCGCGCCAGATTGAAGAAGAATATTGCAGAGGAGGATCTAAATCTTGCATGCAGAGGAGAATAACACACTTCGATTGTCAAGTGTTCCGAGATTAAAGAAGAAGAATATTTCAGAGGAGAATAAGCGTCCAAAATCTTAGTGTTAAACATAGAGCTTGAAAGGGTTTCCATTGAATATAGCAGAAATCAAAAAGGAGAAATTTGATGCAGAAGAAGAAACGGGAAATCAACAAAGAAGGAGGGGGAAGAAAGGCATGTGGAACCCAACATTTCTATGTCATGTCATCATGATAATAGGGTGATATTTGGCCAAATTAATACTTAACAAATTACTTATAAACCAAATATTAACACTGTGGCTTTATTGAAAAGAAGTTGTTAATTATTCCTTTTCGTTTAATTTGTTTATCAAAAATATTATTGTAGGTAAATTAATAAAAGTGGCGATAATGCCAGCACTTTCAAGCTTTTGCCGTAATTTAATTTTGAAACTGTTGCAACACTTTGTGGTGTTTACAATGGCTGAAAAATCAGAGAAAATGTTATACTGTTTCAAGTCCGAAATTGTTTATGTTTTTAGTTTTTTACTATAAAAACAATGAAAGCTCAAGCTCTATCATCAATAAACTAAAAGTCTATCTAATTTTAACTTAGTATATACGTGTGTTTCACAAGAAATAATAAGTTAAACCATAAGCGTTTGATTGAGTGTTAAGAGACTCGTTCAATCTTAACCAAGGTCAAGCTAAGGTTTAATCCATGTATGGACATGAAACACGTTAAAACTCTCGGTCAACTGTCTCATCCATCGAGATACCCATAATCAACGATTCAGATCAGTCCAGAAATATTGATGTGTCTAAAAGATGGTCTACCCAATGATACCGAAGGGGGAAATAAAAAAGAAATTAAATAATAAGTTATATATATAAGGCCGCCCCATTTTTCTTGTTTTTAGGAAATAAAGCCATACTTTAGGCTTCTAAGATATTTTCCCCTAAAAGAGTAGCGATATAACAGCACGATAATTTACATATATACAAAAGCAAAACAAATATTGTATACAAAAATAAATTTTCTACTTATTGTCCTCCCTAAATATAGACTTTTAGTTACCAATGGATATTTGATTGAGCTTATAAGTGGACTATAACCCCGTAAGGATGAGAATGCGTGTACGCTTTCAGGGAAGCGTTCTCATTGGAAGAGGGGACAACATTGCCTATGTGAACAACAATCCTACGTCTCGAATTTGAATTAGTCGGTTGCCAACAGACGCCGGATTACCGGGTGGTGATTAACCAAAAAACAATATAACGTTTACTTATTTCAATGTAAAATGTCAAATCCAAAATATAAATTCATTTTGTAATAAAAAATATAAGACTCATTTATAATTATATTAGAGATTATAAAGTTCAGTATTTTTTTAATGTGAAATAGTCAATAATTACAGTTTTTGGCCAGGAATTATTAATGACATTTACAGTCATAAAGCCTATTTATGACAATCTTGGTTCAATGTATTGAGTCAATAATAATAATCACCATTAAAAAAGTAGTTTCTAAATAGTTCAATAAATTTAATGGAGTCAGTTGACTCATGTATTCTCCCTATTTATTGACTCTTTTCCACGAGTATTGTTAGAAATATCTTTCATGTTATTATAAAAAAAGAAAGAAATATCTTTCATGTGCGTATCTAAATCATAATATTTTTTCCTTTTATAAATTAGATAATAGAAATATTAAATCAAGTTTAAATATGTACATGAATGAACGAACTATTTGAAATGTAAAAATAACATATAGAATGATGATGATGGTAATTGCCATCATGGGCCATGGCATTTAAAAAAATGTGTGCTAACACATTTTATTTTAGGGGTTTTTTTAGTTAAAATGACTATCATATACTCCTCTGGTTCTTATTATAAGTCACTGACTATTCATTTCTCACATATCAACGAATGATAGTTGATTCTTAAAATTCATGTTCAATTTGCCACTTTTTTCAACTTCACCCTTCATTAAATGTTATGTTTCACATTTTCAATTTTGAATCTCCATTAATAACAAGGGTAAAGTGAAAAAAAATATTTAATACGACAGTTGATGTCTTATATTAATTATAAAAAAATGTAGGTGGTTAGTGATTTATAATCCCTCCGGTCCGTATTATAAGTCACTAACTATCTCTAATTTTTTGTCCTTAATATAAGTCACTAACCACCACATTAAATGTTCTTTTCCCACTTTACCCTTGTCATTAATGGAGATTCAGAATTGAAAATGAGAAACACATAATTTAATGAAGGGTGAAGTTGGAAAAAGTGGAAAATTTAACATGAATTTTATAACCCAACTATCATTCCTTGGTATGTGAGAAATGGGTAGTTGGTGACTTATAAATTGGACCGGAGGGAGTAATAAGGATCGGAGGGAGTAGGAGCAACTGATATTTCAGTTCGGTTTTTAGTAATAACATAAAAACTGAATGTGGGCAATATTGGAAAAGAAGCATTAACTCCAGACACCTAACTAATATTCACATGTTTTCTTAAGAAGTATATTATGGCGGCTGACTCTTATATTAGGGACCAGATGAAGTAGCCTTTTGTCGTTTTAGCTTAATTAGTCCAGTGGCATGATATCTCCCCTTTAGGTGGGAGGTTGCGGGTTCGATCCCGCTTGTAATCTCAAGTCATTAGTGCTTGCCCCTTGAATAAAAAAAATTAGTGGTCTTGAATGTCATCTCTATATATGCAGCTGTAATAATTACTTGAGGTTCCCACCATTGCGGACCCACATTCCCTTGAATATGATTAGTTGGTTGATAGTAATGTCGGATACCAATAAATAAATAAAACGAAAAATTATAGCTAGGATTTGTTGAATAAAATGATAAACAAAAATTGAAGTCAACCTCGTCTTTATCAGCTTCTCCTTTTGGTACAGCAACGATTATATGAATCAATGAATATTGGTTAAAAAGAAAAGTAATAAATCTGTCAAATTATAAAAATTATTTTTCAACAAATATCTTTATTTATAGAAGAAAAGTGTGAAACAACCTTTTCAAAAATATCTTTATTTATATAGAAGATGAGACACAATAATCTACCCCTATGTTCTATAGATGCACAAAATAAGGATGGTTATTATTGAGTAATTATCTTCTTTAAGTGCGATTGAATTGAATTCAAGAAAAACCACGTGTTGTCCTTCATTGGACAAGTTATACATCAATATCTAAAAACAACACACACACACACCCACCCACCCATCAATATTTGGTTCCCACAAAAGCACAATAACCCTATGTATATAATTAAAGAAAAACTATATATATCCAGTTAAATAAATTCCATTAAAGCGCGCGCGCACACACATATCAGTTCCATATGACCATATCAATTTCATTGCAGGCGCAAAGCATAACTGTTTTCAAAGAGAACTTAATATTAATTATAAGGGGGCTACCTTAATGAAGAGACGACACTGGATATGATTCCAAATAGACGCAAATGCAAGAATAATGTAGAATCACCAAGCAAAATAATTCTTCTTATGGATCCATGATTTTAATGCAAGATGGAACTGCGGAGCACTGTAAATCAAACATTGATTTCTTGTATGAAGCCTTATGTGTGTGTGTGTGGAGGGGGAAGAGAGGGGGGGGGGGGGCACCACCACCGCCACCAAAATTTAACTCAATGATGGGATATGATAGAGAATTTGACCGAAAAAAATAATGGGATAGAGAGGACGAAATCAACTACTTAAAATCATCATGCATGATTGATCCAACTTTTCAAGCTCAAGGATATCCTATATCTACAGATTATGCAAGATTGAGACCCTAAGTGTATTGTAATATAGTACTTTTATACATGATTCCATTGAATCTCATCCAGTCAAATAGTACAATACATGATTAACAACAAAAATTAATCTTGTCAAAATGTGCAAGATAATAACTATTGAAGACAAACTAAAACAGGAATCTGACATGCATTATACATCTGTAATTTCTTTGAAATTATATATGTTGCAAGATGTATGCATAATTAGCCAATCAGGAGCTTGCAAAACCGCCAGGTGGAGGAGGAAGATTTTTTCCCTATTAAAAAAAATGAAACACGTAGGTCGACTCAAATAATAATACTGTTGATGTGGCATGCATACGATGACATATAATTGGATTCTAAAACCATAATGGGTAAAAAGGAAACATGACAGAAAAATTAAAAATGTCATATGAATATCAAAATCTCAAATAAGCAATTTATAGTTGTTAATATCTTTACTCAATCAATGAGTTAATTCTGCTTGACTACTAGTTAAAATCTTTTATATAAGATATGACATTGAAATTTAGAATAATGTATTTATCTCTTATTTCCCAAAAATGAATGAATAATTATAATTACCTGAAGGAGGGTGGATATCATGGCCTCCCATTTGAGTTGAATTCTGCGATCAATCTCATCTTTCATCCATAGGTGAAGCTCAGCTTTCTCTTGTTCAAACCTCTTTTGCATTTCTTGACGCTCCTCTTGAAATTTCTCATACATCTTTTCACGTTCCTCTTCTAGCTTCTTCAATTCCATTGCTTCCTCTTCAGCCTCTCGCTCCTTCATTGCTTCAAATTCTTCATCGTGAACAATGACGAGAGTCATTAATTAGTTTTTGGGCATGACTAGAAGAGAAAATAATGGCAGAAAACCAAGTGAAAAGGGTGGGAACTAATCTTGGGTGAGAAAAGAATGTGATTTTCAAATGAATAAGATAGTTCTTCATTTGATCAGTGATATAAGATCTAGTTTACAACTTCATTGTTTTTTAAATTAGATCTTTTACTAAAAATCAATTAGATCTAATTTACAACTTCATTCTGTACGACAGAAAATCAATTCACTATAACTAGCTAATTCAAACAGGCACATATATATTGATCAAATGTATACCTTCCCATGCCTCTGTCTTGATTTCCAAAGGATTGTTCATGTTATGCCATGCTTCAGCCAATACATTTTCGACAGTGATTTGGTGTTCACTTTTGTTCAGCGGCATATGAACCTTTGATTTTCTGAAATGTTTATAATTATTATAAATCGCGCGCGTGTGTGTGTGGGTATTGCATCAAAATATATGAATAGACATGAAAAAGAAAAGCCATGACTTAACCAAAATCATATTTATTTTTAAAAATTACATGAATAGAATAATTTATAGCTCACCCTTTATTATTTCCACCAGCCGCCACTCCAATTCCACGAGTTTCAGTTCTTGGGTGGATTTCTTCTGCTTTCTCCTTGGCCTCCAGTTTCAAAATATATCAACGTTAAACCCCAATAGATATATCACGCGTATACAAAATATTACACACACACACACACACACACATATCTCTTATGAACTCACTTTCTTTTCAGCAGTAGCAATCATGATTTGCATTTCTTTTTCTTTGGCATTAGGTCCAGGACGAATTCCATGCAACGTATACCTTTCTACTTCTTTCAGTGAACGGCATCATACATGAGTCTCTTTGTGATAATAAAACTGCAGCAAAAACAACATCGTTAAATATTGTCACCGGTGCTTAATGCTACACTTCGTCCAGCTTTAAATATAAAAGTTACTGAAAGAGTGAGTTATTGTATTAAATATACGACATGTTTTTCTTAAATTTCTTATTGTTATATTATCATTTTCTCCCAATTAATTTACATGGTTAACAAATCGTAGTATAATCTAATGACATGTGTAAGTATTTATGATCCATGGTAACAAAAAGTACAAGTATTTATGAGATATCGATCATGTCATCACATATGTTATGAAGAGGGAAATTATTTAGTTTCTCTTATCTTTCTTAAATAAATAAATATGTCTAAAATTTAAAATTTGAGAGTGTGTGTCTGTGCGCTTTTGCAATATAAAAGGTAGCACGTACCCTGTCAACTACTCCATTTTTTCGAGTTCTTACTTCGCAATGCCATCCTTCAGGTGTTAGAGGTGGTGTTCTCCTCTAGAGTATAACACAAAAGCACAAAATAATAAGTCTTCATCCATATATATGAATTTATATATGAAAAAAACGGAGAATAATGTTTGACAAATTAATTTACAGCACCAAATCCCCAAATCCATGATATTGATGCATTTGCAATATTCGAGGTTATAGTAGTTTACTTCCATATAAGATTTCTTATTATCTATAGATATATAGAGGCAGTATTGTACATTCATATTTATTTTGAGCCTGCATGCTTATTTCTTCTAAATATTCCTAAGATTACCAAAAGAATAAGGACCCATTGCTTAAATAATTTACATATATAGTTATAGCTACCATTGTTTGTCATCTTCATTATTAAATCAAGGAATAAGATTTTTTTTCTTTTTGGGACTGAACAAGGAAGAAGATTCAAATAGTTTCTAAAAAATATACGAATTTTGTGACTAAAATTAAGTTCCATATACCTTTCTCCCCGAGGAATTGGACGCAACGACAGAATCTTCATATGGCAGTTGAAATGCCAATGGAAGTGCAATAATCGCTTGCGAGGTTGTTTTGGAATCAGTAATTGGCTGCGCATTACATCAAAGGTAGATACATTTCAGTCAGATTAAAATCCCATCACTATTATATAAAAAGCGAAATCATATTATTAAGATGCTAATTAGGAGAAAAAACAACAAAATTTGTTATATAGAAAACATTAAAGTACATTGAAACTATTACATATATTGAGAAAGACCCAAACACATTAACATGGCGCAGCCTTATAAATCTCATGAGTCCATTATTGTTTTCAAACTTGTGAGGTGATACGCTAAATTTACCTCTTTTACGACTCTA
The DNA here is from genome assembly GCA_029929735.1 of Mimosa pudica. NCBI lineage: Eukaryota > Viridiplantae > Streptophyta > Magnoliopsida > Fabales > Fabaceae > Mimosa > Mimosa pudica. The sequence continues at coordinate 13,926,381 of JAKELP010000024.1, forward strand.
CCTAATCCATATGTCACAAGTCATTCAAATTCTAAGTGAAAATAAATTCAATAGAAATTTACGTGTTTACGTGCTAAATTCATCGTTCGTACGTTTTCACCTTACAAAAAATTGTGTTAGTTTGCTTATAAACTCATTTAATTATTTGTATTTGACTAAATTCAATGATTTTTTATTTAAATTAAATAACAATTTCTCTATTGAAGTTCATAAAGTATAAGTGTTGATATATTTAATATCAACTATTTATATTTTAATTATTTTGAGTTAAATTATTGTTAATTTTTACATGAAACACATTTTATTAATAAAAGTAGACTCTTACGAATTTACATACGATTCAAGTCTACGATCCAATTTTAACTTTTTTCTGCGAGTTTAATTAAACTTGACAAGCTTGCATGAGTCAAATTGTTTAGGCCTATATAATTTGATCGATGCAAACAAAAATTATGATTGGTATTCCCAAAGGGTGTAAATCATGTAAAGAATCTTAAATAAGAGCGAGCTCATTATACATGCCAACAAATGAATATTCAATTATGGTTGGCTCTTTTGGCCAAAAAAAATTATGGTTGTCTCTTTTAATTTTATGGCTCTTATGGATTTCTTCTTGATTACCCCATTAGGTTCATTCTCATTTATAAGATGCGGCAAACTGAGTAAGGAAATTTAATAAACCTACCAAAAATGTTTAATCTCATAATCAATTACCCATATACAATAAACATAAAATTTATAAGGAAAAAAATCACAACTGGTAGCATGACACATTCATCTACCTATTGTTAGGCCCAGACATTCAATAACTCATTCGAAATTATAATTAAGTAGCTATAGTATAAATCTAATTTAACCAGACATATATATAGTATATAAATCTAATTTAATAGCCACACCCAGAGAGAGAGAGAGAGATGTATTCTAAATATCCTCTCCATCTCCCTCTCTCTGTGTACAGAAATACAGAACAGAAATTTGCCCATCCAATTTTAAATCTATTTTCAATTTCATAGTATGCCCTCAAATCAAAATAAACAGGGAGAATTAATTAGAGGTCCCATGGAAGAAACATAAATAACATGAGATTCCACGAGTTGTTATGTGAGACCAATAAGTTGTTATTGTTAGTCTTAAAAGTTGTAATTTACAACTCATACTTAATTATTTTTCTTCCATAGGATCTCTAATTAATTCTCCCAAATAAAATTCCTTTTCTTTGCCAGACCAAATAAAAATCCTTCACCCTCAAAATAAAGGAAGAAGCATGCTCGTACAATTATTATGCGTTTAGCTTAATTACTTAAAATTCATGTTTGGTTAGATTTATACAAGGCAATATTAATGAGTCCCCTTGACAAAAAGATTCGTTTAATCCGGGTCATGACATAGGATTAGGTCTGAGTGGATAATTAGTCGGCAAAAATGACCAAAAAAGCAAATAAATTAAAAGAGAAGATGCACTTAACATTATTCAAGGATTTTTAGCCCTAAAAATACTAATTTGTGAAAAAATTTGACCCCTGCTTCTAAGATCGCGACTTTCCAATCTATTTCTCTTTCATAATTGGCTTTCAGAAGAGTCATCCGAACAAAAGGGGCCAAAATTATGTTCACAAAAATTTTTTCAAGTACAGGTAAAAAATACAAAACAATTTAGAAATATCAAGAAAACGAGTGAGTAAATCTATAAAAGCTATCCTGATAAAAAAAAAATCTATAAAAGCTAATTTCAGTCCAAAAAATGTATAAAAGCTTAAAGGAAATTAAATTAAGGATGAAAAACAGTAAGATTATATTACCTTGATGTTTACTGGCACAGGAGTATGAATGGTAGAAAAAATCAAGGGTTAATAATAATTTTGGCCAACAAACAATTATGCAAGTATCAATTTGACCAACAAATAATAAATGATATCAAATTGACTAACAAACAATAAAAAAAATCATATTAGTCATAAACGTCAATTTTTACACTTCTTTTTCGATAAACAATTCACACTTTCAAATAAAGTTTTAGATTGAAACCACAAATTTCTCATTGATTTCAATTTTTAAATTGCCTTTGCAAGAGTTATGCATAAGAAGCAAACCGACATTTTTTAAAAAAATTGAAAAGACATGAAATCTGAGAAAAATATATTGTTTAAAATTGGAAGGGGAGAATGAAGGATTTGCAAGTCAGAGGTTAGGGACCTAAAATATAGTGTAAAAACATAAAAGAAAATCACATGACCACTAATTAAATTATTTACCGTTGTTTTTTCTTGTTCAATGCTCAGAGTACCGTTCGCCTGTTGATATAAAGCAAGGTCCATATGCTTCAATGAAAAGGAGAATTTGAGTTTAGAAAATAAGATTATTTAAAATTTTAGATCTGTGAATGAACGAATGAGAATTAAACAACTCTTTAAATTATAAAGAGGCTGAATAAAATAGAGTGATTGTCACTTGTCACTGTGTTATTTAGTATGGAATGTGGTATATATATTTTCCGCCTTTTTTAGTCAAAGTTATTATAGCGCATAATAATATGACGAAATTTTGTTTTGCAACAATGTAATATATTAATACATATACATTTTGGCAAAATTTCAAATATAAATTGTTTACATTTTCATTGATTTTAAAATAATTTAGTAATATCAAGAAAACGAGTATGAAAGCTTAAAGGAGACGAAGGTAAGCGGAAAAAACAAACAATAAGATCATGTTACCATGATGTTCACTGGCTCACGAGTTTGGAAGGGTAGAGAATACTCACGAGTTTGGAAGGGTAGAGAAAATCAATTTACACTTTAGAAATACTCATTTAAGTTTTAGATCGAAACCATAAATTTCTCGTCAATTTCAATTTTTAACTGCCCTTACAAGAGTGTTATGCATAAGAAGCAAACCAAGATCACTGAAAATACAAAAAAAAAAAAAAAACAGAACAAAAATCCTAGAAAATATGAAAGTTTGAAATCTCAACGGAAGAATGAAGGATATGCAAGATCAGAGGTTAGAGACCTAAAATCTAGTGTGTAATGTAAAAGAAAATCATCCGATCTAGTTATTTACCGTCATTTTTTCTGGATCATCGCTCGAAGTACCGTTCACCTGCAGATCTAGAGCAGGATCCATTTCCTTTGATGAAAAATAGAATTTGAGTTTAGAGAATGAGATTATTTAGAATTTTAGATCTGTGAACGAACGAATGATAATTGAACAGCTCCATGAAATATAAAGAGGCTGAACAAGGTAAAGTAACTGTCACTTTATCATTTAGTGTGGATTGGGCGTATATATATTTTCCTCTAGAAGTCTCTTTTAGTAAAAGTGATTATCACGCATATTATTACGAATAAATTTCGTTTCGCAATCATGTAATATATAAATACATTTTTGGCAAAACTTCAAATTTAAATTTTTACGATTTCAGTTCTTTCAAAATACATCTCTGACTAATGGATACATAAAATTTGACTTCAGGTGTCTTCTATTAGTGGCTTTTTTTAAAACCATCATTAACCAAAAAATATGAAATTTTTCTTAAATTTTTACTATCAGATAATGAACACATAGTTTACCTTAAGTAAAAATAGAGATAATTTTTTAATTGAGGATGGGTATATACATAAAGCTAACATTTTGATAGACATTGGGTGCATATTATGGTTGCTCTGTTTTTAATCATTGATGATTCGTGGATGAAAGTAGTGCTGGCAATATCGTCACTTTTATATATTTATCTAAAAACAATTGACAAAAAAATAAAAAGAAACAGTAGCGACTTATTCAATAAAACCACATAGTTAATATATGGCATTAGCTTTCGGCGTATTATATTTAAACAATTTTGAAATTCTTGCCTTATTTGTGGGGTTTAGAAAAATGGTTGGCCAATTAGAGAAATGTATATTATTGCAAGTTTGAAACTGCTTATGTTTTTACTATAAAAAACAATTTAAGTTCTCAAGTTCTATCATCAATAAACTAAAACACTAATTTTAACTCAATATATTTGTGTGTATCGCAAGAAATAATAAGTTATGTCTGTAATGCTCCAATTTTTCCGTTTTCGAATTCGAAGAAAATAAAGCCATACCCATATTTCTTGAGCTAATTTCCTTTAATAAATGTTGCAAAAGCAGCAAAAGAATTCACACACGAATTGGCAAAGCAAAAAAAAAACATTGCAGACAAAAAAAATTTCTAATTATTGTCCTCCATAAATATAAGCATTTAGTTATTTCAATGTAAAAAATGCCAAATCCCTGATATGGATTCTTTTGTGATATTTAAAAATTATAAAAGAGCAATAAATTTTTAAATGTGAAATAGCCTTTAATTACATTTTTATCAACAAACACATTAATTACATTTTCAATCATAACGTCTATTTATGACAAACTTGGTTCAATGTATTAAGGCTATTATCATACTAATTACTATACCAAAAAAAATCCGTTTCCTAATTGTTCAATGGATTCAATAATGCAGTAGGTTGAGTTATGTGTCTCATTTATTTGTTGTCTGTTTTTTCTCGATTATTGTTGGAAATATCATTCACCCGCATATCTAAATCATAATTCATTTCCTCTTACGAATGAGATAATATAAATAAAAAAATATATTGTTTAGAATTTGAATTTTTTTTATGAATATTAGAACTTCACTTTATGATATACGATGAATGAATGAGAATGAAGGAACCCTTTGAAATGTACTGAGAATGTACAGAATAAAGCAATTGTCAATATTCTCAGTCTCCCACAGTCAGTCACTCATTCACTCATCCCTCCTTAGGTGACGCTCTATCTTCACCGGATTTGTTTTATCAATTTGCTCTGCTTTCAGATTTTGGTATTCTTTTTGCCTTCTCAATCTAAAGCTCTCATAACCATACTGAAACATTTAACTGTCATATACTTGCTACTTAAGTTTATAAATGGAAAAATGATGACATTTCAAAGTATATTGTTTAGTGACAATACTTTGTAACCTGACTAAGCTCATATATACACTTCGAACTTGTTTGGATGTCCACTAAATACGAGTTTTGTGAGCTTTTGTGTTACACTTTTGTAAATATGAGCTCTGTGAGCTTGTTTAATTTTGACAATTTGATCTTATATAAGGTGTCTAATATTTATGAGCTGAAATTGATAAATATGTTCGACTTGAATTAAGTATTTTCTCAAGGTGAAAATATGGTCGACCAACCTAACAACAATAAACAAAGGACTGAGGCTCATACTCAAAGTGAAAGGAACCAACTTACCATAACAAGTGGAGCTAGAAAAATGAAAGAAAGAAAGTCATGGTCAAAAGTTTGGAAACATTTCACCAAATTTGTCAATGATAATAGAGAAGATAGAGGTAAGTGCATGTACAGCAGAAATGATTTTGCATATGATCCAGTTGTGAATGGAACTTCTGTTTTCAACAAGCATTTGAAAGTTTGCCAAAACAAGCCTAGTGAAGATCCTGCACAATCTCATTTGATGTTTAAAAAATGTTGTGCAGACGGAAATATTGATTGTAAGGCCTTATATTACAGGACAACCCCTTGAGAATTTTAGAAAATGTATAAAAAATATGGATGATGCTAAAAATTTGATGCCTTAACTTTGAGGCCTTAGATTTCTTCTTTGATGGTTGCTATGGTCTTATTACACATGCAGTTTTTTGTGTATGGGTTTAGTGCCCTCAATATTAAGTATGGCTCCCTCTGGAGAATCTTTTATGGAGTATATGATATACTCAAGTCTGCATATCTGCATTCACCCTATGTATGGGCCTATTGTTGGTGCTTGTGCTGAGGCTGCTACCAACCCGTCTGAAGTGGTGAGGAGGTAGCTTCAAATGCAAGTCCAATCCACAAAATTAAGTACATTAGCAACTTGTATTAAGATTGTTGAGCGAGGTGGCATTCCAACTCTCTATGCTAGACTTATTCCCAGCTTATTACAGGCAAGCATATCTTTACTTCTGGATTTCTCCTTTTTTCTTTCATTGGTATTTGTGAATTTAGCTGTCTGAATACCTGATTAATACATGTTGAAAGATTTAATATGATCATGCACAATGCTTCAATTATTCATGCAGGATTGTTCGTTGGAATATTAGATGTTAAACTCTCTAATTATGGACAGTTTAGATTGTGGTTATTATGGATGATGCTTTAAATTTGACGTCTTTACTTTGAGGCCTTAACCCAATACATGAATCATGATGGTTTAAATGAATCATGATGGTTTAAATGAATGCTATTTAGACTGATAAAAAAAAGGAATGCTATTGAGGTGGATCTCAGTGAGACATTCTTGCGTAAACCCGGTGCACCACGTCATTTGTGGTCTAACCAATCACAAGTAGACACATCTGATATGACATATAATTTTTAATTTGACGTGAAACCCTAAAAATAGGAACTAACCACTAAAAAAATTCAAATATTATGTTTTCAATATTTTTTTATTTTATAATGTAAATAAAAATATTTTTAAAGATTAGTTGAGTTTTTTTAGGGTGCCACATCAAATTAAAAATTACACGCTAGACCATATGTGTCTACTTGTGATTGGTTAGACCACAAATGACATGGTGCACCTGGTTCACGCAAGAATGTCTGATCCAGTTCCTTTGCGTCAATGTGTGGCCTATGAATTTATTTGGAAGGTAAAAATTGCTGCCTCAATACAAAATTATATTGGGCTTCAAAATTGATGAGCTACCCGAGTCTTGCTGCACTTATCCATAGACAGCTCTATTTTTTTGTTGTTTGAACTGACTTATCATATATAAATGTAATTTTAATTTGGGCCGTATCTAAAAAAAGCCCAACAAAAAACCGAAAACCGTTTTGATTTTCAACTTCATGTAATTTTCGTTTGCAACAACTCTTTTTGGGTTTAGATTTTTGTTTGGTTTTTGGTTGTCAATTTAAATGGTTTTTGGTTTTTTGGCCTTTCATTTCAATTTTAAAATGAAAAACCATTTGCACATATCTATTTTTTTTTTCAAAAATTGCACACATCTATTTGGTAATAATATAATGTACTATATTTATGTTTGACTAAAAGATACACATTTTGAATGCTTACCTTTTCATTGATGTGAAAATCTCCTCTAATGTATACATAAACATTAGGTTTTAAGGTGTTACCATTGGTAATTTGAAAGTTACCTTTTATTTGTCCATAAAAAAATATACTATTGACAATTGAGACTTCAGAGAAAATAAAAACATAGCCACCAAAGGGAATAAAATTTTAAAATAAAAGAAAATAAAATAACAATATTGAAATAGAAACTAATGATATAAAACTGGACCATTATTTCCAGTGCATAAAAAAAAAAACTGCTCCTAAAACATTCAAATTATGCTAACTATATATGGTTAAACACCATAATTAGAGAACTAACTAATTGAGTAACTAATGGAGTTAAATACAAAATTAATCTTGTTATTTATTACTATATTTGACATTCATCGAATACTGCAAAAATGTAAATATACTTTGATTGATGAAAGCTAGTCACAAGATGGGTCTAGAACCATCGTTTCAACTACTACTCTTTTTGTGCATTTTGGCTTGGGTATTTAAGTTTTTCCTTTATGATGTCCGAAATCTTAATGTAGATATCATATTGACAGTGGCTAGTTCATTTCGCAGGGCAATACGCCTTATATTAGAAAATGTGTGAATGAAATATTTGTGAAAGGTAATCAAGGAGCTAGGCTCTCTTACACTTTGGAGGGTGTCATTGATAAATGGGTAAAAGACAGAAAAAAGACGTTCAAAACTTCAAATTATAAAAACTTTGACTTGCTACAAGTAATTTAGAAAAGGACGAGACAATACAATCATTCAAAATGCCCTTTTATAAATTTAAAAGAAAATATATAAGTTTTTTTATCGTTTATTTATAATAGAGGGTTCCACCACCACCAACCACCACGGCCGTTGCAAAGCGAGTAGGCGGTGACCTTGCTTGGCAAAGATAATGTTCATGTGAGCAAAGTCCTGACAAAGATAATATTCAATTGTTAAACATCAATAATTCTTTCCTAGTGCTTGGCCGAGCATAAGAAAGGCAAGAAAGGGGAAGGGTCAACACTGTTCATACACACGAATCACATTTAATTTCACAATCATATTATTTTTTCCTTACGTGCCCAAAATAACTCATTTATCATTCCGGTCCTCAACTATTTTGTTTAAGCCTTAAGGTAACTTCTCTAAAATTTCCAATTCAAAATTCATCTTCTAATTAACTATTTTTCTTGAAGAAAATAAGCTTTAATATCCTTAAAAATACATTTAAATTTATAAATTTTCAATGACACCCTCAGACTTACACAAATTCCATATTATTCTCAATTCAAATATGGGGTGTTACACTTTCATGAGTAAAATGTTTTCTCCACTCTATATTTGCAGCCATGAATTGCTCATAGTGATGTCGCACAATATTATATAAAATTAAATTCTTACACTAGTGGTAATAATTGCTGATAAAAAAAACTAGTGGTAATAATAAAGGTGCTTCTGATACAAAAACGGTAATAAAAAAGGTGAAATTGTTATAAAAAAAAAAGAAAGGTGAAATACATTCGATACTATTATAAGCTTCCAATTTCGCTTCATTTTCTCCTTTGTTTCCTTTAATTTAAAAAATATTTTCATAATCTGAATTTCTACCTTCACCTATTTTCTTTCCTTTAAATTTTTCCCTCAACAGTACAATCTTATTCTCTGATTATATGATTAACTTTATTTATTATTTCTCCCTATTATCTCTCCTTAACTTTTTTCCATAAAATTTTGTTTTTTTTTAAAATTATTCTCTTATTATATATTTTTTGTTTAGATTAACTTCATTTAATATTTATGATTAAAAACTTCATTTAATATTCTCCCTATTTTCCCTATTCATCTTCTCTACCATAAAATAGGTTGATTTTATAATTTATTATTACTTTTTTTCAACTAAAATACTTCAAAATTCCTATTTAATATATATATTGCATCTTATTTGAATGAATCAGTTTTTTGTTTGCAAATTTTTAAATTATCATAAAATATTTATCAACCTTTATTGAGGCATGATTAATTTTGTTTTCCACGTTCACTCAATTGAGGTGGGACAAAAGTGGATCTGGAGAAAATGAAATTCGGAACTCATCCTCTTGGATTTAACAAACTAACCATAATAATAAAAAAGCTATAGTCTTATGTGCAGATTTTTATAAGAAACCAAGGCCAGTTACTAGCTAATATAATTTCACATTTAATCCATCTTTATTTAGATGTTTCTTTCTTTCTCTTTATTTTATGAGTTGATGATTTTTCTCAACTGAATTTTAAATTGATGATTCAAAAGCATCAAAATATTACCTTTCCAATAATATTTATAACAATACAATCAGCATTTATTAATATTAAAATGTAAAAGCAAATTAAGTAATAAAATGCCAGATTTGATTTTAGTTACTTTTTTTACCAATAAATATGATTTTACTTACATTGAATCCCATAATATTATTTTGATAAAAAAAAATCCCATAATATTAAAATATAATCTAGAAAATTCATGTGAAATTGAAAGTATTCTGGCAAGTTTTTTAAAGGTGAAATTATTCTTGATACAAAAATCTATGATACAACTTGTTCTACAAATTCTCCTTATATTTCTATTTATTGTTTTTAATTAGGGTAAAAAAAACTTTTTCATACATCTTCTATTTACTTTATTCATGTTTCAAGAATATTTATATTAATGATGAGTTCCATGTCATCAAACAAACAAACCTTAAAAATCAAACCTGATTCTAGTCAAATTGCACCGATACCTGCCTACCTCTACTTAAATTCCGTGCACCAAAAGGGGAATTAACGCGCGACTACTTGAAAGAGTCAGATCAGATATGCTCTCAAAACTTATGTGCAGAGATATTCATAGGAATGAATCTGAATCAATGGAAGCAAGAGGCAATTGGGAGGATCTTCCACCAGACACTACAAAAAAATAGGCATGTAGTCACGTATGAAAATGTAGAAAATTCCAAAGCATGTCACGTAAGAAATTCGTTTTTCGCGTTGAATGCATGCGCGAAAAAACGAGTCGTAGCAAAATAAACACAGTTTTTGTCGCGTATTATACGCGACAAAATTTAATACTATAAAAATGATGCCGCGCCTAAATCATGCGCGACATAAGGTGAAGTGAAAATAAAAAAAAACCTACAGCTTGCCGAGGAAGAAGCTTCCTCGGCAAGTTGCAGGTTTAAAAAAATAAATAAATAGGAGATAATAATAAGGAAGAAGGAAAGAGAGTGTTTGAATTAGAGGGAGTAGAGGGAAAAATAATTAAAAACTAGTATTATAGTGAAATAAAAGAATTTGAATTATAATGAATGAAAAAAAAATAAAGTATTAAATAATGATAAAGTGTATACCTTAAATTATGGAAGATTTTAAATAATGAACCTGCAAAAAAATTAAGTATAATTAGTTAAATGAGAAATTAAATATGAAGAATGGAAGTGAAGAGGAAGAAAATAATGGAGTAGAGAAAGAGGAGAAAAGAAAGTGGGGAGAGAGTAGGAAAAAATAGAGAGTGGGGGAGGAGAAAATGTGAGAGAAGTGAAGTTTATATAGGGAGAAAGTGGGGGAGAGAGTGGAGGGAAAAAATTTGAATTTTTGCGAAGGGAGAAAGTGGGGGGGGGGGGGGGGGGGGCGGGGAAAGGGGGTTTGTCGCGTTTCTTAGTTTGTCGCGCCTTAAACGTGACAAAGAGAACATTTTGGCGCGACATAGCACCATAATTTACAAAAAAAATAAAAAGAATGTCGCGCATTCCTCCTACGCCACAAAGCTTACGTGAATAGAAGGCCTTTTTCTTGTAGTGAGAGCTTTTGCCAAATATCGCAAAATCTCTCCACACTCACATAGACATCCTCAGATTTCGAAGTGTATGCAATGCATGGCGTCACTCAATCCCTCCTTCTCTTCCTAACCATGCTTCCTTATTCCCTCTCCTTATTCCAATCACCAGCGATCTCTCCATTCACTTCCCCCTCTATACCACCACTTTTTACCGAATCCAACCAACCCACCATTCTTCTTCTTCTTCACCAAATGGATGGCTACTCAGACTTGACCAAAAAAAGTCAAAAGTTTGTATGGTACACCCACTTTCTTACAAAAAACTATCAATCCCATCTAACGTTACCCCCAGAAAACTGAACCTGCTGGATTATCGGGTGGTGGAATTACATAAATCATATAACTTTGGGTAAAGGGTCAAAACTAGCACTGAACTCTTGGCCAATGTACACCCCACATAAAAATGAATTTGGGGTCTCAAAACTAGCACCGTTCAAGTACATTTGTGGCCATCCGTAGCATTTCCGTGAGGTTTAACGGCATTGACCAGGTTTGATTGTCAAGTGGGTGACATGTCATTATGTGGTTAGTGACATGGGACAATGGGAAGATGACATGGCAAATCTAGCTGGAGCTTAAGCCAATGTCACTTAAAAAACCGAATATTCTGGGAATATTCTGGGGGAATTAAAATAAAAGCCCTCACCTTTTTTTTTTGTTTTGGCCGGAAAAAATAAGAGCCCTCACTTAAATATTAAAATAAAAGTGAACTTAAATATTAAAACAAAAGAGCCCCCACTTATCAAACACATAAAACAAAACTGAAAAAGCTAAAGGGTTCTAAGGTTGCGACGAAAAGCTTGAGCTGGAGGGCAATTAGGGTTTGCGATCTGAGCTGGATTCGAGGAGGTGGGGTTCAATCGAAGCTGACAAGGAGTTCAGGGCACTTAATCGAAGATGTGGAGGTAGTTGGAAGCTTTGATTTGGAGTTATTTAGTGGTGGTCCACCACAGCGCACTCGTGATACTCGTGGGAGGTAATGACAAACGCAACATACAAAGGTAAGTAAGCTTTTTTGGTGATGGTAATCAATAAAGAAAGTTTTTTTTGCACACTGTGTAATACCATGAAAGGACACAGTTGATTTATTTATTTACATTCTTTGCAGTTGACATGGACGGCCACAGTGGAGGAGGGGACCACAATAGCAAGGGCAAAATGGTAACTTTTGTAGAGGAATCCTTTACTGCACTTCTTACTAAGGTCAGTGGCTCTCTGCTCGACAAGTCCAAATTGTTTACTGAAGAGTGTGAAAAACAAGGTGGGGCTGAGATTGATGGTAATATAGATGGGTGTGTGGATAAGAGATCTGAGGTGAAAGATGTAGAGGCTAATAGAGCTGGGTCTGAGGGCAATATAGGTGAGGGCGTGGGAAATGATGAGCATGTAGTGGGAAACGATGAAGAGGAGGTGTTTACAGGGAATGTGGAGGGATATGTGGAGGTTTCTCAGCCACTATCGGACTATAGTGACTTTAGTGACTTTAGTGACTTTAGTGATGAGCTTATTGGAAGTGTGAATACCCCTGCCAATGACACTGAGGATGTAGAGAAGATTGTTGACATTGAAGGTGAGGATACCCCTGTCAATGACACTGAAGATGCGGCTCATAATGTTGGAAGTGACATTGAAGAGTTTAATTTTTCAGTGGGGAGTGATAGTGCTAGTGAAGATGAGACTTATGTGGCAGAAAGTGAGAGCTCGGATATAGAGGTAAGCCTAGAAGATGAGACTAATGAGGGAGGCTTGGATACTGAGTCTATACCTACTTGACATGCAAACAGCGAGGATACAGATGAAAACATGCCTGAGGTGCCACGGGAGAGTAGAGGTGGGGAGTATGGAAATGGCGCTTATTTTGAAGTTGGCATGACATTTACAGACAGGGATCAGTTTTACAAGCAGCTTGATGCATATGCAGTGCTTAATGGAGTAGATGTCAAAGTTGGAGCGAGCAATACCACAAGAGTCATAATCAAATGTGTAAAGGGGTGCCCGTTCAGGATGTATTTGTTAAAGGATGAAGAAGCTGACTGTTTTGTGGTTAGGAGTATTATGAGGGAGCATAATTGTTCTAGAGATTACGATATTGGAAGGACCACACAGTTTTGGGTTGCGCATAACTTGAAGGAAAGAGTTCAAGACACTCCTCATATGAAAGTGAGGGAGATGAGGGAGGAGATAAAAAGGGTGTGGAATTTGAATGTAAGTTATCAAAAGTGCAAGAGGGCGAGGAAGATAATTAGGGAGGAACTTGATGGTAGTTATGTAGATGAATTTGCAAAGCTCCAGGCATACTGCAATGAGCTGAGGGTGTCAGATCCGGGGACAGATGCCTGGGTAAATGTGAGCAGGGCTGAATTGGAAAATGATTAAAAAGTGTTCAAGAAGATGTATGTCTGCTTCAATGCGGCGAAGGTGTGTTTTTATGCTTTCTGCTGTTTAGCTTGTGATGGTTGTGCTTTTCAGTTTTGTTTTTTGGTTTGTTAGGTTTGAATAACATGAATTTTTGTTGTTTAATGATATATTTATAGGTTGGATGGATTGCTGGAATTAGACCCCTAATTGGTGTGGACGGGTGTTTTTTAAAGGGGAAGGCAAGAGGTATTTTGCTCACTGCTCTAAGCATGGATGCGAATGATTCATTGTACCCTATTGCGTTTGCATTGGTGGAGATTGAGAATGGTCATAACTGGAGATGGTTCATGGAAGCACTCAAAGCCTCATTGGATCTTGAAAATGGTGCAGCGGTAACGATGATGTCTGACATGCAAAAGGTAAATATTATTGAGAATATTTTGCTGAACGTTAGTTAATAGTTTGGACAGCGGTAACGTTATTATTCTGGTTTGTAACAGGGTTTGGTGCAAGCTGTGAAGGCCGTGCTTCCAGAGGCGGAGCATAGATTTTGTGCAAGGCATGTGTATGCAAATTGGTCCAAGAGATGGACGGGCAGGAAGTTTAGAGACCTATTCTGGGCGTGTGCCTGGAGTACATTCGAGGAGCAGTTCACAGACAAACTCAACGAGCTGAAAAAGGAGAACAATGATGCGGCTCAGGCACTTGTCTCTTATCCAGTGAAGACGTGGGTGCGAGCTTATTTTTCTAACAGATGTTCTTCACAAATGGTTGACAACAACATGGCTGAGAGTCTGAATGCGTGGATCCTTGAGTATAGGAGCATGCCCGTGATCAGGATGTTTGATGGGATAAGGGAGGCATTGATGGATAAGTGGGCCAAGAGTGAGGAGCTGGCAAGAAAATGGCGAACCAGCTTTAGTCCCTCTTGCATGGAGTTTTTTGACATTAACAAGGGGCTAGCTGCGAAGTGTAGAATTAGGTTCAATGGAGATGAAGGGTACGAGGTACGTGAAGGCCGCAATAGGCATACCGTATCACTGAGGAAGAAAATATGTACATGTAGGTTCTGGGACCTCACTGGTATCCCATGCCAGCATGCTATTGCTGTGATGTGGCATGCTCGGATTGAACCAACTACAGAGATTTCTCACTACTACCACAAGGATACTTATCTCAGCACCTATAGGAAGAAGTTTGAGCCAGCTAGGGGGCCTGAGTTCTGGAACACAGAGGAATTTGATGCAGTGTTGCCTCCTCCAGTTACTAAACTGCCTGGTCGCCCATGTGTTAAGAGAAAGAGAACAGAGGAGGCTCATAGAAGGGTTAAGGTAGTCATGAAACCCTTTACTGCCCCTGGTGCGCCAGAAGGAGCTCAAGTTGAAAGAGCTAGCAAGATTGGAAAACCAATTAGGTGCTCTGTTTGTAGGCTAGAGGGGCACAACAAAACAACATGCAAAGAGGTAGCTTTCCATATTTACTGCTGTGTTTTTGCTGTTTTTGCTTTATTTAGCTGGTTTTTGCTTTATTTAGCTTTCCATAATGTTGTTGCTGGTTATTGCTGGGTTTAATGTTGTTGCTGGTTATTTTATATAGGCACCCTCATCCACTTCAAGAAGGCCTGGCCGTCCCAGGAATGTGGCAACCCCACCAGCAACTGCCCCCTCTCAACCCCAACCACAACCAGCAGCTGGCCTCTCGCCCCAACCACAACCAGCAAGTGACCTCTCTCAGCCCCAACCACAACTAGCAGCTGGCCTCTCTCAGCCCCAAACACAACCAGCCCCAAGCTCGGCCCCCACTGCCAGATATAGTAGAGTATATCAGCGTAGATCGACACAACATGCAGTGTAGGGCTTTGGCATACACTACACCAAGGATGGGACACCTGTGTATAATGTACAGGTTCTTTGCATGTTAATATAGTTTGTTTTATTGTTATCCTAAGACTTCTGACCCGTATTACTTTGTATTTGTGTTCAACATGTAGCCTGGGGAAATAGGAGAACAAGTAGCTGAGGGTACAGCTCAGCAATATATGGCCCAGCATCATGACCCGGATCCTCAGATAAAATTCCCAATCCCCAACGAGAAGCAACAGAGGAGGACCATGGGTGCAAGCTCTAGCGGATCACGCGGTACAAGGAAAATCCAATTTAAGGGTGCAAACCCCTCTGTAGGGAAACTACCTGTTAGCCCCCCTGGACTGATGTGGCGGGGACAGCCAGCAATTAGCACCACAGAGCTCCTGCGTATGGGTCAAACAAGGATGATGACAAGGAACATGAAGCAAAACAGCAGGGTGGTGACAAGGAGCATGAACCCCAAGCAAGGATAGATGTTGTGAAGCCTTTAGTATTTTGTATCTATGTAATGGTGGACATGACTTATATTATGATAGACCCTCCTCTAGTATTTTGTATATTCTGGGTGTGCCAATTAGTGTACTTTAACATGGCCATCTAGACTTGACTTTATCATGGCTTTATTTTGGAAAGGCCATCTAGGTTTGGTTTAATTATGGATGTCTAAATCCATATGCCATGTACTTGAAATGGTGGCTAAGGCATGGCTTATTTTTGGATGCCTTAGGCATGACTATTATGGCCATTTCTATGTACTTGTATGGTTAACTTTATTATGAATGGGTTGCATATATGCCTTAACTCCATATAATATGCACCTTTATTGTTGACGTACTTATGAATGCCTTAGATCCATATACTATGAATGCCTTAATTAGCTTACATAATTAGCTTACAAATATGAATGGATATACTATGAATGTAACACTTGTAAAAGTATACTATATTTTCAATTACCACAAATCGCAAGATAATGTATGCTTCCATCAAATACCATATCAAAAGGTTACATAAAAGTTACCATTGCAGTACATCCATATGATCCAATCTAAGCTTACATTAACATATATAAGTCACTACCATGACTCAAAACATAACTTACATTTACCTAAATAATTTTTCCCTTAAAGCTACATAACTTGCCCCTACTGCCCCTGACACATTTGGGCAATAAAAATGACAATGAAACAAACCCAACTACATACAAGCAGTCCTCTCCACTTCTTGGTCTTCATCTTCCACGCCTCACATTCATGCTCCTTCCCTCTCTGCATGCGCTTCATCTTTTTCACCTCAACATGTATTGCCTCAAGTTCATCAAGGAACCTTTGTCCCTGATCTCCAACCCTTTTCAGTATGCGGTTTTCATCATACAAATGATCAATGTCGTCCAAGAGCTCAAGAATGACACTGTTTGGTCTACTATCAAACTTCCCATCATGCCAAGTAAAAAACCCACAATTCTTGTGCTGCAAAAACACATTTATGAAGTTTTAATCCATCAATCAACACAAAACATTTAACATAACCCCAATCTAATTTCATGCCTACCCAAAACCAAAACATTTAACCAACCTATATATTTTACCCTAAACCCAATATTTAACCTACCCACCAACCAGTATTATACCACCAAATCAGTATAACATTGGTCAAATGTTACCGTCGGATAATAGGGGCACCCGTAGAACCGCCGGCCTGGGTTTTCATCGGTCCATGAAGTCCAGCGAGGTGCAACAAGCCCATGGCAGCAATGCCTTTCATTGCCTTCATAGTGGTTTTCCCTGCTCGATCCTCTCATCAACACCACCCTTCTTTTACCAGATCCAGTGCTCGAGGCTGAAGATGACGACATTTCCCAGTTCAGATCTTAGGGTTTGCAGGGGAGGAAGGCTTCGATTAGAACTCTAAGGGTGGTGGCCGTTTTTCAGCTTGCGAAGGCGAAGGTGACTAAGGTGGAGGATGGCGAAGGATGGCGAAGAAGACAAATGAAGAATGAAGAGGGTGGGTGTCCTTTTTATTTAATATATTATGTAATGGGGTAGGTGTCATGTTTAATTGAGTAGATTCAAGTCTCCACCTGCCACCTTGGATGATCTTCCAGCTGTCACAGGACATTAAGCCACATAGGCTATTATTTAACGTCCGTTTAGCTCAACTAACGGAAATGCTACGGATGACCACAAATGTACTTGAACGGTGCTAGTTTTGAGACCCCAAATTCATTTTTATGTGGGGTGAACATTGGCCAAGAGTTCAGTGCTAGTTTTGACCCTTTACCCTATAACTTTAATCAGAACTTCAATATCTGTAAGAAAGTTGTGGTCTTTCCCACATCATGTTGGTCTGGGGTGAAGGATTTTATGGTTTGCTGTATATTTGCGCGGGGTCAGTTGGCTTTGTTCAAAAGAGGGGAAGATAAATGGGTGCAAGTGGTTGATATGAAGAATATTCAATGTGACGATGTTATTTTATACAAGGGTAAGTTTTATGTGACTGATAGGTGGGGCACTGTTTCATGGATTGACACGTGTTCATTGAAGTTGATTCAGTGTTCGCCTCTCTTGTTGTGTGGTGTTGGGCATCTGAGGCATTTGGTTGAATCATGTGGGAGTCTGTATATGGTTGTTAGGTATGTTGATTGTGATGTGAAATTTAAGGTTTATAGGCTGGATGAAGAAGAAGAGCGTGATACATCATGGGTGGAAGTGAAGGATTTGAAAGATAGAGTTTTTATGCTGGGAGATAGTGGAAGCTTCTCTATTTGTGCTCATGATTTTGATGGTTATAAAGGAAATTGCATTTTCTTCAACGATATTTTTGGTCTTAGAGTGTACAAATTGAGTGATGGTAGAATCAAGACCTATAAACTCAATGAACTATTTTGGCCTCCCCCTTCTTGCTTGGGAATTGAAGGTATGTACATCGTATTCTAGTCCCTTGATTTTTTATTACTTTAATTAATTGTTTGACATGCTGTCTTAAATTATACACGCATCATGCCAGAACCAAAGTCTAAGGTCCTCATACAAACAAGCAAGGGTAGCTAGGAGGAGATACAATGTGAAAAAGAAAAACATGATGTAAGTGCATTTTACTTTGTGTATGTATATCATTAGAAAGCATGACGTTAGCTGATACTACCTCCGGTCCTAAATATAAGACCTAAATGACTTTTTTTTGGAGAGATTAAAGTTGCGAAATAGGTTATTAAATTATGACATATTTGATATATTTTTAGATTATCCATTAGTTTATAGGTATAAAAATTAGGTAAAAAATCAATTTATAATTAACTTATTTTGCTTTTTTAAGATTTTCCAAAAAAGTCAATTAGGTCTTATATTTAGGACCGGAGGGAGTATTATGCTTTATTTCTCTATGCGATTCTCGATGCACATACTAAATGAGCTCTACTATATTGACGTTCATGGAATATTAGTAAAAGCACAAATATAATTTAAATGATAAGCTAGTCATAAGATGTGACTAGAATAACCATCGTTTAAGCTAGCTATTCTTCTTTTTGTGCATATTGGAAATTAAAGCCTTTCTCTTTATTATTACCTCGAATCCTAATGCAGATATCCTAAGATTGGTTAAAGACAATGAACAACATTGATTTCGGCCCTCAAGTTACACTGAATCCCAAACCATATTGCCATCAATCATGATCTTTTCTCTTCCTATGTGGTTCTGACTAATCAAGTTGTCTCTAAATATTTTAACTTTTAAGTATTAGATTGTTTCGTCTTAATAACATACCTTTTGGACTTGTATGTGATTATGTGAATGAGGATAGATTTTTATTATAGTTGTATTACCTATTCAAATCTTAGGCGACTTAATTCGGGGCTGACTATTATAGTTTTATTAGCCCCTGGTGGTGAGAAAACAAACGTGTTGGTGTTGGTTTTCAATTTCATAAAAAAATATCAGAGTTTTGTCTATTATTTTTAGTTAAGTATATCGGATTCAACAAGAATGTTTTTCTTGTTAGGTTTTGTTTTAATGGATATAACCATCCTCTCCATCTAGGTACACTAAAATTTGATCAACTCTATTGAACATACAAAGACTCCAAAAAAAAAATTGTAGGATCAAATTGCCCCTGATCAAGCTCTCATCATGTTATAATCACAATAAATTGATGCTGATTATTTTATATGAAAAGACTAAATTTTATTAACAATGAAATGATCATATAGGAATCTCATATATTGACTTAGATAAGTGGAGTTATATAATGACCAAGCTAGGGTCTCTTAAACTTGGAGGGTATCAATTGATGATTAATGGGTCAAATACAGAAAAAAATTACTCTCTCTGGTCCTAAATATAAGACCTATTTGTGAAGATGAATTTGATCCGAAATATAAGATAGATTTCTAATTCTTACCAAAATTTCCCCAAATTATACTTCCTAATGCTCCCCAATATTAGACAATAAGAGAGAAATGGTGGACATAAATATATATGATTAGAATATACTGGTTATATCATGTTATTTTAATTAATTTAACCAACATCTTAATCTAATCAAATTAGGCAAATAGGTCTTATATTTAGAACATGAGAGAGTAATTCAAATTGTAAAAAGGACGAATCGATAATTTCAAAAAGGACCAAACAATACAATTTATTTAAAATTTCATTTCATAAATTTAAAGTGAAGTAGAAATGCTCTTGGATTATATATATATCAACACTTAAATAATAATTAAATAATTAATTTATTTTATTGCCAACCACACCGTATTTGCAGTCTCGCATTCCGAATGATCAGTTTGACTTGTGACTTGTGACGCTGAGAAAAACTGCTTCTGAGAAAAATGTGATCCCTGTCCATTGCGAGTTGCCACGCCACCAACCCAATTCGCTCAAAATTTGGAAGCGTGGATTCTTGTACTAAAAAATCCAACACAAAATATAGTAAATAATAGATCTTAACACAACTAACTCCCACCAATTTATGGTTGGGGCATAGTTCTTTTTTTATTAAGTTAATAAGTTAGAAGTTATGTCCCATTTGGTAGAATGAAATCTCTTTGTTACATTGGATCTACTTGACAATTTTACTCCAAATAATTATTTTGATGGGCATTCTTACCCTTCCCTAATCTATATAATAAAACTCTAATTATTTTTTATCTCAATATTCTGTCGCAAAACATTGATGAAACTTATCTTGGATCACCACAAAGTAGAAGAAGGAGGTATAATAGAACTACTCAATTCCAATTGAATTCGGATGTTGCATCTCATCTTTTCTATCTCATCTTTGCATCCTATTTAAATGATCAGTTTTTTTGTTTGGAAATTCTTATATTATCATAAAACGTTTATCACTCTTTATTGAGGCATGATTGATTTTGTTTCCCACGTTTGCACTTTGCACAATTGAGGGTGAACAAAAGTGGATCCGGAGAAACCGAGAAAATGAAATTTTTGAGGCTCATCCTCTTGGATTTAACAAACTAATCATAATAAAAAAAGCTATACTCTAACGTGCAGCTTTTTATGAGAAACCAAAGGCGGTGGTTATTCTCCGAATTTTTTTGATCGAAGTGGGTATTCTCTGAATAACACTCACAAGTCACAAGTAACAAATACTAAGCTAATAAAATTTCACATAGAATCTATTTTTAGATTTTCCTTTTTTTCTCTTCATAGCAAATCAGCAATACAATCATTATTTATTACTCCCTCCGGTCCTAAATATAAGACCCAGTTTACTTTTTTTAAAAATACTAAAAAAGCAAAATATAAGTCAATTATAAATTGATTTACCTAATTTTTCACCTTAAACTAGTTTATTTAACATATAAACTAATGAATAATCTAAAAATATATCAAATATGTCATAATTTAATAACATATTTTGTAACCTTAACATCTCAAAAAAAAGTCAATTAGATCCTATATTTAGGATCAGAGGGAGTGTTATCAAAATTAAAATAAATAAACAGATTAAGTAATAACATGACGTGGTACACCCATTGACGCAGGAATTTCTCTCTTTTCCACTCAAACGTCACTCCTACTTCCACTTAAATTCGGTGCCACCAAATTAAGTGGAATTAATGCCTCCATGACTTGAAAGAGTCAATAATCTCTGCTTCTGAAACCAATCTGAAGAAATGGATGCGAGAAGCACTTGGGACGATCTTCCACCAGATCTTTTGCCAAAGATAGCTAAATCTATCCACAACTACGTAGACTTTCTTAGATTTCACAGTGCATGCACATCATGGCGTTACTCAATCCCTCCTTCTCTTCCTAACCATGCTTCCTTATTCCCTCTCCGAATCTCAAACCCCGTGGATCCCTCCATTCTCATCCCCCTTTCACTCTCAACTTTTTACCATATCCAACCAACCCACCATTCTTCTTCTTCTTCTTCTTCTTCTTCATCTTCACCAAAAGGATGGTTACTGAGACTTCATAAAAAATCTAAGTCAAAACTTTATATCCTAAACCCACTTTCTAACCAAAGACTCTCAACCCCATCATCTAAGGCTCCCCCATAATATTTAACCTGCTTGATTATCGGGTGGTGGAACTACATAAATCATATAACTTTCCTAAGAGATTCAGACACTTTAAGAAAGTTGTGTTGTTTCCCACATCTTGTTGGTGTAACGTGGAGGATCTTGTGGTTTGCTGTATATGTCAAAGGGGTAAGTTGGCTTTGTTTAAACGAGCGGAAAATAAATGGACGGTCGTGGGCGATGTTGATTTTCAATATGATGATGTTATTTTATATAAGGGTAAGTTTTATGTGACTGATAGCTGGGGTGTGGTTTCATGGATTGACACGTGTTCGTGTAAGTTGATTCGGTGTTCACCTTGCTTGGATTGTGATGGGCATCAAAAGCATTTGGTTGAATCATGTGGGAGTTTGTATATGGTTGTCAGGTACTATGATGTTGCTTATAAAATTGCGGTTATGAATTTTGAGGTTTATAGGTTGGATGAAGAGGGGCATACATGGGTGGAAGTGAAGGATTTGAAAGATAGAATTCTTATGTTGGGAGATAATGGAAACTTCTCTATTAGTGCTAATGATTTTGATGGTTATAAAGGAAATTGCATTCTCTTCGCTGATATTTTTGGTGTTAGAATGTATAACTTGGATGATGGTAGCATCATGAACTATGCACCCAATTCACAACTATTTTGGCCTCCCCCTTCTTGGTTCAGAATTGAAGGTATGTACATCATATTTTAGTCCCTTGATTTTTATTACTTTACTTGTTTTGACATGTTTAAACCCTGTGTCTTACCTTATACACATATCATGCCAGAACCAAATTCGAGGTCCTCGTTCAAACAAGCAAGGATGGCCATAGCTATGAGGAGATACAATGAGAAAATGAAAACATGATGTAAATGCATTTCACTCGGTGCCTGTTTATCATTCGAAAGCATGTTGGAAATTAAAGCTTTTTTCTTTATGATATCCTGCAATCCTAATGGAGATATCATATAGAGTATTGACTGTGGCCAGATTTCAAAAGGTAGTAAGGTATTTTTCTCGCAAGGCAAGAGCTGATACTAGAAAAAGCATGAAAGGAAGATTTGTGAAAGAAAATGAATAACAGTGATTTCAGTCCTCGAGTTACAGTGAACTCTAAACCATATTGCCATTGATCACGATCTTTCCTCTTCCTATGTGGTTTTGACTAATCAGGTTGTCTCTAAATATTTTAAGTACTTGTGTCGTCTTAATAACATTACCTTTTGGACTTATATGTGAATGAGGATAAATTTTTAATTTTTAATATAGCTGCATTGCTTTTTTTTTTATTACAATATAGTTGTATTGCTATTCAAATCTTATCCGACTTAATTCAGGACTGACTATTATAGATTTATTAGCCCCTTGGTGAAATAAGAGACGTATTGGTGTTGGTTTTCGACTTTAATAAAAAATGTCATGAGTTTTGTCTATTATTTTTGGTTAATTATATCAAATTCAATAAGAATATTTTTCTTTTTTTCTTTTTAGGTTTTGTTTTAATGGACACAGTCATCCTCTCCGGATGAGAATGAAAATCTTGTTACTAATACAGGAAATTGATCATTATTGTACATTAAAATTTAATCAACTCTATTGAATGTGAGGTTAGAATTTAGAGAACGATATTATTTACAATTTTAGATCTATCAACAAATAAATGAGAATTGAATAACTGATATATAAAGAGGCTGGACAAGATAGAGTAATTGTCAAGGTGTCATTTATTGTGGATAGTGTATATATATATATTTTCCCTCTAGAAACGTCTTTTGGTAAAAGTGATTATCGTGCAAAATATTACGAATAAATTTCGTTTTGCAATAATATAATGTATTAATACATTTTGAAAAAAAGATAAAAATTTCTACATCTTCAATGATTTCAAAATACATCTCCTACAAATGAATACATAAAATTAGACTTCACATGCGTTCGACTATTAGTGTGACAATTTTTAAAACCTTCATTAAAAAAACATTATTGAAAAACTTTTTAGACTTCACATGCGTTCTACTATTAGTGTGACAATTTTTAAAACCTTCATTGAACAAACATTATGAAAAAATTCTTAAATTTCTACTATCAGTTAATCAAGACATATGGTTCAATTGAAATTAAGGGTGCACAAATTTTTTTGTCTCAATCCATCCCGCCTATCACATGGTATTTTGGCAAAAAAATTTTGGGATGAGATAAAATTTATCTTTGGTATCGGACACTGAATTGGGTGGTTCTCACCCGTCCAAATATATATGTTTGTACTTACACACACATATAAAATAAAAACCTTAACTTCACGGACCAAAATCTCACCGAAATTTGGAACAGATTTTTGAACTAAAATCCAACACAATGCTGTGCATAAATATTGAAAGCATGCTGATAATTCTAATTTGATTTAGTCCCCAAAATAACAATCTTTATGGGAATTCTAACCTTGAAAGAGTTGCTCTGTCATTGTCTCAAGATTATTGCAACATGCAATAATATGTAATTCTTCAAGAGCATTTAAGTTGTCAAGCTCTTGCTGGGAGTAGTTCAGGTTTGTCAAATTTTTAAAACTCTAAGGGTGATCAAAAATGTAATTTTTAAAATATATATTGTGTCCTAGGGTGATCAAAAATGTAAAAATGATAAATAATTAGTTAATTGCCCTTTCTATTTAATATTGTCAAAATTTAAGTAAAAATTTCTTTCATTTTCCCTAAATTATTATTTATTTGCTTATGTGTGTTTTGAATTTATTTAATTTTTGGGCTAATACTATAAGATATTCGTCCTTGAAGCTAATTCTTCATTTTGGTTGAAAACCTCAAATTTCTCTATTAGAGGTTTTGCTCCTTAAAGTACTCTAAGTTTATATTCCATTGCCAATGAACACCTCAAAATAATAAAAATTGAGTAACAAATACCTCAGCATTGACTTTCTGATCTCTATCTCTAACACACATTACTTACTTATCCTCTCATTAAGTTTTGTCGTGAATCAAGTGCACCAAGTCATTTTGTAGCATGACATATATCAACTAAATACATAAGGTCTTATGTCTAATTTTTAAATCTGACATGTCACCTAAAAATTAAGTAACAAATGAAATTATTGTTTTAAACTTGTAAAATAAAAAATTAGAAAAATGATATTTAAATTCAAATTCTTTTAATATGTTATTTTTTTGTGTTAACTCAAATTAGATATTTCATGTAAAACCGTATACATACATGTTTAAACGTAATTGATGAGTCCACAAATGACGCGTTATTTGACAAGTGCACCGAAACATAACATGCCACCTAGGAGTTTGGAGAAGGTGGACCAAAAATCTGTCTGCAAAGTTCCGAATAGTGAAGATATGGAAGAAAATGAAGGAATTCCCAACATGACCACCATTTCTCTGCACAGTTTTGGCGATGACCCTCAAAATCCTGACTTTTGCATTTCCATCATTGAGGTCCTCTGTTTTTTTTTGGTCAGACCCTCGATTCTGTTCTTTATTTGGAATCTAACAGTATTATGTTATTCCTATTTGTTGTTGTTTTTGGTGAGTTGAAGCAGAATATGAAGGAAGAGTATGGCCTTTTTGTGTGGCCTTGTAGTGTAGTTTTGGCAGAGTATGTTTGGCAGCAAAGACAACGTTTTTGTGGAACTTGTGTTGTTGAGGTGTGATTTTTTGTGTTTAAGGTTTCACTTTTGTTTCTGCTATGTTAGTTATCTGATTGTCTTTTTTTTGTTTTTAATATGAAGCTTGGTGCTGGAACTTCATTGCCTGGTTTGGTTGCTGCAAAAGTGGGAGCTCATGTCACTCTTACAGATGACTCCACTAGATTACAGGTGTTTCTTGCTATCAATTTTTCATTTTTGAGATCTTGGTTTTCTTTAATAGTCCCTAGATATAAGACCCTTGACTTTTTTTTGGAAGTTAAGGAAGTAAATTAGACCACTAAATTATAACATACTCCATTCGTCTTAAATAGAAGAGCTAGTTGACTTTTTTGGGTATCCTAAGGAAGCTAAATGAGTTACTTAAAATTGATTTTCCTGAATTTTTTCTTTAAACTAGTTTATTTGACTTAGAAGCTAACATATGATCTAACAAAATACAAATTACACTATGATTAAGTAGTTCATTTCGCTTCATTAATTTCTCAAAAAAAAAAGTCAACTAACTCTTATATTTAGGAATGGCGGGAGTGTGTCACATGTAATTAGATTATATGTTAGCTTATAAGTAGAATAGATTAGTTTCCAGAAAAAATAATAATTCTAGACAATTTTAAGTGATCAGTTTTGCACCCTTAGTTTCTCCGTAAAAGGCAGAGTAGTCTTCTAATTAGGAGCGGAAGGAGTAGCATGAATACTCCTTTTTTATGCGTTTGACACACAAATTGAAATACTTCAAGTTTTTTTTCTGCTGTGCTGCTGCTTCTTGTTAAATACTCTTTTTATGGAAATGTGAATTTATTTTCTGGGTTAATTTGACCACTGTAGGCAAGCTGAAAGAAAGAAATGTTGCATAATAAAAAGAAGCATTGTTGTTACTCCACCTTGTTTTGGATGTTGTGTGTCATGTACTATAGCTGGAGCTTCTATATTTTTGAACTGATTGCTGATTTTGTTTTTGGAGCTGCAGGTACTTGACAACATGCGTAAAGTTTGTGACTTGAATAAACTTAAGTGCAATGTGAGATATCAACACAGTTCCTGTCTCCCTTCTATTCACTTTTTGAAATACTATGTGCATAAATATGCTTGAAATCAAGGGATTTGCTTTTCTTTTGTAGGTGCTGGGACTGACGTGGGGAGTGTGGGATTCATCCATATTTAGTTTACAGTCCAAAATTATTATTGGAGCTGATGTTTTGTATGACTCAAATGGTGAAAACATATTCATTCTTTTGTTTATCAACTTTCCCATACAGATTGAGCAGGAATATTGATTCTTTTCATATTGTCAGCTTTTGATGACCTCTTTACTACTGTGACATTCTTGCTCCAAAAATCTCCTGGTTCAGTGTTTATCACATCGTATCATAATCGGAGGTACATTTTAAACTATACTATGCTTTGTGCTTGAGATACGTTGGCTCTCTTTCTATATTGTTATTTATCCATCAAGTCATGTGCAGTGGCCATCACCTTATTGAGTTTTTAATGGCAAAATGGGGCTTGAAGTGTGTCAAACTTCTTGATGGTTTTTCTTTCCTGCCACCCTGCAAAGCATCAAAGTTAAGTGGTAACATTCAATTGGCAGAAATTACTCTTATCTGAAAAGGTAAAGCTTGATGCAGCTTGTAGTTTTCAACCAAGATTTTGGTGACACCATGGCATTACTATTGTTATAATATTGGTGCTTGCTGCTTTCAGGTGACATGTTATACTCTATAACATCAAGAAGTACAGTTAACCATGTGACTCAATGTTCATTTACTCTCTAATCACAGTTTATATGTAAAAATCATTTATCGGACGGAGTCCTCTACCTTATCTTGGATGTAGTGGGACTTCCTTCTAGATTTTGTTGTAGCGTGCTGTTAAAATTGACTGAATGTTGAAGTGGTTTCTTTGTAGAGGGAGCTAAGATGCTACATGATTCAGAATTCTCTGGTGTTGCCATTGCAATTTGTTAAAAGGAGAGAAGAGATTTGGAAGAAGAAATGATTTCTCTTATTGATAGGTTGTACAATGGTGGTGAGACATTATATAGGAGAGGAGAGAATATAAAAATGGAAAATACAATCAATCAAACATAAATGCATATCAAAGAGATTATGCATATCAAACAGATTCTTCAAACAATATCAAAGAGATTCTCTAACACTCCCCCTCAAGCTGGAGAGTATATGTCAAGCATTCCCAGCTTGCTTCGGAATCTCTCAAATGTAGGTCGGTCAAGTGGTTTAGTCATCATATCACCAATCTGCTCAGAAGAACGGACATACGTCAATGTCATGATCCCCGCCTCTACTTTCTCCTTAATGTAATGTCTATCAATTTCGACATGTTTAGTTCGATCATGATAAACAGGATTCCTGGTCATTTCAATGCTGGACTTGTTATCACACCATATTTGCAGTGGGCCATCAAAAGGAATTCTCAATTCATGTAGTAATCTGATGATCCAGATTCCTTCGCATACACCAAGACATGCAGCTCTTAACTCAGCTTCACAACTACTTCGTGATACAATGGTCTGCTTCTTGCTTCTCCAAGTAACTAAGTTTCCCCAGAGATATGAGCAATAACCTGTGATAGATCTTCCAGTTTCTAGGTCTCTTGCAAGACTTGCATCAGTATAAATCTCCAAGTTCCTAGCTGTTCCTTTCTTAAAGAATATTCCTCTACCTGGATTTCCCTTCAAGTACCCAAGTATTCTCACAACCGCATCCATATGCTCCTTTTGTGGTTGGTGCATGAATTGACTTACCATTCCCACAGCAAAACTGATATCCGGACGTGTATGAGTCAAGTATATCAATTTCCCAACAAGTCTCCGATATCTCTCAGTGTTGGCAGGAACTCCCTTTTCCTTTATTTCTAGTTTGCATTGGTCATCCATAGGTGTCTCCTCCGGTTTTGCGCCTAGCATCCCGGTCTCATGTAGCAAGTCTAGTGTGTACTTGCGCTGGGACACATTAATGCCTTTCCTGCTTCTGGTTATCTCCATGCCAAGGAAGTATCTCATCTGACCAAGATCCTTCACTTGAAATTCACTTGCTAGAGCTTGTTTCAGCTGAACTATGGAGCTTTCATCGTTTCCTGTAATAACAATGTCATCAACATAAACAATTAAAATTGTCACTTTTTCACCATTATGTTTAGTGAACAAGGTGTGATCTGCTTGCCCCTGAACAAAGGTCATCTTCTTCAGCACTCTAGAGAATCTGTCAAACCAGGCTCTTGGAGACTGTTTCAATCCATACAAAGACTTCTTCAACCTGCACACAGTGTTATTAGGAGCTTTGACACCCTCTGGAACTTCCATGTACACTTCTTCCTCTAAGTCACCATTTAAAAAGGCATTTTTAATGTCTAATTGATGTAATGACCAATCCAGGTTGGCTGCAATAGAAAGAAGTATGTTGATGGTACTAAACTTGGCAACTGGAGCAAACGTCTCCTCGTAATCAATGCCATATGTCTGAGTGTACCCCTTTGCAACTAATCTGGCCTTATACTTGTCGATGCTCCCATCAGGATTAAATTTTGGAGTAAATATCCACCTGCATCCAACTGCCTTCTTCCCTCTCGGAAGATTTGTAATCTCCCATGTTTTATTCTCTTTGAGAGCCCTCAACTCCTCTTCTGTAGCTAATTTCCAATTAGGATCAGTCATAGCTTGCTGGAAAGTGTGTGGGATTTTCACCTGAGCAGTGTTAATTACAAAGCTCTGCATCTTTGCAGACCGATTACCATAAGAAACAAATTTCTGAATAGGATGTTGAGTACAAGATCTTACCCCCTTTCGCAGAGCAATAGGCCAGCCCATCTCTTCAGGATCTATTCTCGAGTCAGATTCATGGTCATTCCTCGGAGCGGAAGGAACTCTACTATCAGTTGCTTCATTGCCTGATTGTAATTCCTCATCATGTTGATCTTCAGAGACCATCTCAGTATTGATTTCAGCATTGTTTTCCACTCTGGGTTGAGAATTGTGTTCACTAAGGTTGTCCTGGGTGATTTCTATTTCTGGGATGGTTATGGCTCTTTCAGAGTCTACTGGGTTGGATGACATTTCAGGGTAAACTAAGATCTCTTGTTCAAGGCTTGACTTAGGTGTGGGATTCACAATTAGCCATTCTGTACCATCACTCTCCCCCTGAATGGGTAATTTGGGATAGTATGTCTCACTCTCGTAAAACACTACATCCTTTGAGACAATGGTTTTTCGGGTGATTGGACTGTAGCATTTATAACCTTTTTGACTTGGAGAATACCCAACAAATATACATTTTTCTGCTCTAGGATCAAGTTTGCCCTCAGCCTGTTTGTGAACAAACACGACACACCCAAAAGTTTTTGGAGGTAAGGTATGAATGAGTGGAGAGTTGGGGTAGGTTTCAAGGAGTTTCTGTATAGGAGTGGAGAAGTTGAGAACTTTGGATGACATACGATTGATAAGGTAGGCAGCGGTAAGGATGGCATCTCCCCAGAATATTTTAGGGACATTTCTTTCTATCATAATGGCTCTAGTTACTTCTAGGAGGTGTCTATTCTTCCTTTCAGCCACTCCATTCTGCTGAGGGGTGTACACACAAGAGGTTTGGTGGTGAATACCTTGCTTGGTTAGAAACTCTTTCATAGAACTACTTAAGTATTCCTTAGCATTATCACTCCTTAAAATTTGGATAGAGGTGTGGAATTGGTTTTTTACATAAGAGTAGAAACTTTGGAATATTTGGTTCACTTCAGATTTTTCTTTCATTAGGTAAACCCATGTAGTTCTAGTGTGATCATCAATAAAGGTTACGAACCATCTGGCATTGGCTTGGGTTTTGGTTTTAGCAGGCCCCCAAATGTCACTATGGATTATTGTGAAGGGTGTTGTCGGCTTATAGGATAGTTGAGGATAGGTGGATCGTTTTTGCTTTGCGAGTTGGCAAGTTTCACAAGAAAATGGTACTGAATTTTTATTGAATAGACTTGGAAACAAATGCTTCATATAATCAAAACTTGGATGGCCTAACCTTTGGTGCCACAACAGAATATCTTCATTATTGGAATGCGAGCTAACAAGTGCCTTATTTGCTTCTTGTTTCCTTCGGTTAGAGCCTTCAAGATAATAGAGTCCATCCCATTCCTTAGAATTGCCAATCGTCCTCCTCGAGTTTAAATCCTGAAAAGTACACCCACTTTCATCAAAGATCACTCTACATCTCTTGCCTTTAATTAATTTACTCACAGATATCAGATTACAAGTAAGCGCAGGAACAAAGAGAACATTGTGAACTTCTAAGTATTCTGTCAACAAAACAGAACCAATTCCTGCAACTTTTGTAACAACTCCATTTGCAACTTTAACTCTAAGATTTTCCGGACATAATCTAAGAGTTTTGAATAAACCTTTGTTTCCACTCATATGATCTGTAGCTCCTGAGTCAACGATCCATGTATCATCAGCAGTCATAGTAGTATTAAGGGCTATTATGGAATTACCTGACTGAACAAGGTTTACATTTGATTTGTAATCGATAATCATCACCTGAGGCTCTGACATAAGTTCTGGTGCTTCTTCAGGCTTCACTGAACCTTTTGAGGAGCTACCCATTAGAGCTATAGGATGAGAATCTGATTTGTCAAATTTTGAAGGAGCTAATGCGGCTGACAGTGGTGGAAAAACAGGCCGAAAACACGTTTCTGGAATTTTCGGAGCTCCGGCGGCCGTGTACGGCGGCGCGTGAATTTCACGCGCCGGAGGTGTGGTGGCGCGTGGGAGCCACGCGCCGCTGCTGTGGCGGCGCGTGAAGGCCACGCGCCGCTCAGAATGACGGCAGGACAGAGGTTTTGGCCGAACTCGGCCTCGCGAACTCAGCGGTGGTGGCGGTGTCGTGCGACGCGCCATGGATTGCTCCAGATCTACACCGGCCGAATATTTTTTTTCTCTCTCTCTCTCTCTCTGCGATCTCAGTGGGAACGAACCATTCTCCTCAGATTCGAACAAGGCTCTGGTACCATGTTAAAAGGAGAGAAGAGATTTGGAAGAAGAAATGATTTCTCTTATTGATAGGTTGTACAATGGTGGTGAGACATTATATAGGAGAGGAGAGAATATAAAAATGGAAAATACAATCAATCAAACATAAATGCATATCAAAGAGATTATGCATATCAAACAGATTCTTCAAACAATATCAAAGAGATTCTCTAACACAATTGTTGTTATTTTTATTTCGGAACTATTAAAGTACAATTTTTATTATGAGGGAGGGATTGCGGTGATTATGAAAAAAAAGGAAAAAATAACATAGATGCTCTATCTTCTGCTACATCTTATAGGTTTATAAACTGTACTGTTCACGTTCAATCCATGTTTCCTTAGTTGGACTGATTTTATTCAGTAGGGGTTATTAAATTTATGCAGATCACAAGATTGAAGGGGTTCTGTGATTAAGTTATGCCCTTTTCCTCCCTATTCATTGCATAATATCATCTCTAGTAGATGCATTTGTTTGATGTGTTGTTGGCAAGATTGATTTCATAATTTTGCGATGAAACTCGTTTCACAGATAAGGATAGTGCGTATGTGAAGTTTTTAGACTCTAGAGTGTAATAAATATTACTTAGAACTTCAAGTGCACATGTTATCGTCAATTTATAGATTATATTTGAAAGATTTTGAGCGAGTTTCACTATAACCAGATAAAAATCCCTTTTCAACATCATGAAATAAACAATTTCTTGACATCTTGCAAGTATGATCGACAGCTGTCACATCTTCAGATTTTTTTTTTCAAATATGTAGCTTATCCTGAACTGGATAGAGCATTAAGATAGATATCCTAGTTGACAACCCTGCAGTTCTTCCTAACCTCTTGCCCACCGTTGATGCTGCTCATTTTGACCATTGAATCGGCAAAAGATTTGAAGAAGGCCTTTTGTGAGGTAGCAAACGTAGACACCAAGTCCTTGGTCTTTGGGGTATCAAGCAGAGCTTGATCAGAGGAAAATATGCTCATCCCTTTGAGGATTGCCTTAAAATATGTGTTATCAAAAGTAGTTGTAGAAGGGTCTATGGTGCTGCCAGCATTCTTAGCCCGATTTTTCAGTGGACAAATTGACTTCAATTTTGCAGCAAAAGATGGGTTTAATGAAGGATCCACATCATGTGTAGTGTTGAAATTGTGAATTCTGTTCTGGAAGGATGAACAATGAGAGAAACCTAATGTATGTCCTCCTACAATGAGTCAAATTTAGATACATACATACACATATATATTGGAAAAGTATATGCTTAGATGAAAGTATTAGGCTATTGGCAATGCAAATTTTTAGAGTTGCTCACCTGACAAGGCCACCAGATCTTCTGTTGACAGACCCCTTTGAGAGAAGCTCTGTTGCAACTGTGATATGTTGAAGGTTGGAGCTGGAAGTTGTCTGGTTTCACTGGCTGCAGATGTTCTACCATCCTTTCTTCCTTTAGGCACGTCCCAAGTTGGACCTCCCGACTGTAAAAGTTACAATAACATTTTCATCAGAGAGTTCTTAGCTGCAAACTCACTGAAACTAACCAAACATATCAATGTCAAGGACAGAATAGTAGTTCAAATCTGTAGTGAACTTTGTTTGCTTACCAGAAAAACTGCATCCCTTGCTGCTAGTGCTAGAATGTCAGCACAAGATACCACACCAGGGCATGACTTTTCTACTGCACTCTTCACATTATCAATGACATAGAATGCATGCAAAGATATATTCGGTGGTCCATCCTTTTCTGCTTTGTTGTTTCCTTTTGAGTTTAGCAGCACTGAGCCGTCACATCCCTTTGGAATCAGGGGGAAAATCAGTTCAAGTCAGTTCATGAAGATGTATGAGTGAAAGAAAACAGAATCTAAGGGAAGAAAAAAGGTGGGTATAAGTGTTATCACCCTGATGAAACAATCATGGAAGTGCATACGAAGAATTGCTGCAGGAACAGTTTTATCCTTAGAAGCTGCCTCCCTCACAACCTTAGCAACAATGGACTCCAGGTCAGGGCATGTCTTCTCATAATAGTTTAAGCTTAGTGCATTTCCTAAAGGAACTACTGAGAACAAAATGATTGAGCTCATGACTGCAATTATGATGGCCATTTTTCACAAGAAGATCTTCAGCTTTTAGCTGTGGGAATCAGAGATGGATAAAGTGTGTATTTATAGTGATAAAAAATAGATTAGTTATGAGCAGGGAACATGTGGCCCCAATTAATAATCATTTAGTTAAGCTAGCCTGCTTATGTAGTAATGTTTAAGCATCCTCATAATCAAAAGACAATCTTCTTTAATAGTACTTTATAGTCTGAAGTTTAAAACCTCCGGTGGTTTATGGTGTCTTGGTACCTGAGCATTATCAGATACTCACTCAAAAGGAAAGTAAGGATACTTGTAGAAGCTACAAAAAGAAAAATCTGGCAGTTTGTTGCATCTTATGGTTGCTCAAGTAATTTGGATCTCTACTCTTCACTGTTCACTTGGCTTTTGCTCCATTACTCAACTTTAACGGTTTGGATTTGACATCTCAATCATTATTTTTTTACTCCAAATATCAAGTAGAATTCTCTTTTCATACATAATCTAGATCACGTAGAAATCAAATAGTGGAGAATATGATGAGTAGAGAAGCTGCATTATTATCTGATTTGGATTTTCTACTCCTTTTATGGTACCCCAACTCCACAAGTACTTAGATGAAATGTAAACTGCGCAGTTTTGTTATTTCTGTGCAATTTCCTTCTCTTTGAGTTGACATTTGAATCATTTCTTTTATGAATCATTACATTTTTTGGGGTCAAATTGAATTATTACATTTGAATCATTGAGTTTTGATATAAAACGCACAAACACCAAAGTATTAATAAACGATAAGTAATCATTGATTGATGTTCTTATCTTTTTGAGAGATAATTACGCAGATAACATCTTCAATCTGATGTGATTTAAATAATGATGATTGGTAAGCTTGTAATATCATGCCTGTTACAGCATAATAATGAATGTGAGGTTATTTTATGGAATTGTCCTGATTTGAGAAGTAATTGAGATGGTACTACATCATCTTCATAATAATGAATGTGAGGTTATAATAGTACAATTTTCTGAAATGGTACTACATTTTGGAGTTCTGTTGGAAGGGGCTTTGAGCTTAAGATCCATGTGTTTTATTTAAATTTGGTGGAAGGTCACAGATCAGAACCTAACAAATTATCTTTTAGATTTTGTGTGTTGGATTCTTGTTAGCTAGGTATGCCTTTTGGTGGTTAAAGTTGAGCCATCCAAGTTGTTATTTAATTTTGTTGCCTGAACCTAAAGCTTAAATTGCAAGTCTTCAACTATGTTTTGGCTTAGTCAATTGATGTCTTTTCTATAGTTATTTTCCTTTCCACATTGATTATCAAGGTCCCATATGAAGCTTCCTGTGTGTTTCAGTGAAAAAAAGTTATTCAATAAGGATCCAGAAGAGCATTATGTGTTTGCATGTACTAGAGAAGTATTACTTTGATATCGTACAAAAAATGATTAATTGAGACAATCAATATCAATGTTTTATTTATAATGACGGTCTTTACTTTTTTATTTTACTATTTGACAATTTTTTTTTATTTTACCCACACTTAGTGATGAACCAAAATTGGATTCGATGTTGATTTCATGGATGAGTAATAATGAAATTTTAAAGGTTGCCATTTTTCTGTAGAGAATCATCTTTATTTTACATTTTATGTTCGTTAAAATGGAAAGATATTAAAATTCTAGGAATAAAATAGAAAAAAGAAATCTGGACCATCTATTTTTAATTAAAATATTCAGAATACTTAGAATGAGCTAGATTTCATAGGAGTTCTTCCTCAATGGTTAAAAAAATAATAGGATTCTTTCCCCTTCCACATGTCTTGCAAATTTGATATGACTTGATAACTAACTCATCCGACACAACTTTTATTCACTAGACTTTGATTCTAAATTTTCAAAGCCATGTGCCCAGAAAATTATTGTGTTTCATGACACCAACCCATAATATTATTATCAAATCACAAAAAAAAAAAATCAGAACGCGAGTAAATATGCTGATCACAACTTTCTCCACATCTCAAAAATGGGCGAAAATAAGAAAGAAAAAAATGAAGAAACCTCTGTATATATTTATGTATGTCTATGTTGAATACATTATTTACATGTACAAGGGAAAAAATTGAGAAGCAATAGCATGCTGTTTCTCCTTTTCACCTAGCCAAGTATTTTACCTTAAATACAATGCTAATGACTATATATATTTTTGGACATAATAAATATATAGATGATATAAACTAAAACGTATAGCCAAAATTTCAATATAGTTGTGAAACTCACTATCAAACTCAAGCTTCACCTCTTGCTCTCTTTCTCTTCTCATTTTAGCTGAATAATGACTCAAAATCTGAATTTGACCATTAAGACCAAACATCAAAAAATGGAAAATAATGGAAAGAGAACCAGTGGAAGAAATGTAGCCACAAAAGGTTTGATCTTGAATGAGTGATTAGGCTGCTGTGCCTGTGGCCCCGAAGTTTCAGACTGGTTAATCCTAACTTGAGGTTTTACAGGAGAAACAGTAGGTGACAAAACAGGAGAATGTGCAGGAGAATATTGTGAAGGGTTTACAGTACTTGAGACCTTGTCATCATAACCTGAGGGAAAATATCTCACTGAATTAAAAGACATTTCATGATATGTGTGTGGGGGTAAAGAAGCATTTTTAATATTCTAGAATATAGTAAAGAGCACTAAACATAATATACAATATTTTAGTCCATTTGTGATAACCAATAATTATTTTCATTAATAATTTAGTAACAACGTTATAAGTTTGACCGCTAGGTGTCAATTTTGAATGTTAAATAGTGGGGTAAAGGAGCATTCTAGTACTCTATAATATAGTAAGGAGCATCAAACATAATAGAGTAAATATTTTGTGTGTGTATTGGTATATGCATATAATAAATATTTGCTGCAGAAGAGCCAAACTATACTCACAGCTGGAATTCTTCCAACCAAGAATCATATTATCACGATCAAAGACTATATGGTAACCAGTCATGAAATTCTCTGCATGATAATGAAGTAAGATTAGTACAGTAGACTGAAAATTATTGACAAACATTTATGTCTGTGATGTAATCAAGCATAAATACTTTTATACCTATAATAATCATAGGGTGAACCCAGTTCTAATCCCAATTGGTGAGGGTACTGGGGAAGGGCAGACTCAGCTTTTATACCTATAAGTGATTATAATGGAGATTTGATAAAATGAAATGCTCAATGGAGTATTTAAATACTCCCTCCAGTCCTAAATATAAGACCTAATTAACTTTTTCTAGAAAATCCTTAAACAAGCAAAATAAGTTAACTATAAATTGATTTACCTAATTTTTTCCCTTAAACTAGTTTATTTTACCTATAAATTAATGGATAATCTAAAAATATATCAAATATGTCATCATGTAGTAACCTATTTCGCAGCTTTAATCTTTCAAAAAAAAAAGTCAATTAGGTCCTATATTTAGGACTGGACGTAGTATATTGGTTTTCCCAACTTTTATGGAGTTTTCCCTATCCCATTTAGTTACACATCAAACTGTTTTTTGGTAAAACATTGAGGTGTGCTGTGTTTTAAAAGTCATGATAAACTAAAGTCCAACATGAAAACATGAAATGAATGAAAATTTTCATACTCACGTCCTATGATATTCACATCATCACCATTCACGATGCCAAGGCAAATCACAGTGCTGAAAGTTTCATCACCCTAAAGACCACAAGAGAGATTATGCATCATATAATAATGTATCTAGTACATGTGTAATTTATAGTTAACCAATAAAGAATGTGTGTAAGAAATATAATTCTTGACATGGTCAGATATCTTACCTCAATAATAATATAAACAAGCGGATCAACAACATAGTACTCGTCTCCTCCTGTCATTTTCAAGTTCAAGGAGGGAAATGCAAAGCTGGTCTGATTGCTGCATATCACACTAATCAGAAAAATGAAAATTTGAAGAACTGAAAAGTGTTTTGAGATAAACCAACCTTGTTGTATTTTCATAACAATATTCAAAGGGTATCCCACTACGAGAGTCAAATTGAAAACGCTTCCCTTTGACCATGGAATCGAACTGCAAATGAACCAAAAAGTTTGACTACTCAGCACAGGAAACAAAATGATGTCATCATAAAGGTGAACATAAAATCTTACATTGCTAGCAATGTCTGTGTAAGCAGGATCCTTTAGGTATGTAAATGAAGTTCCAGTGTCAAAAATTGCATTGAACTCTGAATCAGTTGCTTTTTCTCCGACAATAATTTGTGTGATACTGATGTTGTAACTTGGACTGACAGATTAGTTACCAAGGAAAATGGGTATAATTAGTATGAAAACTGAAAAATAGATGCAAGAATTTCATGCTTTAATGATATCCCCTGCATGCATTGTGAGTTTATCTAGTACCCCCTCCATTTCTAAATATAAGAACACTTTCCTAATTTGATTAGATTAAGGATGCTAGTTAAGGTAGTTATTAGCATATGATATTATTAATCTACTCTAACCATATACCTTTCTTCTCACTCTCTCGCTTGTTTATTATAGATAAACATTATTAAACTTTATTTGGGAAAAAGTTCAGAAAAATTAGAAAGTTGTTTAGATTTAGGAACAAATTGAAATTTGAAAGTGATCTTATATTTAGGATGGGGGAGTATATCAAAATAACCAAGAGATTAATTCAGTTAGAAGGAAGAGATAGAAGCCCATCTTAGTTAAGCTTAACCACTTACTGCAATGCTCCAAGGTTGATTGGTGTTTTTCTTTGGTCTGAACTGCCATTATCTCCAAATCTTATTCTTCCAAGGCCATCATCCCCAAAACACATAGAGAAAGAATTTGAAGTGAGCCCTTCTTGAGCTAATATGCTTGGAACTGATATATTCTCTATCCCAAGCCCAAACAAACCATTTGGTGCTGCGCCAGTCAAGAAGGAACCAGTTTGAACTTTACCACATCTGCAACAAATTGAACCACAAGCAGATTCAACAACCAAGAATAATCAAACACAAGCCACTGAAATGCAAATAACTTCTTCATATCATCTTCAAAATACTGTGATTTCCATGACTATGCATGGCTTAAATTTTATTTGACTAAGGTCTTAAAGTTATTTACCCAAAATTAATACGTGCCTCGACTGCTTCGTTCTGATCATCATCTGTAATTAAGTGCAAGACATCTTCCACTAGGACTCCAGTTGATGATGTGTTGTTTGTAAGATACCGAACTTGATATGCACAACTGCTGTTAGATGAAGGACATTGTCTCTTACGCCTGCTACATACAGGGCTGCTGCATAGAATATTCTTGCTTGTTGATGAGGCTTCAGGATCATAGATGTTAAGCTCTAGTTTCTGCAAGATGCAAGCACCAAAGAAATAAGTGTCATTTTGTTTTAGCATAAAGGACATTGTTAGATGTCTCTCATAGTTGATATGGGGATTAAGGATCATACTTGTTCCTCAAGTATGCATGGTGGATCATATCTGCCCTTGAAGTATTTTTGGACACATATTTGCCCCTTAAGTATGCATGAAAATCATATTTGCCCTTTGCAGTTAAAATATTAATGGTCAAATATGATCTTTTGTACATACTTCAAGGGCAAATATGACACTTCTTATATACTTCCGGGGCAAATATGACCCTTTATGCATACTTCAGGGGATAAATATGATCTTGGTGCATACTTCTAGGGCAAATTTGGGCCAACAAAACTTTAGGGGCATCTATGATCATTCGCACATACTTTAGTGGCAAATATGAACCTTAACCCCTTAAACAATGTATGAAGACGTAAGTCTTGTTATTAGAAATTTTAGAAGTTTATTAAAGATATATATACCTGTCCTTTTGGTGTCCCTAAGGCATGGACGCAGTTCATGTTGGTACAATTGCATGGCAACCAGAATAAGTCACTACCAGTGTCTAATGCCACAAGAAACCATACAGGTGGTGTCCCAACAGAAACATTGGCGTAATGCAGACTGAGTTTCAAATCACAAGCACAAAATATTACTTATGCAGTTATGTGAATTGCATAATTTGCAAGAAGTAACTTTCTGGGAAAACGATTGTCTCCTCTGATCTTTTTCTAAAATAGACTGTAAAAGAGGTTATTCCATTTATTCTTTTTTTATTATTATTATTTCAAAATTTTAAATTTCTTTTATAATAGGTGGGCCTCTGCAAGGCTCCTCACGTGCTACCTGTACAATTAGACTCACCCCACTTTATGCCATATGTTCAATCTAATTTATTGTCAAGTATGTTTATATATTATCATTCATACATGGTATTGCATTACAAGAGTTCTATACTAATTTAAGATAGAGACATGGAAGACGATGTAACCTGTCTTTTTTTATTACACTTTTTCCACACCCTCTCTTTACATAGGAACTACTTCCTTGCA
The DNA here is from genome assembly GCA_029929735.1 of Mimosa pudica. Lineage (NCBI taxonomy): Eukaryota > Viridiplantae > Streptophyta > Magnoliopsida > Fabales > Fabaceae > Mimosa > Mimosa pudica. Next base: position 13,966,258 of record JAKELP010000024.1, read on the forward strand.
AGATTTAAACTATTAGACAAGTTAGTTAAACCTAATCATCTATAGCCTTACTTTTCATCCTTATCTCTTGTTTAATTTTGAAGAGCATCACTAAGGATAATTCAGGTAAATTTTGAGAAAAATAAAATTGAATTTTATATTTAAGAGCTAATCTAATTAACCTCCCCAAATAAGTCATATATTTATACAGAAGTGAGTAAAAGTACATATTAGTGTCGGTGGTGTAAAACCATTTTTTATAAGAAAAGAAACTGTTGGCAGCAATGTTCTAAAGTCTGAATTTCAAGTTTTATTTTGGTAAAAAAAATAACGTTTTATGCAGAATTTCCCAACAGTTACGAACTAAATGCGGGAAATTTTGAAATTATAATGAATAAATAATGAAAACACTATTTATTATTTTTTGTTAGAATTATAAGAACTTCTTTTACGAAGACATCATAAACAAACTTTACGCTGACTTGTCTTTTTTTAAAAAAAAATTAGACACACTTTCATAATATTTATTTATATATTACAAAAAGTTATTGCGTGTTTTAAAAACTTGTTCTGATTTTTTAAAACTATTCTAGTCAATATATATTCTTGAATGTCATTTCTTCCTAATACTGTACTTTATATAACCTGTGTGTGTAATATTAAAGTTTACATGTATATAATTAAATTTAAATTTTGTATGCCCCTTGTTTCGTTAGACAAACTAATAGCTTAAAGTCTAATGGGTAAATTTGTTTTAATCTCTTAACAAAGCCTAGAAAAAATACTCTATTAACAAAGCATTTTTCCATAGACATGTATCTCTACTATTGCCAATCATGAACGGCGAATTTTCCATGTTCATATTATTATGTAAACAGATACACGGTATTACTTTTTTATTTGCTTATCTAAAATATTGGTAGTTGATGAAGATAATCCTGTTTTTTTTTTTAAAAAAAATCCTCTCTAATATATCCCCCTCCCCTAAATACCTAATATATAATTAATTTGACTTTAATGTGAAAGCTAAAAAAACAAATTATACCACTAAATTATCACATATGTTTCATACAACTAGATTATAAGTCAGTAATTTATAAGCAGAGTAAGTTAACACTAAAGTCAAAATGATATTATAATTAAGAAGGTGGGAGAAAGCATACATACAATCCCAAGGATGCAATGCGATGAGTATCATTGCCCGACATGAAAGTGAGAGGCATGGGATCTACAGAGGAGAGTCCACGCCCTCTGTGAAGAAGACGATCTCTATGAGACATGGCCACGTAATACTCTCTACTTCCCTTCACAGGAAGCTCATCATGAATGCCCAAAACACCCTTCACGGGATCCGAATACACGTTATGCAAATCGAATCCAACACTCCTGAACCCATCACACACTCTCCAGACCAAGCTCAGGATTAGCAACAAGGACAGCACAAATAATCCAACAGAAGAAGCCATGTAGATGTAGGAGCTGTGGAGGAGAGAAATATATAATACTTATGTGATGGAAGTGAGGGAGAGGAGAGTTTTATATAGAGGGAAATGGAAATTTGAGAGAGTGTCATAATCAGATTAGTCAACACATACTATACTCTAGTTTACTCTGTGGATGTGGAGAACCAAGTTGTTTCAACCAACGACTGACTGACTTGGGGGGATAAGGTTCCTTCCGCGAAGCAACATAATTACTAATACTACCTAAGCTATATCTCAATAGATTCAAATAAATAGGAGTAATTTGTTTTATTAAAAACAAAATTACTGAAAGCTGGTTAGATCGATTTTGAGGAATTTAATTTATTGTTTTGACTTTATCCTTATTATTAAGGATGAAAGAGAATGAGGAATAAGAGATAGTAATATAAAGATGAAAGGGAGTCTATGGAAAGAGATGAAAGGTGGGTAGAATTGGAAAGGGAAAATGTCATTTAAATCCCTCCGAATATACAAAAGGACAATTCAGGAATCTAAACTTCCAAAAAGACCATAAAGGAACTCGGACCTAGTTGACATTTCAAATTTGTGTGAAAGGACAAAATTACCCCCATCATTAAACAAAAATTACTTCTCACCCTAACACCCCATTTCCTCTTCTCCATTCACGCATGAAGTTCTGTCGTTAAAGCCCGAAGTTTACATTGTTAAAGCCCGAAGTTCTGTCGTTAATCGTGGAAGTTCAAATGGGGTGAATGGAGAACAGGAGATGGGATGTTAACAATGTGAAGTAATTTTTGAACTTCCACTATTAACGACAGAACTTCGGACTTTAACAATGTGAACTTCGGGCTTTAACGATGTGAACTTTTGTTTAATGATGAGGGTAATTTTGTCCTTTCACATAAATTTGAAATGTCAACTAGGTTTGAGTTCCTTCATGGTCCTTTTGGAAGTTTAGGTTCCTGAATTGTCCTTTTGTATATTCGGAGGGATTTAAATGACATTTTCCCAATTGAAAAAAAATGTGAAATTACAATTTCATTTTACTGTGTGATTTGATATTATTATTAGATTATTTAAACTCATGAGTTTAACAACATTACTTTTAATGTTTATTTATTTCTTTTAGAAAGATTAAGAGGTTGCACGAGTAATTTATTCATAACATATTTTTCTATAATTTTAGTTTAAACTAATTAAAAAAATTGTGGATTGTATTAAAATTAACGTTGATGGTGCAAACATTACTGCCGACTTATCGATGGTAAAGAAGGCACCACACACAAATATGAAGATCATATTTTGGGATGGATGGAGTTTTAGATGAGTCACAAAGAATTGTTAATAACAATAATGACAAGATCAACGAGTGAAAAATGACAAATATGTTGGACGGAATTTCTCTTGTATTAATTATCTAATTTGGGAATTCAATGCGATGGTCCTTTAAATTTTTTTACTGAACTAACACGCATAATTAGTGTACTATTTTGTTGAATGGTAAAGTTACAAACATGAGTGGAATAGTCAAATTTTCAGAACTTTAAATGTGGAGGAGAAATAGGGAGAATTACATTCAAGCCTTAAAGAAGATGATTTATATAAAACAAGTTCTAATGACTTCTAAATTATATTTTTTCAGTTGTAAACATTGAATTTTTCAATAGTGACTTATAGGACATAGAACTTGTTAATTATTAATTGTCTTCTTTATAGCCTATTACAAGCAAATAGGCAAAATTAGGAAGGCCTAAATGCCATGAATTGAATTAGTCGTTGATCTGTTAAACTTAAAAACGCGTTGGAGAATGAGGTTAATGGCTAAACCCAAAGGCCAAACCCAATTTAAAAGACAACTAACAAATAGCGCCCAAGAGGAGGCCGGTGAAGGAAACCAATAACACTACGTATCTTACTACCAACACTACGTATCTTACTATCTTGGATCACGTAAGAGTAAGACAGACAGAAAGAACTATATGATGCGCGATCAACGCAGGGCTTGGTGGGTCCCAAAAGGTTGAACTATAACTTTTTTTTTTGGCGAAGAAAATATTTGGTGAGTGACAATGATAGACTCGAACTTTCTGCTTACTGCCACTATGCACAACTTACGAACTGAATTTGTTTCGGACGTTGATTTTCATCCTCCACAGTCAACTCAACTCATGTATCACACGCTTTTCATAGTATCATTACAATTTTCTCAGAAATGGAAACTGAATTGCATTAGTCATAACTCATAAAAGAGAGATCACATGTGGAACTGCGAGCCAATACAATTTTCCTTCATCATCCAACGTTTTTTTAAAAATAATGCGTCCGGGTAGATGACAGATCCAAACTTACCTCCAACATTTTTACATAAATGTCTATGAAAGAATGATTAATTAATGTCAAAAATCCCTATCACTATAACGCACTTCTAAATTAAAAGTCTAATTTTTTTAACATATATTCTCTCCATTTTAATGAAAAAAGTCCAATATAATCAAGGGTGAGTAAATCAAACCGAAAACCGAAAACCGAACCGAACTGAATTGAATTCGGTTATTTTGGTTCGGTTAATTCGGTTTTTGGTTCTTATTCGGTTTTAAAGTTCGGTTATTTAGGTGTTTGGTTTTCAGTTCGGTTTTTTAAAAAAATATTTCGGTTAACCGAATAACCGAATTAATAAAAAATTAATAAAAAATTATTATTTTATCATATTTTTCTTTAGATAAGTAAAAATTTAGAGTTTAAATCTATAGTTTTTGTATTCCTTCTTTTAAATTAAAAATCATATGCAATATATCAATATAAAATGTGGAGTTTTATATGTTGAAAATGAATAAAAAATTGAATTTAATATAAAATAAATAAATTTCGGTTTTTTCGGTTAAAACCAAAACCGAACCGAAATATTTCGGTCATTTCGGTTCGGTTTCCAACACTAATCGGTTTCGGTTCGGTTTTGATAATAGTCCTAATTCGGTTTTCGGTTTTTTCGGTTTTCACCGAAAACCGAACCGAATAACCGAATGCTCTGCCCTAAATATAATGGAGTCCATTCCAATCCTTCAATCAATTTAGATGCATCAAAATGTGGTTATCCATAATTTAAGTTCGTGATGAAAGTAATTTTTTTGATTATATATATTTCATTAGGAAAGTAAGTGACGCAAACATCAATGGACCCTAGTAGCCCTTGCTTCATTTCGTGAATGAAAGTGTGCAACTGATAAATGAATAGTCTCCTCTTTGTTATTCTTCGGCGTTGATTTTTAATAATGTTCTGATTGACTAAATCTATCCAAACATTTATTAATCCAACCACCAAATTCAGTGTCCCATATCAAGACGCGTTGGTTGCACGTTTATTTCAAAAAAAAAAAATCCTAGCCCAGGTGGCTCTATCAGTATTAAGAGCCAAGCTTTAAAGGGTCAACTCTATAGACTATAGTCATCACCCACTTGTTTACTGGAGTATTTCGCAAACATTTCATATGTATCTTTAACTAAATCCGATGAACTTATGAGTTACTCCCTCCTATGAATATCATAAGAAGGTTTCAATCACTGATTCAAACTAACTAGAAATGGCAGCTAAATTATTTAATGCATGTGAAATTGATAAAATTTGCCTATAGGTTACCATTATTTTATTTTACATACTAACATTTCTTTCCATTCCTACATCTAGTAAAAAAATTTTATAGTAACAAATGGTAAGCATGAGAAACAAGCATGAATCATAATGCCAGCCTCATAAGTTAAGTGTAAAATTATCGTTTTAGAAGATATTTTATAATATTGATAAAGGGGTACTCTATCTTTGAAACAACAAAGAAGCGCAAGTTAACACAAGTCCTTAACCTTGTTTGAGTCCATTACGGTTATCATTCCTAATGTTTTTAGACCTAATAATAAAGAATATTTTTTTATTTTTAAGTTATTTTTTTTTTATCTACTTAAGCTTACCAGCTTGCTCCTACAATTGAAGGTCAAAAGCTTGATTCCAAAATTCGTAGCAGAATCAATGAAATGAATGACCATAGAGACACAAAGATGTAACCTAGCCTTTCTTTGTTATCTACGTGGGCGCATTGAAAAAATGATTTTTACAAATTGTCCGGAGACCTTCAATGGATCAAACATATAAGTGATCATGGAATATGTGACCAAAAAAAAAAAGACAGAAACACAAAGCTACTTAGTAGTGATGTGCGACTATAATGTGTAGTTGATAATGCCCTTGACCCCTGAGAATTGGTTAGGGTCTTTGTGGTTGATTTTGGTACAGAGTGGTTGCCAAGTCCTACTGCTACAGCAGGAGGCACTTTATTTGCCTGTGCCTCAAATGGAACTTCATCCTCAATGTCATCACCTGTTAATGGCATCAAAATATGATGATTAATTGTGCTTTATAGCCGAATAAAATGGAGAAACAATACATATATATGTATAAATAAGATATGGAGAAACAGTTTACAGTCAGATTTCTTCCAGCCCAATACGAACTTTTCTCGGTCAAATACAACTTGGTAGCCTTTCATGAAGTTTTCTGCAATAAACATCAATACAAGTGAGGGCTAAAATTATTGAGAAAGACTGATGAGAATCAGCACATATTTTATTTTGTTATAAATTGGCAATAGTGCACTGATTTAGTTAGTCGGCACATATTTTGCTTTGTTATGTATTGGCAACAATGTACTGATTTAGTTTATCAGCACTCATTTATTGGTATAACAGGCAAGGACAAGGACCATATATGTCACTTCAATCTCGTGTGAGTGAACTTCAAAAGTTAAGCTTGCTCCAGTCGCATTCAATTTACTTCAACCTCATGGCATAATAAGAGTCTATATATATAATCTAAGAATGTATGTACAAAAGAGAAAACAAAGACAGGGAAAAAATAACTCACGTCCGATTATATTTAGTCCAGTACTCTTGACAACTGCTAGGCAATATACATTCTGCAAAATAGTTAGGAAGAATATATACAAATTTCAGTCTTACCCTAAGCTTAAAAGGCATGTTCATAAAGTAAAAGCATTGTACATATTTAAAAATCACCTGAGCAGAGATGGGAATTATTGGATCATAAACAGCAAAGTGACTTCCTCCCTTCATGGTTAAACCCATTGTGGGTGTAAAGTTTGCATTTATATCAGAACTGTCCATAAGTAAGCATATTTTGCTTTCAGATGTTATAGCTTCAAACGAAATATAGACACACACACACACACACAAATAAGATGGAATGGTTCTATGACCTCATATCATAACAAAATTCAAATGGAATTTTTGAATCAGTTAAACGCCTCCTATCTCGTATCTGGGAATGAAACTGTAAAAACAACAGTCTAGGTAAGGTCCTGTATCAAATGATGTGTAAGCCATATATAAAACGGAGCTTATCCCTTTTCAGTGCTTACACTCTTAGAAAGCCTTGTGTAAATTGGATCAACCAAGTATGTAAAAGATGTCCCAGAATCAAAAAGAGCAGTAAATTCCGCGTCAATTAGAGTTTTCCCTAGTCGGACTTGAGTGACTGTGATGTTATAGGTAGGGCTGTGAGACATGTACAAGCATAAGACTTGAATATTTTTCACGAAACTACTTTGATTTCTGAAATCAGCACAAACAAGTAACATGAGAATTACCACTTACTGAAATGGGTTCAAATTAAATGGAGTCTCTCCTTGATCAGGGCTACCCTTGTCCCCAAAACTTATCCTTCCAATGCCATCACGTCCAAAACACATGGAGAATGAATTAGCTGTAAGACCTTCTCTAGATAAAATGCTAGGAACTGATACTCTCTCCATTCCAAGCCCAAGTAAACCATTGGGAGCAGCAACGTCTAAGAATGATCCACTTTGAACTTGTCCACAACTGCACATGCATTACATTTCATCTCTAGTATGTGTAAGTGACTGAAAAGAAAAGCCAGAAAGCTAAAAGTAGTAGACTGATGTATGAACGTCGATGAAGCAAAATTAAGTAATAGAAAACTGAAACTAACCCAAATATGACGTGCGCCTTAACAGGCTCATTATGATGATCTTCTTTTGTCAAGTGTAGGACATCTTCTACAAGTATTCCAGAGGTGGAAGTTTCAGCAGAGACATAAGAGACCGAATAGGGGCAATCGCTGAAAGGTCTAAGGCACTGGTTACGGTGTATACACAAACTGTTACTACAAGGGACCTTTTTGCCCGTGGAAGATCCATTAGGATTGTATACACTAAGGTCAAAATCCTGCCACAGCAAAGTTTCATTTTCAAGGAGCAAGCCAAAGCCGCAAAATGCACTGACATATTTTTTACCATAAACAAATGCATCTCCTCTTTTAATTTATACACCCTTCATAGGCAGGGAAAACTTCTAAAATATTCTCTGAGTAAACCAAGCAGGAGGAATTAAAAACTTAGGCGCTTATATTAGTTATCAAATACATCACAAACTTTCGATAATTCAAGCATTCAACAGTGACATTGGTTTTGTGGTCATTAATAAATAATATCTGGCAAACATGACAAGATCTAGGCAACACATATAGAAACAAGAATAACTAACAATGGACAAAGAAATATTACTTCCAAAATGTGCAACCTGATTCTAATATATGACAAAATTTTCCCAAATTATACTTGTCAATACTCCTCCAACTATAATTAAGTGAGGGATGTAGGAGGGAATAAAGGACCAACCCAGTTCTAGTCCCCACTTGGTGAGGGTGCTAGGGAAGGAAATATACTAGACATTTCACCTGTGCTTTTATGTATAGAGGCTGACTCGAACCCACGACCTTAATCTAACAAAATTAGTCAAATAGATCAAATATTTGGGATAGGAGGAGTATCACATAAACTTTGTGCTCTGATCAATGGTCCACCACGAAAGAACATAAAAAATTTAAAATGACAGCAACATAAAAAAGGCAAAAAAGAAAGAAAAGAGAAGAATGGACAATAGATTAATTCTTTCTTCTTCACATTTGTATAATAAAACATCAAATCTTGAAGAGCAAAAGGGAACACATATATGTACCGAAGCAAAAGCTGCACTATTAGTAGCTGCACATCTAGTACAATCACAGGGAACCCAAAAAAGATCACTTCCTGTATCAAGAGCCACCATAAACTTCACTCCTGGTGTCCCCAACTGAACCGTTGTATAATGCAAACTGTAAAAAAAATAAAAAAGAAATTACAAAATTAAAGAAACAAAGGAAAATTAAAACTCCTAATAATAAGGGAAAAAAATCACATTTTTCAAGAAAAGAAAATTACTATCCAAGTGAACTGATCTGGAGGGTGGAATTGCCATCAGAGAAAGCAAGTGATGAAGCTGATGACGTGGCATCATCATGACCGTAGAGTTTCCTTCCACGCAATAACCGATCACGATTTGCCAGCTCAGCATAGTACTCAACGGAGTCTTTCTCCGGCGGCGGCGGCGGAGGGGGTTTTCCGGCGACGGATTCCGACCACTTCTTGACGGGATCGGAGAAACGGTGGTGCATCGTGAAGGTGAAAACACGAGCATTACAACAAACAAAGAAATCCCAAAATAATAAGACCAAGAAAAAGACAGTAGTACTATTTTTTCTCTTCAAAAATGACATTTTGATTATTGTTTTTTGTCAATGAGTGAAATTGAGAGATGGGTATGAAAGAAAAAGGGAATTAGGATTTGACAGTAAAAGAGAGGATCTTGATGATGATTTTGAGAGATAATTGAAGGAGAGAGTGTGTAGTGTATAGTAACTAGTAAGTATAGTGTGTAGTGTGAAGTTTATTTAGGTAGAGAGTTTAGTTTAGGTAGGAAGTGATTAGTGAAGAAGGTATCTTTATAATGTTTCTTAAGTTTTGAACACGTGGGTGGGGCCCACGGGGATTTGTCTTTGGCGGTTCATAACGGTCCGTGGCATTGGCTTGGCGCCCTTTGTTTGCATAATATAATTATATTTATACCATGCGCGGTTTAAATTAGTTTGTTTTTTTAGAGCCTTCGGTATCCGACATTCTTTGAGTGCTGACTAATCCAGAATTTGCTCGGGTAGGATGCGCCAAGGACTTTTTTTTTCTTATAGTCTTGGGTGTCCAGCCCCCTTTCGGGGTACCGACTAATCCGAAGTCTCCGCTGAGATTCCCATTTTGAGGGTGACGACTTTCCAAGAGTTCGAACTCATGACTTGGTGGGTACGCGGTGTCTTACCTTCCCCTTTCTTTTTTTTTTATTATGAAATGCCTTTTTAATTTTGTTATATACTAATAACATGACTACCTTCCCCTTTCCTACCAGCTAATCTACGCGCCCCTTGGGAGGGTGCGCCAAGTATTGAACTCAGGACTTTGAAGGCGAGGAGATGTCTTATCTTACCTTTCTAACTATCAGGTCACTGGTCCCTTGGCGAATTGTGTTATGGGAGAAGTGGGTTCCATGAGTAGATTGATATTTTTAACTTCTGTTTTCCATTTTTGAATGAGTTAAATGAATTGATATTTTTTGGTTTTATATATTAAGTAAATTAATATATACAGTGACCGTGTTTAAAATTTGAATACATAATTTAGCTACAACAATATTTCAAATGCATGTATATTTGTTTTAAAACAGTAATTTTTAATTATTTATTATAATTTTTTAAAAATTGGGGAAAGAGTACATACAACTAGATTGTGGAATCAATAGTTTTAAATTTCTTAATATGATTACAAATAATAAATTAAGCACTTTAGAATTAGACAATCAGTATTCAACAAAATATTAATAATGCCATTAAGAATTGGACTAAAATATAATTTTTGCAAAAAGAAGATAGATCTTCATAATTTTAGCAAATAGTAAGGAATTGTTAATCAGATCTTAAGCCGTTATTTTAAAATAAAAAACAATAAAAATGGTTGAATGGAAATGGTGCCCTCCCTTCTTCCTTTATTTTCATCTTGCTGCCTGCATAGGTTTTAATGCTGTATAACTCAAAATGATATGATTTACAAGTAATTAATCTTTACTAGGTCTATTTGTAAATCCCAATTAATTAGATAGTGCCATAGTGAACAAATATATAGGAACAACTTCCCATTATGTTACCGTCACAATAATTGGCTCAAGAGAAACATTATTAGTCTACATAAAAACCATTCAAAGTTTATTGATCTCAGTATATATACAAATCTGGACCCGATCACGAAACAAATTAAATAATGATGATTTATCCTATTTATTATTTTCTGATCTATCCTAAAAACAAAAAAAAACATAGCTTTTCCCTCTCAATTGGTACTATATCCCTATGCAAGTGCCTTCATATTCTTCGTTGCAACAACTCTGGTGGATACCTCATTTACTGCACAAAATGATACAACTTGTCGACTTTTATGTATTCCATATATGTTGATGAATTGACAGATCAGCTCCTAGTGTTGAGAAGAATCATAGATGGATTGCAAAATTATCCGAGAGTTTGGCGTGTGATGAGAATGGTGGGACATTCATGTGCATTTGATGAAGAAAGTGCACGTCATGAATTAATGGGTTTTCTGTCCTTTGTGGTGGGGATCCTGAGTAGTAACAAGAACCAAAGCATCCTGCTGTACATGTACCGCACACCAACTCCTTCTCATCTGAATTCTGCCACAAAACATACCATATCACTCCCCTATCAATCCATTTAGCATATACTATCTATTTGTCTGTCTCTTATCCTAAATATAAGATCACTTTGATTTTTGTGGACAAATTAGATTATATTATAATATGTGCATCATGTAATTAGGTTATATGTCATAGAATAAATTATTTTTGAGTGATATAATTAGGACAAGTAATATAATAATAAGGCATTCCAATGATCAACATTCATTTGATCTAATTTGTATTCAGATTTCTATGACTCAATAAAAATGTACGAGTTTAACTAACAAATCGAATATTTAAAACACTTTAAAATTATAAGAATTAGTAGTTAAGCTCAAGTAAAATATCTGTGAAATAACTATGATTTAAAGGCACGAAAATTCAATAATAGTATGGGATTGACAATGGTATTATCCCTATATAATAATTGATCATTTTGATGATTGATCCAATATATAAGCCAGAACCTTTTCTGTGATCATGCTAAGAATTCCACTCTCTTCCTCCTTGGCATCTGGATGGCTTCTGGTAGAGAAAGAAAACCAAATAAGAAGCATATAGATAAATCTTGTAAGAAATTAAATGAGATGTGTGAGCAAGTAGATATATAAACCTGTGTGAGGTGCATCTGTGTGGCTTGAGGAAGTCAGGAATTGCAGGAGAAAGCTTTCTGGGTCTAGGGCAAAGGGGTTGATGATCACATTCATATCCTTTCGATGAACCACATAGATTGCTTTTTACTGCTTCATGATGCATTATTGTATATGTACATGTGTGTGTACACACTCACACACACGCACAACTTGCTACCTAGTTAATAAGAAGTGAAAAGAAGAAGATTGATGATGGTGATGGTGATGGTGATGATAACTTGTGACTGGATCTAGCTGATCTAATGAAAGAGTTGTGGTCTATTTATATGTTCAAAGTGGATTGAAATAGAAAAGAGAGAGCAAAGAGGCTCATCAAGTGGGGGAAGAAGAGAGTGAGGTGTGTTTTTCTTGGCTGAGAGTGCATATAGCTTTGATCTTTGACGACCATGTGTCATTCATTTCCTTATTCTTCTCCATTTCTCTTGTTTTCTCCACCTCTATTATTCCAACATCTTTCAATCATTTGCATATTTAATGAAGTACGGACATTTTTTTTGACTAAGCGAAATTTTTGCTATCATTATTCAAAGTTTTATTTATTTTTTGGCAAATGATTTCAAAAATAAATATTGAAATTTGAATTTTATTTATCATGTCTAACTAATTTTAACTACCTCTTCCAATAACAAAATTCGGTTAAACATATCCTATAAAGAGCATAGGAGAATAGACTACAAGATCCATGAATTTCATAAGCAGAGACCATCGTATGGTTGTTCGCAGGAGGACCGAGCCAAACATTCTAGGCCAGTATTTTTATTAGCATTTCAGCCCTAATAATAACTAAAACCACATTTTATTATTGCTTAATACTTCAGCAAAATTGTAGTTTTTTTTATATAAGAGTGGCCAAAGCCGAAGATTCCCATAAGTATATTTTCGAACCCCAAGCATATTTATTATAAATAATTTACCTAATTTCTTTAATCTAACTAAACAAGATGAACCCTCCCGTGAGAGATAACCCTTTCAAAAATTTATTGTTATTTACTTGATTCAGAGCAATACATTTTATCTAATCACGGTATTTTAGTGATTAAGAGATTAGAATCCCAAATATTGCCTTATAGAGTATCCCTACCTTAGTTTTGTTCTTCAATTTATAATAACCTAAAATGTATAATTTGAGAAAAGAAATAAGATGAATACATAAACACTAAAGTGTAAAGGATCAGCACAATATCCAGATATGTTGTTTGTTATTTATATTTCCATTAAATGGTAAATATTCACCAAAATTTACTATGACAGTTCACAGAATACAAAAGTTGGACATTCACCTTATACGCTTATGGATTAAAGTCCATGTTATGCTCGCTTTGTATAACATGGCGTTTTTTCAAGACCATCGTTCGTATGACAAATTATCTTACATCAAAGACCAATGTATCATTTTCCACTAACCGGGGCTTTAGCAATGTCAACCAAGGATGGGCTAGAAATTTTGTATCACCTGTCATTGAATTTAGCTTTTGGGACCCATCCACCCAAATAAACCACTACGAGTAACCCCTTCATTAACATAGAAGCTTAAAATACATAGCCCTACATTAACAAGTATATGCCTCAACGAGAACTCCGATCATCCTTGTCACTAGTCTGAGGAGTGTACTGGCTGGTAGACGAAGGTGAGTACCCAGGTTGACTTGGTGAGTAGCCAGTACTGGGACTGCAAAGTATTCCATAAAATCAAGAGTCAAAAATCAATCACAGTTAAGAGTTTTGTGCACCTGTATGATGGTGACAACAAAGTACAGAAATGCTCACCTGAATTGAGGAGAGCTTGGGCTATAGTCCGGGCTTACACCAGAATTATATGGGCTAAAAAAAGACAAACATGCTTAGTTAAACACCAGATTTTGGGCTAACCCACACTCTTGTTTTCATGCAATATTAAAGAAGGATATCTCACACCATCCTTATTCTCAATGAAGAGGAGGAAGGCAAGATAAAGTGGCGATTTCCACGTTAATAATAAGACATGCTTAAAAAAACACAAAAAGACATGCTTAAAAACTCAAAAGCAAAGATTAGAAATAGAACTGAATTACCTGCTGGGGCTGTATGTTGGGCTAGATGGAGAGTAAGATGGAGATGTTGGTGAATATGATGGTGATGTAGGGCTGGATAAAACAAAAGGTTAGTCAAACTACTCAGTGGAAAGCTATTGCACAGAATCAATTAACAAATTATTTAAATTTTATGATTTTAAAGAAATACAGAAATTATAACAAAAAATAAAGAGGAAAATGAGGAAGGAACAAAATCAACCAAATGGCTAAATCAAGAAAAAAACTAATCCATAGAATCGAGTTATCATGACATTCCTAAAAGTCCTACTACATTTATTAAGTACTGCTTTATAAATCCAAAGATAACTCACCTGTAATTTGGGGATGTAGGACTGTATGGACTTGCAGGAGATATCCTTGGACTGCTCGGAGAGTAAGCCAGTGATGGGCTGTACCTTGCTGACTGTGGATTGTAACTAGGGGAAGTGGGGCTATAACTCGGTGAAGTTGGACTGTAACTAGGTGATGTTGGACTGTAGCCAGGAGATGTGGGGCTATATGCTGGGGATGTAGGGCTATATGATGGGGATGTAGGACTATAAGAGGGTGAAGTTGGGCTGTAGGATGGCGAAGTTGGGCTGTACGATGGTGATGTTGGACTGTATGAAGGGGAGGTAGGGCTGTAAGAAGGTGAGGTGGGGCTGTAAGCCGGGGAGGTGGGACTGTATGCAGGGGAGGTGGGGCTGTAGGCCGGGGAGGTGGGGCTATAGCTTGGCGAGGTGGGGCTGTAGCTTGGAGAGGTGGGACTGTAACTTGGAGAGGTGGGGCTGTAGCTTGGTGAGGTAGGCGAATAAGAAGGGCTTGTCGGTGAATATGCAGGACTAGTTGGACTATATCCTGGAGAGCTAGGACTGTAAGTAGGAGATGTGGGACTGTAGCCGGGTGACGTGGGACTGTAGCCGGGTGATGTGGGACTGTAACCGGGTGATGTGGGACTGTAGCCGGGTGAGGAGGGACTGTAGCCAGGCGACGATGGGCTGTAACCAGGAGACGAAGTTGGGGAGAATGCCATTCCACCAACATACGGAGAAAACTGTGCATCAGTAGTAGGTGACAGCCTCAGATTAGGACTCAACAAATAACTTGGTGACATCATGCCTTCATGATAAGGAGTTCCTGAGAAGGGAGATCTTGCAGGTGTCATGCCAAACTCAAGACCTTCCATGTAACTAGGAAGCTGGAGCTCAATAGCATTCTTCAGCATCTCGTCATTGAGATACAAGGCGCAGCTTCCAGTTCCAATGGGGGCAAGCTGACCTAACATAATATTTTCAGTGACACCCCTCAAATAATCAGACTCAGCATACACTGCAGCATCAAGGAGAATATCCACTGTTTCTTCAAACGAGCACCTCATCATTGGCCCAGTGTCATTCCGATTAATGCCATGACGAGTGATTGCCATCAAATGGCCCCGATAAGTCATGGTATCACAAAGAATAGCCAGATGACGGTAATTGACATAAGAGCCATCAAAAGATATAACAACACGTAACTCATCCAGAAGAGCACGACGAACAGCTTCGATACCTAGAACTTCAATCACTTCAATTAAGTGATTGCTTGTGGTCCTTGATGCATCAACATCATCATGACACATCACAGCTAAAAGGTTGACACCTTCGGTATCAAGCATCCACTCATCATGAGGCCTGAAACCTAGTTCTTCATCAAACTTCTGGATTTTGGTGTTCTTAATAAAAACTTTGTTGATGTCTGGGATACCTCGTAAAGCCATTTCCGTCAGCATGTTGCTCTCTATTTTCTTCAGAAACACATCATCTTCTGCAGATTCATCCTGAATTTCTCCCTTGGGAGCATCATCGTTCATAATACGGATACGAAGTATAAGTTTTTCAGCATTGTCATCATTAAATATGCAAGTCAAATCATCGTCAAATTCAAGGTTGATCTTTTCGGCTATGTCAGCCATACTTAACTTCTTATCCACCATCATTTCACGATTCAATTCTATGCGAAGCAACCAAGGAGATATTTTCTCAGGGGAAATTTCTTCATCTGGCATTTCATAGTAGGATTTCACAAAATCAACATCCTCTTCGATAATTGTGCTCATGGGGTCTGGATCATACCATACTTCTGTGGCTTGCGTAACACTCCTAAGAGTAGTATATTCCAAGGCACATTGAACATTCTTTGCCTTCTCCTTAGTCTTATTGACTTCAGGTTTCAGGTAGACAGAGAGAGAAGGTGTTTTGATTCTCTTTGCTACATTAATGATTTCCCTCAACCTAGGAACACCAAGAGTAACATTCTTAGCACTGACACCAGCATAATGAAAAGTGTTCAAAGTCATTTGAGTGGCTGGTTCACCAATAGATTGAGCTGCAACACAACCAATCATTTCTCCAGGGGCTACAAGTGACTGTAAGAATCGAGATTCAATTTCTCCGACAACCCACTCAAATGCTTCACGAGAAAGCCTATATTCGGCTAAGACCCTCTTACTAGAAAAAGTGCTACGGAGAAGGATGTTGAACAGGAGAGTTGCATTCTTTTGAGCTTCTTGACTCAAGAGATCTTCACCAGGAACAACCTTCAATCTCTCTTGGAGCTTATCAATGGCTTCAACGATTTCCATAGGATGCATATCTGACGGCCTACGGAAATCAACCTTGAATGTTTTCTGAGCATTCCAAATCAGTCTTTTCAGATTAACAGGTAGGGGTAAAGAACTATCACCAGTAGTTGCTATCTCAGTTGCTAGCTGATGTCTGTCTGATTCAAGCTTTTTAACTTCAGCGTCAAACACATTCCGGAATTCTCTGATGGTTTTCAAGTCTTCTAAAGGTTCTTCAAGCATATAGTTAGGTTTCCAGTTTTCATCATCAAGCTCATACCTGAAGGACTTGTCAAATTCAGTTTTTTTCATTTTTAATGAATCCAACTTCTGTGTTTCTATCCAAACAGCATCCATACCATCTTCTCCATACAAAAATTGAATAACATCTCCCAATGAGTTCCTAACTGTACCATCATATTTAACCATAATATCCTCCATAGCCTTTACAAGTCTCCGCTGTATGTAACCAGTTTCAGAGGTCTTAACTGCAGTATCAATAAGACCTTCCCTACCACCCATGGCATGAAAAAAGAACTCTTGAGGGGTAAGTCCACGAAGGTACGAGTTCTCCACAAAGCCACGACTTTCCGGCCCATAATCATCCTTTGTAAAATGGGGCAATGTCCGATCTATGAATCCGTATGGGATTCGCTTACCCTCAACATTCTGTTGACCCACACAAGCAGTCATCTGAGATATGTTAATGAAACTTCCTTTTGAACCAGCTGTAACCATCGCTTTCAGATTATTGCTCTCAGACAAACTCTTCTGTGCACTATTTCCAGCATCATCACGAGCCTTGTTCAGGGTCTATGCATTAAACAAAAAATAAAGAACATTAGGCCCAACTAAAGAAGCAGGAAAATTTAATTAAGCAATGCAATCCAATGTGAGCACCTGATTCACTCTATTTTCAAAGGATTCCATCATTGTTCGTCCAGGTTCAGCCTCCAACTTCTTCTCCTGTGCTTCCCTAATAAGCCTTTTCACCTCCTCCTTAGCATTTGCAATAGTTTGATTAATAGTCTCCATAGTTCCTGCATCCGCAATAGTATCACCAATTCCAATGGTAAAACCATTCTGCAAAAGCCAGTAGTTGACAAGCCACTGTGTATGACCAAGGAATTTACGAGCAGCATCAGGGCCAACCTCCTCCCTATATTCAAAGCAGACATCCAGTAAATAGGATGAAAAATAGAGGAAGATTTTACTGATACAGCCACTTAGAGCAATACAAACTACGACAGTATTTTTTTTTGTTACAACTACGACAGTATTTTTATAAAGAATATAGATAAAACCTGTATCTTAAGAGAAGTTCACCAAAAAATGCTGGACTTGAGAATTTCACCAACAAAATGCTAGACTTGAGAAGTTCACCAAAAAAATGCTAGACTAGAGAGGTTCACAAAAAAAAAAGTTTTCTTCCCTCGAAAGTGGTTATTGTCATAGATATAGTCTTATTTTTTGTTGTTGTTATTCACTATTCAGAAGTGATTGAAGGCATAAATGTTATAACAAAAACTATATGCGGAAATTACATACCAAATGACATGTACAAGACTTCCAGTAGATGTTCCAAGCGTCTTTTTGCACAGAGTTCCAGTAAGCAATTCCCCTTTCTCTATTCTGACAACTGTATCACCAGGAGTTACATATCCAGTTTCACCCTCTTGGTGCCAGCTTGAATATCTAATCAGATTTATTTGCTTTGGTATGATGAGATTGAAAACTTGCTTTCCGGTCCACAATGGCTCTGGCTTCAGTATTGCTGGTGCCGGAACCTTCCCATCAAAATCTTCCCACCACATCAAAATATTCATAAAAACATCCTACAAAGAGTAGCTTTCCTTTTATCACACTTCTGAATGGAACATACAACAATAATCAAGTAAAATGCAACAATACATTGTTTAAATCAAACCTTTGTGATGAAGGTGTCTCTCTTAGTGATTTTTCTGCATCCTAGAAGTGTATCTTGGACGATTCCCATGACTGGCCTATTTGACTGAGGTGATACAATGCACTTAGGCACCATCATGAGCTCCAAGACCTCAGCTCTGGTTTCAAATGACTGGGGAACATGCATATTCATTTCATCCCCATCAAAATCAGCATTATAAGGTGAAGTAACAGACAAGTTCAACCGGAAAGTAGAATAAGGCATGATTTTGATTCGGTGCCCCATGATAGACATTTTATGAAGACTAGGCTGACGATTGAATAGGACAAAGTCTCCATCATTCAAATGCCGCTCCACCTAAAATCACATCATTCAAAATTTGTAAGACAGTCCAAGCAAATTTAATTTAAAAAAATTAGCCATAGTTTGGAAACAATGCCTTGTATCCTAGCTCCAAATGGTGATCACTACTTTTCTTCAAATATCGCAGATCAAGCCTCTGTCCATCATCTCGAATGATGTACTTCGCACCGGTTTTTCCAGGCGGAGGATGGGGTCCATATTCCACCAGTTCCTTCAACCTGTTTGTTTAATTTCCAATTATTGTAAGTTCAGAATCATACAAGATACAACTGTATCAAGCAACAAAAAGCATAATTTAACCTTTCAATGTTATAGGGAGTCACTGTCTCAGGATATGTAAGATTCAGAGCAATACTCCATGGCACTCCCAATTCATCTATGTTAATTGTTGGATCTGGTGTAATTACAGTTCGTGCAGAAAAATCTACTCTCTTTCCCATCAAGTTGCCTCTAATCCGACCTTCTTTTGCCTTGAGCCTGCTACATATTGATTTGATAGGCCTTCCTGATCTTTGAGTAGCCTATAAGAAACACACATTGAATTAAAAAATAACATATTCACACCCATGCAATATAGAATACAACAAAGGTTCAAGGTAGCATAAAATATACCACTAATCATTACTAAATGCATATGTATAAACAATTATACCCTTGGAAGCCCAGGTAATTCATTATCAAAATATGTAGCGATGTGAAACTGCAGCAACTGGGCAAACTCAGAAATAATATGTGCAGGTGATCCGTTTCTCTCTTGTCTCTTCAAATTCTCGTTGTGTCTGATGATCATCGCCAGCTGATGAGTCAAATCATCCTGAAAAAGACACAATTAATCAGTATCAATGAATCACGAAAGAATAGTACGGTTGGCCAGAAAATTTTGCCAGCAATTAATAACAGTAGGCAGCAGGAAAAGGAAAACAACAGCGAAAAAAGTGTTAATTTCTTTTATAGAAGGTACTTGCCTCACTCCTAGAGGAAGTGTCCATCATAACAGAAGGCCTCACGGGTGGTGGAGGAATTGGAAGAACTTGTAAAATCATCCAATCAGGACGGGCATATTTAGGATCCAACCCCAACAATTGGCAGTCTTCATCACTAATCCTTTTCAAAACACTAAGAACCTTCAAAAGATTCGACAAGTCGTTATCAACACATGTTCTGAAGCAATAGACAATAAATTCTACAGGTTCAAATTACTACCCTCTCTGCAGTAAGAGTCTGTTTCCTTTCCACAGGTTCAGGGAGTTGTTCCTGGTCATCACTTTTCTTCCTTTGAGCTTTGTACTCTGCAATCATTTTCATACCCTCAATAGTGAGCTTTGGTTGTTGAGCACCACAGCCACCCCGACTCTTTTTAGCTAGTTTTTCAGAGTCTTGAACAGAAACATCAATATCATCACCGCCATCACATTTGGTTTTGTTCTTACACGCATCCAAAATCTTTTTCAGCCTGTTTTTTGGATTCCTTACCCTCAAAGCTTGCTTAAATTTATGATCTTCCTATAGAATGAACAACCAAATTAAAACCATCACAATAATTAGCAGTTTTCACCACTTCAAACAGAGAAGATCAAATAAGAAAGCACAAAACAAAAGCCTATCATAATATAGGTAACGAAGTCATATCAGCCAAATAGAAAAAAGTTATATTTTGTGTCATAAACCATCCATGAATAGTCAACTGACCCAACAGAAAAACAATCGTAAACTTCCATGATCAAACATGAGCAGAAAATCACAAATGAATCAATTTCCTAAGCATGAATTTGTCTGCAACCATCATACAAAAATGCAGGCATTCGACCATCGAAATAACGACACACATGATGCACACGGCTAAGAGCTGACAAATATGGAAATAACCCCATATAGATTCATTGATATAGAAGTCACATTTTTTTCTGACAGTTTATACAGTATACACTATCTTCAGATCAAATCCTTCTACAGAATCCAAACTCCCATAAAAAAAATTATAAACTATGCACTTAATGTACATGGCTAAGAGGTGACAAATATGGAAACGACCCCATATAGATTCATTGATATAGAAGTCACATTTTTTTTGCTGACAGTTTATGTAGTAAACACTAACTTCATATCGAATCCTTCTACGGAATCCAAATTCTCATCCAAAAAAATTATAAATTATACACTTGATGTACATGGCTAAGAGCTGACAAATATGGAAAGGGCCCCATATAGATTCATTGATACATAAGTCACATTTTTTGCTGTCAGTCTATACACTAAACACTAACTTCAGATATCATTCAGAGGAATCCAAACTCCAATCCAAAAATCATAAACTAGCTTTGCAAAACCCACTTATGACTTGACCCTTCAATCAAGTAAGTACCTCATCAGCTAAAATCTTAGAGCAGTTAAAGCAAACGCAACGCATAATAGTGAGCACAGTCTTGATAAAGCCAATGTGAAACATAGGCTTAGCAAGTTCCAAATGACCAAAATGCCCCGGACACTCAGCCATATTTGCTGTACACGTCTCACACTTCATCTTCCTATCAATAGTCCCAAGCCTTGGGTCACTCAACCCTCCAATCTTCGGCTTCCCCCTCTCCGTCGTCTCGCCGTGCTCAATTTGCACCACAGACATTTGCCTCTGCACAAAACAAGTCAAGAAAATCAACTCCACAATAATTATCACCACAAATTTCATCAAATTTCAATCAGATTTCAATAATTGAAGAGATTTTTACGATCTCATCGGGGCTGAGTATGCCGAATTGAACTAATCGGACTTTGGCGACTTCGGCAGGTGAATATGGGAAGCGAATATCCATGATTGAGAATGGAATAGAAAGGGAATCTAGAAATTAGGGTTTTGGGAAATTGAGCTGAGAAGTAAGTGAAATAAGTGGAATAGAGAGTTAAGTTTGGGGTTTTGGGGTTATTGAAGCTTTGGAGTTTGAATTTTTGGCTCGCTTTTGAATTTGAGATTTTTTTTTTTTTTTGGAGGGATCGACGGCGAAACCTTCCCTGAGAGAGGATTTCTCTTCGGGACGAAGAGAAAGAAATGGAGGCCCTAGGGTCTTATTTATAGGCGAGAAGTGGCGCAGCCGACCTTTGTGAGCACTATCGTGCGCCGTGTGCGCTTTTGGACAGGTGAGGTTTTATGAATACATTTTTGTGGTTCTTATCTTTTTTTTGCTTTCTGATCAAGAAATATCATTTTTTTTACTTGCAAGTTGCAAACTGTGGATACTAGTGAAATGACACTGCCTCTAGTGGTGTGATGAGGGATGAAAATGGATGGTTATTGGATGGTTCTTTAAAGAATTTTCAAACTACATTAGTACTGAAAGTGGAAAGTCAAACAATGTTAGATGTTGTATCTTTTGTATTAGAGAATGATCTTTGAGATTTCATTTTTGAATATGTTTATCAAAAACTTGAATTGTGAATGGAGATGTAACCTTATTCTTGACAAGATTCTCTATTTTAGAAATCAAAAAAAGAAATTTGTTTTTATATGGGTTATTAGGGAGGTTAATATGGTTGTTGATTGAGTTGTTAAAACGACTGTAAACAAGTCTTGCCTATTGAATTAGGCATACAACCCACCAAGTCAGTTACTATATAGTTAATGGAGAGAAATTTTGATATTGATATCCAAGATGATCACGGGTAAATTTTCTATGTTTATTTCGCATTCTACTTGTGTTCTTTTGTTGTTCGTTTATAGATTGTCTTAATTTTTATTTGTTGTTTCAAGACTAATGTATTATTGTTATATTACATAGTAGAATCCTTTCCTTTTTGACAAAAAAACATTTAAGGCTTCAAAATAAATGAAAGTTTATGAAAGTGAACTCATTCACTATGAATCTTGACGGGTATTGATAAAAAAATCTTGACAAGTTTCCTTGAGAGGTTTTTTAAGGACTATTTTTTTTTTTTGATAAAGTTTTTAAGGACTATTTTACAACACCTAAATTGCATTAAGTATTCCCACGAGTATTATGTTCATATATTCTTAACTGATGGAAAAATCAACCTCGTAATAATCACACGAGTTTTTTATTAAGTGATTTTATCAATTTAAGCATTTAGTTAGAACGAGTATCTTCTCCCTTTCTCCCACTAACAAAAAAATTCCATTACAAGTGACTGTCGTGAAATGCAGTCTGATCATCTTATTTGAAAGATCAATCAAATTATGAGAAATTCATTAAATTGTTGTCCATTCAGGTCTGCTTGACGTGAATGGAACATTATTCTTCATAAAATATATACGATGATTAACATACTTTTATCATTATTTATTGTGGTCATCTTCATCAATTTGAAATGACAAATAATTTTATCTAAATTTCTCTTTTTTACAAAACATATTGGACCGATTTTTAAGGGGAAATGACAGAAGAATATATACTTCATAAAATTCATAACATCCAATTGGGGATATGTAGTTGACTAGTTGTTGATATCTACACTCAATTAAGGGTTAAGGTACATTTCTAGTACTCCACAATATGGCAAAGTGCACTTACAGTAATACACAATTTCGGGGTGCATTTGTGGTAAGCAAGAATAAATATCGTTGCACCTATAATAACTCCGTTAAATAAGTTATCTTTGACCGTTAAGAGTAACATTTGACTGTTAAAAGGTGACATGGGGAGGGGGAGTTAATGACGTGGCAATGACTGGACGGACATGTGGCAATGCATGCTGACTGGATTAAGTTGTCAGGCCAAATTAAATTGAAAAAAAAAGGGAAAATTAATTAGAGGTCCCCCACAAGGGAGTTAATACTGGAAAAGTCCCAAAAGTTGAAAATATTAATGTAGGGTCCCTCCTCCCCCCTACCCCACCCTTCTCCCCCACCCTCCTCCCTCACCTGCCCCCCCTCCCCCGCCACCCTCCCCTCCACCCTCCCCCGCCACCCCCCCTCCAGCGCCCCCCTCCCCCGCCACCCTCCCCCTCCACCCTCCCCCTCCCCCGCCACCCCCCCTCCAGCGCCCCCCTCCCCCGCCACCCTCCCACTCCCCCTCCACCCTCCCCCACCCCCGCCACCCTCCCCTCCACCCTCCCCCTCCCCCGCCACCCCCCCTCCAGCGCCCCCCTCCCCCTCCACCCTCCCCCTCCCCCGCCACCCCCCCTCCAGCGCCCCCCTCCCCCGCCACCCTCCCCCTCCCCCGCCACCCTCCCCTCCACCCTCCCCCTCCCCCGCCACCCACCCTCCAGCGCCCCCCTCCCCCGCCACCCTCCCCCGCCACCCCCCCTCCAGCGCCCCCCTCCCCCGCCACCCTCCCCCTCCACCCTCCCCCTCCCCCGCCACCCCCCCTCCAGCGCCCCCCACCCCCACCCTCCCCCTCCACGCCCCCCACCCCCACTCCTCCTCGCGATCTGATGAGAGAGAGAGATCGCGAGGAGGAGTGGGGGTGGGGGACGTGGAGGGGGAGGGTGGGGGTGGGGGGCGTGGAGGGGGAGGGTGGGGGTGGGGGGCGCTGGAGGGGGGTGGCGGGGGAGGGGGAGGGTGGAGGGGAGGGTGGCGGGGGTGGGGGGCGCTGGAGGGGGAGGGGGCGCTGTAGGGGGGGTGGCGGGGGAGGGGGAGGGTGGAGGGGGAGGGGGAGGGGGCGCTGGAGGGGGGGTGGTGGGGGAAGGGGAGGGTGGAGGGGAGGGTGGCGGTGGAGGGGGAGGGTGGCGGGGGAGGGGGGCGCTGGAGGGGGGGTGGGGGGGAGGGGGAGGGTGGAGGGGAGGGTGGCGGTGGAGGGGGAGGGTGGCGGGGGAGGGGGGCGCTGGAGGGGGGTGGCGGGGGAGGGGGAGGGTGGAGGGGAGGGTGGCGGGGGAGGGGAGGGTGGAGGGGGAGGGTGGCGGGGGAGGGGGGGCAGGTGAGGGAGGAGGGTGGGGGTGGGGGGAGGAGGGACCCTACATTAATATTTTCAACTTTTGGGACTTTTCCAGTATTAACTCCCTTGTGGGGGACCTCTAATTAATTTTCCCTTTTTTTTCAATTTAATTTGGCCTGACAACTTAATCCAGTCAGCATGCATTGCCACATGTCCGTCCAGTCATTGCCACGTCATTAACTCCCCCTCCCCATTTCACCTTTTAACAGTCAAATGTTACTCTTAACGGTCAAAGATAACTTATTTAACGGAGTTATTATAGGTGCAACGATATTTATTCTTGCTTACCACAAATGCACCCCGAAATTGTGTATTACTGTAAGTGCATTTTGCCATATTGTGGAGTACTAGAAATGCACCTTAACCCCTCAATTAATTAATACTGTCACTCAACTAATTAAAATCTCTTATAGTCCTATAAAATCTTTTTACATTGATAAGGTATTTTTCTGAAAACACATTTAGAAGGTATTTTTCTCTAATTTTCTTGTATTCATTTTTTTATTGCTCACAACATCCCTTAGTACAGTTGGCCAATGACTAATTTGTTGTAAATATGAGCTCCATTTAAGGGGTTACCATTTGACAATGGGCAAATTTTCATGTATCTCAAAGCAGGATAGTCTTGGCTAAAAAGAAATATTATTTGAATTTCAAATTAAATAAAACAATAAAAAATTTATCAATAATCAACATTCACTCAGTTTTGTGGTAAAAAAAAGATTCACCCAGTTTTTAAATGTAAGGCATATTCCAATGAATGATACTGTATTACATAATAGAAATCACCATGACCAAGACCAGTTGATCGCATGCATTTATTCTCACAATCTCTAATTTACTAGAGAAAATTTAAAATTTAAAATAATTAATTCTTTTTTTTTTTTGATAAAAAAATAATTAATTCTGTATCCATAATTTTTCTCAAAAATCAAGTTTTTATTATTAGAATGGAGGCAGTAGGCAGTAGCAGTGAAGTGTAGTAATATAGTACTTCGATATCACAATGTTCATTCTGGCGCGCTTCTGATAAAAAAAAATATTGTGGCGCTGTTAGTCAATTTGCATCGACTTGCAAATTTTTTTTATTTTTTTATTTCAGAGAAAAAAAAAAATTGCAAGTCGATGCACATAAATTGGGAATTTCCAAGCCAAACTTGGCAACAATTCAGGTAAAGTAAAACAAAAAAGATTAAAATGAAAAGAAACAAAATAAAATAACAAATTCTGCCCTCCTCTATAGAAACCTGGGAGGCTGGGATCATCATGGTACGCTAACGCGCATGTGTAATTTCCAATTATACCCTAACGCGCTTCGCCACTCTCAGTGGATAGTGTGAGGTTTTTGTGAAGGAAGAGAAAAAAGAAAGAGAATGACGAAAAGGCCCCCACCCCCACCTGATCCAGTTGCAGTCTTAAGAGGTCACCGTGCTTGTGTCACCGACATTAGTTTTCATCCTTATAAATCCATATTATTCTCCGGGTATATAAAACTTTCATTTCATTTATTTTATATTATTGATTATTGTTGTTGATTGTACTTGTACTTGATACTATTAGTAGTTTGCTTAATCACTGCCTTCATTGCTTTATTGCTTGCAGTTCTTCTGATGGTGAACTTCGCATTTGGGATGCCATTCAGCATCGAACTCTAGCTTCTGCATGGTATCTATTTCTTCATTCTTTTATTTATTTTTCTAATATTTATATTTATGGAAAATACCAAATAAGTCCCTCCAAATACCAAAAGGACAAATGAGGAACCTAAACTTCCAAAAGCTTCCAAAAGGACCATGAAGGAACCAGCACCTATCTGTCATTTTAAAATTTTGCGAAAAGACAAAATTGTCTCCATCCTAAAACACAAATTCTTACCCCACCCTAAACCCACAGTAACACCCACCCTCTTCTCGCAATTTGTGTTTTAGGATAGGGGTAATTTTGTCTTTTCGCAAAAATTTAAAATGACAGATAGGTGTTGGTTCCTTCATGGTCCTTTTGGAAGTTTAGGTTCCTTACGTGTCCTTTTGGATACTCGGAGGGACTTATTTGGGATTTTCCCTTCTATTTATTACCCTTTTTAATCAATTTTTTTGCTTCATTTTCATACAAATAACCTTCTCCTAGTTTATGTTAGCTTATAAGTCAAATACACTAGCTTGAAGAATAAATTCACGAAAATCAATTTGTAATAAGACCTAGTTGATTTGTTTGGGGAGATTAAGGAAGTAAAATAGGTTTGTTAAGCATAACATATTGTTAGATTATGTGTTAGTTTATAAGTCAAATAAACTAGTTTAGAGAAAAAATTCAGCTAATTCAATATATAAGTGCTTTTTTTAGTTTTCTTAGGCTTTTCCAAAAAAGTCATCTAGATCACGTTAGTTAGGTCATATATTTGGGAATGGATGTGTATTAGACTTGTGAGTTCACCAATTGGATATGTAATTTAGATGTGATACCAAATGGCAGGGTACATAGTGCTGCGCATGGGATTATTGCTGTTGCCAGTAGCTCATCACTTGGAGCCAATAAACTTCTTAGGTGCTTATCTGCACTTTGCCTTTCTATATTTTTCAATAAATAGTTTGTGGGAGCTCATGTGCTCGTTTTATGGGGTTTCATCATTTTGACTGAAATTATTCTTTGTCCATTTAGCCAGGGTAGGGATGGAACTGTGAAACTTTGGGATTTTGGTGATGGTGGTTTGTCCAGGTACATAACAATATCAGTGGAGTTTTTCTTAGTATTTTCTTGTTCTTTGGTTTCTTTAGATTCTGTGACATTGAGGTTTTAAATTTCATACTTGCTATCCTGCATTATCAGCTGTCAATGCTGAATACTTGTTTTGACTACGAACATGATTTAACCTCTTTTTCTCTAATAACAGCACTTATGATAATAATGAACCAAGTAAAGATTTCTTCTTACTTATCATCTTACTCCCTCGTGATTAACTCTCCTAGGATTCCATGCCTTACAATCAAGACAAACTCTTACCATTTTTGCAAGCTTTCATTAGTGAAGAAGCCTATCACTTGGTCTGAATCTAAAGAAGAGAATGCTTCAATTGATTGCCTAAGAATGGAGCTAAAGGGAGATTCTGATAAAGAAAATCTGGAGGTTAGTAGAGAAGAGACACGGTCCAACCAAAGTAGTAGTGGAAGCTTTGAAGGTCAGTAAATTTTAATTTCTAATATACAATTCCAGACTACTTCATTTGCTTTTATGTTTTTGCCAGTTCCCTTCTCTATTATTAGGATTTTTTCTATTGCTTATGATATTTGTTATTTAACAAGTAGATGATAGGAGAGTCAGTCAAAGGGGTAATGGATAGTTAGCTTAGTTTATTGGGTGTTAGGAATTATGGTCTATAAAAAGGCACAAGAGGGGTTTTGGTTATGAACTTAATGATAAATAGACTTAGAGCCTCTCTCTTTGGTGACTTCTTCATGTTCTTCATTTCTATCTGGTCTATATTATACTAGAAGTGTTAAAATTTGGAACCTGTTGACTGATGAAACCTCATTGTTTTCAGATAGACCCTGTCCTGAAGAATATGTGGCTATATCAGGGGAGAATTCTTCTGAGGTTAGCGGGCATCTGATTTTTTTTTTTTTTTTTTTGAACTGAGGCATCTGATTTGAGTATACCAGTTTTTTCTTTCTTTTTTAATGTATTCTTGCTGGAAAATTTCTGGGTTTCTGATGCCGTAAATTCTGTTTGCTGTGAAGGTTGAAATTTGGGACCTCAAGTCTGCAAAGAAGTTTGCACAACTACCTTCTAACATTTCTAGTAGCTCTTCGAATATCTGCAACAAAAATAGAGGTTCATTTCAGCTCTTTATGATGTTTGAGCTTCGGTTTCCCAAACACCATATCTTGTGGAAACTTGTTTTGCTCTGGTCATTCAGTAATATTATTCAAGCAACTAATATTTGTTGTATTATGCAAGCAATTCTCACTTTATATTTCAAGCCGTTTGTCTGTTTTCCATTGCATATTTATTGGTCTTAATAATAGATAAGCACTGAATTTTTATTAACATGCACATGTATCTTGAGTGCTATACTTTTTATTAATACACTTGTCTATTTTTATTACTTTGTTTATGCTCATAACTTCAGTCCTTACACATTATTAGATTTCCTATTCTTTGGTTCTCCCATTTTTTTTTCGTTTGCTCTAAAATTAAACATTCAGTTTTTTTACAGGAATGTGCATGGCTCTTCAATTATTTTTACCTTCTGAATCTCAAGGATTTCTAAATGTCTTGGCTGGGTATAGTTACAACCCTCTTTATTGTCATCTACCTCTTCTGATGCCTAAAGTCTAGATATATAGTATTGATTTTTAAAATTTAACAATTTTGACACATTATTCTAGGTGTGGAGTATGTTTTGACAAATTGAATTTTGACTACATACTATGTAATGGGCGTTTTTGCCATTTATCTGTAATTAAATTTTTGTTGGAGCTGTTATTGCACCTTATTTTATTTTTTAACCATTTCCAATTATCATATCCAAACAGCACTTTAGCCTGTATTCTATTATAGACCATGACTTCTTTCATTTGATTGATTAATTCCTTTAATAACATTATTGCCTTCTGTAATCTAGTGTTTTGGATGTGATAGGTATGAAGATGGTTCCATGCTTTGGTGGGATGTGCGAAATCCTGGAGTTCCTGTAACTTCTGTGAAGTTCCATTCTGAGCCAGGTGTTGCCTCTGGCACCATTAAGCTCTGTAATTATTTTGTTGATTAAAGTTTGCTGAGTTACCTGTCTTTTGTGCAGTTCTCAGTGTTTGCGTTGATGGATTTTGCAATGGAGGTATATCGGGAGCTGCAGATGACAAGATTGTAATGTTTAGTTTGGAGCATCCTACGGTAATTTAGTTTATCATGTGACTTTTTTCCCGCCAAAACATCCCATGTACCTTATGATGGTTTTTCAGTTTGCAGCTCATAACTTATGAGCAGTGTTTTCTTTTCTTGAAATATGTTGTCTTAAGGGTACGTGTCTGGTCAAGAGGGAAATAACCTTGGAGCGACCTGGAATATCAGGCACCTCAATCAGACCGGACGGAAAAATTGCTGTTACTGCTGGTTGGGACCATAGGTTGTAAATGCGTTACTGGTTTTCATCTTGTCTTTCTTTTCTTCAATTAATCTATCAGAATTTGGCATGTTTTCTGGATTAATATATACTCCCTCCGGTCCTAAATATAAGACCTAATTGACTTTTTTAGAAAATTCTATAAAAAAGCAAAATAAGTTAATTATAAATTGATTTACCTAATTTTTCCCCTTAGATTAGTTTATTTTACCTATAAACTAATGTATAATCTAAAAATATATCAAATATGTCATGATTTAATAGCTTATTTCGCAACCTTAATCTCTCCAAAAAAAAGTCAATTAGATCTTATATTTAGGACGGGGAGGTAGTACTTACTCTTTTAAGTGCAAACCAAAACCCACACACATCTTTGCTTCGCTTGCAAACATCTATTGATTTGCTGCTGAAATATGAAATTTTAACCAGTGCATTTTTCTTTGAGTGGAGTAGGGTATTTTGACATACTAAAGTGTTAAGCAAAGACAGAAGGAAAAATTCTTTTTGTTTCCTTAATATCCTTGATGGGGTATTTTAGATTATTTCATTTTAGAGACTCTGTTGTAGATGGATTAGAATAAGTTGTTTATTATATATGCTTGAATTTTCCGATTTACAAGAAAACTAGATCAAGTTTCATGTGCTTTGTGCTGAAGTTCTCGTGGGAAAGATATATGGATTTATGTATGAATTATGGTATTTGCTATTTTCACCTCTATAGGGTGTGATCCATTAGTATTGCTTGAAAATATGAACATATCTGCATGAGGTGAATTACATAAGCATTGTCATTAAACCAAAGGGCCTTTCCTATCAC
This sequence comes from Mimosa pudica, assembly GCA_029929735.1. Taxonomy (NCBI): domain Eukaryota; kingdom Viridiplantae; phylum Streptophyta; class Magnoliopsida; order Fabales; family Fabaceae; genus Mimosa; species Mimosa pudica. The sequence goes on from JAKELP010000024.1 coordinate 13,996,708, forward strand.
TCCTTTCCTTATTTACCCTAAAAGTAATTTTTGTGCGTAAAATGTCTTCATGCATGGTACAATGTAAGACCCGCTGGATAACATGATAATATCTATCTAATATCTATCTAATATTATTTGCAGGGTGAGAATATATAATTATCGCAAAGGAAATGCTTTGGCTATATTGAAGTATCATCATGCCACTGTAAGTTGGTTGTTTCATATAATCTGAATTATCTCCTATTTTCAATGTCAAAAAAAAAAATGTCTTTTAATTCAGAGAACTACTTGTCTGCCTTGACATATAACTCTCATGACACGTGGCTTTACATCTTGCAGTGCAATGCTGTCACTTATTCATCTGATTGTAAAACTCTGGCCTCTGCATCAGAGGACACAACAGTGGCACTATGGGAATTATACCCTCCTGAAAATAGAAACTCAGTGTAGGTTTAATGTGTTGTACATAATTTAGGCCATAGTATTTATGAATTATAAATTATTTCTCCCTCCCTCGTGTTAATTATTTTATCTTGATCTGATAAACAAATAGTTTGATTTTAAAGGTTTGAGTGATCTCTGTTTGGTGAGATTGAGGGATCCTTTTCTTATATCGTACAAAATAAAAATCTACATATAGGTAAAGAAGGACGTTAGCGAAAGCAATGCAAATGTTTTCATAAATGATTTTTGCCAAAACAAAAAACAAAGTAAGCTCATAACTAGTTGAATCCTTAAAAATAATTTTCGCGGGAAGAATATTAGTTCTTCATAGTTTAGCTTGTACAATTCACCCGTACCTCCACAGGTATTGCACACTTTTCTCACATTATGATACCTTGATGAATGTTTTCATTCGACAGAAATAAGAGTTAAATGAACATGATGATGATAAAAAAGGCTAATAATCCATTTTACATGAAAACAAACAGTACAGGATAATAGAGTGAATGAAAGTAATCTGAAGAGTTTATTCACTTTGGTAGTGAGCAAATTTATCCCATCATTCAAAACGTAACTTTTGACACATCGATGCTGACATGAATCTGTTGATGTGTACATGTCAACATTTGAAAGTCTATTTTTACCCTAAAAGTAACCACACGGCCAGTGTGTTTTTGCCTTAAAGTAATCACCGCTTTGAATAAGAGTGTGAACAATTTTTTTGTAATTTAGATACTTCTAAAGTAACAAGTGGTATGATATCTTCCCTCTGGAAGGTTGTGACTTGTGAGTTTATTCTCACTTTTAACCCCAAACCATTAGTGTTTGCCCCTTCAAGTAAAAATGCTCTTAATAGTAGTTTCTTTCAAGTAAACATAGACCTTAAAATAATGACATATACATGGTAGGTCAAAATTAATTTAAGAGTCAAAGTTAACATTTTAAATGCCGAGGCTAATTTTGCTTCAACTTAGATACTTCTGTAACCAAAAAGCTCCTAAGATTATTTCAAGATACTCCTTCTGATCCAAAATATAAGATCACTTTTAAATATCAATTTGTTTCTAAATTTAAATATAAGATCATTTTCTAATTTTTCCCAGATAACCTTAATAATACTTATCTATAATAAAAAGAAAGAGAGTGAGTGCGAGGATAAAATAATAATATCACATTAATAACTAATTTAAGTATATCTTTATCCTTAATCTATTTAGTAACATTGTAGAGAGTATTCAATAACCTTATCTCTTAAAAAGACGCGGAAAATAAGCGAGAAAGGCATGATATTTTGTTTCATACACACACATATATACTCCGGTCCTAATTATAAGTCGCCTTTGACTTTTTTGGAAAATCCTAAAAAAGCAAAATAAGTCAATTATAAATTGATTTACCTAATTTTTCCCCTTAAACTAGTTTATTTTACCTATCAACTAATGTATAATATAAAAATATATCAAATATGTCATCATTTAATAGCCTATTTCACAACCTTAATCTCCCAAAAAAAAGTCAAAGGCAGTACTTATAATTAGGACCAGAGGGAGTATATGAGAAAATCTCAAATAAGTCCCTCCAAATGCTCAAAAGAACTATGAAGGAACCAGCACCTACGTGTCATTTTAAAATTTTGTGAAAAGACAAAATTGTCTTATCCTAAAATACAAATTACTACCCCACCCTAAACCCACTCTAACACCCATCTCTTCTCGCAATTTGTGTTTTAGGATGAGGGCAATTTTGTCTTTTTGCAAAATTTTAAAATGACATGTAGGTGCTGGTTCCTTCATGGTCTTTTCGAAGTTTAGATTCCTCACTTGCCCTTTTAGATATTAGCAGAGATTTATTTATTTGGGATTTTCTCATGAGTCATAACTAAACATCCTTACCTAAAAAAGAAAAAGAGGAGTCCTGAAGATCTTCTAGAAAAGCTGGTCTGATTTTTTGGGCCTAAAACTTGGACTTTTTTGTTTTTTTAACTGAAACATTCGAATTCTGATGCAAATGCTTTTATCAACTGAGCTACTATTACTATCTACGAACTTCACTTATGACAGTGTCCGATGTCGATGAGTACTATTAGTGCTTCGGAAACATCATATGTAAGTAAAGAATTAATTTTTGACATTGTTTGTATGAGTTTGATGATTTTGGTGTGTAAAGTTTACATCTTTTGAAGATATTACCACCCCACTAACAATGCTTTGAGTTTTGTGTGTTTAAAATGTATTTTGGTGTGTAAAGTTTACATTTTGTGTTCTATGCTTATTGTTTTTTGGTACACTTTTTTTATTTTTCTGCAGTGAACTTTTGAGGACATGACATTGACTATCTCAGCTTCTCACTCATGTGTTCTGGTACGCTTGGAAATCATTTCTCCTCGCGTTTTTTCCTATATTTGTGTTCAGTGTATGCTTAGAAAAAGTGGAGCTTTTTCCCCATTTGGATGATGTTTTGTCTTTTATGTATATTTCATATATTACTTTCATTGGATAATGTAGATTTAGCCTTGTTTAGTACACTTGGCTATTTGATGTAGAGCCATACCTTAGTTCATTGGATAATGCCAATCCAATAAGGTGAAGATGTGTTTTCCAATCTGTCTTATTTTTACAATGTGGCATGGACTACATGGGTGATACAACTCTGTCGTTTAATGCTTTGTGCCTTATTTTTTACAATGATGAGCCGGCTTGACTCAATGGTAAGCTCAATTATTGTGAGGTTTGAGGTCGTGGGTTCGAACCAACCACCTTGCGACTAGAACTGGGTTTGGCCTTTTTTTTAGCTTTATCATTTTCATTTAATAATATGTTTCTTCTGTGCTTGGATAAGTCAGACAATCTGATTTTTGGCTTGTAGTTTTACTTTGTATGTTTGAGCATGTGTCTTAAAGTTGCTGCAGTGTCATTTCAGTGTTTTGGTGGAAAGCAAGCAAGAGGTCTTGTAATCTTTCAAGGTGAGAGAGGACATTGGGGCTGTTTGAATAGAAGGATGAGGTATTGTGCATGATTTTGGTTTCAATGAGGATTTATAATGGGATGAAATGTTTTTTTTTTACGTCAGAATGCATTTGTTTTGCAGATGGAGTTATTTTCTCCCATCAAAATTGTCAAAAATGTGCAATCAATTAAAGCATAAGTTTGCGGAGATGATGCTGATGGAAATTGAACAGCCCGGTTCAAGAAGCAGATCTAAGTTTTATAATAAGGTTCATGAATGCTTCTGTACTTTGATAAAAGTGTTATTTATGGGATCTTCTAGAGCTGGACTGGAGTAAATTTGCTCAAAACATTTGCTTTTTTAAAACTTCCAACTCTGCTTTACTTTGAGGAGGACCTAAAGTAGCATCAAAGCACTGAAATCCGAAAATCATCTTGGTTTGTTTGAAGTTTAGTTGTCCCTTTGCTTATGGCTACTTTAAGATTGTTTGTTTGTTAGACATGAAGATTACTTAAGATATTTTCTTGGATGAATTTCGTTAATCGGCTCTGTATTTTTTTTATTGTTTTTGGTTTCTTTTTATCATATCTTCTGTTCCTGTACAGTCATTGTCTGATCAAATCTCATATCGTTTTGTTAAATATGATTATCTATGCTCTTTTTTTGGCTAACGTTTATCCATGCTCTATATTTCAACTCCACTTGGATAAACTGTTCCCTTAAATACAAAGACTAAAACAAGAAGTCCATCATGGTCATTTAATTAGTTTTAAAAATTTTTGTCGTCAAGCTTAGGTGTAATTCCTTTGACGATCTGAGCTTGTGATTGTTTTGATTTGTTCATCCTTGACTTTGAGCTCAACCAATAGGGCACTTATTGTGAGGCTAGTGTGAATGTACAGTGATTGAGCAAAGCTTTGCTCTGTTTCTGCCTATATTAGGTTGGCTGTAGTTTGCTATGATGAAATTAACCTTATGTATGATTTATTATCAACATAGGTGTCTGTTATCATGGATTATGACCTTCCCGATGGAAATGAAAGAGGTGAAAAGAAATCTGAAATGAATCTTAATGGTGAAGTAGATGAGGTGGACATCTCCATGGCATGTAAAAGATTTCCATCAATCATTTTGGGTAGTGCTTCTCAAGTGGATTTGTATGATGGGACAACGTCTTTCCCTGAAATTACTAGCATTCTAGAAACAGTGGATTTAGTACAATTCTTTTCTGACTCTTCCGATGCAAGGTGGGTGCAAACTTCCCTCTCTGAAGCTCAGCCATCTGTATATGCCAATCATTCTGGTGTAAAATCTTCCTCTGTGAGAGAAGAGAATTCTTATTCTTTTCCTTCATCACCTCATTCAATGTCTTCAATATATGAAGAAAAATTGGATCACCAAGTCACCAAGGAGGATTCTCATGGGAATGAAGAGTTGCAGTCCGACTTCAAAGTTACACCGAATGAGTTATTTCTTGACAAGTCTATTATTTTAATACCTGGATTAAGCAAGAGAAATTGCCAACAGCTAGAAAACTGTGGCTTTCACACAGTAAGTTCCCAGAAATGCTTGGATTTTGAATGACATTCTTTGGATTTCAATTTAAAAAATTGGGTTGGATGCATGTTGATCCTCTTGTCTCCTTGTAGTTACGGAAATTGCTCCACCATTTTCCACGAACATATGCTGATCTACAGAATGCACACTCTCAAATTACTGATGGGCAGTATTTGATTTTTGTTGGAAAAATCTCATCATCAAGGTAGTTTCTATTGTTTTGTTAATTTCTTATTTTTATGACTAGATATATTTAATTTATACTTATCCTTTTCTTTCGATCTAGGTTTTATGTGATATATAAAATCTTACTTTGTCACTTGGATGAGGGCGGGAATGATATACTTGAATATAGTTGAAGCAACTTGATTTTGCCATCATGTGTATCGTAAAATGGGCACTCATGCAACATGATTAGGTTTATATTTCAAATTATTTCATAATTAATGGTGCTAATATGATAAGTATGGGTGGTCGTGGCTAATGAATTGCATGGTTTGGTGACTTATCAAGTGACATAATGACCTTGAGGTACATATGATCCTGTCATTCAATTTTTTGTGCTTCAAGATGCTTGCAACTGGTGTTTATATTTTCTGAGATTAATGTTGTTAATTGTAGACAACAATGCCTTCAATGTATAAAAGCCCCAATTCGGCCTTACTAATAACTTTTGTCTCTCTCATTTTAAGTTTATTTATTTAAAGGCAAAAGGGTGTAATAATAAATTCTTCTCAATGACAAAATGCCTTATCCCATTAAATGGATTCGACTACATGGATGACATGACATCACTGTGCTCTATAAGAAACCAATTCTTTTAATAATCTATTGATCATGAGAACTTTGTTAATGACAATTTTTTTTGTTCAAAACTTGTATTTATATAGTCTGTATTTATAAAGTTGTGGCTATGGCTTCCTAAGCTTTCTCTTGTTTTTTCTGAGATTGGTAAGATGACCTGTAACCTTTCATGATTTTCTGTGTGCCCATGCGTATAGCACAGTCCATATGTCCATGTATCTATGTGGGTCCAATTATTTAGGATATTGATTGCTTTTACATGTTATCGTTTCCCTCATGATTAGATTTACCATTTTCATTGCAGGGGAGTCAAAGCTAGTTTTTCATTTTCATTTCTTGAGGTGGTTGTGGAATGTCAGGTTGTGGACAGTGAACCAGATTTTCAACATGCCTCGGCCGATTGCACTAACAAGGGAAAAGAGACAATTTATTTGCATCTGAAGAAATTTTTTCGTGGCACTCGTTTTACCTGTAAGCCCTTTCTAGATAAGCTTGCTGAGAAGTATAAAAAAGGAGACTTAGCATGTGTGAGTGGCAAGGTGAATTTCTTACATTTTCCTCCATGGTTCTGCTTTCTTCAATTGTTCAATGTGGAGTAGTTGTTTTTTCCTTACATGGTCAGATATATTGTAAGCACCACTTTTGAAGTTAATAATACATTTGATAGAAACAAACTATGTGAAGTAGGCACCTGCATTAATTCTGTTATGAGTTATCAAGACTCGGCCAGGCATAATCTACAGCAGACTTGCTTAGATATTTTTGATTAAGTTATGGTTTAATTACTCCATAGATTCTTACAGTTTTGCACAACTTTTTTATTAATTAGTACATTTAACTTGCCGGTTTCTCATGGTCCCCCATAAAGTTAGTGTGTGAAAACTTAGTAGATGAGTAGAAGATGCAGAGATTCTGCAGTCCACCCAGATTCATTCAAATGATGCTACGATTATTTATGAAACAAATGGGAGTTGGTAGCTCTAATTCAATCCTTTGGAATTAGAAAACAGGTTCTCCCAGTTTCTTCCCATCCGTTGAGTCGTGTAGATGGAAAAGATCTAGGAAATCAAGCTAGTGGGTCTAAGATCTCCAACGCTTAGTTTGTAAATGGGTCCTTCCTACTGGTACTCTATACTACTAACTTACATGTGGACGACCAACTGAACTGGCTTAGCTGACATAATAGATTCTTAGCCACATCATCATAAACTATGAAATTTCCTGAAATAATTGAAAGTCAAATAAGCTAAACGAATTTAAAAAATTATTTCCCTTTTTATTTTGAGGAAACAGAGTTTGTTGGGATCTGTTTCATCTGAGTTCTTGTTTGCATTACCAGAAACCCTTCCACTCAGTTATATATGAATTTCTATCTTGTTTGTCGCCGACATTTTTCTAAGGTAGCATTTGGTTGTTCTTTCATAATAGGTGAAAACTATGAAAGTGAAAAATCATTACGAGATAAGAGATTATAATCTTGATGTGCTTGATGATGGAAACAGTTCATCCTTCTGTGCTAAAGAAAGGCCATATCCAATCTACCCTTCAAAAGGAGGTTTGAACCCCGATTTTCTCAGGGATATCATTGCAAGGTATACATTTCAAAATTTTGCATGTTCTAATTTCATGTACCTTGCTGTTGTTTTTCCATTTTTAATTTTTAAAATATGCTACATGACCTTCAATTTGAGTTATGATCAGTAAAAATGAGATTTATCTAGATCAAACATCATGTTTTTAGCACGTTGTTGAGGAAAACTTCTGTGCATATATGGCTTTCACTTTTTTATTGGTCCTCTGTTGTCTAAGAAGAAACATTAAAGGTTAAAATAATGTTCTTTCATTAATATTATAATTTTAATGCCATATATAATGTATGATTTTCTTTTATTTCATTTTTTCCAGAGTTGTACAGGCCTTGCCTAGCAACATCGATCCGATTCCTCAAGAAATAACTAAGCACTTTGGTTTATTAAATCTTCATGATGTAAGTATCTTTATGCTTGTCATTCTTTAATTTGTTGCTCCATAGTCCTTCCTTCCACATTGGTGGCTTGAACTGAACTAAGCAATTCACTATTTACGCCTCTGTGCCTTTTGTAGTATCAGGAATATTTATGGAAATAGAGTAGTCACTGTAAGTGCAAATCATTAAGGATCTACATGCATAGGGGAGTGGATGTCACCTTAATTTAATTTGATTATATTCAAAATCATATTTTTCTTTTTTTACTTTGCTCAAACACAACCAAAGATTGTTTATTGATAGAGCACAGAGGCACTGTATGATCCATGTAGCCAACCCCACATGTTCTCAAACACCTCTTTTAATATGTTCTCGTGTACTGTAATGTCCTCCCCACTGTGTTTGTTGTAGATTAAGGATAGATGTATCTCTGGATTTTGGCCAGCATCCAAAATATCATTGGAGGGGGTTGTATTGGTAGAAAGCTTGAAGAACTATATTGACATAAGTCATCTTTGATTATTTATCTGCATTATTAAAATACAAGAATGTGATTCAAGAAGAAAATATGAAACTGTGTGACATGACATCTTAAAAATATTTCTATGTAACATTAGATAATATATTAGCTTATTAGTCAGAAAAACTAGTTTGGAAAAAATATAATGGATAAAATGAATTGAAGTCCTACCATTTATGACCAAAATTCACCCCTAAACTAGGGCCTACAATTAGAATCAGAAGAGTAATTTTTTGGGTCATTGACCTTTGTTTGATTTTTTTTTTTTTGGTTTTGGGTTTCCATTATACCTTTGTTTGATTGTTTATTCTATGTCCTACTATTGTGTGTCACTTCGTATTATCACTTGAAAATTCAATTTTCTATATGTTATTAATACAGGCATATAGGGGAATTCATAAACCAAAGGATATCACTGAAGCTGATTTGGCTCGCAAGAGGCTTATATTTGATGAATTCTTTTACCTGCAAGTAGGTGAACACTTTGATTTGTCTGAAGTCTCATTTGTCAAATATTGTATTAGTATTTTCTCCAGCATGTTTCTAGTTCACACCTCTGGTTTATTTAGCCTATTCTCACATCTAAAGGAATGCCTTTCAGTTAGATATTTCTGCATTACCACTTACCAATGACCATTGCTATATGGTCAGTGATAAGTGGTAATGATGCCAATAACTTCTGTTGAATATATTTGAGTTCTCCTAATTTAATAGTGTTCCTGCTGTTCTAGCAATGACTATTGTTCTTTTTACAAGTTAATATCATGTGGAAATTTAAACTAGCCCCTTTATCTTACTCTTTCAGTTAGGCCGCTTATTCCAAATGCTTGAAGGTCTTGGTACTAAAATGGAAAAGGATGTATTGCTAGATAAGTATCGGAAACCAGTAGATAATGCTGTGTGTACAGACGAATGGTCATGTCTTACCAAAACGTTGCTGGAGGCACTTCCGTATACGCTTACGTCTAGTCAACTTCGTGCTGTTTCTGAAATTATTTGGGATCTGAAAAGGCCAGTCCCTATGAACCGATTACTGCAGGTTTGGATTTTACTGTCTTCCTAATTCTTTATTATCAAGCAGTAGGCTATCTGTTTTTAATTGTTTCTTCCTTTTGTTTCACATAATTCCTGTCTATGAATGTGATAGGACTCAACTTAATGTCTTCATTATCTATGAATGCACTAATTCTGATGTAGAAGCTAAACCCAGAGAAAATAAGATTCACGTGTATAAATGAAAAGAAATCCACAATAATCCAGTCTCTAGTATTCAAGAGGTTAGAATTCACAATTCATGACCAAGCTTCCTCTCTCTCACCCCTGCCTGACATTATATCTCCTAAGTTAGCCGTTGTTTTTGTTGTTTACTCTTTCTTTGTTCAGTCATTTCTCCCCTTTCAACTTTCCTTTCTTGCAAGTCTGGATGAAAGGTTTAGAGTCTTAGAGAGGCCTAACACCCTTCCCTCTTCCACTACAAGTGATCAGCTGCTTAGATTGACAATAATTAGGCTTTTCAGGATGGTCTTCTGCTATAAAATTTGCTCATCTGTAGTTATCATGTGACATACAGGGTGATGTTGGATGTGGAAAAACTGTGGTAGCTTTTCTGGCGTGCATGGAGGTTATTGGTTCTGGATACCAAGTAAGTCATATTTATTTTGTGATGGAATTCCTTGAAAATGTAGTATTCATTATCTTTAAAAAAACAGAACTGCGGCTAATTCATGTGTGAAAGTGGGGTGACCAGCTCTGGTGAATTATAAAAACAGAGATAGACACACAGGATACAGAAACTGAGATAAAAGAAAAAGAAGTTCTGGTTATCTAGTTTTCAAGAGTCTAGAGGCTTTCTGTCCTGTTTTCCCAAATGCCCCTCTTTCTCTGCTCCTCTCACTAGATTCTCCTTGCTGGTCTGCTGAGCTAGTGAATTGGACTTTTTCCTTGTTCACTTAGCCATTTTCTTGAGTAAAATGTTTGAACCCTTGAGCAGACTCATTCCTTTTCTTCATCATACATTGGTCTAGCCCATCTTGTTATATTGTTTGTGTCTAATATGATTTTATTAGTTCTTAATTGGATTCTTGGATTGTGACAATTCATTGTTGTGTTGCTTGGTTTGTTTTCCACTGTTAAAATCTTTATCCATTTTTAGAAAAAAATTAGAATCAAATGCCTAATAATATGTTTTCTTGTATTGCATTTAGGCGGCTTTCATGGTTCCGACAGAGTTGCTTGCAATTCAGCATTTTCAGCACTTGCATAATTTGCTAGAGAATTTGGGTGAGGTTGAGCGCATACCAACAGTAGCTTTACTCACAGGTTCAACCCCACTGAAACAGTCTCGGTTGATTCGAAAGGTGTGGATGTTCAATTCTCTGTTGCTAGAGAATTCATATCACTATTTTGCTCATAAGTTCGATTCTCAGCAGTTTATTCAAATAATGTTGTGGCAGGGTATCCAAACTGGAGAAATCTCTATGGTCATAGGAACTCACAGCTTAATATCAGAAAATGTGGAATTTTTAGCTTTACGTATTGCTGTGGTAGATGAGCAGCACCGATTCGGTGTGATACAAAGAGGGAGGTTTAACAGTAAGGTGGTCCTCCTATCTTTTTCATCTTTGATTTGGAAATATTATGCATACAAACGGGCACAAGATCAAAGAGCTTCCTTGCCTCAGCAAATTGCATCTTTTATGCAGCCTAAAATTAAAAATTCTAACTTAGCCGGTTCTTCATTGCATTTTATTGTCTAATTTTTTTTAATGGTGTAATATTTTGATATCCTTCTATACTGCAGTTATATTACACTTCATCAGCTTCTCAGATGGAAGATGATAATTCAAATGGATCCCAGAAGAGTGATGATGATGTATACATGGCTCCTCATGTTCTTGCTATGTCTGCAACCCCCATCCCAAGGACACTTGCTCTTGCTTTATATGGTGATATGTCACTGACTGAGGTATGTAATAATTTCTGTCCTTGTGATTTAAATGAGGCAAAACCTTTGTACTTATTATGTCCATAGTGGGATTTAAATAATTTGATCCAATATTTTGTCAAAATATCTTCCAAGTTATTTGCTGTCCTGTGCATATTTAAGTGGTGTATTTTATTAAAAAAATAGAGAGTAAAATGCAGGTATAATACACAAAGCTTTATGTTTTTAGATAACTTTTTCGAATATAGGGAGAAAAAAACCGACTGGAGCATTAGATAGTATGTAATGGAGGAAAAAAATAACAAGAGAAGATACTGAACACAAAAGCTTAAACTTGTATAAGAGCTAAACTGTTTTTGGCTTTCAATCACAGATAACTGACTTGCCTCCTGGAAGAATTCCTGTTCAAACATACGCAATTGAAGGAAATGAAAATGGTTATGAGCATGTCTACAAGGTGACAAATATTAAAATTTTGTACTTAAATGTTACTTTCTCGTCTTTTCTGGAGATTTTGTTATTTACTTATCTTTGTTCTTGGTGACTGGTGTACAGTTTAATACTAAATGCAACTAATGTTTAGTGATAGACATAGGATAATGGCTCTATCTTGTTTTTTATGGAATGTAATCAGTATCTCCTCTGTATTGACGATCAGCCCCTGATTCCACACACTGAAAATCGGATGTTTAAATATTGAAAATCCAATTTTCTTTTCATTTTGATATTTTGGCATGCTCCTTAACCTTATTGTTATACAACAAAAAAGTCTTATCACATTAGATGGAATCAGCTACATAGATCATATGACGCCATTATACTCTATTAGTAAACAATTTTTAGATATATTGTTAACCAAAAGATCTCGCTCTACATATTCACTAAGTGGTCGTCTTGGTCCCCCTCTATAGTGCTTGAAGGAGCTGCATACTGCTTGGTCTACCCTCCTTGGCCCATCTAATGGTCTTCTTTGGACTTATCCAAACTACCTCAAACGATTTTATACCATTTTCTCATTGGAACCCTAGTGTTCTAGATGGGGATAAATATTATTTCATTGCACAATCAACAATTTTATAGACATTGGAAGTATATTTAATTATGATGTTGAGTTTAGATAAATAAGTCATTTATAATTTTATAATGTGGAGCATATTTATTTATGATCACGCATATTATTTCATATATGGCAGATGATGATGGATGAGTTGAAGGATGGGGGAAAAGTATATCTTGTGTACCCGATTATTGAACTTTCTGAACAGCTACCACAGCTTCGGGCAGCTTCTGCAGATCTAGAAGCCATATCACAACAGTTTCAAGGGTACAACTGTGGTCTGCTACATGGGAAAATGAAAAGTGATGAAAAAGAGGAAGCACTAAGAAGGTTTAGGACTGGAGAATTGCATATCCTGCTTTCCACACAAGTGATTGAGATTGGTGTTGATGTCCCAGATGCATCTATGATGGTTGTTATGAATGCTGAGCGATTTGGGATTGCTCAGTTGCACCAACTTAGAGGACGTGTTGGACGTGGGACAAGGAAATCTAAGTGTGTACTAATAGCATCTGCCGCGAGTAGCCTAAATCGTTTGAAATTACTGGAGCAATCATCAGACGGCTTTTACCTTGCTAAAATGGACCTTGTATCAAGGGGTCCTGGTGACTTACTTGGAAAGAAACAATCAGGACATCTTCCAGAGTTTCCTATTGCTAGATTAGAAGTTGATGGGAACATCTTACAGGATTCTCACCTTGCAGCACTGGTAAATTTCTTATAGCTCCTGTTATATTGTCAGGGGACAGTGATTGCAGGATAGCTAGTTAGAACATGAAGCACCTAGGAAGTAAAGCATACAAAGATTATTACAATTTAAAACATTCAACTAATATAGGCCAATCAGTTTGAAGAAAATCAAGTTGTTCACCTTGAGGAAAAAGATATGCAAGGAGTTCATAACCAATTTGTGCTAATGAACTTCATTTACAGCCATTATTGACTTTGATCAGAAGCTCAAGGTTATTCTCGCTTTTTCGCAGTATGAGTATCAAACTGTTGATAAACTAACCTGGATAAGTTAAAATCCTTACTAAGATACTGCCTAATTTACAATACCACAGTGCATGCTGTTTGCAGCTGCAAGAAATATAACTCGCTGAAGTAGTTTATACTAACTTCTATTTGATGATAACATTGGAGATTATAATTTTATATACTAACTTTTATTTGGTTATAACATTATTTTGGAAATCAGTATGATCGATTTTATAAGTATTTTATTTCTCCTGATTCTCATTCAATTCTTAGCAAACCGTATTTTGCATGATCAGTGCTTAAATACATGACTCAATTCACTTTGTTATTTGCATGCAGAAAATATTAAGTGCTTCCCATGATTTGGAGCAGTTCCCTGCGCTTAAGCTGGAGCTTAGCATGAGACAACCGCTTTGTTTGCTTGGCGATTAAGTCACATTTAGTACATAGAAATTACCTTACTCGTTTGTGATTAGCTTATCGTGTAATTCGTTTTGAGGGGTTCTTCTTTTGTATGTTACTATGATTTAGGCTATAAGCTTTAGGCAACGTAGTTTGCTTGTAAATTTGGTAATGCACTGCCATACTAGGCTGCGGGTTTGACCTTTTTTTTGTCAGTTCTTATGAGGTCCATCCCAAGTCAGGCAAGTTTCTCAAGTAACGATCTGAAATATCTGTCTATAGCAGAATTTGCAGAAATTAGAATCCGTGAAAGCATAAACGTATGTTACCATGTAAAAAGAAATGAACAAGTTGCTTGATTGGATGATTCAGTAAGTATAGGGACATGTATTTATAGTTGAGTTTTCCAGTTTTCCGTTACCATAGTACATGAATTTGCAGATTTGCAAGTTAATAATTGAAAAAAGTTACAAGTACGCTCTAAACTTTTTGTTACACTACAAATGGTTACGCATGAAGAGCATCCTGGTTCCTTCAAACTTTACTGCTGCTTCATGAAACATCATGATAGAAACCAGCATTACCCGTATGATGAATCGACATGTAATGTGAACTGTAAAAAAGATGAAAAGATTGAAATTGAGTCAGTCTAACAATAAAAGGTCAAAAAAAAAAAAAGTCAGTCTAACAATATAATAGTTATGTTGTTACTTTATTAATATAACTTCACTTCTCTATCCTTCTCTTAACATCATCAAAGAGATTTGATATGTTGAAAAGATAGTGGCTTCATTAAGGAGTGTTTATATTTTTTTGGCTAGGTATTACAGTTTGATCAAATTTTGTTTTAAATCAGTGGTTTTGAGTTGCTGGTTTTGCTCTATAATCTATCAGATCATTTAGTAAGTTAAGACCAAATCTTTTAAAAACTACAGACACCAAAATAAAAAATATGATCCAACTGTAAGATGAATAACAACATTACAACAATTCATAATAAAATAAGAATGCACATGGTGTGCCAAAACCATGTTCTCGTACATGACATTGGAATGATGTTAAACCACTTTTTTTACCAACAATAACCATGAGAAGTTTGTGTAGTAAAGTGAAGTTAACTACTATCATGAAAAGGGCAGTATATGAATGAAAGTTGCTATTAAAAATGTAGATTGGACCATAAATTTGACCGCAGTGATTCTAATGAGGATCATTACAACAAATTAGAGAAAGAGAGATGATTTGGGTGAGTGATTAATTAGAGGAGACAGGGGTGGCAGAGTTATGTTTAGTGGTCCCCCACTAAGTGGTCAAACTGAGGGACCCACCTCTCCCCGTGTTATCTGTATTGTCCACTTCCCTGCTTTTATTTTTCCCTTCGTTCCACTCATAATCATATCACCCTCTTCCATACGCATTCACTTTTGGAAAAATGTTACATCTTGTCCTTATAAGCTCATTATTCCCTCAACAATTTCCTCAAGATGCTTGCTATCCTCTACAACTATATGTAAGTGATTAGTTTTTTATCTCCCAACATGTCTAGCTTCAGTATTTTAACATTCCCATGGCAAGATAAGTCGTCGAAGCCACTAATATATCATAATAATATGAAATATTCCCTTTCTTTCTAAATATAAGATCACTTTCATATTTCCATTTGTTCCTATATCACTTTGTAATTTTTTTCTCAATTATTTCCCAAATTATCTTCATAATACTTATCAATAATCGATGAAGAGTGAGAATAAAGGTATATGGTTTGCACAAATTGATAATATCAAGTGATAATAACTAATTTAATTAACATCTTTAATATAATCAAATTAGGGAAAGTGATCTTATATCTAGGAATCGTAGTATATAAAATACTATGTCATCCTACTATTTAGTTATGATTGTTAAGACTGTGCCTCATATGAATATCATAAGTTTTTATTAGATGCGACAGAAATAAAGACAAATTCATGGAGCAACCAGAAAATGGGGCTGCATGTAAGAACCCCACGTGATCTAATATGGAAGGGCCAGGTGGAACATTATGATGATGATGACTAGAAAATAAATTATGAAGTGCAAGACGGAACATTATTTATGATCACTGGCTACAAAATAAATTGTTAAGAGGAGTTTGTTGGCAAATAAAAATTACTAAAAGAAGTCCCCAAATATTTGGACTTAATTATTTGTGCTGGTCCAAAGGAATCAGAAAACTACTAACCCTCTGGTTCTAAGGGTCAGGGGCTCCTAAGCCAAGCACGCGCGCGCGCGCATATATTTAAAGATATATTACTGATGATGGCAGGCTAATTTGCATAAAGATTGGCCCTTTATTATTAACTACTTTAGTCTTTGGAATAATAGCGTAGCGGTAGTAGACTAGTATAGCAAAGTCCTCCCATATTATGGAGACAAACTTTTGTGTCTTGATCACCCTTCACGGGAGGAGCTGGTTGATAAAGATCACTAGTTGTTTTCTCTCTTGCTCCGTTTTTCTCTCACATGTATGGAATACAACATTGATTATATAAGACTTGGAACTTTTAGAAATAAATAATAATGCTTGTACATTGGCTTCTAATATTACTCCCTCTGGTCCCTAATGTAAAAGCTAGTCGTCAAAAACACGCTTCTTAAGAAAACATGTGAATGTTAGTTGGGTGTCTGGAGTTAATGCTTCTTTTCCAAAATTGCTCATATTTATTATGGTACTTTTAAGAGAGAGAAATGCATAAGCATTAATAAATATGAAAGAGAGTTAGGGGTAAAGTAGGAAAAAATGCATTAAATGAGGAGAGAATATGGGGTGAGCTTTTACATTAGGGACCAAAACCATTCAAATTTTGGGCTCTTACATTAGGGACCGGAGGGAGTATTTTATTAGCCCAACCCTTAATTACTATCCTTGATTTAATATGTAGTTTATTTTGTACTGTGAATGATATTTTATTTAAAAATAGGACGTATAATTTATACATAAATCGAAAATCATATCCTTAATTTAATTTTCCCCTGAATTGTGATCCATAGACCATAGCTCTAATTAGTTTGTATGGGTGCAACTGACTAGTAGAAAAAGAATAAATTTAATAGACAAAATAGATCTGAACTTATATTTATGATGAAAATAAACCTCTATTCAACTCATATATTTGGAAAGAGGAAAGGACAAACATAGTAGAGCCTATTTTGAAAACCATGCATTTAATTGTTGCACTTCGTTCTAATCATTGTGACAATATATCAAACGATATATACTTCATCCTTCCTTCCTAAATATAATACTACCTCCGCTCCTAAATATAAGACCTAATTGATTTTTTTTGGAGAGGTTAAGGTTGCGAAATAGGCTATTAAATCATGACATATTTGATATATTTTTAGATTATACATTAGTTTATAGGTAAAATAAATTAATCTAAGGGAAAAAATTAGGTAAATCAATTTATAATTAACTTATTTTGCTTTTTTATAGGATTTTCTAAAAAAGTCAATTAGGTCTTATATTTAGGACCGGAGGGAGTACCACTTTATATTTTTTTTCTTTAGATTAAGGATATTAGTTAAATTATTTGTTATCATATTATATTACTAATTTACTCTAACCATATACCTTTATATCCCTCTCTCTTGCTTGTTTATTATAGATAATATTATTAAGTTAATTTGAGAAAAATTAGAAAGTGATCTTATATTTATGAATTAATTAAGATTTGAGAGTAGTTTTATATTTAGGATCGGAAAAGAGGGAGTAGTACCGAAGACCAATTAACATCTATTGCATAAATTAATGGTGGACTCATAAAGTTAGCTTTATTAAAAAAAAGAATTATATTAAGCCCGTAGGACATTCATTGAATATGGGAGTAATTAAGTACGTTGATGGCTGGTCACATGATGCAAATGTGAAAAACTGAAAGGTGGTCCTTTCTATATTGCATATAGGACCTACCTTTTTATTTCATGAAACTTCATGAAACCAAAGAAATAAAGGTAAAAATTATAATTTAGCGCAGCGCATATAATTGAATCTTCGATTCCTTCAACAAGTCTGGTCCCGAAAAAAATCCAATTCCTAATATATGTATGTGACCAGAGTTCTGTTCTTTCTTTCTTTTCTGCCACTAAACTAATGATAGATACAGATGATAATGAAATCTCTCGCAGTCAGATGAGTTAAAGTGTGGTGAATACTTCTGCGCATATAAGTTATTCATTAATTATTTTACTACACATAAAAAGTTATATAAGTTATTCATTAATTATTTTACTACACATAAAAAGTTGTTCGAGACATCATTTGCTTTTGAGATTTTATATAAACAGAAATGAATTTTAAAGTCTCTATATAATCAGGTAGTTTTGATAATTAAGATAGTTTTCAACAAAAAAATTATTTTGATTTTTTTAAATGGGTTGCTGGAGTCTCCACTTCTTATGTTAAACTACTTAACGATCAATAAATAATCTAACACTATCCTTTTACAGGGTACTCTTAATATTTTTCAACGTCATTATGACATTATTCATGGACGGATATTTGATTTCTACGTGCGATTGACCTCATTCATATTTTCTTACATTCAACCAATTGAATAGTCTACTATCGAAGTGCCTTGAAACTTCGTATACTTCCTAGTATTGTGTTTACATCTAACTTGAAAAAATTCTTTACCACACAACACGGAAGTGCGAAAAGGATAAAATTAAACGAAAACTGAAAAGCTTATTATTGTAGCTATGTGGGTGTGGGGCAAAGAAACTGGTTGACAATATATGTGTGTGTATGTATATATATGTGTGTGTGTGTGTGTAGATGGCGAAGACAGTACAGAGAATGTCCAAATAATTAAAGTATAGTGTACATTTTTATATATAAGCTATACTTAAAGTTTAAATACAGTGTGCTAGTACGGTAAAAAAATAACAATATACTATTAGCATTTTATTTTAAGAGTTTATCTATTCCTTTTATCAAAATTGAGAATCTACAGTTCTAACTTGGTTTGCAATAAAAGATAAAATGACAACTATACTTGTTCTGACTTAGAATACATCAAGTGTGTGTATATATATATATATATATATATATTTACCAATATAAAATAATAAATTTCGAAAAATAGGGGAATTTTTTTCGATGGAATATGCTAAACTTTTAAATTTATATGGGTTTGTGTAATACATCTTGTGCCAATAATACAATACTAAAAAATTTATTAATACTAATTCGTAATAATAATAAAAAATGTTGAACATATATAACTGGTCTATTGATGATTTATGGGGGCCATTATCTTTTCAGCCACGTGACACCCCATCGACGGGTCACATACTGTTCTTTGACTTTGACTTTAATTACTACGGTCAGAAACCCTAATCAAACCTTTATTTAATGGCATAATTCTTTCTAGTCTCATCACTCTCAAGTCTCATCCCTTTTAAATAAAATCAAACCTTTTCATCAATTGAATTTCTCAGGTTTCATTTATAGTGATACTAATTGTGAATTAATGCGTATCCCCACTATTTATTATTTTATTTGACTTTTCTATCTTCACCTTTGTTATTTCATATATATTATACTCCACTAGGTAAGTGTGTAGATCATATTGCTGCTTCGTTCCTACAGATATATGGATGCTATTGTCTGCTTCTGTTTGGCGCTTTACCTTTTCCCCTGCCTTTAAAATTTAGGGAGAGATCTCCTTCTTATTAGCTTCTCCACCACCGCCATCTTTTGATTTTACTATATAATATATATAAGCCAGGTGAGGTCGATCATCTTCCCATGGAGGGTACACCTAGAAGCATTTCCAGCTTGGATTTGACCATTTCAATCCCTTGTTTTGCTTCTCCTCTTCCTCTTCCTTCATCTGCAGGTAATCATTTCTAAGTTTATGCTATTATACATTACATGCATACTATTATTCTGTTGTGTGTGTGTGTGTGATTTTATGTGGAAGTAATTTGTTGTCTTTCATCTTTCCTTTGTTTTTTTAATTCACTTTTCACGATCGTTTCACAAGATATACGATCGAAGCGGTTCCTGTTATAATTTCTCAACATTTTTTTAAACAAAAAGGTACGCGATCGTAAAGTGACAACTAGCAGGTGAGATTTTGTTTTTTTATAATTGTTGTTAATTAGAGGTCATTGGAGCTATCTTTTCTCATCTCCTTTCGATCGGTAGTATTATTTGGTGGTTACTCTTCAAAACTGTTTATCACTCGTAGGAATATATAATATGAATATTATTCCGGTCGGTGAATAATATCCTTTTGCTTTATCCTCAAATAATCAAAGCATTCAGAATTACATACTACGTACTGATCATATAGGCAAAAATCAATGTTGAAGATATATATATACACATAAATGAATATTTGTATGTGGCGCGTTAATTATTAATGAATTGCAGGGAGGGAGTTGGACATAAACCAAGTACCATCAACTGAAGAGGAATGGATAACAATGGAAGAAGAAGAAGAAAGCAGCAATGGAGGAAGTAATCCTCGCAAGAAACTCCGTCTTACCAAGGAACAGTCTCGTCTCCTTGAGGACAGCTTCCGTCTAAACCACACTCTCAACCCTGTAACTCTCTCTCCCTTATCCCTTTATCTCTCCATACGAACATGCATGCACACATATTTAGACACACATATCTAAGATATATTCAAGGAGATTGTGACGACAAACATTATTGTACGCGTCAATTACTCTACCTTGATTTATAAATATATATAAACTCTATTTAATAATTAATCTTGTTCATTCATATATATGGATGTAATTCTAAATTTTGTGAATTTCTTCTCAAATTAACTCTATTAATGATCTTCCAATAATAATCAAATAAGATATGCAAAGTAGAGAAGATTAGTCAAGGGTCTTGTAGGTCAATGATGTATGTGATATGATATTTCCCCATTAATTGGGGGTTGCAGGTTTGATCCGCTTATAACATTAGTGCTTGCTCTTTTAATTAAAAAGAGAAGATTATTTTTATTAGTGTCACTTAGTTAATTTTATGAGCATCATTTTTATTACTAATAATGTCTGAAAATATTTTACAATTTTATAGTTTTGATCTTTTAATCGATAACATCCATATATATATATATATATATATATATATATATATATATATATATATATATAGAGAGAGAGAGAGAGACTATCAAGTCCTTCTCAGAAGACATAAACTAACAAGTTACTCTAATATTTTCCAGAACTTGTTAGTTTCTAAAAAAATTAAATATGTTTTTTTATTTCATATATCCATATCTATAATCAATAAGGGTACGGTAGTGGAACCGGAGAGAGTACTAATTAAAGTGATATTTGAGTTTAGTGTAATTAATATGAGTAATATTGGTATTCATTTAATTTAAGAAAAATATAATGTATTTAATCCATGTGAGATTTTTTAGTTGGTGTAAGGAAGAGGGAGTGTGTGTCAATGGAAGCTTGTATTTGGTGAGCGGTTTATGAGGAGAATTTATGGTGATGATGAGAAAAGCGGATCATGTGTTGGTTGGTTGAATATGTGCAGAAGCAGAAGGAATCATTGGCAAAGGAGTTGAAACTGAGAGCTAGGCAGGTGGAAGTGTGGTTTCAGAATCGTAGGGCCAGGTATACCATGTTCCAACCCTATCTCATTTAATTTATTAATCAATGGCCCCTTTTAATTCCATAATTTGTTTTCCATGATCAACACCTCATCATACATTTTATTAGTCCATATAATCCTTAATATAATGAACATATAGTAATTCCTAGTTGGGAAGGTAGCTAGGGAGCTCGTTTTCAAGCATTAGATCTTTTGCTTGTACGAACACGCATAGATAGGCAATTAAGAGACAGAAAGTGACTTGACTGTACTTATTGGGGTATGGTGTGTGACATTTATTCATCTGATATAATACTAAAGAAGCTAATTAAGGCCAGAGGGTGCAGATGGATCATGAAGTGTTGTTTTCTCTGTCAACTTTGGTATGCCACTAATGAATACCATTGTGTCGATATACTAAAAAGGAAAGAGATCAGAAATGGTAATTAATTAAGAGAAATAAAAAGAAGAGTAATGAATGAAGTAAGGTGATTATCTGTCCAAAAAAAATGAAAAGGTGGGGGAGAACAGAATGATGAGGGATGTCGGAAAGAGAGAGGACAATGAGAGCATTCATGGAGATTTGTTCAACTTCGTGTGCTTTCTTCTTCATTTTATCATCACTCTCACATCTCGTCCCTTTGACCACTCCCTCTTTTCATCCATGCATTCCTTCATAATTACTCTTCTTTCTTATCACTATTTTTACTCCCTAGTCCACGATCAATTTATACATAGTTTACTCCATTAATCTCCATGTATAAGTTATTTTCAGTGTATGTTATTTTGTATGGATAAAAATTGTAAACCCTATAATTAATTATCTGATGCTATTTTTTTATCTCACATCCAACATATTTTACATAAATTAAAGAAAACTTAAAAACATATTAATTTTACGTTGAAATTTCACAACTTTTCAATTTTTGCTGCCCCTACCCTATAAATAGGATCAAATAATGAAATCTTTTCACTACCCCATATGAACTTTAAATATAAAATTTTTAAATTTACCCATGGCCATATACTATACTGCATAAATGGTAAAATTATTTTTTGACATGAAAAAATCAATGTTGTGTTATAAATACGACCAAATAAAGTGTTTCCAATAAATAAGAGACTGAAAGAGTATGTAGTAGTGTGTGTGTAGGGTTTGGTATTAACTACTTATTAGAAAGTCATTAATGATTTATTTTTCGATTATTACCCCGTTATAGCTTATCATAGAAGATGATGAATTGAAGTCTAAATGTATAATGATGCTTTATGCTCACAAGTATAACTACAGTAGGGTTCGAAAAATCTTTTATTTTAAGACAAAGTCAACGACTGCATTGTCTCTTTTTAATTATTTTTGGGAGAAAATATCTTTTCTTAATTTTGAATTGTCTCTTTTCTGACTTAACTAAAGGATCCGAGGAATCGAAGCAGTGCCATATCTTTCAAAATTCCAAACCTTAGTGCTTCGTTTGAATTTGGAACATACCCGCACGTTGTTTATATATAACCAAAAAAAATTTGCCTGAGTGTGTACACACACACTCACACACATTTGTACACATTTAATTCCATTGTAAAAGCCGGTCGCCGTAATTGAGTTTGCTTCGTTTCTTGTAAATTATTGATATAATCTGGGAGAAGAGTAGTAAAAATAAAACAAAACAACGATAAATTCATCATGAAATCGCGAATAAAGTAGTCAGTAAATTATATTTGTCACTAAAAGCATGCAATAGGGAACTGAAAATAATGAAATATACATCGCAAATAAAGCAAGTTTGGGGGGTATTGGAATCAGTTCAATTCAAACCTAACAACCAAAACCACACACACACACACGCTTACGTACGTACATGCACGGAATGATGGAAATAATAAGTATACTAGCTTTCGGCCAAAAATAAAAAATAAAGTATGCTCATATATAAACCTATTAATAATTTACTCTTAGCATGTTTTACATAATTACATGAATCATGGAAAGCCTTCAACCCCATCAACTTCTTTGTCTTAAATTTTTCTATTTTTTTTAATTTTACGCTTATTTAATATAGAAAACATATATAAATGCCCATAAAATCACAAAATCAACTCAAAAACAAATATATGGGCATGCTTCATATATATAAGTACTACTGTATATTTGTATATTCAAACGAAAACTTTCTCCCTACATACCTTACAATATAGAACAAAACTAAAAGTGGAGTGTATGTGGACAAGTGCAGGAGCAAGCTGAAGCAGACAGAGATAGAATGTGAGTACCTAAAGAGATGGTTTGGATCATTGACTGAACAGAATAGAAGGCTGCACAAGGAAGTGGAGGAGCTTAGGGCCATGAAGGTGGGCCCTCCTACCGTGATGTCCCCCCACGGCTGCCACCCTCTTCCGGCGTCAACCCTAACTATGTGTCCTCGCTGCGAGAAGGTCACCACCACCTCCGCCGCGGCTGACAAGGGCCCCACATTGTCTTCTTTATAAATGCCAAAAACCATTCTCATTTCTCTTCTTTATCTCCTCACCATGTTTATACCTTTTTTTCTTTTTGTTCTCTCTTGGATTAGTGCATGCAATATTGCCGTGATTAAATTTTTAAATGGGCAAGACTTTATGCTATGACTCAAATTGTGAGAAGATGAAAGGCCCAATTACTAAAATGTTACATTCTATGGGCCGACGGTGATGATATGTCTTGTTATAAAGCCCGTTCGCAAATAACCATGTGGCCCAGTTGGAGATCTAGAGTGGTCATATCTTGTCTAAAACATGTGAGAACAAGTGGGTCACCGGGAATGGAAGATGTCAAGGTGTTTGAAGAAGCAAAAACCAAACAAAAAACATGGTGGGCTACCAATTTATTAGATGATTGAAAAGATAACTTTAGAAGGACAAAGAGAAACAAGATGCACAAACCCAAGTGAGAGGTTCCCCAAAACACAAATGACCCAACCAGACACACCTTGATCCTGTCCCAGACAATGATCATCTTCCCCTTAACTTTGGGGGGTCACTTTCTTCCTTATTATTGCATCTTTCTTTTATTTATTATTTTGAAAAATTATTAACATGATGATATGATTTGTGAACATGTGTTCAAGGCTTAAATCTCCTTTACATACTTCTCTACTAATCAATTCCTCTTTACATATCACTATAAACTTGGACTTTGTATTCTTTAGAGCGGAAAAGGGTGAGAGCTAGCCTTTCACGGACTAAGGCCTAAATGACATGTCTATATAGACTTGAGTTTCATAAAATGATCGACCATATTTAGAAGCCCAGATATTAAGCTTGTGGGTTCGGGTCGGTTCATAATAATGGAAAAGTCTATTATATATGGACAAATTTAATGGAAAAAATCTAAATCATAGTTCATAATAATCTACCTATGTATATAACTTACCAGGTCATTTTCACCAATGAAGTTTTTAACGTGGAACTTTTCTCCAATGTTGTGTTCATACAATAATTAATTGTATAATTAAAAAGGGAGCATGATAAAGGCATAAAAAGAAGCATATGGCTACTAGAAAAGGGTGTAGTTGGAGAGTGAGGCACATGGGGAAGGAGTGTGGGTAGTTCAGTAATGATAAATAAGTGCCAAACGAATAATGGTTGGTGCCACTCAGATATGTGTAGCCCACACTTCAACCTAATTTCTGGCCCTAACCCTTCGTGGAGCTTTCTATATAGCAATTTTATCCATGATCTTAACGCTATTGAGCAAAGAGAAGCATTCATATGGTTGCCCGAAAACAAAGCGGAACAAAGTTGAGAGTTTAACCGTACTATATTCTATCAATTTTTCTTTTGTTTTTTTCATTTGTCATTTACTTGAAAGCAAATGATGAAATTATGAAAACAAATTAAAGTATATTTTCTGATCTACTCCTCATCCTTCAGAAAGGATAAGGGGTCAGTGCTGGGTTATATTTGATTTTAAATATAATATTTTGATGTATTTGTTTGTATTTTCACTCCAATTATTTCTATATTGATTTAGCTTCTAAGTAGTCTTTTATATTTATTTATTTATATGCCACTATCTAGCGCTACTTTCAAGTTGTTAAAGAGACAGTTCCAATACAAATATATAGCTAACTAAACTAATTTCATTAGCTCTATGAATTAGTTATCAAGTGCTAGTATTGAAGGAAAAAAAGCGTGAGAAATAATAATAGGGAAACGGATAGTAAAAAAGAAGAGTCTATATCTTATTTATTTGATATTCTATAAATATGGTTTCTCCCAAACTTCCATGGTGATGACTTTCAGTTTTTGAAGATCAGTTTCAATACACACACATATATTTAATATATAGAGGATCTTTAAAGGTAATAACTATACATAAGAATAATTGTACTAATTAACTCTTGTTCAAGAATATAATTATTTATCTATCTACCTCTTATTAAAGATCATAGAGAGAAAGAAGGCAATTAAAGACTAGATAGAAGAGGAAGAAGTTAATTAAGAAAGACACCCTTCTACCGAACAAGGAGAATAAATGGAGTTGAAGGCAGGAAAACAAGGTCACATGGGATTCACACCGTCACGAGCTTTATTCCCAATCAATAGCCATTCATATGTTTCTCTCTCAATATGCACCATTCTCATCATATATATGCACAACAAATCCAATTTTTATTATGTCAGTTGAAAAAGTTCTCTTCCAAACCTAAATTTGTGTCCCAACATACTCCAAACATGTCCATCATACCCAACTCAATATGTCTCCAGTTTTGATCCCTTCATTGTATAGACAGCTTCTGAGAGAAAGAAAGAAAGATCGATGTATAGATACATATTAGACTGAGAATAGTTACCATGAGATATTGGAACATTGCCTTTTCTGTTCTTTTCCTTTTGGAAATTTCTCTCTTCCTTCGGCAAGAAGAATGGGTTCAAGAGCTATATATACATCCAATAAAACAGATTGTGAGCAGTGTATAATATATGTGCGAGATGATCTTTATAATGTCCATGAGAAAAGAAAAGGTGCGAAGAATGAGCGGCGGATCTTTATAAGCCATACGATTTAATGTCACTTGGATCCTTCACATGGTTAATCTTAAAAAAAAATCTTAAAAAAGTATCATTCATAATATGTGTATCTTATCGCTACAAGCTGTGCAACATATAAATGCTTTATAAAATAGTTCAAATATGTAACGAACCCATCATCGCTGTCTCATTCATCATGAACCATATAAAGATACGTATAGTGTAAGTTTCAGTACTCAATGGCGGCACTCCTAGAACACTTAGCTAACTTACCATCACATAGTTTGTCTAATTAACAGTGTAAGGACCCACTATAGATTTCTTAAAATCTTGAAGTTAAATCCTAAACGAGACACTTATATTAAGAGGGAAAGTCAAGAAACTAAAACTTAAATATTTTGTTGCTCAAATACTTGCTAATAGGATATTAAATAGGCCAGTGTGGATTGTTAATTGATGTGTGTGTAAACAATATACCTAGGTCTGGCAAAAAAAAAAATATACCTAGGTAAATTGGTTGGAGGCAGTCATCTGATCTGAAGAGTACTCAAAGTCCACCGTAGATGGAGGAGTTAGTGGCAATATATATTGCAGTGGCAAACAAGATTGTACAAAATATTCTCCCTGCAATTTTAAATAGAATATTATATTGAATTTTTAAGAACATTAATGATGTTAAGTAAATTATTTAAAAGTAGTTACATCGATCAATCATTTTTCTTTAAATTAATTTATCTCGTCTATAAAGTAATCTATTATACTAATTACATATAATATATGTTAAAATATAAAGTCTGTTTGTTTGATGACTTCTTTAATTCCCACAAAAAATAAACTGATCTTATATTTAGGATTTTGTAATTACTTATTTTTCAATACTCTACCTCAATCAAGTATGTTTATAAGGTTCTTAAAAGTGATACTAAGGCATCCAATGTTTATGTGGAGGTGCACTCATCATGTGAAAGTGGTTCCCGTCTAATAATCTTTAAAATCACCTAATCTATGTTTCCATCGTTCCCCCCATCCAGTAAGTCATTCTTCTTATTATATTAGAGGATGATTTTGAAAGGTTTTAACAAATTTTTTCGGTTAAGCAGTCTGAACTGATTGTCATCATGGTTTTAGAAAAGTAGTTAACATAGTTCCTTTACAGAAAATATTTTTGTAAAAAAATGAAGAAGGATGATAAATTCAAAGAGATGGGCCAGTGAATTCAAGTAAAAATCATGAGTTGGGCCAATTAAGGAAATGAAGGAATAAGCAGTCCTTAATTAATGACCCACACTCAACTTGCTTCGCCTTCGACTATGGGGACCATTTCGTCTTCTTTCAATCCCTTTTCCCTAATTAATCCCATTCGGCTTATTCTCCGCTCCCTCTCTTTCTTTTCGCCCCTCTTTTATTTGATGTACATATTTCCATTGTCAATTAAAGAATAAAACAAACAATATACTTCTCCCACGATACATAAAGTATGGTGTCATTTCATTAAGCACAATGAGAATTGTATTATTGCCGACGGACAAATATGTAGTTGGGTGAAGGATATGTACAGCACAAATTAAGCAGAGTTTATGAATATGGGGGGATTAATTAAGTGTGAGATTTGATATGTAGCAACTATGTGAAGAAGGAAAAGAGAGTGTTAAGTTGATTAATTGATGAGGCATTTAATTAAGCAATGGATATCATTAAAGTGAATGAGACATGTGAGTGTGACCACACGGACTCATTCATATGCACGTATCCTTCCGGCCCCTTGGGGACCATCCTCCAATCTTCAATCACAAAATCACACACACACATCATTTCATTTTTATTCCATTCATTTCTTGGATCCCTTTATTTGCCACCTTCTCCATGATCCAAACCTCTTTGTCTGTTATGATGATAATTGGTGTGTTTGGATACTCAATTTTGAAGACAAAAAAATTGTTGATATTTACAAATATTTTAGACCAAATACCTATATATTTTGATTAAAACCTATCACAAGACCTTCATTAATGATTTCAAGTAAAATTAATTATGAGATTGTCAACTATAATTCCCGTAAGCAGTCAGCACCGATTTTTATAATGCTTTAAGATTAGCATTGGGTCAAGTACGTATAGCTTAATTATAAAATTGATTATTTACATATGCCTGCAAATAAAAATCTTTAGGAAAGTATAATCATGCTGAGATTAAAGGCGGGTAAAATTGTCACGATTTTTATATAACTGATTTTGGCATCTATATGGGTGTTTTATGCAATTATTTGGGTTAATGTTCCATTTCTACATGTATAACGGTTCTAACTACTTGGAAAAGTTTATATAATAAACATGATTATATAATTGATTTAGTCATGCAAAAGAGGTGTTTTGAACTTTCGATAGAAAACCCATGGTTTTCGAAATACACAGACACTTCATGAGATAAATCAATTTATAAAACAACTATAGCTAAATTTATTCTCGAAGTCATGAATATATATAAGTTAATTCTATCCACATGATGTTTGTTTCTTAATTTTAACAAGTGATATATGCATGCATATTGTCGATCACTACTCCTTAATTAATTATTAATACCCTCATAGACATCAAAATAGAAATATCTCTCGATCTCTCTCTCTCATATAGAGAATATACTTTTATTATATGTTCCGAACCTACTTCTATATTTAAACCCAATATGCTTCTTCCCTTTCTTAGTAGTTTAATAATCTGATGATGATATATGACATCAATTATATATGTGATGACTAGTTAATGTCTTGTATTTGGTCAATAGTCAATTAAGCAACATGATAGAAGCTTGATTAAAATGGCTTTTTCTTTCATGCATGCATGGGATTATTGTATCGCCTGTTCTATCTCCTTATCTCCCAACCAATTAACCAACGAGATTCGCTCTTTTGTGTTTCTGGTGGTTGTAATATGCTCCAAACAAGTCATATATTAAAAGCTTATTATTGAAATGATGTTCCCTTGAATAATTTAATTAATATCGACACAAATGTTCAACATTTAATATTACTTCGGATCGTTAGATTCAATAAGCTTCACTAGACTAATCTAATATAAGATAATAAAAGCTACCAAAAACATTTAATTGTGAGTTAAGAAGAAGCTAGTTTCATGATGATCTGAGGATAGAGATTCTAAAATAAGGACAACTAATGAAGTAAATGCTTGAGGGTAAAAGGCATTGCCTTGTGCAACATATAAGTATGACCTAGAAAGGATCGTGAAAGCATATATGGAAAGATTTTATATACAATTTAAAGATAATAAATTATAATCTATATGTTGCCTGATAATTCTAAAAATTTTGTGTCCACACACACACACACACATAATTAGATTATATATTGACAAATTAATTTAAAATAATAAATATAAGAGATCAAATTAAATGAAAAATAATAAATAATGTATATTTAGGCCTTTAGGGGGGAAACGTCAATACAATTAAATCTCTAATATTTAAGAGGGATAATATAATATTCAATCATCGGTCATAAAGGTAAGTGTTGAAATGAAAATATAAAGGCTACCCATATAGGTTTTACTCAATAATATTTGTATACTTCTATCAATTGGTAAATGTCACGTTTTTTTACATCATTATTTCATTAGTTATCCGATCATGATCAACTGCTCCTCCAATTCCAAGGTTAATACTTTTTCTTGCCAACAAAAATATCGATCTCTTCTAAAACTCAATCTCAATATTTAGATAATACTAAAAGTTTAGACAAGTTTAGACTCAGGCTCGCCAGGGATAGAGCATGCCTCAAAGCTCAAAGAATTGATACTTACAAATCATCCATTATTAAGGATATACATTAGCAATATTCAAATCAATAACTATATAATTATAAATTAAACCTGTTACTAGGACCAACCTTTTTAGCAACTCATCTCACAGTAATTATCAGAAAGCCTTGGTCCACTAAGCCATACATATGTGTGTATCTCAGTTCTCTTCTCACACATATCTGGCAGCTATTTTTCCAACTATGAAAGCAGGAAAAAAGAGTTCATAAATGAAATACAAAGGGACAAAGCTGTCCAGTGTCCACGTTACTTCACCCATTCCTCCTTAACCCATACGTGGTTAACTTAACCACATCAGACTCTCACTCCCTAACCCAACCTGTCCATCTTTCCCACAGGCCCCCACACACAAACTCAACTCAAAATAACTCTCACACCCACACTTTATTTCCACAAATAATTAAAAATACACATCTCATACACTCATGCATACCTCCTTGCAATAAATAAGATATAAATTAAAATAATAAAAACCCCCCTCACCCCTCTCTCTCAAGGCCTATATATACCCACACTATATCTATCCACCTTAAACCATTGTAAATTCTTAATTCTCACACATACACACTCTGACACTCCCTCTCTATAAAAGCTTCTTCAGCAGCAGAATCCTCTCTATAAAAATTTCTCTCCAGTGACATAAATCCCTTTCCTTCTAGTTAGTTATCTAACGGTATTATTTCCCACTTTTCCCATTTTACCCTCCCATTTTCTTTAACTCTCCCCATTTTACCCTCCACTCTCTTCTCTATTTCCCCTCCCATGCCCTTTCTGCATTAACCAAATTTTCTCAAGAAAATGATCACATGGAAAGATTTCTACACCGTCATGTCGGCGGTGGTCCCGCTCTACGTGGCGATGATCCTAGCCTACGGTTCGGTCCGGTGGTGGAAAATCTTCTCGCCGGACCAATGCTCCGGCATAAACCGGTTCGTCGCAATCTTCGCCGTTCCTCTCCTCTCCTTCCACTTCATCTCCACCAACAATCCCTACGCCATGAATCTCCGATTCATCGCCGCCGATACTCTCCAAAAAATCATCATGCTCTTCGCTCTTACAATCTGGACAAATCTCACCAAAACCGGAAACCTAGAATGGATGATCACAATCTTCTCTCTCTCCACACTTCCAAACACGTTAGTCATGGGAATTCCTCTTCTAATCGCCATGTACGGTGACAGTCCGTACGATTCAGGAAGCCTAATGGTGCAAATCGTTGTTCTACAGTGTATAATTTGGTACACTCTTTTGCTTTTCCTTTTTGAATATCGTGGCGCGAAATTGCTCATTATGGAGCAGTTTCCTGAAACGGCGGCGTCTATTGTGTCGTTTAAAGTTGATTCCGACGTCGTTTCGTTGGACGGGAGGGATTTTTTGGAGACCGATGCGGAGGTTGGTGACGACGGGAAGTTGCACGTGACGGTGAGGAAGTCGAACGCGTCGAGGCGGTCGTTTGCGATGATGACGCCGCGGCCGTCGAATCTGACCGGAGCTGAGATTTATAGCTTGAGCTCGTCGCGGAATCCGACGCCACGTGGATCGAATTTTAACCATGGTGATTTTTATAATATGATGGGGAATTACCCTCGGCATTCTAATTTTGGACCGGCTGATTTGTATTCGGTTCAGTCTTCGCGCGGTCCGACCCCTAGGCCGTCGAATTTCGAAGAGAATTGCTCTCCCAGATTCGGGTTTTATCCCACTAATAATACCACCTCGTCATATCCGGCTCCTAATCCGGACTTTTCGTCGTTAAATGTGAGCAAAGTAGTGAAAAATCAAAGTCAGCAGCAGCAGCAGCAGCAACAACAACAACAACAACATCAGCAATTATTGTCACAAAAGTTGGAAGTACAGGCCCAGGCCCAGGCCCAGGCCCAGGCCCAGGCTCAGGCGCAGGGTGGGAAGGCTAGTCATGATGCTAAGGAGTTACATATGTTTGTGTGGAGCTCGAGTGCGTCGCCGGTTTCGGAGACCGGCGGCTTGCATGTGTTTGGCGGCGGCGGTGGTGATTTTGGTGGGGCGGAGCAATCTGGGCGGTCTGATCAGGGTGCTAAGGAGATTAGGATGATTGTAGCTGATGATCATCAAACTCCAAATGTAGAAAATAACAAAGGTAATGCTCGTTTAGACATGTTTAATTAACTTTGATTAAATTAAGGTGTTAATTATATCAATTATTTTATCATGTTTTTCTAAAACAGTACAATCACATACATTTTGATAACTTTTTACTTGATTATTATTTGAGTAGCACTAGGCCAATTCTTTAAAAAAATGTTGCTAGAATACTCTCTCTACCCTTTTGTTTTTTCTTTTTAAATTTGGAGAATTTAAAGATCAAAATTAGTCATGTTAAAATGTTTATAATGAGGAGTGAGGCCGATGTTTTTTAATCAAAACTAATTTATACTTGTAAATTAATCTATACTTTAATTACAGTGATGGCCGGTATGATATTTTTCTTTTAACTTCCAAAAATAAAACTCAATGGAACAAGAGAGAGTAATAATTAACTCATGGAACAAGAAAGAGTAATAATTAAGTTTTTATATTTAAGACCAACATGGACATTCCAAATATGTCCAGAACGATAGGATGGAGTAAATTTTGTTCAACTGTGAAAGAAAGGTTGTGTTAGAATTAGAATGACGAGATTCGATGATTGTGTGTAGTGGCGAAAAATGAAGGTGTGCCGGAAGGGGAGCTTGGTGGGGATGAGTTCAGGTTTCCGGCGAAGGATGTGCCAATGGATCATGAAGAGAGAGAGCAGAAAGAGGGACCCACTGGGCTGAACAAGCTGGGTTCAAGTTCTACGGCGGAGCTACACCCGAAAGCTGCCGGAATCGCTGACTCCGGTCTCGGAAAACATATGCCTCCGGCAAGTGTCATGACACGTTTGATATTGATAATGGTTTGGAGGAAGCTCATCCGTAATCCCAACACATACTCTAGCCTCATTGGACTCATTTGGTCCCTCGTCGCCTTCAGGTAAATAAGTTAATCACATTATAAAAATTAGTTTAATTATTAATAATGATGAGGATGAAGGGTTGACTTGATTCAACGGTAAGCTCACTTATCGTGAGGCCTGGAGTGTGAGTTCGAATAAGCTACTTTAGGTTGTTTCACAAAGTGGGGGACTAAAATTGGGTTGACCCTTTATTAATGATGACGATCTCTCAAATGATCCAATCAAATGTTGAACAACCAAAAAGTGAACTAAGATAAATATAGTAAGAGTAATTATGAATTGTGATTTGATGAAAATGCAGGTGGAATGTGCATATGCCTAAAATAATAGAGAAATCAATCTCCATCTTATCAGATGCTGGGCTAGGAATGGCCATGTTCAGCTTAGGTGAGTGGTCGCCACCACATCTTCAAATTCCTACTACGCTCAATTATTTGCTTTATTAACCAATCATAACTCATTAACTTTCCTCTTTCATGAATAAGCCATAATTTTTTCTGCGCTTTCCAGCTCTGAAGCCCGCCTCTGTTTTTTCTCATGAATCAAGAAAGTAAAACGTTGTAGTAACAAATTTCAATCTACAATTAGTGTATTGATTTTGAAAGAAGCCATGTCATTTTTTTTACTTTGAAAAGAAAAGTGTGTGAATAAGATGAAGTAGAAGATTTTATTGTTGAGCTGGTTTTACTTGACCACAATGGGATTGGACAACTACCCCTTGAGACGTTCCCGACATGTGGGGCCTATTCTTAAACAACGTCGCTTTGTGGTCCATAAAAAAATAGCGGGCTTTCGAGGGTGATGGTCAATTTATTTTAATATATTTTACTTATTAAAAAGCACATTTTTGAGTGTATATTTTATATATTTGCTAATTAAAAATGATTGGCAGGTCTGTTTATGGCACTTCAACCTAAGATCATTGCATGTGGGAACTCTGTTGCAACATTCGCCATGGCTGTTCGGTTCCTTACAGGCCCCGCCGTCATGGCCGCCGCCTCCATCGCCGTAGGCCTCCGTGGCACCCTCTTACACATCGCAATCGTTCAGGTTGCTAGTTCTCTCCCTCGTTTGTCCGGACATATATATATACTCCCTAATGTTTTAATTATAAAACCCATTTAATTTTTTTGGAGTAATTAGGATTGTAAAATTAATTAATTTAAAATGTTGATGATTATTTTTCTTCAAAGCTAATCTATTGTACATATATACTAACATATAATTTAATTAAATGTGACAGATACCATAGTTTATTGGTCTAATTTACATCCTTATTTCCAAAAATGTCAAGGGGTCTTGTATATTTAGGATAAGAGAGATATATATTATATGTGCATAGATAAGTCATATTAGAGCTCAATGGATTGTTTGGAAGTTAACTCATGAAAATGTTATCTTTGAAAAACAGGCTGCGCTTCCACAAGGGATTGTTCCATTTGTATTTGCCAAGGAGTACAATGTTCACCCTGCCATTCTTAGCACAGGGTAAGCCACTCAGTGTCCTTAATTTTTGTCTCTAAAACACATATGTTAGGCAGAATTAAGAATTATAAGCCATATGCATAAAAAAATTAAATAAATATTTTGGTACCATTTATTTTATAGAATTCTTAATCTGGGAGACTTTAATATCACCTCTTTCTTATCTGTCTCTTGCTATTTCTTGCAGGGTTATATTTGGGATGTTGATAGCTCTACCAATTACTCTGGTCTACTATATACTCCTTGGCTTGTAAGCCAACAACAACTAGAGGAGGATGGCAGTTTAAAATATTTGTTAAGTTTTGGAAGTTAGGATGGATGCTTGCATAATTGATGAGGCCTCTAGTGCAAAATATGCTATTACTAACAGGGAAGAGGGTTTCCCGGGCATAAAGGAGGGGGGCATATTAAAAAAAAAAAAGAGTGGCAGTATTCATCAAACAGGGAAGATGATTTCAATTATCAAAAAAATTTTGGGGATTTTAAGATAAAGTTTGACTGATTGGCCCATAGACCCAAATCCTCATGATTCGGATGCCCTTCCAAAGTGATGTGATTTTTTCAGAGATCTCAGATGAAGGAACTGGAGGAACAAGGCCACAAAATGGGAGACAACAATAGAGGAAAACAGGGGAAAGCTAGCATAAGCAGGGTCAATGATTTCTAGAAGTAGTTTCATCTCCATTAGCAATGTAAATTTTATATTAAGAGGAAAAAAAGTAAAAAGAGTGTTTGGTTTGGGTGTTCAAGTGACAAAGTTGATTGTAATAATTAGGTGGAAGGAATGGACACTAGAATAGAAGGGAAGACCTGCTTCTTTTCCTTTAACTCACCTTTTGTTTGGTCAGTCTTCCATTTTTTTTAATTTGAGATGAAATGTGTTTGCCTTTGATTGTTCACTGACCCTCCAATTATTTGCTTTTGTCGTCTTTCCCTTCCTGTCAAAGCTAATATTAGATTTATTCAAATGGATTCATTTTGGCCATAGTGAAGGAAAGGTAATGTCTTTCATGCATCACTTTATGCTCAATTATTTTAAACATACTTTTCAACCATATTAAAACAATTGAATCAGTGCCAAATAAACCACGTATTTTTTTCAAAAGAAAAATGATCAAATAGTTTGGATCTTTCAACTAGTTTCTTTCACACATCACGAGCTTATTGAATAATACAATTAAATAACGATCAAAATCTAATCTGATTTAAAAACAGTGTTGAATGAGAGAAAAAAGAGGCTGGGAAATAAATTATTCATTCAACTTTAATTTTTATCAACACAAAAGTTGGGGGTGGATTTTTGCATTTGGACAAAGACATGTCACATGATTGTCCTTCTCTCAAAATTTTCGGATCAAAAGAGAAGCAAATAGAGAAAAAGAAAGATAGAGAGGGACTATGTTGGAATGCACACATGGCTGTTGGAAGTGAGTGGGGGTTTTGTACTTTTCTTTTTAGGCCTACCTTTTGCTGTGAAGTTGAGTTGAGAGAAAGAAAAGAAGGCACAAGAGAGTCAAAAGGGGCACAAAAACCCCACTTTTATATGCCTTTTTAGGCCATGGTTGATGTGCCCACAACCCTAACCAGCAAAAAGAACCGTCAAAGCTCATCAATCCCTTTTTTTTAACCAAGAAAATGATGGCGCATCAATACTCTCATTTTGGATCCATTCCATTTATTTAATCTCATTTTGTAAATTAAGGGGTGGCTCAATGCCTCGGTGAGACTCATTTGGTCACAAAAACAATGGCATACCAACCTTAAAAAGAATAGGTGTTGAAATCTAGTTGGTATGAACTAAAACAGTGTTTACCTTAAAGTAGAGCGTTAGGTTGCTCCTATGAGAAAGCGTGGGTAAAACTAACGATGTGGTATTGTTGACCAAGGAATCATTGCACTATGTAGAAGACAGTGATTATTATTATTATTACGGAATTAAAGGATTAAATTCATGCTAATGCATAAGTACTTGATTTCCCATGTTAACTCCTATATTACAAGGATTCACGGGACGCAAGCTAGCTAATCCCTATATAAGACCTATTTGGGTGATATCTAAGTTCAAACTCAAAACATTAATTAAACTAAATTAATTCTCGTACCACTTGAACCAAACATACACTATTTGGTTTTGTTTTTTTATTATTTGATCTACTTAAAGTGACTTCCTACTCTAATTCATTTCAACAACTTGATAGTGCTGCAGAATGATGAGAAACAGGATTTCGTGACTCCGGGTTCAGAGATCGTAGGATATGGAAAAAAAGTGAAGGTGGGACTGATTAACAAGAGGAGTGCACATTTGGTAATACA
This sequence comes from Mimosa pudica, assembly GCA_029929735.1. Taxonomy (NCBI): domain Eukaryota; kingdom Viridiplantae; phylum Streptophyta; class Magnoliopsida; order Fabales; family Fabaceae; genus Mimosa; species Mimosa pudica. The sequence continues at coordinate 14,033,529 of JAKELP010000024.1, forward strand.
GATTTAATCTTGTGATCACAAAAATGCACAATATTTGTCAAGCCCCAAGATTTGAGATGAGCAACATTGTAGCTTTGCCAGGGAACACACGCACAACAATTTATTGATTCGAAATCCTTTGTTCATTTTTCTATGATTATATTGTATCATTCCCCCATAAATTCATATGTTCCCCCCTTTTCACTTTCTCCCTTTTCCACTATAGCATTCACTTCACTATAACGCCATTTCATCCTCAAGCCTCAATCTTCGTTTATAATAATTCATTAGAGACTGTTGGTTAAAGAAAACGTGAGATTGGTACAGATTTATATCCCTGAAAGCATGTGTGTGCATATTATTTTAAAGTCAGTGTTTTTTTGATGTTAATATAGAATTGGAGGAATATGGAGGATAATGTTGTGAGCAAATAGAAGAAAGACAAGTGTGAGGTAAGGAGGGTTTGGAGGGGATTGCATTGGGAGTTTATGAAATGGGCAAAATGGGTCTGCATATGAAGACAAAGGCCATGTCACATATACATGCATATAATATAAATACTTTTTATTTTATATCATTATTAAAATGAAAAGAAAGAGACAAAGGACCACTAAATCGCGCAAAGACCAACATGCATGCATCATTTGCAGCGAAAGCGATGGAGATGTCACTGCTCACACACTCTTGCACAGTTACACTTACAGTCAAACTCCTTCTTCTGAACTCTAGCAATGTATAATTCAAACTCAATAAACATTACTTACATTAACGTCAAATTAAACTAATAAGTGTATTGGTTGAGGTGCGCGTTAGATGACTTCATCCTCATCCTTGTGAATGGAAATAAAAGTTTAAATTTAAAATATATAAGGCATGTAATTTGCTGGTAGAGATAAGAACAATTTACACACTAATGTTGTTCTTCCTCAACCTTATCACTACAAAAAAAAACGGGTCATTCCGGCGCAACCTTACCGGCGTTTTGGTCCAAAACGCCTATATGAGACGCATACCGGCGTTTTTCCCAAAGCGCCTATATGAAAACGCCAATAAATTTGGCGCGCGCTTCCCGCCTTTTTTCCCGCGTTTCCATATCGGCGTTTTGGGTATAACAAACGCCGGTATGGTTTTAAAATTTAAAAAAGAGGGGCTGACAGTTTTTTTTTTATTTTTTTATTCAGAAAACCGCATATAGGCGTTTCTTCAAAACGCCTATGTGCATAACGTGCATTTAATATGCACTTTATGCGCATATCGGCGTTTTGAAAAACGCCTATCTGCACATTAAGTGCATATTAAATGCACTAAATGCATATAGGCGTTTCTCAAAACGCCTATATGCGATTAAAATAATATTTAATCGCATACAGGCGTTTCCGCCAAACGCCTATATGCATTAGAAAGCATATAGGCGTTTCCCTGAAACGCCTATATGCATTATTTAATATTAAAATGCATATGGGCGTTTTCCAAACGCCGGTACGCACCTCTGTTCCCTATAAATAGCACCTCCCTCCTTCCGCAAAGTTGTTCATTTTCTCGTTTTCTTCTATTTTTCTTCTCTTCGTCTCTCATTCAATGTTGCTGTTGCTTTGTTTTTTTGGCTAGTTTTGCTGATTTTTTTATTTCGTGTTTTTTGGTGATATTTGATTTTATAATGTTGATATGATCTTATTGCTTTTCTTTTACATATTGCTTGTTGTTTTGATTTTATATATTTGGGTATCATGTTTTATGAATTACTCTTGTTATTGCTTATGTTTATATATATTATTTTTTATGTGTATGTAACTTTGGGATTAACATATTATTCCTTATGTTTTTGAACATTTTTCTTCCTGGTTCTAAACAATCAGGAAGAAAAATGTTTTTTATTTTTTTTTGGAAAACACATACCGGCGTTTTGCAAAACGCCGGTATGAAATATTATTATTTAATACCGCACATAGGCGTTTTATAAAACACCTATGTGCATAAATAAAAAAATATTATTTCCGCATACCGGCGTTTTGCCTCTCGTCTAGGCGTTTTTCAAAACGCCTAAATGCCGCATTCCCACGGCAAATATTTAGGCGTTTTGCCAAAACGCCGTAGCGCTATTCCGCCGATTCGAGGCCCTATAAAACGCCGATATGGGCCCCGTTTTTTGTAGTGTATATATATAAGAAATATTCAGGGAAATATGTTTGATCTTAAATATAAGACATTTTTCTATTTTATTTATTTTTTTCTAAAGTATTCCTATAGATATACATCTGACCCTCATCAATAAAAGTAAGAGCGAGGGAGAGTGAGAAGAAAAAAGATGATTATCATATTTTAGTAATATTCTGTGACTTTAACTAACTAATGTGTTCAATATAATCAAATTATGCACTCCTTTGTCAATGTCGTTTTGATCGAATTGTAGTTTCCTATGAAATAATGTAAAGTTAGTTAAAAATAATTAATGTGTAGGGAAAATATTATTTTTTAAAATTGCCCTTATTATTTATGAAATGAGAAAGAGAGATTAGTAATTATGAAAATAAAAAGAAAGAGAATGCCTGAGAGAAATTAACATATGGATAAAAAGGAAAACACATTATTACTCAAACAAAGTCAAATAATGAAATTTTACAAAGGTACAAATTATTTGGAAAGAAAGACATTATATATAGGTACGAATGGAGTAAAGCTTATATCAAAGATAAACGAAAATGTTTTACTTCAAAAAATGTTAACATATTTATATCTTTGAGAAGGTAGGCAATTCGGGCAAAGTAGGCTGAACCTCACGTGTGATATGGATAATTAGCAATTGATTTACCCTTAAATCCGGGCCTTCAACTGGGCCCCACTACACATCTGTGTCACCAACATTTTGCAATTTTTCTTTTTAATCCAATGACTTTGGTCCCCACCCCTTGATTATAGCGATTAATGCATTCTCTCTCCATTATTAATCCTTCTTAATTCAAGTTCTACATTAGTTAATTATTCTCATGCAATGCAACTATGCAAGCGTGCGTGCATCTTCTGTTTTGTTTGTGGATTGTCAACTTTGGCTTATATACATTCATATGCATCACCCACGCGTCACAAATGGATCCGCAGTCACTATAACCTTTATTATATGTGTACATATATATAGCCTTTAATTTGAAGCAACCACACCAATAATTTTATAAAGCCTGCCCGTGAAGGCTTACACGTCAAACCAAATTGCTTTTGATTTAGTTGTAGACCAGTCAGATTATAAATGAATAAACTAGTTCATATCTTATTACATTATTGAAAAAAAAAACCATTGGAAATGAATATTTTATATGTTCATCTGATACTTGATGATAATACAATATAATAAGAAAATTCTGGCCCAAATGATTATTAAAAACAGACTTATATGGCAAACTAGGTTGAAATTATATCCTTAATTAAGACAAGAAAAATTGGCTGTAGTCGTGTAGTATATGTCGCAGAGAAAAGAATTGTGACGCCATCAAAATATATGTTTCGGTTATCAGTTTAAACAGCGACATCAAGGCCACAATTTTGTTTTCGTTTCAAATTTTTGTCGCGTAACAAATGAGTGACATATGCAAATCTTATATAAAACATTATAAACATATGTCACGAAGTACTAAAGCGCAACATACGCATAGTTTTTAAACGATTAAAATATACTTTTGATCTCTTATGTTTGCATCAAGTTTCAATTTAGTCATGTATGTTTGTGAAATACACTTTTAATCTTTTTTTTAACACCATATACAATGCAATTATTTAAAGGATTATCTTATAATGTTTTACACTATTTTTTCATCATTCCCAATATTCCTGCCACAGATTCACATATTGGACACATAGATTTATCTTAATTAAATTTAAATTTATACATATTAGAATAATAATTATAAAATAATAAATATTTATAAAACATATCAAATCCAATATTTTTAAAATATAGGCCTTGATGTATTTTTTTTCATCATTGCATAAAAAATATAGCTGTCGACGTATTTTTTCATTGCATTGACAACCCAAATGACTGGTATTGACAACTCAATAACAAGTCATTTAATATCATCAAAATTCCTTGGGATTTCAATGTAATTTGATGTTCTTTGAGACGTTAACGAGATTAATTAATTACCTTATGAGGGATTTCATTGTGATTTCTCTTTTTCTTATTTATCCTGGTTGGGTTTGTCTCTAATTAGCATCTATATATAGCTCTATGAACTTGAAACGACATTTAGACAACTCATTCAATTTCACACACTAGCGCATGTATAGATGACACTCGTGAGCATGATTTTTAATTTGGTACTAATTCTTATATTTCTTTTTTAAAGAAGAAAAACTCTTTAGTATCTTCTATTAAATCAAGCATGATGGGTGGCAAATTAAAAAAGCAACGCATCTGACTAAAAATACTCACTCATGGAACACTCTTCTCTTGCCCCATCTTCTTTACAGAGTATATCCTTACCCGATTGAGTTAAAAAATTGATATATTATAATGACCATAATCAAGTACTAAAATCTAATTAAATGCAACAAGACTTTCACAAAGATTTCTCAAAAGATTTTGGTTATTGGACGGATTAATGTATCTTGAAATTTTTGATGTCGTATATAAGATCAACTGATAAAACTGTTCTACCAAGACAAAAATAATCTCGTACAATGCAATTATTAAACTAAGAAACAAACATTATCAAAGCATGTTAGAAAGCTTAGGAAGAAAAAGGTAACTATAGTAAAAGCAAATTGAAGAATTATGGTGATACCTGATGGAAGGCAGTAGTGACGTAATTAAAGAGGTAAAGATTGTTCGTGGACAATGAAAATGGAAATGGAAAAAGAAACGAGTGTATAAGGAGGTACAGATGGAAATTAAAGTAGATATAAATTATTTAATGACGGGAAAATAAAATTTGTAGGGTCCAAGAAAAGTGTGAGATGAGAGAGAAAACTTGTGGACCCCAACATATATGGAAATTACCATTTCTCAATTCAAGTGGAGCAAACGGACCCTTAATTCCCCGATCTGAAAAAGAAGATAGTTGGTTTCTGAAGGAAATATTTGGGTGCTACCCGGCCCACGAGCTTTCCCGGATCCTGGAGCTTCGACCCGAACCCGAACTCGGACAGAGTTCCTGTATTAACAACAAGAACAAACAAAAGCCGTGATAAGTCAAGAATCCCGAAGGATTCAGCTCACGCATAACTGGGTTACTAGAACCCGGGTTTGATTCGCACAGCGAATCACCCTCTCAGGAAAAATGTGAGAAGGAAAGCCAGAGTGCTGAGGTGTCTAAGCACACACTCTTGGTTACTGACAAATGAGCGGGACACCTCTATTTATAGTGACAAGAGTGTCACTAAGAAGGGTAGAAATATCACTGTCATTATTGCAGTCATTATGACACCAATCAACAATAATAACTGATTTGATTCACTAATCAAATCAATCACATATTAATGTTGATTTATTAACTGATTTGATTCTAATCAAATCAATCAGCATCAATCACATATTAATGCTGATTAGTCTGCTTTCCTAAAGGCTGTCGGATTTAGTAATCGGATGATCCGGTCCATTAAGGGCGGATCTGATTAAATATTTCCAACAGTTTCCAATGAACACACCCTTTAAAAATTAAAAGATAAATAGGTGTTAATTCTTGCCCATTGTTTTTACTTGTTATCATATTATCTTCCTTTCCAGATCTTGCATTCTACTCTACATTAATATTTCTCGCTCCAGTGTTATTCGCTTCTCCAGTGTTGGCCGTTTCTCTTATTGCATTATTTGTATCCACCTTGAACACTTGAAATCTCATTTTCCTGTAATTGCATGCTCCTGTTTATTCAACAATTATTCTCTGTAAAATATAATTCAAGAAGAAAAATCAATAAGAACAATATCGGGAAGAAAATAATCTGGGCCCTTCTTGCGCTTTCCATTCTGAAACATAACGTCATTTTAATTATCCTTTTATCCCATTTATCTGGATCAAGGATGTGAAAGCCGGACCGAGCCGGACGGTCCGACCGGTCGGACCGTCGACCGGCCACCATAGCGGCTCGTCCTAGGCACGAAAGCCGTTTTCCTAGTTCGGCCGCTTTGGACCTCCTCGAGCCGGCCAACGAGCCGGAAGTCGGCGAAAAACCGGAAGCCGGAACGGCTATCACCGATCCGGCCGCCCCCAATTCGTTAGAAAAAAAAACGGGCCCAGCCTTTTCCCAGTGACAGAAAACGGTCATGATGCCTTTTTCTGATGACAAAAAGAAAAACCAGAAGGAGGAAGAGAATGATAGGAGAAAGAAACTGAAATATTTAAGGAAAAAACTTACATTTTTCTTTAAATATTGAACTTGAGAGTTGAGATCGATGAAAAACCAGAATGAAAACAGAAGCAAGTTTGAAGTTTACTCCCAGTTTTTCCTTTCCTATCGTTGAAGAAGACGAACAGATCTGAACACTTCATTTTTCTCTGACTATTGAACTTGTACAAGGAGAGAAGCAATGTAAAATAAAAAAATTTTACTCCACTTTGCCCAATGCAAGAAAAGTGGAGACTGGATAACGCTTTTTTCCAAGCTAGTCAATCTACTACTGTATGCTTCTTTATGAGTGATAAATGTTTTTTTCCTTTTTCTTTATTTTCTATTTCACCGTACCGTTTGGAGTACAATATTATTATCTTGCAAGTAGTTTGGAAAATTTTGATTATCTTCTTTTTTATTTTCTATAATTATTACTTCCTAATCTTCATTCTTAATGTATGGTGAGACTTAATTGTAGAGTATATTTTGATTTGAGAGTAGATTTCCATCCTATATAGTAGTATTTTTATTTGTGACTTTGCTTAATTTCATCCTAATTATATTAAGTTATTAAGTATTAACAATATTTATATATTTAATTTTGAATAAATTATTACGTCACCGGTTCGACCGAACGGTCCAACCGTTTCAACCGTTTCAACCATGACCCGCTCAGTTTTCCGGCTCGACGTCCGGCTCGGGTTTTAAAACCTTGATCTGGATACTCCTATAGGGGCGGCCAATTCAACCAAGTAAAAGCAACATGAGAATAGTTCTACAAAGCAAGGTATCCTCCATGAATCTCGCTGCCAACACATACAGTAATATATCTGTTTTATTTCTTGTGTGTATTTTCACATTTATATTGAATTAATATTTCTTGTGTATATTAGTATTTTATTTTTTGAGTTCTGGTATGCCGTTCAATTGATTCTACTTTTCATTTTAATTCATTTTTATCTTGATTCATCATTTTTAGCAAGGACACTATATATGAATTGAGCGCATATTGAGAAAGCAGAAAATATCTTCTCAGGCTGCTCCAAATACATCACGCCCCACTAAATAACCACGCACTAAAGTTTTGTTATCAATATACCGCATGATTTTTGTTCATATAACTGTTGGGACATCACCATAATAAACTACAAAATAACTTCACCTTAGACCCATATATCAAAACCCCCTTGTTTTATTTGGAAAGTATAACTTGCTAGAATTTAGAGTTGATTTCATATAATTAATATTAATGCAGTAATACAAATTTTGGGTATTTTATATTTTACTATCTACTTATCATGTGCACGAAACTAATAAATTTGTTGGATTTAATTAACAGCAGATTGAATGTGGACAAGAGTTCTAGATTAGCTGCTTCAGTAAGTACATTGCTGCGTGAACTATGTGGTACACATACTCAGTGTTGCTTATATATACTACTATTATATTATTTCAATTATTCAATAATCCACGCCTCACTAATTATACTTTTTTAATTTTTTTCACATAATACAGTGACCCTGAAGATCAAACATATGCGCTTGCAAACATTGTTATGCCGAGTTATGGTATAATGAAATTAGAATTGAATTCTATAAGCTCACGTTGTGACATAGTTTTGGGGGTTTGAGTTTATAGTGTTCACTAAGCATCCGGCCGCGCATTGCGCATATACTAGACTATTTTTTAGAAAAATAACCCATTTTATTGATAAATAATTAATTTAAGCTATTTCACTATTCACCCAAATCAATTAAAATAAATCTTGTACTAATGATTGGATGTATCGTAACAATAATATAATGAACAGATGGATATGTTGATTTATGGGAGTGTGATAATGTTTGAACCAAGTACATAAGCGATCCTATCACCAAGGACAACTCGCGTGTCGTCCATTTCCATGCATGCACACTTATTTATCTCTTTTATTTATCTTCATTTTTTAGCAATCTTCTGGTCTGGAAAACAGGAGATAAATGTCAAAAAATATGTGTACGTAGTGCATTTATATATATGTCCCCATCTGTTTGTCTACTTGTAATCATAAATTTTCTTATTAACGTCTATAATATGTACATATTCTTTCGCTACATTGTTTTTTTCTGCAACCTTCGCATGAGACACACTTGCGTCTCTCACGTTGTCCCTCTCTTATTTTCCCAGCATCATTCATTCATCCTCGGCCTTTTGGACACATGTTACTCAAGTATATAATAATTTAGTTACTTTAATAATCAGGTTAAAATATTCAATTAATTGAAATAATATATAAATTAAAAATTGGCCGTCCTCCTCTAGAAGGTAGTGCTGATGATTATTACTTTTTTTGAAAAAATGTGAGTGAAGAACAGTCACCATTCTGTTGTCAAGATAATATGAATTTCTCTGATGGCGATGGAACTTTCCTATCATCAATCAGCAATATAATGAATCTGTGTGTGTGTGTGTGGGAAACAATATTGAGTTGAGGATCATGATAACCCTTTTTATTTAAGCTTGGTTAGATTTATACTCATTTTCTTTTATCTCTTTCCAAGATATTCCTATCCATGAAAATAATTGATATTCTTGAATTGTTTTTCATATATATATAAAGATAGATGATAGGTTATGATCGAGGAGAAATTAATAAAGTTTTATGTCAACTAGTTAGAGAGGTCCGAGTTTTTTATGGAAACCTCGTTGTCATCAGTTCTATATATGTGGACTATAGATATGGATATTAACTCCAAATCTTTGTGTTCCCACACAAAAGCTAGGTATGGGTCAAGTAATAATGAATATTTTGAGGCATCTAATTGACACATACAATTATAGGGGCAATGAGCCTCTCTATTGTGATCTCTCTAGATGTTGTCTTCATTGAGATCTAAATGTGTGTATTTACTATCTATTTTGATGCAATAGCTAGAGTTATAAAATATTATGTATTTAATGAGATTTTATTTTTTAAAAAAGTTATTAGATTAAAATAATGGGTAAATACACACTATTAGATCTTAATGGAGACAAATTAAAATAATAGATAGGGGTCCTAATGGATAGCCCCTTGCCCTCAATGCAATTATAGAGCTCACACACACAGAGCAAGTTAAGAGATGAATTATTCTGAGAAACGATCGAGCGAGTGCAATATAGAGTGGCAAACTTATCCACGATTTAGGAATAAGACTTGATAGTTATTGTTTAGGGCAAAAAAAAATTAAAGGGGATATCATGAAGGGATAAATGGGGCCCATGTTCATGTGGTTGCCCATACAGGCTTCATGTGATGGAAACCAAACATGGTGTGGTGTGTATCTGCATTTAATTCATTATTATTGCATACTTGGAAGGAACGAGAGAGATAGGAAACTGAATTCCAACTAAGGTAGGGTCAACCGGGTAGATATAATAATGAAAATGAAATTAAAGCAAGAACTCTCAATAACAAAAGTTAGTCCAATCAAGTTGATTCATAACACTTAATAAAGTCACAAATTTAAAACTCATTATGAAAACAAGTGCTTATAAAAGCACTCAAGTTTCAACCCTTATAATGTGAATATCCTAATACCGGTAAATCATGCAATCGAACTGGGCTAAATTTTTGTGTGCCAAAAAGATTGATCACAGCCTGTAGTTGTAGGGTTTAGAATGAATATGATATACTATATTAATAAGTTTTTGAATGCCCACTTTATTTCTAAACGGGCCCCTCATTTTGACATCAACCCACCTTATCACTAGCTAGGGTCCTACCATTTTAGTGTCTCAGTTTCTGGATCTCTTTCATTACCTGGCCATCATCCAAAGTGTGATGGGATGATGATGATCACTCTGTCAGAATTCTGCAAAAGAGAAACAAAGCTATATATCCCCCACAAAACACACACACACATGTACACACACACAGAGGATCCTATGGATATCTGAATTCACAATAAGAGAGAACACCCATTACTCCATTAGTTTTAGATCGATATATACAAAGTACAACAAGGCTAGCTTGTACTATTCACGGTTTCACAAACGGTCATAAACCACTTTCCTTGTTTCTGACATTCAGAATATATATGGATTATGAATCAGACATGTCTGTCACAGACACTGTCACAGACACCTGATATAACTAGCTACACTTCAAAAAATTTATATCAAAGTCTTTGTCCGTGCGTGACCATCATCACAATGAAATTATTATTAAGTGCTACTACTTATTGTGGATATCTTCGTACTGACTATTTGGGGTTGTATAATAATTAATGAGATTTAACCATTTAAGCAACCTTTTTTTCTTTATTAATACTCTGGTCATAATTATATTAAATATTTATTTAATTTGATTGTTAAGTTAGTTAAAATTATATGATATATTATCAGACATAATCATTTACTTATTCTACTCTCCCTCTTTTATTTGTTTATTATTTAATAGTATAAATCAGGATAGTCATTTGGGAAAAAAGCTAACAAAATTTAGAAAGATATTTTATATTAATAATCAACTTCACCTACTTAAATAGGCTTTATATTTAGAATCAGTAATTAGAAGACGTGTAATGAAGATGGAAATTTAATCCTGCAAACATTTAAAAACCGACTAAATTGGTCAGCAACGAGCAAGCATGTTCCATCCAAAGTATCTTTCAATGTTATTCAATAGTGATTGAAGTTTGAAAAACTGATGATTGCAATAAACCCCCCAAAATAGTGACGGTAGAACAGGGAGGAAATAGTGGAGTGACTACGAGAGGTAGTAATTGTAGAAGACATGAAACTATTAATAATTAATACTGAAAACGAGAGGTTATTATACTCCCTCCGGTCCTATTTATAAGTCGCCAACCGCCACTAAATTTTGGTCCTTAATATAAGTCACCAACTAACATTAACTAACTCATTTATTAAAATTTTCCCAATATACCCTTAGCATTGGAAAATGAACATTGGAAAATGAGATGAGAGAGAAGATGAAAAAGACACATGTATGCTTATAAAGATGAAAGAGGTAGTGGGCCATAGTAATAAAAGTAAGAGGGACAAAAATGGAAAAGACTAAACAAATAAGACCAATTTAATGACTCAACTTCCATTAACCTCCATTCTTTGGTATGTACAATTTGGGTGGTTGGTGACTTATAAATAGGACCGGAGGGAGTAGTGTATGTCATGGATATATATGGCTTAGCCCTCGTGTGCGTGGCCTTATATTGCTGCAGATATATGTGTACATAACTACATATACACTAAGTGGAAAATGGAAAATACGAGCCTTGTATTGAAAGTACAGAAAGTGATGGATGTTTTATCTATGTTTTAAGAATTCATCTTCTCAGCATTCAATTCCATCAACCAGGCAAGTAGCCAGGTGTTACTGAATATGTGGGTGTACAGCAAGTGCCACCTCAGGAATGTTCCCTTGAAATATGTTGAGTCTTCGTATCCGGTCCTAAATATATTAATTAAGTTGCCTTTGTTTGTGAAGATTAATAACAAACTTGTTGAGAACTCTTAATTTTAAGACATGGTACATGTAATTAGATTATACTCTCTCCAGTTCTAAATATAAGACCTAATTGACTTTTTTAGAAAATCCTATAAAAAAGCAAAATAAGTTAATTATAAATTGATTTACCTAATTTTTTCACTTAGATTAGTTTATTTTACCTATAAACTAATGTATAATCTAAAAATATATCAAATATGTCATGATTTAATAGCTTATTTCGCAACCTTAACCTTTCCAAAAAAAGTCAATTAAGTCTTATATTTAGGACCGGAGGTAGTATATTCATTTATAAGTAAGGTAAATTGGTTTTGATAGAAAATGATCAATATAAATACTTTTAAGGTATTTATTTTACATTATTTATCTTTCCATATAGGGGGGTAGACAGTTGACCTGTGAATTTGCTCCATTCATAAGGGTTAGGGATCGAACCTTCAACCACTTGCTTAAGGAACAATAGTACTTACCACTCACGCCAACCCGCCAGATTAGTTTCTTCCTTTTTTATCAAGTAGAATTGGATTAAATTAAATTAAATGTAATAATAGAGAGAGGTTAGGAAGAAAAGAAGGAGTGGGAAGAAAAGAAAATAAAAGCAGGGGGATGGTGGGTTGTAGGGTGAACCACGGACATGAGGCAGGTGGGGATGTGGTCCATGGGCCTCCTGGGACCATCTAAGGCCAGGCCCTCCTCTTCACACCCCTTTGATTATGACTCTCCCCTCTTCCATTTTAACATATCTTCCTTCCTTTGTTAATTTTTTCTTGAGTTACTAACTACTATATTGCGATATTATTTTGAATTTGAAAATAATCCCTTTAAACTTGAATTATAGTACTGTTTACCAAAAAAAACTTGAATCATATTAAAGGGTTTTTGTATCCCTGGACAAGTGTGTTTCTCTGTCGTCCATCCTTTCTATCCTTACTATGAATGAATGGGGTATGAATAGGATGGGGAATGTTTTTTACCAGTGGTATAGTGTGTAGTGAAGGACTGAAGGGAAAAGAGACAAAAAGGGTGATAATGATGGAATTAAATAAGCACCGTAATAGAAGCTGACATGCCTCCCCTTCATTCCCACTCTCTCCTCTTCACATTCCCTTCTTCATATGGACCACAACATCTGAATATGAAGTCTCATGTTATAGCTTAAAACTCAAATTTTCAAAAAAAAAAAAAAATCAATAAAGACACAAAGTTGTTTTCTTTGATTTGAGGCCATACACTGAGCTGGTAGTCTTTTGGGTCTCATGACCGAGGTGATAATACATTTGAGGATAATCTCTTTTGGGCTGTCCAGTATAGTAAACATTGTCGTTGGGCTAATACAAAAGGATATATAAGTCCTTCCAATGCTCTTGATCAAACTCAACACAGTTCTCTCTTTGAGAGGATGAACAATTCTCGCAGTATGAATAGTAGAAGTGGGACTAAGGGCCGGCCTAGAAGAATCATGGCCATAAAAGGGTCGACCCCAAAAGCCCGGGTAACGTTTATATACTTTTTTTAAAATTTTTCATAGGAAAAACAATTAAAGCAATCAATTATATATCATCAACACAAATATCAAGCTTACAATACAAATAAATCCACATAAATTTATATTTTTTGTTTTTTTTTTATATTAAGGTTCTTAGACCTCTAACGAGGAACAGAGAACATCACTGCATCTTTATCTTATAAAAAGCACATAAAAATCAAAATTTTTATAGTGAAAAATAGCAAGCATCTTATTAATTTATTGATTAATGTCCATGAAACTAAAAATTCTATTTGCAAACGCTATTCCATGAATTGCCCAATGATTCCTGCTCCTTTTACCAGGACGACACCTTCATGAATAGCCATCACTATATGCATCCCATAATTAAACATTCCCCATCGAAAAATTTACTCTTATAAAAAAAACAGATGTCACACGATAAAAGAAAAGATGACGCACTCCTTGATTTTCCCACTCATAACGTGAATGAATATAATTAACATAAACATTCGGTTCTCTTCTAGCTAGGGGAAAGACTTTCTGCATTTGTTTTAGTTTTATCAAAAGGACAAAAACTAAAACAGTTCGTAACACCCACCGATGTGAGGACCTTGATGGTGGACGATTTATAAATATCTCTGTAAGCGTTCTTTGAGCCTGGAAGTCTGCCCTAGTACTGGTGAGCCCCACGACCCAACTCACCTAAACTTTTTTTTTCATTAAAGAAAAACAGTTCGTAACAATGCAGGAAAAAGAGAGGAGAAGTAGAAGTAGCAAAAGAGAGGCGATAGAGGATAGAGATCAAGATGGAGAGACTACAATAGAAGTAACAGGTAAGAACTTTCTTTTTGTTGTTTTAATTTAATTTTTTTTAAAAATTAAGCCTATTAGTTTTTGTTTTATCTATAATTTATTTTGCTGTTTTTGTTTCTTATATGTGTCACTAGTTTAAAGGGCCACCATTTGAAACCCAACGGTTGGCCCATCAAGCCCGATTCTTTTCAAAAGTCTATAAATTAAGATTCGGCCCTCCAGTTTATACAATGAGGAGTGAAGATGATGCTGAATAAGACAAAAGTGTGCCCCCACCTTTCTTTATTTCTTTTTTTGATTGAAATTTTTTATTTTTTCATGAAACCTCCTTTCTTTCTTTATGCGCCGTGCCTTATCTGAGAAAATTAATTTAGGGTTTCCCTGCGTGATGATTGACGACGATGATGATTGAATCTTTCTTTCCTAATATTTTGAGTGGGAGAGTGACTACCAAGAAAACAATGAGATAGGAAATATTAATCAACTCTACTAATAATAATAAAAATAATGGTAAGAATAGATTGAAATTAAACCTTTTTTAGTTTCCTTTTTGAAAAGTAATCTCAAATAATGTCAACTTGATAAAATCCACCAAAATCTCTCTCTTTTTTTAGTTAGATGACTTCCCAAATATTTCTAAATTAAAATTCTGTCAAATAGGGAGTCATCAAAATGTCATCACTCAAAAAAATGTCGACACTATCTATGTTATTAAATATATGAACGAATTGACCTTTTAGAATCAAAAGAAAATTAAACAAATTACATATTTATTGATATCTCTGAATTTTTTCTCTGAACAACTCTATTTTTATATATAAACTAACATATAATCTGATAGAAATGCACAAAACATATTATAATTAATTAACTCATATTACTTCTTCATATCTCAAAAAAGTCAATTAAGTGATAGAGACGGAGGAGAAAGTATTATTTTTACAATAAAAGCAATGGACGATGACTGCTACTGCTGCCTTTGAATGACTCATTTATTTGGTTGTTACAATAGAAAGAGAGATGGCGAAACTTACTGTATATCCTTATTACTTAGCAGGGAAAAAGTTAAGAGATATCAAGTCAATAGGTGAAGTAGAGAGGGTGAATTTAGTTGAAAATATTGTTAGCATTTCAATGTATGAATGCTACTTTTAAGCAACCGTGATAAAAACGCAAGTATTTATATAATATTTTGACATATCAACCATTTTAAAATTGTTAGCGAATTGATTTTTTTTATATAAAAAGATAATATATTAAAATAAAATGAAAATTACATGATAATTATATTTAACCCATATTAGCATATCAATCAATGGCCGAACCTCTGAGGCAATTATTTGGAAGCAATGACTATCACATCTCAACTAGCTACGTCTATCACTCTCCCCCCATTACACAGCTCTTTCGCTTCACCTTATTACCCCTTCATTCATATTTTCCAGCACCCAACACTTATTGCTTTTCAATCTTTTCCCATATTAACAATTTGTAACTAAATGTGTGGTATGTGGAAATCATCCATATCCTTACTCCATTCAGGTGCATTATGTCAAATAACGCGCTTCAGCTCTTTTGAAATTTCAACAAAAAATTTTATCTCCTCCCTAATAATGTAAAGCTTAAGTATCTTGCCTGCTATACTTGATCCTCAAACTACCTCTTACATAAACCCAAAATACTCATAATTAAGAGAACCTATATGAAGAATTATGGAACTCATATTTTTATGAAAACAATCCTAATGTAGAACTTGGTAAAGGAATTCTCAAATTTTAATATTGCAAAACCTCTTTAAAGCATCAACGAATTGAATCTGTAACCTCCTACATCTCAGAGAATTCATATTTTTATGCTACACCACCGTTTATAATATTGCAAAACCTCTTAACTATGTCTATTTATATGATGACTCAAATTTTGTTGAAAATATTTGGATTAAAATCTTGATATTAAACATGAAAATTCTCAAGATAGAAAGTAGGCATAATAATACATAATCAACCATCGTTTTCTGCTTTTCTCACCAGCTTTTCCGATTATCAACTTTCCCTTCATCTCCTCTGTTCTCCCCTCCCCTGCATATAAACCTACTTGAAATTTCATAGAACCAAAAAAAACAAAGAAATTCATATAATAACTCCAAATTAAATACCTTAAACCCTCGTTTAAAAAAAACAACTAAAATTTCATCATAAATACATGAACTTGATCACTGAAATCAATAATACTACACAAGAAGAAAAGTCAAAGACAAAAAGAGAGACATCAAAACAATCATGGCCGTCCATCTCTGCATCAAAGCAACAGCTTCCGATGAGTCATCAGTCTGATGAGGAGGCTTCCTATAGTAAAAAGGAAAATAAGGCAGAATTGGATCAGGTGGTGGTGGGGTCATACCAGAGCCACCATTAAAGCCACCGTCATATGGTGGAGGAGGGGTATAAGGGTAATATCCAGAAGAAGAAGGTGGTTGATATGATGTCATAGGCTGAGGTGGCGGCGGCGTGATTGTGGGAGTCGCCGGAGTAGTAGTGCCGGGGATGGGAGGAGGGTAACATGGATAAGCACAAGGCTCATCGGAGAGTGTGAAGGTTGAGAAATAAAGGATTGTGAAGAAGATGAAGAAGAAGGAGATGGAAGGGAAGTGAGACATGTTTGTGAAAGTGAGTGGTGAGGAGAAAATTGAGTTGTGTGTTTGTGTGAATTTTGAGGATGGAAGGTGAGAGTGATTAAATGGTTTGAGAGTTATTATTATGAGTTGTAGCTTCTGCCAATAAGTTATGCTTTTGGTATGTATCGGGTAGAAATTGAATGACTTTAGTCAAAATTGGGTTCATTTGCCTTTTTTAAGCTTTCATCCTTCTAATTATTGTAACTTTTAATCTCTAATTATGAGAATGCTAAGGAAATAATGAATTAATGATTATGATTATATACTTTTCTTTGATAATACTACTTGATTACTTATATTATAGAGGAGATACAAAATATTTTATTTGATCATATTTACAAGTCAATCAATTAAATAATTTGATTTATCTTGTCACAAAAGCATTGTTATTATATTGTATAATGATATTATAATAGGTTAAGTTAGTGAAAAATTGCTAAATTTTAAGGTACAATATAATTAATGGGGTTTAAAATTTTTCTTGGTGTGGATGAAATATGTTGATGCTTTTTATCGCAACTTTAATAATTAAATAAATATGTAAAATGAATTTTATTTTCTATAATAATGAGAAAAGTATGATATACTCTTAATTATGATTTTCTCACTTAATTCTTATTGAAGCAATTAAAAAGTTTCTGAATAGCCCGAGAAACTATTTTATTTGCAAATGTTTAAAAATGGTTGAACTTAAACTAATCAATAGAAATTTAAGTTTAGGTAAATTTATTTGCATTTGATAGTGAAAAAAAAAAACAAAGGTGGAACAGAAGGCTACAGCCCACAGGCTGACATCAAAGCCCTCGATTTGGGCTAGTTTAAATTAAATGGAAGTTAATAGTATAAGAAGAGTATGATTGGGTTGTTGACAAGGAATAACAATCGCACATGGATGCCCCTTCAGCTATAATATTGAACAAGTTCATGTGTGTAATGAAAATAAATTGGTTTGTGACAACAACCTAATTCTGTCTTTCATTAAGCTTCTAAACCATAATTGGTAATCGATTAGTTAATTACTAATAAATAAGCATTTTACTAATCATCAACTTACTTTAAAAACATTATCAGACTCTTACTTTATATACAAACTTTTTTTCGAAAGCTTGAAATCAAAAAAAAAAAACTTTTCTTCGAAAGCTTTATTTTTCTGCTTGTTTTTTCTTACTTTTGAACGCATTTTTCATTCTCGAGAAACTTTATTTACTTTTAATTTTAAGATAAATTATGGCCTGGAGTCAATGTATATACCACTAATAATAAGAGGTAGAAAAGAAACAGAAAAGGCACTAAAAGAGGTACTTTTTCTTGCACCTTTTCGATTTGGCATTACTTAACGGATAAGGTTTATTTTGAAGCAAAGCAGAAGTAATTGCAGCCAAAAGTAATTAAAGCAGTTTAACAAACAGAAAGGCCATAATTGTAGCTTCAATATATATGTGTGTGTGTGTGTGTGTGTGTGTGTGTGTGTGTGTGTGGAAAGTGATAGAGGTTTCCTTTGAGACGTCCATGATTTCAAGTGATGACAGAAACTGTTCAGTGTTTGATTGAAGTGTGTTTCCACCGAGAAAAGGATGCTTCCCTTCAACGAAAGATATAAAGAAATATGTGTGTATGCATGCATTTATATTACATCAAGTTTGTGTTTTTCGATATGGTTCATTCCATTCGAGAGAATTTAATCCGTACCTCAGCTCAATCAAGATTTGTTTCGGTTATATCCATGCACGGGATCTTACAGGCTATGTCTCAAGTCCCCAAAAACTTTATGTACTACCCAATCAATCGATACATTTTGCAAGATTTAGTAGAAGGAATTGGAGTAAGATTATCATTTAAAAGAGATTGGAACGAATTTTGTATTGCCGGGTTCAAGAGTATTGTAGGTAAGGTTGACATATGAAACCTGATGGAGTAAAGAATGTTTCAAAAAAAGTTTATTTTGATATCAAATATTCCTCTGATACTAAATATAAAGCTTCTCCCATGTTATTGTGTAAGTCAATGAATCATATTATATCATTAAATTATAACATATGTTACATATAATTAAATTATAATTTAGTTTATAAGTAGAATAAATTAATTTTGAAGATAAAACATAGCCATAAATAATTTAAAGTGATCAATTTTACATCATTAATTTCTCCAAAAGAATCAAATGAGTCTTTTTTTTATCTGAAAAAGGGGTCTTAAAATTAGGATATGAGGGAGTATATAAGACTTTACTTTGATGTTTAGGCACTCCCTCCATGCAAGGGAAAATTAACCGACTAACAAGTTCCCAGAAATTGGTTAAAGTTAGTTTACAAGCAACGATTATGTAGTAGACAAAAATTTGTTTCTCAAAATGAAAATGTGGTGTGTAAGCATTGAATGATATTTTGATGTGAGAGAAAAATAAGAGTAATATTGGAAAAAGTACATTATTATAGTATATTGACAAATTCAAACATTACCTTACATTTTGGGACAAAATCATTCAAAAAAAATGTCATCTGAAAACCATAATTAAATTTGTTTATGAACTTTATATATAATTCCCCAATATCCCTATTCATTAATTAATTGCTCATAGCTAGTTAGGGAGTTTCTTCTAATTGATAATTATATTGCATCAGATTAGAGAGGATATTATAGGAAAAATAACATGAATCTGTTACGAATTACTAAGAATATTTAACTTAAATAATTTTGCTATCATCCATAAATTAGTTTCAAGAATTAAAAATAGTAAGTTTTAAATCAAGCTAAGGATGTAATATTAGGGGCTAAGAGAGCAATTCTTATACTAGGAACTGGAAAGGGGTTATGTTTTATTGTGCAAAATGATTCAATGTAATCTTGAATTTCTCATGGTCCACGAGTGTATATTTTTGTATATAATAGTAGGATATCAAAAGAAAGGCCGGGATTAATAATTTATTAAATGTTTTTTTTTAAAAAATCCACTAGTAGAAATAGACGCCTTTAGTGGCGCTTTTGAAATCTAATAAAAAGGTCGTCACATAATATACTTTTGTTCCATTATAAGAATTGCATTATTTTTCCACTTCTCCACTTTTCACTTCATCACTCTCATAATAAACAGTGGTCAGAAGTATTTTTTGCTTTATTTGAAGTGATTGAGGGAACGAAGTTGTTTGGAAATGTATTAGAATATTTGTATCATAGTTTAGCAAGTGAAAAATTATACGAATCTAATGAATATAAATAGAGGGAATAAAATGATGGAGGGGTTGGAGGAGCATGTGGAGAAGATTATGTGTGAAGGAAGCGTCCAAAACATTTGATGACTTGATGAGAAGCTTAATTGATTAATTTTGGACCTCTCATCCATTTAGTACGCAACCACCACACAAATATGGAAGACACAACTCACAACTAAGGATAGCGATATGCACCCATACATGATCGCTTCATGATTATGACGAGTGGGCCAAATTTATGTCTCACTCTACTACTAGAGAGAGCTCTTTCTCTAATGGCACTAATTGTTTACAAAAACAATCCTATTTCCTACCATTCATTTTTTAACACTTTTGATTTTCACTACTCTCAACCAATCATTGACGTCCACACTGTCACTAATATTTATCAAATTATTGTAATGTCTTCATAATCATTTGATAGGTTTAAGAAAGGTCTCATGACATACTCATCGGCATAGAAAATTCTTAGTGTTAAACTGTAAATACTACACGAATAATATTTAAAATTTATTCAGTTTAGTATGGGTCGTAGAATATTTATAAGTAGCTAAAAGTAATTTGTATATAAAATCAATGATGTACTCCCTCCATCTTTACTCTTTAGATAGAATATCATTTTTTAGTCCCAAGCATTTTCGTTCATATTTTACTCTATCTTTAATTCATTCATAACTAAGGGATACTTTTTAAAAAAAGAATAAATTTCTTATACATTTATTATTGGAAAAAACTTAGATCCAGTACTTGATGTATAGTACATCCAGTATCCAATCAAAATTTGACACATGTGCAAACTTTCCTACACCCACCACACCACATCTTTCTCCCCCTAACTTCATTCACGTCTCTCTCTCCTCTCTCACGTTCTCTCACGTCTCTCTCTCTTCTCCACCCACTCTCCATGGCCGACCACCGTCTCCTCCCTCCCTCCACGGCCGACCACCGCTCTCTCCTCCCTCCCTCCACGGCCGACCACCTCTCTCTCTCTCATCCCTCCCTCCATGGCCGACGGATGGTTGAGCGGCAACGTCGAAGGTGTGGTGGCCAGCCGTGGGTGATGTGGAGGTGGCTTCGGTTTGTGAGGCTGAGATCAAAGAAGTTGTGGGTTGGGGTGCAGTGGAGGAACAGTGGTGGACCGGTGAAGGTACGGTGGTCGGCGATGGAGGGAGGGAGGGTCGGCCATGAAGGGAGGGTCTGAACACATTGTTTGGGGGAGGGGGGCTGGAGTACGATGAGTGTGGTAGAGGAGAGAGAAGGTAGAGGAGAGAGATATGGTGTGATGGGTGTAGGAAAGTTTGCACATGTGTCAAATTTTGATTGGATACTGGATGTACTATACATCAAGTACTGGACCTAAGTTTTTTCCTTTATTATTTCTGATTAACATTAAATTAGTTTTTAGGAAATCATAGTACGTGGTTTAAAAAGACCTAATATATAAGGACAAAATAAACATTTTTTTTATTATCGAGAAGGCAAAAAGTATGTACGAGGTAAATGAAATCGGTTAAAAGGTGAAAAGAAATATTAGCGCCCAAATTAAATTTATGTGTTGAAAATCAAACAATTAATCAAAGGAAGTTTTGGGTGGGTGTAATTAGTTGTAGTGAATTGAGACTCATAGTGTCGGTGGAAATTAACGTGAATTAGTTGGTGCCTGTTTTTTTAAGCTGACGTGTGGTAGTGGTAATGATGCCTTATAATTGCATGTTGATCTACAACATTTCAATAATCTTTGATTTCAGTCCCTCGAAATATTATTACTTATTAGTTGTTCTTTTTGTTTGCTTCTTTATGTTGACGCCCTAGTCCTCAACGTTCCAAGATTCCCATCCTAATTAATTTAAACACTTACCTTGAATTATTATTTTCATGTAAGAAATGCACAACCAATTAAAAACAATGCTCGATCAAGCTTTTGTCCCCTCCAACTTAACATTGCATATGATCCTTGCATGAAAGATCCTTACTTTAAATACAAGTGACTGAAAAAAAAGCCAGAAAATAGGCAATTTTTGCTTGTTTCTAATAATATTCGTAGAATTAATTCGGACGTCACTATTTGGCTATAATATACTTAATAATAATACAGACTTTTAAATTGATATTACCATCTAGCTAGTTGGAAAAATAGTGTGGCGGGCGATAAAAATTATTCGCTGAAAATGGATGTGTGCGGTAAAATTTATCACACACATTTTTCAATTAGATTATATTTTAATTCAATTAACATATTAATTTTAATATTTAACTAGAGTTACATAACAAACCAATAGGAAATTATACGTGTCAGTTCTTGCTGGCCACCTTTCTATATGTATTGGCTTTTTCAAAGCTAATTATTAATATCAATATGTCGGTTGGAAAACTAATGAGGGAAATTTCCCAAAGGCTGAAGAATTTTCTATGAACATTCATGCACGATGTTTTGTATTTTTTGGTTGTTTCCTAACGACATGCACCATATATTTCTCAATTCTTATATACTTTGACAAATTTACGGTACTTTCTAAATAGAAAAGGGTCAATCTATTCTAAATACGATGACAATAAAAAATAAAAATGTTGATCGCCATTTAACCTTAGCTTGACCTTCTCCAGTTTCCATGATTTGGCCCCCTTTTTAGGATATACGTACATATGATTAAAAGTAATTTTAAAACCGGCCCCATTCATCATATTTTCTCTTCATTTAATTTGCTTCCACATTAACTCGCTTTTAGCAAGTCTTCCAAACATGATGACACGACGCTTCTCTTTATTACTACGATTATGTGCTAGAAATGTATAAAAAAGATATGAATATGGATCTGAATTATATATGTCGAATGACTTGTCAGCATGCGCACAGAGCATTTTGGAAGCTAAAACTTGAAAAGAAAATTATTCACTTTGGATATTTGTTTAGTCAGGTGCAATGCGTGGTTATTCCCTTTGGTTTAGTCAATGAAGTGTGTTATATATGAGTCTCAGATCAGTAAGCTTTAACAATTTTAATTCAAGAAAAACTTCCCCACTAATATTAGCCTCTCCATTAATGAAGAGGCCAATATTTTGGGATATGAATGCCTATTTGGATATACTAACAAATTAAGGTGGCATCATTGGTAGTCCAATGTCCACGACAGTGACCACTAGAGAATAATTCTGCTCGGCAAGAGAAACGTGGGCGAGGCACTTGCTTCCCTTCTTAATAGACATGGTTTTTATGTTGAATTCATTTTTAAAATTCTAGTCATAATAAAGTGTTAGTTTTAAAAAACATTCATCCATGAAAAAACAGATCTTGATATTAATTAGGCTCAGAAAAGATTGACAAATTAAAGCATGGAAAAAATAAAAATATAATAAGGGAAATAGTGTATTCCCGTTAGTTTGTTAGAATAAGCGTATAAGTGTTTGTTAAAGTTGGATGAAAGGTGTAAAAAGACGTCGCCCACCAAAGACAAAAAGCCAAACAAAAAGTATAGTCTCCAATGCAATTGATGATGAGGCTAGAATAATTAATTATCATCCATCAACTCAATTAGTTGCACTAATTTAGTGAAAAGAGCTCACATGCTTACTTGATATATTAGTAACGTCTTCACGTGAATAGTTAAATAAAATGTTACTAATTTTATGAAGAATATAACCTTAAACATCAAAGAAGTTATAAAGAAATCATAATACATGATTGAAAATCTTTAGTAGATATACATTAAATATTCTTATATGCTTCAAATTAAATTTCCACATTGTTGTACCAAATGAATATTGTAACCAACAGTGGCGAATTGGTATATTAGATCCAATAAATCCAATCATAAAATATACCAATAGAATAAACTATTTATAATAGTGAATCTGTTTGACGCAAATTTCTACCTTAGCTTTTAATCTGATTTCATAACTATTTTATAAATTAAACACTATCGATTCATGCCATGCACAAGAAATAACCGCATGTATATCCACTGAGGCGGCTAAGTGTAGGAATCGTGCCCCACTGAACTTCTCTTGCTAGGTAATTTTTTATTTCAAAACAAAGAGTCAAAGAATAAACAGAACAGTAAAAATATGGAAAACAAAAAACTAAAAAACGGTGAATATGGGACCCTATGGTTAACATGTTTGTTTGTTTGGTGAATACCGAAGTTGATCTTTCAGGACACTGACAAGTGAGACCATACACTTTTCCATAACAACAACAAACGATAGAATTCCATTGAACTCTGACATCACAATCCAATACAGGACCCAGCTGTAGTTTATTCCTTCATATTTTATTATTATTATTATATTATTATTATTATTTCAATATCCACTTTACCAAAATGATAAACACGAAAATCTTCACCATCACACGTCTTTTTGTCTCTAGTTTGGCCTTTTCACAGTGGTTTTTTTTTGGACGATTATTTTGGGAGAATAATTATAGAATGTGTACGTCATTAGAAATATTTAATATAAAACGAATGTTAAAAACTCTGTACAGTTCAGTTATCCTTTACACAATGCAGATTGCACTTTGCTCTAGTGATTCAAAAAATTTCGACAACTCATTTCCTTCTCTAAGAATTACATGGCGATTGTTTATAATGATGGGTTTTTGGCTATCACATTACTTCGCTAGGGCTTTATAGTGATTCTTGCATTATTATTGCTAATTAATCATTCATTCTTAAAGGTTCACATTCATAGTTGTCATGATTTTAATTATCTCATGTCACAAATAAATTATACTATTATTGAATCGAACTTCCTATGAACAGGCCAATGACAATTCAGCATATGGCACACTTTTCCTACCATTTTCATAATGTATCTTTAACATGGATAAAAATGTAAATCCGTCGTTCCATAATTTTCTTATGACTGTTTCATTTCATTGTCAAGAGTCTTTTTTGACACTCCTCTATCAAGTTTTCCTGACGTCTTACCCTTATCATTTTTCTCCCCTTTAACCCCAAAGTCTCTTACCTTTTTTTTTAAAGAGAACTTAAAATAGGATCGTGCCATCTTTAGAAATAAGTGAAGAAGACGTAAGAAGTTAATGAAGCAGAGTTGGGCATAAATATGAACATATGCTACACCTTCCTAAGGCATAAATAACAGCAGCTAGCAGTTGGACCAACCCAATAGAAACATTTATTTATTTCAATAATTGATCATGCAGCTTCTCTAAAATCACACGTCAATAAGGGACAATAATAGCTGTATGCATGTATCTGAGAATTGGGTGGATGATCTATATTATATTAAATCAAATAAATTTTTGATATTGAAAAATGCATTCCAAATTACGTTACTTATCCATCAATCACGTTGCCTATGAAAATGACGCCAAGATTTAGAGGAAAAAAATTAATTCAACATAATATTATGATTAAAAATTTAATCTTCACAAAACCTGATAAATTGAACTATGAGATTTTTATTCAACATAGTGGGATCACAAAAGGATGAAACAGAGTAAATGATACAGTCATAATATGAAAAACTAAAATCTGATACAAAATTATTCTATTTTCCAGTAAAAATTATATCCTTATCCTCTTTACCTTTCATCACAAGCTAATTAACGATCTTTGATCAATCAAATTTGATATTCTGATCACCAAAAGACCAGCAAGGTCAACAATCCGGCCAAAAGTGGCACGCCGGCGGCGAAACTCCGGCGACCGGCACCGTTGAAATTTTCATCGACGGGGTACAAGTTTCCTGGCGGTCCGGTGATATATAGGATTGACGCCGGTGGCGGAGGACAATACTTCGATGAAGGCGGGTTTTTCTTCGGCGGCGGAGGCGACGAGTACTCATAAGGCGGCGGTGGAGGCGGGTAAACCGGCGGAGGAGGTGGCGGGGATGAATAATATGGTGGGCTTGGCGGTGGTGAGTTGTCACCACACGGCGTGCACTTCTCGCCGGAGGTTTCTTCGAGTTTTCGGGTTTTTGCGGTGGCGGTAGCAAATAGGGGAGAGGTATGAACAGAACAAATGATTAGAATTAAGGATATGTTTATGATCATAGGGAGTTTAGTTTGATGGGGTTTTTGGATTAACATGTTGGTGTGTTGTGTGGGAAGAGAAAAGTTTAGAACTTTGTTGTGAGAGAGAGAGAGATGGGAAGAGTTTTGGAGAAGAGAAAGAGAAAGAGAAAGGTGAAGGTGAAGGTGAAGGTGAAGGAATTGTTAGGTTATTAGGTGCATGGAGGCTTTAAATTGTAAGGTAAAACTTAAAGGCACTTTGGGTTTTGGTCTTGTATGGAACCAAGTTTACCAGAAAAAATCACACATACTTAAGTCATAGAAGGCCGGCCACTTTCTAGATACTACCTTATTCAATAAGGCAGCCCCTAATAGCATGTGCCTTTGTGGGGCCCGCTCTGTTTTGTATTTTATACAGTATAAGTACACACTCATTATTAGTCTTCATAGACACTAAATAATTGACTGATATATTAGTGAATTGGTTTATTATTTGACTAGTGGGAATAATGTTTGAATTCAATTTGCGGATTAAAGTAAGGGTTTGATGAGTGGTCGGTGTCCAAGACATAAGAAAAAGCTATATACTTACTATATGTAAGGATCGATGGGGATGTTTTATATTGTAGCTTGCTGTGGTGATAAAGCCACATTCTTTTCTTGTGAAAGGGTAACTTTTATTAGCAATGTCATGTTTTTGCGGATTTTTGAGTTAAATATCTAGTTATTTCACAAAGTAACAATAATTTTAGATCTGGCTTTTAGAAGGTGGAATAATATATGTTTCAAGTCAAGGAAGGTAGGCAATATAAGTCAATCTTTTAGCATTGAATTGGATCTAAATATAATCAGAGTGATTTTCTGGTGTCTGTGAACAGGAAATTTTGGGAGTGGGAAGAGTAAAGGGCAGTATAAATTTGGAGAAAGGTCTAGAGTAGAGGGATAGATTAGGTGATGGAGATGAGGATGGTCATCAATTGAGGGGAAATAAAGTAAACGTTAAACAAAGAAAAGGAACAAGAGAGAAGAGGATGAGGATGGAGGGTTACAGAAGCAAACACATCCATCCTTGTCATGATGTTAATAATTCAACATGCAATCACACAAAATGGACGGGTTTGATGAATTCCACGTGTCAATACTATGGATGTATTAGTGTAATGGAACAACTCATACAGCTTACTTTCCACCTTCCCACCTCATATTTGTAGGACACTTCCCATCTCCTTCCATTTCACACATCCCATTTTAATATTCAATAGGTCACTGTCTTTGACTATTATTCCCCCTTCCATTCCTTCATTATTTGTATTTTCCAACTCATCCTACTCTTTTCTTTTTCTGTGTAGTTCCTTCTTTAACCCCTTCATACTCACTACCTTCACAATAATTAATAACAGCTCATCATGGCTTATTTTCCGACAAAGATGAGTTCAGTTGATAAAATGATTTGCTCATAACGTGGACTTCAAATTTTTAATATGATATACGTAAATTCCTCTATGAACATTATATATGTCCATAAACCTACTCTAATCTTAGTAGGTCATAGTCATGCCCAATTTGCCAACAAATGCTTATTCAATTAATAAAATTGTTAAGTGTTCAAATTCCATAATAAGGGCATATAAATATCTCTAGAACTGCTTTTTAAACATAGAAGCCTACCCAAGTGCGACATTATAACCCAAATCAATTAAATTTCTATCTCATAAAAAAAAACTTCGAACCTCACTTCATTTATGAGTCAAGCCAAGGAAATAGTGAGCTTTAAAGCCCATCTTGTACAAGGCCGAATTACATCCCAAACCCAAAAACCTATACAACACCACCGAGCCCTAAAGCCAGACCAAACAACTTAAAAGTTTGTTATTTTCAGGCCTAGCCTCTCCTTGTTTCTAGAGAGGTAAAGAAGTCTCACAATTCAGGTATTAAAACATCATGAAACAAAACCAATGATTAAGAGCTCCTAACTACAATAACCCCTTGTTTCATACAAATGAAAGCCAGGCTGATAAAAAGATGACCCTAAATTCATGTTCAAGTTGGAGTCCAAACGAGCCCTCTTTGAGCATTTGCTTTCCTCGTCCATGGATGATGATCCAAATTGCCAAGAAGTATCATCAAATCCTTGAGCCATTTCCATTAGCATGCTCTGCAACTCCTCTATACTATATTCCCTCTCCTGCATCATCCCAATTTTTTTGATTATTCTTCTGCCTTTTCTTTCACGCTACAACAAAATACCGATTCCACCTTTTTACATTATTTACTAATTGAACAAATGTATCGGCTAAATTAAATAAAAACTAAAAACTAGAAAACCTTATTTTTTTTAAAAGATGCATGTAACAGCTAAATATAAGATGTAGGTTTAGTAAACAGGGTTAGGAGCTATACCTCTCTGCTCACATGCGTCATCAACTCTTGTACAAAGTCATAAAGCCCCTGTAATAAAAAAACAAGCAAATGATTTTAGGATATGCTAAAATAAAAAAATAAAATAACTCGAAGCATCCATTATAGGCAGACCAATTTTTCATGGACAAGCACTTACCTCATCCTCTTCTTCTTGTGGATCGTACAAACCTGCATCATACATAGTTCTTTTGCTTTGATCCGATAATACTGTCCAGAAAAAAGTCGGGGAGAAGTTAAAAAATAAGTCAAATATTTCATCCAAAAACCAAATTTAAGCATACACATGAGATATCAAAGCCTCAACTTTGAAATACGAGTTTTTTTTTTCCGACCAAAAAAAAGCAAGAATTTCTAAAGAAGGTGGTAGAGATTAAGATCAGAAATGTGCATGTACCTGAATAGGCTTCCTGAATTTGCTGGAACTTTTTTTTTGCTTCTCCTAGCAGAGAAGGTGTTTTTGCCCACCTATCTGGATGCCATTGCTATATCACAAAACCCAATTACATCTCAGTAACTTCATTATATTCCCATTACCCAACATATGAGCTTACACAATTAACAACTTTACAAAATATTCATTTCCAACTACACATTTCATCAACCACAACTTCTCAATCCCATAACTAATTGTAATGAAATCCTTTCAATTGAAAGAAGAGATATATAACATGTGTTATGAATCTAAAAATGAAAAATATAGTTAACTTTTTTGAAAAATTATTTAAATTATTCATGGGTAACCTTTTTTCTCTCAAGACTAGTTAATTTTTAATTTCACTTGTACAGTAATGTAGAATCCAATCCCATGTATGTTATAATTAATTAATATAGAAGTCTATTTTGCTTTTTTAATCTCAAGAAATATGTCAACTTGATATTATAATTAGAATGGGAACTAAAGAAATTATTTACTAATCTTGGCTTAAAAAAGCAGAGAACGCAAAGGATCGGATCTGAGGGAAAGAAGTAATTACCATAGCAAGCTTGCGATATGCACGCCTTATTTCTTCAAGAGAAGAATCCGTATCAACACCTAGAATGGTGTAGTATGAAGATGATGAAGAGGGACTTAATGTGTCAAAGATATCAGCCTCCATATTATCTCGAAGCTTCAAGCACAAAACCCAAAAAATATAAAGACCATACAATGACTTCAAATAATCAATATATAAAAGACAAACGAGTGAGTGAAATATCAAGTGAGAGATCATTAAATGATCAGACCAACGAACGAAGAAGTATAGGATGGATATATAAAGGGTTGAACGTATGGCGGTTGGCAAAAAATATCTTAGTTAAAGGAAGGACTTGCAAGTTTTGGGAAATGCTGGAATGTTCGGGAAACACGGTCGTACGGCGAAACGTGGATATAAAATGTAGATATTTTTTTGGCTCATGGAGATAGATAGATATGCATGATAGATTATGTTGGACACTTGGACGTGGAGATATTTTTGTTTCGGCAGCTAGAAAAGTTGCATGTGAATGAGGGTGGTTGATTGTTTTTCTTTTACCCGGCTCTGGATGAAGATTATCTTATATATCTCATGTCTTGCCATGTGGCACTTGTTCTGTTATGATTCCAACTATAATGGAATACTAGACTCTCGAACAAGTTGTTCAATTAAAACATAATCTCTGATAGGAAAGTTAGTTGTAGTTTGACAAATCAAACACAAATAAATATCAATAATTCTCTATATTCATATTAAAATATTTTTTTCCTGAGTTATACTTAATAGGAATTAGATTAGATTATTATTCTCTCATATATAATTGACAAATCTCTAATTTTCAAGTTACCAAAAAAATGTCTAATTTTCATCAACAATCTATGACACCAGTATTTGACCCTCATTTTAAGGGAGAACCATACTCAAATTCAAAGGAAAACTTTTAACAATAGACCATAAACGAACATGGTTGATAATGAACAGTTTATGAGGCTCCATTCGGGGAGGAAACCTTCAAGCCACATTACAAGGATGTGTCACTGGTTCCGTCATGACTTATGATTCCAACTATCATGGAATAGCAAGCTCCAACAAAGATATTCTATAAACATATACTCCGTCCCTCCGATCCGTTTCAAAAGACATATTTAGGGAGGTGAGTTTAGTTCTAAATAAGTAAATTTGTGAACTTTTTTTAAATTTGTTTCAATTTTTCTCAAATTATATCTATTAATGTTCTTCAATAATAAATAAACAAAAAAAGGGAAGGTGAGAATACAGGTAGAAGATGAGGGTTATTGGTAATATCATGTGATTTAAATTAACTTAACTTATAATAACTTTAACTAAAAAGTGAAACTGACCATAAAAGCAAAAAAAAAATAAATTTTTTCCCGCTTGAAGTTGCCTTAAACAAAGTGAATAATCATTCTTACCAGGTTAAGAACCAGCCATGTTACCCAACCACTGGTTTCCATTGGGTAAGGCCATGATGAAGTGTTTTGTTATATTTTCGGCCAATTAAATATGGTGTCTCAAGTTTGAGTTGAGTATACATAACCGCAAAAAAAAAGGATAGTTACTTTTGTATCTATATTCAAACGTGATTTGTTCAAATAGTGATATAAAAAAAATCAAGTGCTTCCTTGTTTCTTATTCGGGTCAACAATCGCTTTCTCCTTAGGGCCTGTTTGGTTTGAGGGAAGGGAAGGGGAGGGGAGGGAAAATGAACCCCTCCCCTTGCATGGTTTAAAATATTGGAGGGGAGGGGCCCCAAAATATTCCCTCCCCTTCCCTTTCCTTCTCTCATTTTGGCTCCCTCCAAATTGGGGGGTTTTGGAGGGGAGCCAAATATTATGACTAATTTATCCCAAAAGACTTGTAATATTCCGATGGATGCCCTTAGTAAAAAAACACATCACTGATTAATCTGTTGCTGCATCTCCAAGTCCTCGTACTTCGCACATCACTTCTCACTTCTCTTGCTTAATTTTTTTTATTATATTCTCTCTTGCTCAGATTCCATTTCCTCAGGCAATAAAAAACAAATAAAAAAACATGTTTCATTCTTTAGATTAATCTGTTGCTTCACTATGGAGATGGAATCACATTTCCTCGTATCTTCGTACTTACACTATGATTTGTTTTTTCTGCTCTGTGCTCTGTGATATAAACTGTAAGATTTAGTTTTAGCTATTAATCTCCTAGGTTCATTGATGTCATTTATCAAAAAAAAAAGCAAAATTGGGTTTGTTGCTTTTTTTCCTATGCGCTGTTGAATTTGAAATTTCATGATTGTGTTTCTAATCCTTCTTTTTTCTGTGTGTGTATTAATTAGGCACGAAAATAAGTTTTCATAATACCATTTTTACATGCATCATTCAGGTCACAATTATATATGAGAGACCATTATAAATTAACATATAAGGATAAAATGGTAAATTAATCATTATCACCCTCCCCTTCCCTCCTTAACCAAACAAATAATCATAAAATTCTCCCCTCCCCTTCCATTCCCTTCCTTCTTTCTTATCAGACAAAACAAAGTAACATTAAACCCTTCCTCTCGCTTCCATTCCCTTCCTCCCCTCCCCTTCCCTTCCCTTCCCTCAAACCAAACAGGCCCTTAGAGCCTAAAAGTTCATTTAAGCACTTGTTATACACATCTTCAGTTAACTTAATTTTCCCTATTACCAATTAGGGATCAACCTTCTGAATTTTACTAACAGGTTCAGTAATTTTTCCTGACCTCAATGGTTTCATTATGATCCCGAATTGTTGACCCCTTTCTTAGATAGATAATTGTATAATAATGATGATGCATTGATTATATTATTTCTTTTTGAGGATATTCATTAATTTTTAGTGACATTATTCTCTAGAGTGTGGTACATTTGGTCAACAAACACCAAAAGTTTGCCAAATGCATGAACACCCTCAAACCAAACAGGCCCTTAGAGCCTAAAAGTTCATTTAAGCACTTGTTATACACATCTTCAGTTAACTTAATTTTCCCTATTACCAATTAGGGATCAACCTTCTGAATTTTACTAACAGGTTCAGTAATTTTTCCTGACCTCAATGGTTTCATTATGATCCCGAATTGTTGACCCCTTTCTTAGATAGATAATTGTATAATAATGATGATGCATTGATTATATTATTTCTTTTTGAGGATATTCATTAATTTTTTTAGGTGAGAAGTAGGTGAGAAATTGGAACATCTGTAATGTCAATAACACACACACACACACACACACGTATAGTTAAATAAATGAGGAAAAAAGGACGAAAGGGACGTTGTTAAGAAAACAGAGACAACCTATTAGCCCATGCTACTATACTATAAGCTTCATTTCAAGTGTTACGTAAGTTAGAAACAATTTTGCCACTAAGAGAAATAAATGTAATATAATGTAATATACATTTATATAGGTCAAGAGTAACACTCTTGTGTTGGTGTAACCGCTTTGTGTTTGGAACACTGAAGCTATCACACCTCATCTAACCACCCTTTCAAACTAAGCAAAAAAACTAACACTACTCTATATGACTAAAACATATGACTCCATGATCAATATAGCATATAAAAATCTAACTCATACCCATACTTTTGGCTTTCTAATTGAAACAAATGACTCTTACAGGTCTTGTTTCACTTGTGTTCGATTTCATTAGTATTGTTCCACTTTGCAAGATCAATCATCAGAAGAAGCAAGCAACTTCATCAAGTGAGTCATCAAGGTTGTTTGAAGTTGATTGGTGTTGTGTTTGTTTGTCGAGGTTGAAGGATGAAGATGAGACGAAGATTCTTCCTTGTTTTCACAGATTCCATAAACATTGTGTAGATAAATGGCTCAATATTAAGCAAGGTCGTCACAAAACATGTCCTCTTTGTCGTTTTTCAATGGTGGCAGAAGATCAGAATAATAATATGTCTCTTGATTCTTCTGAAGAATTCACTGAGGATATGGTAATATGGTTTTCTTCTTTCCATATTGCTGGTATCTGAATTAGTAAACATCTTTTTTCTCTAATAATGAGTTTAAGTCCAGAAAAAAAAAACAGGACAATGCTTCATCAAGTTTTGATTTATGTGAAATTCCAATGAATGTGATCCAAATCTCTAAGCTAATGGCTTAGATCGATGAACCCATATGTTGTAATTGTAATGTTTTATGGGTGCAAATGGACAAAAGTGGATATTAGTACATAATTGCTGATAATGAAGAGTGTTCACACACATACACATATCAAAATTAATTTACAGCAGTTTAATCAGTCAGTGGCTAATTTAATTGTTTACTTTTGTTTCTGGAAGGTTATGAATTACAGACTATTTTTTTCTCTTTTTTTGCAGCGTGGCCCTGTTCATATGGATATTATTTGGCCCCCTAACTTGTGCTATTGGTGAACAAAATTCAATTCTTTGGGCTTGATTTTTACGTGTTAGGTTCATATTTCAGATATAAAAGTAGTGATGATAAGAAAATGATTATGTATAATTCTTACCGCTGATATTTTATTACACTCATGATCGCTTTATTCTTTCAAACATTCTTCTCTCATTATAGTTCACCTCTTGGGGGTGTGATTTTAGGATGGCCAAATTTTATGCCATCACACATTTAGAAAGAATGTCAATTAATATACTCTTGTCCCTTATTGATTAGTGTTTGATCCTAACTCTTGTGAATTGAATTAATTTGTTTGTCAGTTGTCTACCCTTATATTGGGCTTCAAAATGCGAAAAAATAGTCTCACTTGACACGCGAAAATAATAGAGTAGTAATTAATAATTGATGGCGGTCAAATTTCTTTCTTAATACAATTCCAATATTAAATCCGTCTCTTGAATCTTTTGTTATGATAAGGTGATTAGACAACCAGGCTATTTCAGGGGTTGCTGATTTTAAAATATTTCAGGAACCCTTTCTTAATTATTCAGTTTCTATTTTTGGCCCACAAGAATATTGCTTGTCAAAAATGAATATTTTAAGAATAAATATGTTTATCTATTCTTGACGGCGTCTGGAAGAATAATTTGACTATCTTGGTCCCAATAGAAAATTCGGCTTCACACTTTTGCAGTCAATAGAGTTATTGGGAATATTACTTTTAAGAGTTATAATTGAAGAAAACCCACAATGAAAGGTCTCAAAAAATTATTAACTACGAGTAAGTTTTAAAGTTCAAAAGTTGCTATCAGATTTTCAGACGAATTGGATCAACTAGTGAGGATGCTGGGAAATTACAAGATATTTGGACAATTACTATCAGAATTACTTCTTTTGTATTAAAAAAATTCATTTTCCTAAAACCTGGCAATAAATCCCTAAAATGTGACAATATCTTTTTCCTGAGCTGCATGCTTCGATTTTTAAATCTATCCCTGAAAATTTAAAGTTAAATATTCCCTCCTTGTAAGTTACATGACCCGTCAAGTGACGTTCAGCCCAGCTCCTGTAGGCCAAGGCCCATTTCTAAAACCCTTTGTCCATTACCAAGTTGAAGCTTAACAAACACTCATCAACCTCCTACTCTTGTTTCCAATATAAAAGAGTAATAGAAAAATGAAAAGAGAGAGAGAGTGAGATGGAAGAAGCAGAAATAGAAAAGACAAATAAAATATGACTAATTTAATGATGTAATTTTCATTCCTTGGTATGTGAGATTTGGGAGGTTAGTGACTTATAATAAGGACCGGAGGGAGTAGTTCATAAGAGCTCATTGGGGTCAGGGTAAGTTTTACCAATAAAAATTGTTATAAACATACGTACAAATTACTCTTTATTACTAAACATAAGACAATTTTACCTAATTTGATTAAATAAATGAAGTTAGTTAAGTTAATTATTATCAAATAAAATTATTAATTTACCCTAACCATAGCCCTTCTATCCACACTTCTCCCTCTCTTTTTATTTATTATTGATAAATATTATCAAGTTTAATTTGAGAAAATTAAGAAAAATTAAAAAGTAATCTTAAAATTAAGAACAAATTAAAATTCAAAAGTGATTATGAATTAGGAACAAGGAGTATCTAATAACAAGGGTGGAGAGATTCAAATTCATCGCCATCTTATTATTACAGACGTAAAAAGGAAGTATTGAAACTATGGCGACTGCCAATAAGCCCGACCCCACCAAATGGATTTAGCTAAGTGGATTAAAGAATATTTCCGACAAAAAAAAATAAATGGATTAAAGAATCAGCTAAGTGGTTCGATATCGCATTCATTTTTTTTGGGGGGGGGGGCTTCAATTTCAAAATCGCATTCGTTACCAACTTACCATTGTGTTCAATATGTTGGAAGGGATATTAAAAAAATTGGAAAGTACAGTATGGATGGGATTATGGGAGTGAGAATACATGATTGAAGTTTATGAAAAAGAATATTTTTTATAAAGAATGTATTATTGTGAAAGTAATGTTTGGTATGTGAAAGAAATAAATAATTCTGTAGGCTATAATATTTGGTAAACTAAAAACAAAAAAAGTAGGAATACACTAAAATAAAATGACTAAAATATTCATTTTTTATGCATGATGACTAAAATATTATTCATGCTTGTAAAAAATTATATATTAAGAAATAAAACTTAACTTATAGTTCAAGGACCAAAAGAGGTTGTATTAACTAATAACCTAAGTTGATTGACATTTTGAGGATTGAAATTGACAAAAAAATTCAAGGATTCAGGTACCAATACCTAAGTGGATTGACATTTTGAGGATTGAAATTACCAATTTGAAAGTTAGAGCATCAAAATCAAACTCAACTTAGAGTTCAAGGACCAAAAGAGGTTGTATTAACTCAAAAATTTAAAGCTTCCATGTTTAAGGGTAATAGTTGTGAAATAATGTGTTTCATGACCAAATTTGGGATTCAAACCCGGCCCAAACTAATTAATTTAGGTTCTAAGTGGGGTAGCCATTAAGCCACATCCATGTGTTCTCTAACTCCCTCTCCCTTTTGTTTTCCCCATCAAGAGATGCCAAGAATATCTTTTCTCCTATCTAATTATTATTGTTCCATTATTTTTTATATGATGTTCATATATAACAAAATCTCAATATCCACGATTCTAATTTCATGCTTTTATTACCTTTATAACCCTAACTTTTACTGACATATATAATCATTGGCTTCATAACATCAATTTGATAATGATTTATATAGAAAACTAAACAATCACATATAGTTCTTGAAATTTTCTTATTTAAGTGTGATCCAATTTGTTTTCATGTACAATATATATATATATATATATATATTATCCTGAAATCATTTTGTAATGTTGATCACATACACGTCTCCACTATGTACGCATATTGTTGAGTTTGTTAGTGTTGAATTCAGAGTAGTTAACGCTACTCGCTTATCTTCAATCTCAACCGGAATTGTATCATCTAAAAATATACTGTGTATACATAGTACGTACTTAAGAATGCTTTCTTAGATATATTGTGCTAGGTCAATATTAAACTTCAATACTAGGAAGGTACATGTAAACATATAGACTTGAAAAAGTGATTCCCAATATAGACCAATCTTTCTGAAAAGAAAGTCCTTTAATTTGTTCACCAGCTCCAAGTATTCTCCCATTAAATATTGCCTCCTCATCTTTCTTACATATCTCTTGTAACTCTGAAGAAGTAGCCCAAAAGACATTTCTTTTCTAAATATTATTTGACCAAAAGAAGTCATATTTATTGCGATGTAACTATACTTTTATACCTGGTATAGCTAGGTTAATAATTAACAACGAATATGAGAGGTAAGATTAACAAAGAATCTAAAAGTTTGGCAAAAAAAACATAGCATCTAAAAGGGGGGAGGGGAAGATATGAAAGTAAGAGAAAGAAACAAAAGAGAAAGGGTGAAAAGAGGAAGGGACACAAACAAAGCGAGGATAGGTGGGAAGGACGAGAGCACATTGTAAGGGAGAAGTGGGCACATGAGAGTGTTTGAGGATTGAAGTGTGAAGACTGAAGATAGATAGAAGTGGTACAACCTTGCTTCTTAGTGGTCAAAGTCGGCACTCCCACGTTTCAATCTATGAGTCGAACCAGCACATTATTCTTGGTCCTCATTTGGCCCCCACCACTACCACTTTCACAAAACCTATTATCTCTTGAAAGTTCACTATCCCTTCCCTTTTATGCTTCCCACATTCCTTTTTCGTGAAATTTCACAGCACTCTTATTCCATTCTTGAACACAATATGACCCAGTTTCCAATATCTCATCATCATCATGATAGTCAACTTTACAAAGGACAGTGCATGCACAAGGCTCTCTCTCTCAACTACCTAGGTGTGATTTGATGATGATGTATCAATGTATAATGGTGTCTTATCCTACAAGTGGGAAAACTAGCTATTATAAAAATTCGAACATGAGTACATGCATGTAAACCCATTCGATAATTTAAGGTTCATGGACCAGGTGATAACTGATGAGCACCCTAATACATCAAATATGGATTGCTCAAATCTAATAATCTGGGGTACAATTTTAAATTTTCAACGACTCATTTCTTCAATATATTCTTAAAAAAATTAATCAGTGAGAGTTTACTTTTAATTTAGGTTCTATAATATTTTCTAAAAAAATAAATAAAATAAACAAACCTCTAACACCCATGGGTGCTCATAGGGGTGGGAATGTTCCAGGTCTGGCCTGACCTGGTCACAAAACGGTCTGGCCTGTGGTATAATTGATCGGTCTGAGCCTGACCTATGGCCTATTACAGACAATTTTTTTAAGCCTGAGCCTGGCCTGTGGCCTGGACTGGTCTGACTATTAGCCTGTTAGGAGGTCTGATTAATTAAACATACTCAATAAGAGGTTTAGAAATATGAATGGTGGGTTACATCATTTGAATGAATGTTTAGAGAATGTGCGACAATAAATACACTAGAATAGAAGATGATATAATTGTAATTTTATATTAAGAATTAATAAAAATAACATCAATTAAATATAGTAACATAATTTTTTATTTAAATAAATATTATTTAACTTCTTAATAGGCCAGCCTGATAGGCTAATAGGCTTTTTTCTCAAGCCTGAGACTGGTCTGTTAAGCAAAACTGTTCAAAAGAAAAAGCCTGGGCCTGGGCCTGACCTGGATATAAGGAGGCAGGTCCAAGGCCTTAACGGTCCAAGTCATAGGCCCCTGATAGCCGGCCTGGGCTATTCCCACCCCTAGGTGCTCATGATGACCACCATTACACTTCTTTTTAGAGCAAATGAGGAATTTTATTTCATCGGTTCACTAGGACACTATTGACAAATCGGTAGGGAAAGAGAACAAGATGAAGAATTAAACAAATCTTTATATTGATAGATGATGAAGAAGAATATGAAAACAACAACAATATTCTAATCCTCATGGACTAGATCAAAACATCCCTCATAGAGGTGATAACCACTCCTCATTGAGGAAATGGATTTACAAAACAAATCCCTAACACTAGGGTAATGAGGAGAGAGACCAAGTTAACTCTCCCTCTTGGTGTAGACTCTCATAAATCTCACACACTAAAATGTTTAGGTTATGACCTTTTATATAGGCAATAGGGCCACTAACCACTTACAAGATACAACTCATTTAATATGATCCTAATATTTTTAACACACCCCCTCAAGTTGACACTACTTAAACTTATGAAAGTGTCAACTTGTCAATACAAACATTAGGGTTTAGTGAATTAATTAGATCGAGTTCTTTTGATCTTGTAAAAAAACTGGAAGACAATTTCCTCTGTTTGTCTTCAAAAAGACATTCGTTTAATCTTTCTCTTCATCATTTTCTTCAAATTAATCTTCAATACATTGTTCTTCATCTTAGTCTTCAATATTATGATATTCCGCAGCAGAACTCATGAAACACTTCTTACAAAGCCATAACACGCATTAACAAGACAATGATCTTTACATCACTGTTTACATGACCGATGCTTCATTTACAATCTTGCTTTCTAGCAACTAACGTTCGAATTGTTGTACCATGCAAATATCAATTGTATCTATCACAAACTAATAATGGTAACTTGCCTCATCAAACTTCTTACACTAGACTCTTATAATTGTTTCATCCATTAAACCAATATGCAATATAATGTGGTTATACTTTCATCCCAATTTCCATCACGTACCTGCTGAATAAACAGATTCACCACATATGAGTTCATAGGCACTCCAAACTCGTCCTCTAAGCACACTCAATTCTTTATATAACCAAGAATTTCAACACTTCACAACACTCATCTATCCCATTCATATCTTTCAAGAGAATGTGAAACAATGGTTTCTTTGAATTGGAATTGCAACAGCAAATAAAGAAAGTGGTAGGAGAAATCTTCAAAGTAAGGATGAATTCTTTGGATTGGGAGCACTTCTTGAACAATCTTTGTTGATTGACTTTAATTTGAAGGAAGGGTTGAATTGCATAAAAAGAAGAAGAATCGGGCTTTTGTCTTCAAGATACTTCATACGAAAATCTTTAAAGTCAGATATGATGATTTGAGTTATGTAGTGAAACACGACGCGGTGGATGAATTTGGGTAGGAGGATCTTGAATAAATGTATTGGACTTGGATTTGCTTCTTGGAATGTGCACCTCAAATCTTGATTTCACGACATACCACCATCCTAAATAGCAAAGACTCAATATTGCTTAATAATGATTCAAAACCTGAATTCTTGATGAAGATTTGATGACTTCTTGGACGATAAACATTAAAACTCAATATCAACTAAAGAAGATGATGAAGATGACTGAATAACCCAGATTTGCTCTGATACCATATTGACAAATCGGTAGGGAAAGAGAACAAGATGAAGAATTAAACAAATCTTTATATTGATAGATGATGAAGAAGAATATGAAAACAACAACAATATTCTAATCCTCATGGACTAGATCAAAACATCCCTCATAGAGGTGATAACCACTCCTCATTGAGGAAATGGATTTACAAAACAAATCCCTAACACTAGGGTAATGAGGAGAGAGACCAAGTTAACTCTCCCTCTTGGTGTAGACTCTCATAAATCTCACACACTAAAATGTTTAGGTTATGACCTTTTATATAGGCAATAGGGCCACTAACCACTTACAAGATACAACTCATTTAATATGATCCTAATATTTTTAACAGACACTATGTACTTTCACAATATTTATCTAAAAAATGAAAAACTCTTTGAAATGTGAACACAATTATTCATCTGCAGTAGTGTAAATTATACATGTATCTTATCTTATAAGTGCAATAATTCATCAGCAGTATTTTTAAATTTCCTGTGTACGAATTCTGATCTGTGGTTCCAATGAAGCTCCCCTACTTTTGCCCGCTCTTCATAAGATTGATAAAAATAGACTCTCATTGTCTTTACCCTTTTAAATCATATATGGATGCGCAAGTGATATACGACTAAGAATATTAATTAATTAAGCTAGGTGTAACATATTGCATTTCAAGATGTTTTTAAGATTTTTAAAATGATATTAATTTATGATAAATTCCAAATAATACATATAAGTCTGAAACGTTATAAAAAATTAAAAGCATCGAGTTATAAGAAAATAATGACTGAGTGACACATGACATGTTAACTTGTATTATGACACTATTTTTTTATTCCATTCAGTTTTCCTTTCTTTTTTGATAAGACAGAAAAGAAAACAAACAGAAAGCAAAATACAAGAACTACGAGTCACTCAGCTAATGCCACCACCCGACTTCAATGTTACACTTGAGAGATCAACCGCCCCCCGCCCCGGGGCTGGTCAAGAATATTCCATTTTAATTTAATGGATAAAAATTATACGATGAAAACCTGTGATTAACAAAGACTAAACACAAATTCTTAAAACTGTCATTTATAGCCAACTAATGCTAAAAAGCGTGGCTTTCAAAATTGGGTTTATAAAGGAATCTGATCTACAAGGCAATCACATAAAACATAACTTTTGGAAGGAAATAAAAAGAATTTGTGGGAGAATTATAAACACAAAAAAACATAGTTCATGATCAAAGAAGGGATATTTATTTTTATCTATAATCAGACTATTTTATCGTGATTACAGTTTTTTGGAAGGCACTTCAAAACTCATAGGCATATACATTTTTGAATTTGTTGCAAAGTAATTCATCTCAAACAAATTGAATGGGTGTTTTTTTCCTTACAATATTTAAATTAAAAAAATTATTCAAATAAAGATGGAGTATTTTCCAAATAATTGTCTAAATATTCTCACTAAATTTTAAGCAAAATTACGAGATAAAAGAGATAAGATGATGATGTCTGTTTGCATTATTATTATATGCTGGCAAAGAACAAAGTGTCCCATCTTTCATCCAGGACTTCGTGACTAGGTTCGTACACTGTTGTTCGCTTGCCCCTGGATACTATCCGTTCAGCCATAGATGAGTATTTATGGTTACTAACTTTTTTATTAAACACAATTGCACTTAAAACTCAAATAAAAGACTTAATTTTTAAGAGGTTCAAAACAGATATTAATGACTACTATTAGCAACTGTAATAGTCTTCATTAACAAGTATAGTAACAACTCCTTAGGATCTTTTTGAAGTTAGATTTCTTATCTGAGACTTAAATGCAATTATATATCTCTTCTTATTAGTCATTTATCCAATAAATTTACCATAATTAGACAATTAAGCTCCATATAGTATACACCTATACATCACACCCTCTAGTTATAAATTTATAAAGATATCTGAATCAGTCTCCTTATATTCCATTACCCATCAGGCCACCAATAAATATAAAATTTATAAATAATTGAAAATTTGAAGTGTTATAAAACCATGATCATATTACAGGTCAATGATAAAACCATTTTTTCTCCGTCTTTAAATATAAGTATTAATCTATCGTGTCCCCTTAATAGAAGTCTAAACACATTTGGTATAATCATTTTTTGTTCATAAATACTTGTGTAAATCCAAATTGCCTATCTTTTCCCTGGTTGGGAATATATAAAGATTCAGCATACATGTTTTTCTATGGGCATTTAATCGAGGGGTCAAAACTTATATTAAATGATAGAAAAATTATTCTATACTGTTTCAATAAGATTCGCGCCTAGAATATAATTACAGCAAGAGTCATGTCAAAAACCTGAGAATTGTTAATATAACAAGATTTTTTAATACTGACAAAAGAGGTTTATTTTTCACACAAATTTTAATTACTTCTTTCATTCTATCAATTGTTCATTTCGACGTCATTCTACATATTGTATTTCGCATAACGAAGTTGATCATGATCGGTAGGTGCATATATATACACGTATCATTGTTTATCTAATAGGAAAACTTGAATTTGTTCCTCAACTAAGTAATATAGCATATAATCACTTAACAGTTAATTAACAACTAAACACACGAGATTCAACCAAATACTAATATTGACATAAACGACAAGCTACATGTTTATTATATGCATAGACATTTTCCTTGGGAGCTAACATATAAACAACAAGAAGTACATCATAGGACCCCGTCATCAGTTCCATCATACGAATTGAAGGTGAATCCTTTGCAGCTAACATGTTTTGCAGGTATCCGTTCAGCCAAATCTAAACCACTACAATTTTGCTGCAATCACTTAGAATTAAGTATCCAGAATTCTCCAAACACTTAAGGTAATACACACGCACGTGTGTGTGTGTGTGTAAATATATTTATGCTTTAGAACACAAGTAATATATTAGATAGAACAAGTGCTAGGCGTTTTAATTAGGTTAAGGATGTTATATTATAAATATCAAGTTCTTTGGAAAATCTAGGTTCGTTATAAATTTAGAATCCAATACTACACACATTCCGATTGATTTGTACAAAAACTAAGGTTGGAACTTGTAAGAGTTGTTAAAATGGAGCCGTCAATGATCTATAAGGAAGCTTGTTCAACTGGGGTTTTTGGGCTGCAGAGTTCAACTGGGGTTTTTGGGCTGCAGAAGCTTCATCCAACTACAACACAAATCAAAGCGATAATGATTACACTATCTTCACACACACACACACACACACATAATACACGAACGATTTTACAAAAAAAAAGTTTAATAATAGTAATACAGAACCTACCTCCTCTAGCTGTTTTGTGAGCATGGCATTCTCTTTCTTTAAGAGAGCAAGCTTTTGCTCCAACTCATGCGTGTAAGCCTGAGGAGAGAAGAAGAAAAGAAGTTAATAGATATGAAAAGGAAGGGAAATTAGAGTTGAGTAATCAAGGAAAAGAAGCATAAGTTGTATCTTGCCTGCTTTCGAGCTCGAGATCGAGCAGCCGATTCGCGGTTCTTGATCATACGTTTGCTTCTAAGGCTGCCCTCGGGCTCGAAGAGCCTCTTGTGGGAGGAGGAAGAGGAAGGAGGGAAAAGAGAGGTAGATGAAGTTCTAACAAAGCTAGGATTAGTATCAGAGGTAGTAGAAGGAGAGTCTAGATTAATGCGAAAGGGTTGGGAGAAAAATTCATGGAATTTGTAAGATGAAGGAGGAGGAGGAGGAGGAGAAGCAGAAGAAGATGATGAAGAGGGAACATGGTTTATGTCTTTCCAGAATTCTTCCATGGTTCCTCTCTGTTTGGATCTTCTTGAGGAGGAAAATGGTGCGGTAATAGTGATATATAAATGATAATTTGATTCCACATATATCTAGGGAATATTGGTCTACTTGGAACATATATGGTGTGAT
Source organism: Mimosa pudica (assembly GCA_029929735.1). NCBI lineage: Eukaryota > Viridiplantae > Streptophyta > Magnoliopsida > Fabales > Fabaceae > Mimosa > Mimosa pudica. The sequence goes on from JAKELP010000024.1 coordinate 14,077,589, forward strand.
AATACCGTATATATGTGTATTTGGGACAGCTTTTTTTTTAAAACAAAAAAAAATCCAAACACCAATTTCCTATAACTTTATTGATGTGTTTCATAATCTATTACTAAGCCATATGTGTGGGCTAAGCCTTATTATGTACATGATTTAGATTATATGTATTAAATTCAAGATAGATAGATTTTTGTGATATTGAAGATGGACAAAAGAAAGGAGAATCTGAATTTTACTTTGTGCGAGGGGTCATATCGAGCTTTGAAGGCAACATGGGGCGCACGACTTTTATGGCCAAAAGTTGAGAAACAGTGGAATTCCGTTTCATTTGGCTTTATTATCATTGATTTCATGTTTAATCAAACCAAAATGCTTCCTCTTGTTCATTCAAAATGGTTGTCTACTTTTTTATCCAATTTTGACCAGATTTTGATCCAATTGATTGTAAGTGTGTTGCTATATATCAAGCGTTGGCATGAAAATTTTATAAACAAATCACTCCCTTCTCGTTCTTAAATATAAGACTACTTTCTCTTATTAAATATGCTAGTTAGATTCGTTATTAGCCCGTGATACTACTGATTTACCCTAACCATATATCTTTAATTTCACTCTCCCTCTCTTACTTGTTTATTATAGATAAACATTTTTTTATTATGAAATACCTTTTTGTTATATACTAATAACATGACACATAGATAAACATTATTAAGGTTTATTTGAGACAAAGTTGGGAAATTTTGAAATTTGAAAGTTGGGAAAAATTAGTAACAGAGGGAGTATATTGTTAATAACACGAGAAATGTTTTCCTCAATTTTTATTATCTTTGATTTGGTTTGTACTATAAATAAGATATATTAATAAATAGATTTAGCATATAAGTAAATGAATTTTCAAAAGGTTGAAATCTAATTTCAAAGACACGAATGCCTTTTTTACTAACAAGTAGAAAGGAAAAATGTTGGCCACGCCTCCAAGCATGGCATCAATTTCTTTACTTGTTAAAAAAATGAGTAAAGAGAGGTAATCATATATCCATTATTTAAATTTCATTTGAGCAGTAGATATTTGATTTTAAAAAGGTAATATAATAATCTTTCCAGTCTTAATATATGCTCAACTTGATTTTCTTTGGAGATATTAAGGATAAAAAATAAACCACTTGAAAATATTCTATTTATTATGTTTTCCATAAAACTAAATTTTCTTACTTATAAACTAACATATAATTCACCATGTAACAAATATTAAATTTACGTAGTATATTTGTCTTCCTTAAATTCTATAAAAGTTAACTTGATCTTATATTACGGATTTAAGGAAGTATAATTTAATGAATATAGAATTTAAAATCAAATGAAGACAGTTAAAATAAAATCTAGATGATATATATATGTTCGATGGATAGAAAAGCTACAGACACTACAACCTTCTTTACTTCTTGTCATTTGCTTGTAAGTTATGAAATCCATCAAATTATAAAGAAAAAACAAACTCGTCTGATTTCATATCAAGCTATAATCTCATACCGGGAGGAGATTAATTAAGGATAAAAACATTTTTCCACAGTATAAAAGAATTCACCTATGTGATCAATAATTAGGTCGCTGATAATTCATTAATATAATTCAACTAATTAAAGTATGCATTGAGGCAAGACTGGTGGATTAGATGATTAACAATTGTATTACAGTTTAATTAATTTGATATGCCCTTGGTGAATTTGGGAATTAAAAGTACTGGAAGGTGTGCAAACACGATGATCAGGCATACGAGAGTTCTTAGCGCCAACAAAAGAAACAAGAGGATCTGTAATGATAGGCTAAAGATTTGTAATTTCCTTTCAGGTTGAAGCCAATTCTGATCCGAACTAATATTCTGATCAGAACTAATAAATCAGGGAGTTTTATTTTATTTCTTCACTAATTAGCTATCTAATATTTATTCTAGTTGTATATCTTGTAATAGAGAGTGTGTGAGCAAGGTCTTCATGCTACTCATAAAAGACCATAATGTGATCAACATTCACCTCCAAAGTTACTTCATTAATACATTAGTTACCTCAAAAACATCTTATAAACAGCTCCTTTCAAACTAGATGCATTAACAAAAATAATAATCAAATAATAATAATAATACAGAATTTATACTAATAATCTAAATATCTGGCTACTAAAAAGAACAATGTCAGTATACGATAGGTAGCCGACTCGATTGATGACAAATCAACAAGGAAATCAATAACCAACAGACAAGAATTGATAAACATGCAGCGTCATAGTCTAGATTGATCAGAACCCCAATATCAAGCAGCTATAACTGCGAAAATTCAAGTTTTGATACGCCCAAAAGGAGCGTTTTTGCTCCGAAATTTATGCCAGTTTAAATTCAAAGTCTAAAGGCGTAAAAACAGCATTCCCAATTGAAATAAAATAATAAAGAAAAAAAACCAGAGGCCATAGAGAGACAGGCTCCGCAAGCAGGGTCATCTGTTCTCCTTTTCTTACCTTCAGAGGAAAGAGGTAGCAACTAGCAACCAAACTGTTTGGCTGCTCAAGCATTGAACGCTAACGATCTCAGATATAGTGCTGACCCCAAAGATTATAAAAAGCAACTGAGGGGCAGTAAGGGGAAGCAAAGTAAAAATCCCCCAGATTGAAGCAACAATCATCCCAGCATCAAAGAGTACCCCATAAAATCAAAAAAGTAATCAACAATGTAATGCTACTAGCTCCATATATAAAGAGTAAAATAATGTCTTCTTATGGGGCGGTTTAACACTAGTTCTTTTTTCCTTCCCTGTTATCTCGCTTCTTCGTCTTCTCAATAGCATCTTTCTAAGTACCTTGAGAAATATCATATATCCAATCGCTCTCCTTCTGCCAAGTCATTATCTGCAAAAAAAATCATGGGATCATTCTTAAATTCCCGTTTCCTATCTCCCTCTGAAGAATATTCTTCTCAAAATTTGTGCCAAAGCACATGTACAGCTAATTTTTTGCATATACAGGGTGATCTGATCCTTGCATTCCAACTTCACTAGTTCCCTCAACAGTGGAATGCAGCGGCCGGATATTCAAATTAACAAACGAAGATTCTTTCTGTGAAGTATCAGATGAAACATTGTTCTCCAAGGAAATATTTTGTACAGCTAGCAGCATATCATGACTCAAGTTTCCAAGACTTTGGGAGCTTGGAGCATCAGGAGGGTGAACAGAAGTAGAGCTTGAAGCATCAGGAGGGTGAACAGAAGTAGAGCTTGAAGCATCAGTAGGGTGAGAAGCAGAGCTTGAAGCATCAGCAGGGTGAGAAATCAAGATCCATTTCTTCCAATCTTTTTTTCTCCTTACTTTGTCACCCTGTGGCATTAATACATATTTTAGATTGTTTTTGTAAGTTAATAAAACAATGACAGTTTAAATCACATCATAAAAAAATTGAAGTTTGAATAAAAAAATCAATTTGTACATTATCTCTCCATTTATCTCATAATTTCCCATATATTTGATTTTTTATAGTCTCTAATTTGTTTTACATCTCATATATTAAAAAGGCATGGGCTATAAATGTCAATATAGAATTGGTAATTTTATGTGTGATACTGTAAATGATTTCAAATTTATTCATGCCAATACATGAATATAGGAGAATGTATATTTCCCTATTTCATTGTGTTCTTGAACTACTATTGCTGAAATAAGAATCCTGTGAGTCACTGATTGACACTTGATTACTGGTTATGAGATATGCATATGTTTTAATCCACTCTTGATCCCCAAAAAATCAATTTGGAATTTCTAGTATTTGGTTTCGATAAGTTTTGGTTAGTTTGGTTCAATCACTTTGGATCAATATGTACTTTAAGGATTTTTATTTTGCACATTGAAGTCTAGTGTTTTTGACAAGAATACTAGTTACATTACAAAATTAACAATAACTTAATATCAAATAGAATTTGTATTTTGAGACTTTTATTACTTACTACTTTATGACTCTACTATAACTCTTTTCTTCAGTATTTACAATGCATATTAAGCATTTGCCCAAACACAGCTACAGTGACATAGCTAAGCTCTTAAAAGTTAATGAGTCGTGATTTTGACAACCATTTGCCCAATGAGTTTTACTTAAAATTTCAAGTTACAAATATGACGTGAAGAAATGAAATGGTGTTATCAAGTTTTGAAACTATAGTCTATAACAAACTTCCAAGGCTAGCTACAGAAATACCTGCACTTCAACAACAGCTGAAGTTCGAAGAGCGTCTAATATAAGCGGTATATTGTCAGTCAACAGCATGACCTGATAGAAACATAGATGTTAACATGTGGAAGTGATCAATGCTACAATTCAATTCAATGTAGAACTTTTACATAGTTAGGGAGATGAAGAAAAACTTAAAAAAGATTCATATTGTATTCAGGCATTCGAAATGGCAGGCCAAAAAAATATACACGATCAACTGAGGGCACATAGATATTATTGACTACAAATGAGGGCACATAATATATTCAGGCATTCGAAATGGCAGGCCAAAAAAATATACACACCATCAACTGAGGCAGCAGGAAGGTTCATATTACTTGATAGAGATAATCTTCTTTTATTGTTGATAAATCGAACAGGTTATTGTTATAGCATAAATGCTAGGGACAATGCCCTTAAACTTAAAGGCTGCATAAGAAGAGTTAAATAAATGGGCACAAAAAGGGCAAAAAACTAATACAATCACATCAAATCAAGTTTCTAGAGAGAAGGTACTCAATTCAGCATGCCTACATCATATAATCAATCTAAAGACAAACTTTCAACCCTACCAAGTTGATCACATGGAAAAAGCTTAGACGCCAGAATGGATAAAGCTCGTCATACTTTATGGCAGGACTGAATAGATTGGGACACAACCCACCATGGAGCAAAGTTGGAAGGGACCATCAAATGGAAGAAAGTGTGCAGGATGATTTAGAAAACATGGTACAAATGGCTGTTTTCATCTTAGAATTGTGGTATTAATTAGATCTTTCCACTACAATTCTCAGGAAGAACAGAAGAGATTGGGAGATGGTTACCTATTTCCCAAGTATAGGTGGAGTCCTAAGTCACAGATCCATATAACCTGCTTGTGAAGGGCTAATAAAAGATTCTCAAGGGAGAGTTATAACTGCGGGTCTATGAGAACGATCAATAGTAGTACTGCTAACTTCACACTGTATTGCAAGAATAGTACACATTTGTGCACTAGCAAGTGCCACATACTGTCACGCATGACAATTACAACATTATCACAACTGCAAATCTTGCAATTATTTCACAAACACTGACAAAACAATAAATTTTGGAACTTTTTTTCTTATATTCATCAACCAAAAACAAGAATTTGAATTATCACGTTAGCAAGTGAAACTGTTATATGTAAACAAGATGCGATCAGACTTGTCTTTGCTTCAAAAGCTTTTATTCACAATTGTTCTGTTCAAGAGAAAAGGTTATATGCAGTATAAATCCACCCATTCTATGCATTGCAAGCAAATTATAAAGCAGAGACGACAATGCTTAACTCTTTTTTAATATGATAATTGTAACCCTCTACTTATGAAGCACCCAATTCAATCAACAAGGAACTTCCAGTAAGTGATAAAAGACAATCCTCAAAAAAAGTTTACTCTTTTGAAATTAAAGTAGCCCTTAAATAGAAGTTATCAGTATCTATTTATCTAACACTTGTATTAAAAGAGTGGTGAGCAATGAAATACCCCAGACAACTTACTTTCTTAAAACTTGCTATCAATGTTATTGCAACCCAACCCTGCTCATCCATTCTTCTCCGCAAGTATGTATCTCTAATTAAATTCTCATCGCTGCAATAGTCGAGTCGTCATCATGTATATATATAATCGTGCTTCAAAACCAAGAAAGTTTAAAACGGCAGGAAGTAAACATATGAAAAATAACAAGGATTCTGGACAGTGAAAACACTACCTAAAATAGTAGTCAATCTGCTTGACTATTTTGTTAGCTAATTGAATATTAGGAGGTGGGAAAAACATAGGTGCCATTGGCGGTACAAAAGAAACACCTCTAAGTGAATCTGGCGGTGGAGCTGCTACATATATCACTGGAGGTGTTAACTCTGAAAACATGTAGTCACAGATCATATAAATATCCAAAGGTGTAAAACAAATCTTGAATTCACAACACTTACCAGGAAATCCAACAGGAGCACCAAAAGGTCGCACTGGAGGTGGGGGAATATATTGACCAGAATTAGGTGGAGGAGGAGGTGGCCTCAAAAACCTTGGAAAAACTCTAGGCGACATATGAGCATCTCTACCATTAAAATTACGATGATTATTCCAATCATGATTTCCGCGATCTTGATCACGCCTATTACCATAATTATGATGAGAACCATCAACCCGCTGATGTGGACCACCATTACGGTTCTTAAACAAATTACGCTGTTGTGAATGATCATTAACATTATGATTTTGAGACCCAAATCCACTTCTCTGTGCATGGTCCTTCGGAGACATGACATGGAAACCTGTCGCAGCTGTTTGACCTAGAGGCGCAGATTGCTGTGGTTGGCCGCCATTAAACGATGCATTCGGCCCATTCCGTTTCGTAGACTTATGGCGATTCGGCACCGCATTGTTCATGTTCACATTATCACTAACTTGCCTTTGTGAAGAGGAAGGCGTCATTCCAGCACCCTGTGAGACGTAGTTCAAAAAAGTAGGACTACATATGTGCATATACAATTATACAAACCACATAAAAAGAACATATACACGCATGCACAAGCTCTCTCTCTCTAAAACACGCCAGCACCGCAATTGAAGAATATATTTTAAGACCAATATAATATGATTGCAAAGGCATAACAAAACACTTTTCTGTTATACCTTCCAAAAAGGACAACAAGCAATTCAATCCTAAATCAACATTCAACATTCAAATCATAAAAAACCACAAAGCAAAAACAATACACATATAACAGCTACATTCTTCTCTAACCGTCATTATAATAACAATAATAATTAATAATAATGTATTATTATCATTATTATTTCAACAATTTCAATTTCAGATCAGAAATATAACAAAAATAAACTACACTACCCTACATACACACTCAGAAATTATAAAACCTACCAGAATAGGAAATAAACAAGACGATACCTGAAAAAACACAAGCATTGATATATTTTTAGGTCAAAAAAACAAAAAAAAAATTAAAAAAAAAAAACGAAACCTGCGATTCCGATCCATCGGCTCCGGCGGCGGACGACTTCGCCGTCGTTTTCTTAGATTCCGACAAGGCAGGCCAAGAAACGGCGCCCATAACAACAGGCATAGCTTCAGAATCGTTTCCATTCGAAGGCTTATTCCACGCAGGCCTCTTTCCGTTATTATTATCGGAACTCTCTCCGACAGATCTGGATTCTTCCGTCTGCGACGGCGACGGCGACGGCGACGGAGTCACCGGAGTTTGCTCCGGTTCGGCGCCGCGAACGACCTGGCTCCACGGCGAGGCGGCGGCGCGTGGAGGACGGTGAGATTGCGGAGAGGAATCGAGGCTTTTGTCAGTCATGGCCATTCTAGGGTTTGTGAAAATATCGGCGAACGGCGACGATATATTGAGATGATCGACGAGAAAATGAAAGAGAAGAAACGAGAATTGAAATTTGAGAGAGTGATGTGTGTGAAGAGAAGATTAGGGTTTAGAAGGAAGGGAATGTGGATTCTCCAAAAAAAAAAAAAACGAGAGCGATCAGATCGCAGAGAGAAACACAAAGAAGAAACGAAGCCTCGCAAGCTCTCTCTCTCTCTCTCTCTCTCTATTTCTCTCTATAAATTCTTTCTTTCTCTCTTTCTTTGTTTGTCTCTCTCTATTTCTATACTATTCTTTCTTTCTCTCTCTCTCTCTCCCTTTTGGGCAACTTGGCATTCTATTTCTATGGGTTTTTGTGGCCTTTTTTGGTTGTAGTGATTCAGGGAGAATTACATTTAGGGTATCAGAAAGATACGATAATGTTGCAAAGTACCCTTGAAAATATTAAAATCTCAATATTTGTAATAGTACGAGGGATGTTGTGAATGGTGAATGGTGTGATGAAATCGTAAAACCTAGTTAGTTTTCGTTATTGATGAGTTGATGATAGGTATTACGAGAGTGGTAGGATATCTCTGGTGGGATATTGTGAGTTGATGTGTGTTTTCGGATTGGGCGTTGACTGCTTGCTATGTGTAACTGAATGTGTTGTGTGGATGTATTATGTCTAGATATGATTTCATGTAGGATATTCGGGTATTGTTAGTTATTATGTGTAACGGAATACATATGTAAATGTATTAATTTTAGGTTGGATGCACGAGGTTATTATGTGTAACTGAATATATTTATAAAAACGTATTTTTTAGATAGATACATATGTGTTGGCCCAAAAAAGAAAGATACCACTGGGAAAATAGAAATATTAGTTAATCCAGAAAGGGAAAAGGTTGAAATAAAAGATTGAGAATTTAGTATCCTTATTCGAATGGGCGGTTACGTACACACCCTAATTAAATTACCTTACATTTTTTTATCAAGATATATCTAATTATAAAGTTGTTTTTGTCCATAGTCGAGAACTAAGACAATTTTACAAGTGTAATATACTACCTCTTCTCCTTATTCTATTATTAAATTAGGCAGCATAAGAAGAAAAATTAAATTAATTGAAAGAATAAGAAGGCATGACAAATAATTTTTTTCAAACATGTCCTTATTAAAAATAATCAAATAAGAGAAAAAAATAAAGTAACAATAAGATGATATATGAAAGAAAAGGGAGTACTAGAAAAAAATGAAGAGAGATAGTAAAATTAATTAGGGGTAGAAATGATTAATAGATATATTAAAAGGGAAAAACTTACATCAAGTTCATTTCTCCAGGTTCTCAAGTTCTTTTAATATAGGAGTGACATGTATCCTTTTATAACAATCATCCATTCAATCTAACGGCCAGTAATTGGAGAGATGAAGAACCTAGATGGATGAACTTGACCTAATAAGGTCCATATTAAAATTATAAGACAACCCTAAATGTGCTTTAATAAAAAAATGTGACGATTCAAATCTTGAGCTTCTATAATAAAGATCTAACATGATGTTTGTTTTTGTTACATGAAACCACTGTATATGTTAAATAAAACGTGGTCTTCACTTGTTAATCAAAAGATTCATTCATATGCTAGTAAATGTTCTTCATTTTCTTTTCTTTTTTATTTTTATTTTTTATGAGTTGAATGCATTCAATTTCTATCTCTTCGGGTAAAGAGATGATTTCACAAGAGCATTATACAACGTATTGGGACCTATTAGTAATTTTGGGACTTTAAGGGACTTTCTTATATTGGTATGCAAACTTTCGGAAATGAGCGTATTTTGCATAATCTGAAGCCAGGTTTTCCGTGTGGGGGATTTGACTAAAATACCCCTACATATACATACTGAATGTTGGTCTCTTCGTTTGACAGTGACTCACCCGCCCTCTCTTTCCTTCGTAGCAATTCAGCGGAAAGTGGATTCCTCGAAGAGAACGTGAAATTCACGCACCTGATTAAATACTCCCTAACACAGTAACACTACTATGGGAAATTCAAAGATTCTTTGTATGTTTTAATTATTCATTACTTTTGAAGATAAAGTTACTAAAAATATTTACTAGAGGTTTAGAATCGCATGTCATTCCTAATGCGCGTACATTGCTACTCATTTTACAAAGTCATGTATTAATCATTAATTATTAGTGTTAATTTGATGATGAAACATGCATTTGCATCTCATATGCAAGTTGTGCTTCTCTTTTTGGAATAATATTCCATCCTGTCCAAAATATTGGACGCATTCTAGATACCTATTGAATTCTGGCAAAAAAATAAGCTGTAAATTAGAAGACAAAAAATACCTATTGAATTAGAAGATTACGACTAACATTTTCAATTTTATTCCCGTTTAATTACTGATGAGATATAAAAAGGGAGGATATAAATTAGACAGAATTACGAAATGATAAGGTTGAAAAACGTTTCAATTATGATAGATGAAATGAATCAATTGCTTCTTCTAAATTTGGATGTGATTATTGAAAGTGGTTTGTAATTTTGGATATGTACAACTTTGAAAATTATATGACATTAACAAAATATCCTAATCACCTACTTCTATTCCTATCATCCATCTCCTATGTGTTTATTAATGAGGAACATCAATATAGATAATATAGGGAAAGTTAAGAAATTATAAAATTGTCTTATATTTATAAACGAACTCACCCATAAGTAGTAATATATTTGAGAAGGGAATATCAAACTTAATGTATGTATCATGACCTTGTATTTTTGAGGTTTTTTTGTTAACTCAACAAAAAGAACTTGTACGTGTTCAGTTTTCACTCTCTAAAATATTTTTAATCAATCGCGTCTTTAACACAAGGTCTAATTGAGGTCTAATTGATTTTTTTCAAAGATTAAAGAAGCAAAATGATAGTAGATAATATATTTTCTTTATTTAGAGATATTTTTGTAATTTGTTTGTGTGGTTTTCTAACCTACGTCATTGCAACAGGAATCTTTATAAAGTTTTCAGACTAATTTGAGTTGAATTGGGCAGTATAACAGAGATGTGATCTAGATAAATCTTCCATTTTTTTTAAAAAAATCTTTAAAAACTAAATAAACCCATTATAAATTGACTTATCAGAATTTTTTCTCCAAACTAGTTTGACTTACTTGTAAGGTAATACATAATATAATAACATATCACATATATTATTATCAATCATCTTATTTTACTTGACTAATCTCCCCAAAAAAATGTCAACAAGTCTTACTATATGAAGGATCGGGGGAGTAAAAAAGATGTAAAAGAGTTTCAGGTTTATTTTTATATTTTTAAGTGTAGAAAGCATGATGAAGTGGCACAATGTAAGACTGAAAATCTTGCCGCCAAGGCTTTTGCAGGAAATCCCAACACAAACTTATACACCTATCATATCTTTAAAAAGGGAACTTACAACCTCACCAAAAAAAAAGCTACAAAAAATATTTAGTATCCGTTAGGTTATAATTTTTCTTCATATCATAATAAATGAATTGATCCTTGAAGAATCAACACGTGATTGTGAATTGTTTGGAGCCGTGCCTATGGTTTTGGTAACTACCTGAGACGTGTGGGGAAATATTGTAGCAGCATCATGTGAGCGTTATTTTAATTTCTTCTTTTTATCATGTCACTGTTATTATTGGATCAACTACACATTATGATAGAATACCGAGTAGTATGGGAATGATTAATTGTTATTTATTTACTTTATTCATGATATTGATTGTTACTATTATTTTTGTTTAGTATGTTTCAAATATAAAAATGTTAAGATTTTCTTATTTAGTTGATCTGATCTTAGTTTAAATGTTCGTATATTTAAGTTAAGATATTAGGATTTTTTTTATTTCATTAGATTGTAAGCTTTGCCTATAAATAAGCTAGCCTCCTTCTAACTATTGAGTCATGGAATAAATTACCAGTTTCTTTTTCTTGTTTTAAGTACTTTTAGTAGATCCTACTAAATTATTCGGCTAGTGAGGGAAGAGTTGAATGAGATGCTCCATCTTTCTTTTTCATATTATAATTGGATTTACTGGTTATTTGGGTTTCATATCCTTGCACGATTTATTTATAAATTTAGTATCCATTTATAATCGGGTCCTACCACATTGGTTGTGAATTTGATAATAAGAAGATGGAGAGTAGTAATGGAAATACGGAGTCTGCTAGGTTAGTAATTTCTACCATCTTAATTTCACTATCAGTTTAATTTTATGTAGAAATTAATCATGTAAAATTAATTACTTTAAAATATCTTATACTTATCTTTTTTTCTCTTAAACCTAATTTGAATTATTAATAAACTATGGCATAATAAAAATACATGTAAGATATTTAAAATTAATTGGTGTGTTTTTTATCGAAGTTAAGTGACACATTTGACTTCCTTGATCTGGATAGAAAAAGTAAAAATGACTTTATATTTTAGGCAGAAGAAATTATCTTCTTCGTTATTGCTAGTTTCGCCTTCATCAATTTCTCTTCTTTGTATAAGTCCCACATGCGTAGTTTTGTTTATTACGCATGAATATAAATAATTTCATACCCCCCCTCTCTCTCTCTCTATATATATATATATATATATATATATATATTTCATGAGGAGTATTGTATGCATGCTCATGTTGGTAGCTTGGGCATGCGTAGTAGTAGGCTGAATCAATTGGTGAAAATATCTCCCTGAGCATTATCTGATGCCTTCAGTTCAAAAATAAAACATTATCTGATGCCCATACTAGGGGATAAGTACTTGCTTTTCATGGGAATGGTCAATTGAGGATTTCATGTTTTGCCCACTCCGGATAGTGTTCATCTATTATAGGAGTATATTGAGATTTCCATAGGGTCAACCATTATTTCATATGTTTGATTCCTTCTATCACTGTTAATCTCATAAGATAAGTCCAAATGCATACTACATGATGAACCTTTACTTAGAGTTAACTGCAGAAGCAATGTTATTAATCGCCCCTACAAAGAACCAACCTAATTCTTGTCCTCATTTGGTAAACATATTAGGGAAGGGAATATATTACGTAGTCTTACCCTCGCTTTATGGAGGCTAATGCAACCCCACAACCTTAGACTCTATAGCAAACAAGCTTAACATTGCCCCCAAATAAAAAAAAAATTGTTTTGGTTAATGGAACGACCAGTATATAATGTTTTATCAAGGATCTTATAATCAGAGTATTCAAAGCAACCAACTATTCCAACCTTGCCCAGCGATGAAGGTCTACCTGATAGCAACAGATATTAAATACTGCATAAAAAGGATGAGGAAATCATCCTCTTTAGCCTTTAGGTACACATCCCCATTCCCCACATTCCCCACCAGCATAATTTTTTATGCTATTTCCACTACCACATCAGGATCTTAATAAAGTTTTATTACTTTGTGCATGTTTGAATATGTATATATAGGGTCAGAACTGACACCTTTTGTTTGTACAAAATTTTTCACACTAACTAAATGCAATGATTCGGGTCATGAATCTGCATATACAAACTACAGATCTCTTCTGCACAATGGGCAAGAACCATGCCTGAAGAGCCACTTATCTATACAAGGTAGGTGAAACATGTGATGGCAATGAGGCAATATTCTAACTGTCTCTCCAACCTGAAAGTCCTGCATGTCCACATCACAACATGTTTATCAAAATGGATAAGATAAATTATAACTCTTCACAATATATAAAAGGTTAATACTCCCTCCGGTCCTAAATATAAGACCTAATTGACTTTTTTGAAAAATCCTAAAAAAAGCAAAAATAAGTTAATTATAAATTGATTTACCTAATTTTTTCCCTTAAACTAATTTATTTTACTTATAAACTAATGGATAATCTAAAAATATATCAAATATGTCATGATTTAATAGACTATTTTACAACCTTAACCTCTCCAAAAAAAAGTTATCTAGGTCCTATATTTAGGACCGGAGGTAGTACAATATTTGGTCTTGCCCTCATTTTGATTTTGATTCCAACAGGTTTAAATCATAGGTTTTGGTCTCTCAGAAGTCAAAGAAACAAAATAAAGTGAAGAGAAAAATATGAAAAATTATATACAGAAATAAGGTTAATAAATTTGATCTCATGGATTTTTAGTATGTAGCTGTGAACAGTACCGAATCGTCTTATACACACACACACACAAACACATTTGAGTGTAAGGGTATCAGCATGAGCAAACCTGGAGGCAAACTGAACAGGAAACTCTTTCACCACAGGCATCAACATTTTCGTCACCTGTGATTGTTATTATAGGAATTTTTTCAACTAAATCTCCTGATAAACCTTTGGAACCTCCAGTGTCAAAGAGGTTTTGAATGTCATCAAAGCTAGCTTCAACAGCACCCATCTGACAAGGATGAAGAAACACACAAATTAGAAGAATCATGCAGAAAAAGTTCGGTCACACTACAAAATTATGAAGCAACCATGCATTTCAAACAGAGATATATAGTGTCTAAATTTAAATACTCATCAGATAAGGCACATAACACTTCAAATTAAATAGGCAGCCCCTATAAGATGGTATATAACACAAAATTTAGCCAGGTTGAAGAACCAGCCTAATCAACAATTTCATGAAGCTTACCATATTGCCAATATGATACCAAGTATCTCATCCCACAAATGGCCACTTTCAAGTCGATGGAGGAGAGAGGTAGGTGAAATCTAGTCTATTGGAAGAGAGGGTCCAACTCTGGAAATAAAAGTTATTCTTTTTTTTTTTCATTTTCCTCTTGTACTAAGGTCTATGGGCTCCCTTTTCATTCCATGACTTTTAATCAGATCCTTGTTTTAATAACTAATAAAGGAGTTCCATCAAAGTTACATGTCCATCATATAACATGGGGCATGGCATTGTTCATGTTGGTCATATCTTGTATATAAATATTTATGTGCTTCATGGCTTAAAATGAACTACAAACACAGCAAAATTACCTGGCTTTGGACAGCACTTAGCATGGCTGGACCTATCCTCTCACGGACAAGTCTCCCGCTCAGCAAGCTAGTAATAACATCAATCTGCAAAACATTATAAAATTGAGAACAAAACAGATTCTCGAATACCAACATAAGCTTCAACACCAACATAACATATCTCTATAGTTCTAACAAGAGGTTCAAAAAGTTGAGTAAATCACCAAATACAAGAGACACCCAATCCCAGATTCGTCGCTTTGCCAAAGAACAAGAGAAGATTCAAACACTTCAAGGGAAAATACAGCTCCTGATATGGCTCCTACAGCAGCTCCTCTAATGAAGCCACTCTCTGTCTCTTGGCCTATCAAGGCTCCAGTCATAGCTCCCAACAATGTTCCCACTATCAACATAAGGGTACCAAAATCATTACTCTATCACTCAAATTACCAAAATACAGGTATCACATGCTGACCCAAAAACAAAAAACAAATTTAGCTAATTTCATTATTCCAGCACATGGGTATGAGATATAAATATACATATAAATAACCACCATGTGAAAAACGAACAAAAATTGAAAATTGAGTTCTAAACAAGCATTCCAAGTGCAAAATGGAGCAATTCCACATGTATTATTGGCCTTTAGCCATTTCAAACAGATGCACATGTCACAGTGCCTAGAAAAGATCACAACTTTGGATGAATCTGAACATGGGAATATAAAAATACAACAAAACAAACAAGATCCTATGCCAATCCTTAAAACAAATCAGAACAAATACCAATCTAAACCTTAAACAAATAGTACCCAGAAAAAAAAAACATCCACTTTCACTAAAAATAAACAAAATCCAATCACATCCAAAAAACCCAAATCACTCAATAATAAAATAATCCCAAGAAAAACACAAAACCCAAAAAAAAAAAAAAACACATCTATGGTTAAAGAAACAAAAGAAGCAAAATTGAAACTTTGAGTAAAATGTCAGAGGAAAAGACACAAAAGAATGGAATCAAAAGAAGAAAAAGATGAATTGAATTGAAATCAAACCTAAGGCAAAGCAGAAAGTCAAGATGGCAGAGAAGATGTTGCCGACGATGGCAGAAAAAGCGAGAGAGCTAATCTGTTTAGCCCTTTCAAAGCAATTGCGAAAGGAAAGGAGGAGAGAGAGAGGTAAATGGGATGGATTTGGAAGAAAATCCATGTGGGTATATTGGAATGAAAGAGAGAATTGAAAGGCAATGAGGAAAGGTTATGATATATGAATATGATATGATAGCTGAAGAGAAGAAGAGAAGAGTGTTGATTTTGTTTTGTTTTGTGTGTGGAAGGGGAAAGTAGGAAAGTGGAATCAACTAACAAGCATTTAAAGCAGCATGCCCCTTACCCAATCACACAACACATACACTATTACACTGAGAAAAAATATGAGCAACTACCAACAACACAATATATAATATGGCTACTATAGTGGAATTATAAGAGTGAATTGATCTATGGTCTTGTGATGTAAGAGAGGATTTTGTTCATGCATCACCGTGTGGTTGGATTGCTTAAACTGATGATGACTGTCAAACTGATGTATGAAGCGGTCAATGGTTGAACTGGTTTGATTGTCCACTCTAGTCTAGTTTTTACTGCATTGCTATGGTCTTAAAGGTAAAAAAAGATTTGTGGTATTGAAATCGAGTCCTAGAGGGGTTTGGGGACACTTCTTTGTCAATTGGGGATTCAACTTTTTCATAGGATGTGAGACACTTGTGTTAAGAGAAGTGAGGGACCTTAAAAATTAAAGTACTACTTATTAAAAACTCAATTAAACAAATTTTCACGTACAAAATTGTTAGTGGATTATTTTTTTGGCAAAGTTAGTTAGATGACTAAAACCATTTTTTTCCATAATTAGATCTTTGATAAGTAACATATTGATAATCAATTACTCAGATTTCGGACAATAAGATACGAAAATAGATGATATATATAAAAAGATGGGCAACTAGTCCTTACTTTTAGCCTTTATCTGAGAAATCAATACAAATTACAAATTAGTTAAAAGTTGATAGAACTTTGTCCAGAAGATTGATGAACAATTACTCTCTCTCTCTTTTGTTTTTTATAATGAAAAAGTATAGCTAAGTGAATCTCTAGGAGGCTAGATCTTTAGGTTCAAAGAACGCGTATAGAGATACTTACAAATTATCCACCAACAAGGTCCTCATATAGGCGAGATTTGAACTCATAACCTTATGATTATGAGCTAACCTTACCAATTGGACCGAACTTTGTTGATACTCTTTCGTTTTTATATGACATATTTTATTAATGAAATCAAATAAATTATTAAAGAAAATACTTATATCTAGTTTCTTATATATTTTATGTCAATTCTCCGATTATAGGTGATCATGTGTCCTATTCTATAATTTTTCCGTCATTTTGTTATCATTATACATAAGTTAAATATGACATGACAACATATGATTAGAGAACTTTAAGAAATGAATATATGGCTCTTTGATATAAATATTCTCCAGTGATTAACAATTAAAATGTGAGGTCTACAAACATGGTTTTGTGAAATGACAAATAAGTCAAACAATCTGGTAAGATACGTTCAGTATTCAGGTGATAAATTATTATTTTGTTATAAATATACTTATAATTATGAGCTAAGGTTTTCAATTTTGTCGGAGAGTTTTGACAGGATATGTCGGTGTGTGGGCTTTTCTTTGAATCAATTTGTAGGAAAATTCAGATAGAAAATTGTAGGAAAATAAATATATTCGCTATGAAAGTTGGACAAAGTCTTCCCAAAAATTACCCCAGCTTATATTGAATTGTTTACATTTTTAAATGGAAGCGATAATATTACTTCCTCTTTGAAACTTTTTGAAATGATGTTGATCTAAAAGATCTGTAGATATTCAAACTCCTATACAGAAATATAGTAAAACTTAAAACTTAATCCTATAATTATTTATACAAGAAATATTTAAAAAATCATTGGCTTCTACGGAAAAAACATATTCGGTTTCTTACAAAAGTTATATAAAGATCATTATAAAATTCACATTAATATGTCTCATGAACAAGTTGTCAGTATGATTATTCATTTTCTACACTTGTGATAATACCGTAGGAAACTTGTCAATATGAACATAGAAAATGGATTGACTTGTAACAGTTTATTCCAATGAACTTAAGTATTGGATAAATTGCATAGCTTACGGAATAAAGCAGATTGTCAAGAAGTTAAATAAACTACTAGTACTTTGAATATTAGTGTCTGTTCATTGCCGAATGAAAGTTATTCATGTGAAACTTTTGTGGATAAAAGGTGAATGCATCTCTCTTCATCCAAATAATGAAGCAATTTTACTAAATGTTTTCATTAAGTCCGCCAAATTTATGGAATAACCATAGACAACAAAATGTGAAATGCGTGTGTCCATTAGTTTGTTCACTGAACAAATGACAGGTGAGATTCACTTTCATTGATTGGTTCAATGAACAAAGAATTGATGCATTCTCTCTCCATTTTTCAAATTGCAATCGCCGCATTATCTTCATTTTCCAAGTTCAATGAATTAAATATTAAATGTATAATATGTACAATGTACAAAGAACTTAAATAAAGTGAGTTCCATTTTTAAAGGATAATGATTGCGACTTAAAATATCTTGGTTGTGGGGCAAAAACTTAAAATGTTGGGGAAATTATGGTCCCTCCTTTTTGAGACGATCAGGACATACAATTGGGAAATAATGGGCATCCAATATAGAAATTAGTAATCATGGGTTTCACATGGAGCAGCCTTGTTAACTTTGACCTACAAATAGTAAATCATATTTTTCACAAATCATTATAAATATATCAGATCATTTCTCTGGCAAAAAAGATCAGATCATTTCATGTTATGTGTAGTTCCATTGACTTCAATCACATTTTAGTATCTAAAAATATATATGTGTATGTGTGTGTGTGTGTAAATTCATTAAAAAATTATAGCAATATTATAAATATTTTAAAATATAATGGTTAATGCAAAAAGTTTGTTCCATACCCTCTACGGGGATTATAAGCCCATCATTGACGGTGGGTTTGCCAATAATTAAGGCCCATTTGAACAAATATAATTGATCAACTGTATAAGCTTGGGTCCTAATCATCAACAAAGCGGCCCAAAAAAGTTTATCAATGTGAAGTTACACGATATGTGTCTACGTGTCTACCAGGCAATTATAGAATATAATTAGAGATGTGGCTTAAAAATATGTTTCATTGTCCCTAAACATAAGATCTAGTTTATATTTTTTTTGGTCACCGAAGGGTATCCCCACACGCGTGTCAAGTGAGACTAATCCCTCACTGTTCTGAAGTACCATATAGGGGGTAAATAGCTAGCCTGTGAATTTGCTCCATTCGCAAGAGCTGGCGATCGAACCCCAACCACTTGCTTAAGGGACGAGAGTACTTACCACTCACGCCAACCCGTCAGGTTAGATCTAGTTTATATTTCAATTCTTTATTTATAAATAATTAGAGGGCAAATAACACGCCCAACACATAATGTAAATCATTTCTTTTTTTTATAAGAATGTAAATCATTTCTAAGAAAGGAAAAACCAAGAAGATGCAATTGGACAAAAACTAAGTAACAGAGCACATACTCATTTTATATATTATTATTATTATTATCTCATACATATTTTCTCAACCTCCGTGACGCAAGATTAACAAATGACAGCACACATTTTTTTAAAAAATTAAAAGTAACACATAACAAAGAACCGGAGGGAGTATGTCAACCTTTTATTATGATATTGCTAAAATAATTAAAAATTACAGCACACAAATAAAGAGGTGGTCAAACCATACAATCAAAATCACAGAATGCCGCGTGATGCTGAGTTGTCAATAAAATTTCCTTCAGAGATTGGAGGGAGTCATTGTCAAGTAGTTGATCAAGCTCTCAATGGGACACAACATTGGCACTTATAATTAAAAATCCTGGAAACAAATCAGTTTGTGAGAATGTGATAGTGAAACAATGGTCAACATATTATAATTTAGATGCATACATTTCATTTTATATTTTGAATTCATATCAATTTTCTCTTTATTTTTAAAGCCTCTACAAATTTACCATTAGCTTAAGTTATGTACATTTCCCCTCCATTGTTAAAATCTAGTCTTACTTTTTCTTACACTATATTATTCCATATCCTGCTATTTTTCCATTTTTTATTATCCGTTATCCGAACAACCAACTAATCTGATTTACGATTTGTAGCTGCCCTTTTCAACACATGTATCTCCCCTACAACTCGAATTTTTTATTATCTGTGGCTATTGGAAAAATACCACACACAGCTTACACATGCATCAAGACTCCACTCTAGATGTTTGGGCTGAAAGTATAACCTTAACTTCAAGTTCAATCCATTAACTTCAGAAAACTATGTTCATGATAGGGGATCACTCACTGAAACCTACCATTAATTTAATCCTAAGAGGATATGTCATTGAAGGGCAACATATACATGACGACACAGAACTGCATAAAAACCAATCTACCAGCTTGGATAACACTGGAAAGGTAATATATTGTCTTGCCTCAGCTAGAAAACATAGTATTTTTTTTTTCAACAGTGCAAGGGCTGTGGGACAATTACCTTACAGCAATTTATTTTCTAGACTTTGTACTCATTGACACGCATCCATTTGGTGCTTGACCACTTGTTGCCTTTGATCACTGGACAACCACCTGAAGATAATCAACAGAAGAGTTAATCTAATCAGTCTATCTCCTCAAAAGGTGAATGCTATAAGCACGTCAAGCCGTTTGATAATAAAAGTATGGTATCTTACCATGTAAACTTGAAGGATCTAAAGACGCATCAGGCCTCATGCTCCAAAAAAGTAAAGCATCACCCTGCTTCGGCTTAATTGAAAGTCCTTTCTTTCCACATTCAGAAAGTTCATTCCACCATGGCACGGAGCTGATATTTCCCTTTGCAGATGGGAACACTGTTTCACCCCCTTCTTCAACATCTGTACTGTATCATTAAATACAAAAATAATACAAAATGAACTTGTTCATTTCCAAAACAACAAAAAATAGATATATGAGAATAATTGAGAGGGTACTTGGTGGTACTTACAGGTACATCAGCACAGTGGCTATACGCTGCCCACCATTCTTGGTGTTAAACTCATCTTGGAAGTAGTCATAGTGAGGCTCATACTTCTGTCCAGGTTCATAGTGAAGAACTTGAAGTCCTTCGCCGTGCTCTGTATGTTGAAAGACATAGTTGATAGTTTATGTAATGGTTTTGAAAGTATGTGAATAGGATGAATAGGAATTTACTAACTGAACATCACAAACCAGAAATCGAGATGATGGGGTTAATTATAAATATTTCTATCATGGCCATCAGCTGAAAATTCTTATTTTCATAAATACAAACAGCGCCGAATTTGCCACAATGAGAGTGTCTATAACAAATAGCAGTAACTTGAGATCCCTCAATGAAAGGGATAGCTTGCATTATTAAACATATTGATTACTAAAAATTAATATCGATACGAATAATTGATATTTTATAAAAGGGATTTCTTGTACAACATCTTTATTGTTTTTCATTTCAGAATACAAGACAAAAAAGCAAACATGCACAACGGTTCACTGAAAGGATCATGGCTTTGATATGTAACATCATTTAGACAGAGACACTAATCAGCTCATACAACTCATACTAATTAGATTTCCAAATAACAAGCTAATACCAGTTTGAATTCAAGAGGCCTAAAGTACTTACCTACAGGTATAAATGTAAAATCAGCAATTCTTTTCTCAATGTTTCTCACAATCTTATCGCGTCCTCTGGCCAGGAATGTTCCAGAACTTGTGCGCACTCTAAATGTCAAGGTAGTATGGAAAGGTAAAATATTCAGTCAAGGAAAGGGCAAGTGCATCTAAATAAAGCAAGTAATTATTTCTCTTCTAGAATGGGGGAATAACCAAACCTGCTGTCTTTACTCTTTCCAGTTTCACTATCAACAACTGTTGACTTATGCATATGTGGCTTGGCTATCTCGATTAGATATTCACATTCCTCCTTAGTCTGCTCAAATCAATCAGTTCAACTTAAGCATTTGAAAAACGGAGGCCACATAATTAAACTACGAACAGCATAATCCTTAAAGAGTTAAACACATGACAAATATAGAAACACAATTTGCCAATTTGGTGATACCATAAGCATCAAGCCATTTAGCCCTTTCTGTACTCAATCATTTTCATAAAATGAGCTAGCCCACTAAACATTAAGCACTTCTTTCTTAGAGATCAAAAAGATAATTCAGATCAAATTTTTTAATTTTCTAATAACATCCTTTTATAGAAACCATTAGTAAACCACCTGACTACATTCATTCAATAAACCTAAATTGCAAGTGACACCAGCAAAGCATTTTCTCTTATTTCATTTCTCAGACATGCATGTGTACTTTTCCAATCAAACAAACATAAATTTTCAGTTTTTTCCGCAATATTTTCCAAGATGAGTATAAACAGAATAGAAAACAGTTCTAATAAAAAAAAAGAATAGAAAACAGCAAAAAGCTAAAAACACAAAACAAATAAAATCAACATAACAACACCAAAGATTCAATCTTGAACTCACCAGAAAATTATGATAAACAAAAGCTCTAGGCTCCCAAGACACTATTTCAACCCATTGTTCTCCTCTTCCTTTTTCACCCTCACTTCTGCATGATCAACACCAACAAAAAAAAAACACAAACTTCAAACCACCAAACCAAAAAAAAAAAACAAAAAACAAAAAAGTCAACCAAAAACCAATGGTCAAACCTGTCATGAGTGCTACGAATTAAGGTGCTGAGATCATTGGCTTTATGGGAATTACGATCATTGGGAACAGAGAGGATTCCAAGGGCAAGAAGAATGATGAGGAGAAAGGTGAAGATGAGAAGCAATGTGAGGATGAGAGTTGAAGAAGATGATTTTCTAGGAGGAAAGCGTGAAGAGTATTTTGGCTTCACCATTGTGGATCGAAAGGAATGAATTTCGAGGATGGATCTGGAAAATGGATTCAGATCTCAATAGATTATGAGGGAAACTGAAATGGGTTGGAATCAAAATTTGAACTTGACTGTGTTTAAGCTCTCATCATGAGATTTTTTTCAGTTGAACTAAGCTTTCATGTTGAAGAAGAAGGCTTTGTTTATTTTGTTTTCTGTGGATTGTTTGAGAAATGAGAATAGATCTGTGGGCTCCTCATTATTAGTATTTATTGTTGATTTAATAATTACGACTTGCAATCCTCCTAATGTGGACTTTTTATCCTTTTTTTTTTCATGTTAGGGATGGTTTATCAATCAGCAACAGGATTATCAATCACGGTTAAGAACAGTATGTTTAAACAAATGACATCCATTTTTTTTATCAAAATGTGACATCCATTACTTAAACATAGTTAGTTTACTTTTAAAAAAATGTTAAGGAAATTACTCCATCTGCCCTCATATATATAGAGTCTTTCTAATGAACTGTGGGTTCTTGAAAAATAAGTTCAAGTTAGTTGTTTTTTAACCGAAAGTTAAAGCTAAAGTTAGCTTTTTCATCAAAAGTTAAAGTTAATTAAAAACTGTTATGAAAAAAAGTTAATTAAAAACAATAAATGTTAAAGTTAGTTCAATAAATGCCTCTATTTAAGAATCATGACTTGAATTATTGACTGCAGAACTGTATGCAATGTTGACTGATAACTGAATAATATTAGTATTTGAGATCTATAATATAAAAACTCAAAATCTGAATGGTTTTTATTTAAAATATAAGAGTTTATCTCACATTATCCTCTCATTCAATGTGTTTTTTTCTTACTTTGCCTAAATCTCTTTCATATTATTGATACTTATTATTTATCTCTTAAAAGTATTATAATAAATGTGGACAATATTAGAAAAAAGTATTAATTACAGACATTCAACTAATTTTCACATGTTTTCTTAATAAGTGTGTTTTGGTAGCTCAACTCTTATATTACGGATTGGGAGTACTACTATTACTATAATATAAATATAATATAATTTGGGCATTAGGTGAAGGGAGCAACATTAGTTGGTTGAACTAGTGTGTTGGTCGAATCCGCGAAGCCCTCTCATTGGGAGAGAGAATAATTTTGTCTATATGAGCAACATTTCTACCTGCTCGAGTCTGAATTAATTGGTTACCAATATGTACCAAATTACTAGGCGGTGTTTAACAAAAAAGGGGAGGAGAATGCTTTTGCTAATTTGCTTACTTCTTAAAAAAAATTGAGCTTGTCTCAAGAAATTTGTCTAGAAAAACACACTTGTCTCAAGATTAAGATTAAACCCTAGTCTGATTAGAACAAAAATAGAGTATGAGGGCCTAAGCCCAATAGAATATTTAAATAAAACTCAGTATATTATAATCACCCAAAATTTTGTAATGAAAAAAAATAATCACCCAAAATTTTAAATTATTTTTAACGAAATATTGTAATAAAATTTTACTTTTGATACGGTGATACATCCCCTGGTTCCAAATATGAGATCCCTTTAACTTTTTTGTGGAAGTTAAAGAAGAATATTAAATTGATAAATTATAATATATGACAAATATAATTAAATCATATTTTATTTTATAAATAAAATAAATTACTTTTGAAGAAAACTGATAATTATGAACATTTTGAAAGTATTTAATTTTACATCCTTAATTTCTAAAAAAAGTCAAAGAGATCTTCTAATTAAGAGCACAGGTAGTGTAAAACAAAATGAAACTAATAGTTGAAACTTTTGTCCTATGGAAGGAATAAAATATAACAAGTATTTGGTAAAAGTCTGGGGCACAAAGGCAGTAAAGCTCTACCACCAAATATTTAACATGACTGTATTCTCAATAAGTATTTGATACAATCAAGTAATAGTTGAAGCTGGTTATTTATTGAGATAGAACTAAGATGTACTTCCACAAGGCTCAACTGATGCAAATAAATATTGGCAGAGGGTAAAAATAGTAAGGAGAATTAATTCGAGGTCCCATGGAAGAAAAATAATTAAGATGAAGTTCCACTTGTAAATTACAACTTCTAAGGCTAACAATAACAATTTATTGACTTTAAATAATAACTCGTAGGACCTCATTTTAATTATGTTTTTTCCATAAGACCTCTAATTAATTCTCCCAAAATAATTTTGGTTGGAAAACTGAACGCTGCATTTTTAACGTAGTCCATAGAATATAAAAAGCTTGAAATCATCGTTTGAGCACAATCCAGGCTTTTAGACTTGTATGCACTGATATGACTTTATAAATCATTCATATCTTGAAATACATAAACAAAATCAATTTTACATATATAAAAAAACTCGTATATGATGTTGTGATATTGAGCATTTGAGCTGACTTTCAAGTTATAATCATAAAAATATATACTAGTAATATATAGTGGCAGCTGGCAACACACACACGCACAAGACTTCCACAAGATTGCAACTATCCCACCGTTTCCTATGGCTGATCTTGCGGGGACTTGTGGGAGCCACGAATAATTAAAATGTAACCATTTATGTGCAAGAATGATCATAATATATTCATGTATATCATTAAGGTGAAATTTCCAGTATTACCCATGTTTTTCATAGGATTGTCTTGGGGCCATATCAATAATTTGTGATCCTTAAAATGTGTCCATGATCAATATATATAGATGACAATTCATGTTAGCAAAATACCCTTTTAAAACTAACTTCCTGGTTTTGGTTCCATAACTACTGCAAAGACAGATGTATTCATAGTAGCACTCTTTACAAGTCTATGGTCCTTGCAAGCTGTTTTGCATTGATTGTTCTGCAGGATTTTTGAGTTTTGTCGTGCACGTTCCATTTCATTACCATTCCGGGACCTTGGAGGACTCAGAATGGTTGCACGCACAACAGAAGCTGCATTCTCCTTCTTATGTGAATTTCTGTCCGTTTCCTCCTCCTCGTCCTCCTCGTCAACCGCACAAACACGTTCCCTGCAGTAAAGGCTAGCCAATCAGCTCAGAAGGCACAAGCAAATCCAATAGAATTTCAATTAAGGGTACAGGCCACGGCAATAAAAAATATAAAAAAGTAGTTTGGTCAGTCTAGTACCTGGGCAATGAGGCATATTTCCTATAGAGCAATGTGCTTCTTTTTGCTTTGCTATTATTTTCTTCAAGATCAGCAAATCGGTACTTGAAGCGATCGAGTCCACTGGGAAAGTAATCATCATCATATGATCAATGATTTGCAGCAGAGAATGGTATAAACAAACGTAGAAGTTAAATGGACATAATTTACTAGGAGGGAAATAAATGTCCTCAGAAGAGGGAACTACAAATATGATCAGCTTTAATGTTTCTGTCAATGTGGGAACCACTAATTAAAAGTAATCCTACTACTTGATGGACACACCTAAAAGATCATCGAATCAAAATGCTGTATTTGGACTCTGGAACACTAGCATTCTGAATTAGATATAGCTATAGGTTTCTTTGCAAGGGAGCTATAAAATCAATTCAAAAGCTTTCCATGGAAAATGAAACTAAAAAGTCAGCTTAGGATCAGATCTCTCAGGACATACGATTTGAAGGACTGCCAATCTTGGATGTGAATAATAGATAGTCTCAGACAATTTTTTTGAGAACAGGCCAGAGTAAAGTAAATTTTTTTCTCCTGGTAAAATCAGTTAAGAACATCGTATGCGAAAAAAGAAGTTACTAAGAACATCAAAATCAGTTGTTATATGATGCCTGACCTGGGATACATAAAGCTAGTCTTCCCTGAACCGTGTACATACTCCTGCAACATCTCTGGATGATATTCTAAAATCTTCATCCTCAATAAATAAAAAAATTAGATATCCAAACCGGGAATTATAAAAAAAGCTAATACACTCAATATCATCCAAACTGGGTCTATACTTCTCTATATATTAGTTCTCTTATATCATCTTCGGTCAATTTTCTTCTTTCAAAATCGAACTCAAACTTTGAAATTGGTTTCATGGATGGTTCAACAGCCAAATTGGCCAGCCCATGAAAATAGGGATCAGCCAGTGCCTGTTAAAAGGAAATTAAATATCAGAAGTTGAACCGCAAAACTTTCAGGAAAAAAAACAGCCTTATTTTTTATCTACAAGAAAAAAATGACAAAACATAGTTTCATGGGGTTTTTCCGAACGAAAACATGTATATTTTTACAATCAGAACTGCCTCCTTGATTCTTATGAAAAATAAAATATTCAAATGTTATAAAACTGTTGTAGAAACATGAAAATAATTATTACTTAATAACAAGAGCGCAGATTATGAATATGAATGTCTGAATCACACCTCCTCAGCAGATGGACGCTCTGCAGGATCAAATGCAAGCAAGCGCTGAAGTAAACGAAGGGCCATTGGATCTGCATGAGGAAATTTTTCTGACAAAGGAATGGGTCGCTTTCTCCCCATGTTATTCAAATATGATCTAGCTTTTTCATTCCGAATCTGAACAAATTAATGAAAAACCCAAATGATAAGATTATGTATTTATGCCCGGCTGTAGAGATCATCCATAGGACAATTACTACCAAAATATATATGGAGAATGTAATTTTAAGAAACACGACTGAACAAAACTCATAGAAAATGCTATGTCAAGGTGTTTGGGTACATATTATATCTCATGAGTCCATGTCAGTGTCCATACTTATGGATTAGAAGTTTGTTTTATGTGATACAGTCATATTAAATGTAACAAACCCTTGCAAAGCATTCAGCTGAAGGAGTTCCAAGCAAATCAGTTATGAGATCCAATTCATGCCTCACATTGTTTCCGGGAAATAAAGGCTGCCCACCTAGCATTTCTGCAAAAATACATCCTATGCTCCAGATATCTATGGCAGGGGTGTACTGCATAAGAAATAGGTTTCAGAACATCAGGACAACATTGAAAAGAAGATTAAGAAAACATGCTATTAAGGCTTAATTGAGTCAAAACTGCACTACATGCTAGAACACATTTGAGAAATATCAAACATAGTTAACAGAGTAGCATTTGCCTAGGAATGAGATAGATCTGTTATTTTTCCTGGACCTCATGAACTGAAGAGCACTCCAGAAGAAACAAATGGTGGATCCTATCACGACTTAAAAGGCATTAAAAATACAATTGTAAACTTCTCGAAATGTGCATGTGCACATGAACTCAGCATGGGAAAGAAGCACAGACCCTAAATCCTTAACAGAGGTGAATATTATTTTTATTTAAAAAGACACAGTATGTAAGTTTTGTATAGTCCATGGAACATTTTTGGTACAAATTAAGATTGGTACACCACAGTAACTGGCTAACTGCTAAGTCAAAGCAACAACATCACTATAAAGGCTTAAACACCAGCAAGTTTATGGTTAGTGAATAAACATCAGAATGTAAATAGTTATTATAAAAACAGATCTGAAGAGACAGAGAAAATGACTTGGCACGATATTCAGATAATAAACAGAATACATCTATTAGTTTTAGTCACCTTGGAGAAAAAGGAGCCACATAGTTCAGGAGCACGGTACCATCGAGTCGCAACATAATCCTTGGAAAGTATAAAGGATAGGCATCAGTATGAAATATATGCTCAGCAGAATAGCTCTAAATCTAAACTGAGCAATAAATCAACAATAGATAAATGAAGCAAACATTTAGATTATCTTTTGGAAGATGAGAATGTGATGGGCCAATGGAATCATGGGCCTATTATATTTCCATCAGAATGGTTACGCAGCAAATGCTATGGAAAACTTCCACACACACATTATAGTAAAACTTGTGTAGAAGATGTGCTAACAGAAGATTTAGATTTCTAATTCTCAATTTGCTTGGAATTCTGCTGTCCATAGAAAATGTAACTATCGAAAGATAAGAACACATACTGTCCAAAAAATAGCAGATGGGGCATCATCAAATGATGCACGGGCAAGCCCAAAATCACAAATCTTCAGTTTGCAGTCTGCGTTGGCCAGAATGTTTTTTGGTTTCAAGTCTCGATGATAAACATTCGCTGCATAATCAATGAGATCAGATATCAGCACAAATATAGTTCAGACGTTCATGTGTAAACAGGTCTACAAGTATACTTGAACCAACTTATTAGCTTGGACCAAAGTATAGTACGCCAGTTGACAAGAATACCAAAAACAATTTCTCAAGCTACGGGGAATAATGACAAAAAAATATGGATGTAGATAAGATTTTAATAGATTAATTAGTTTTAAAAATTCATTTGGATTTTAAATCAATTTTCTCTCTCTCTCTATCCCTCTCTTTCTCTCTCTTTGCCATCTACATTTTTTTAACAAATTAATATTTTTTACCAATAAATATGGATCAAGCCTAACATTTACTAGTAGACTCAGATAATTATTTGCGGTGTATTTAAGGGACCTAATAAAGATGGACTCAGCCCATTCCATATCTAAGATGTTTAATGGTCCTTAGTTCAATCATGGACCAACCTGGCCTGTTAACAGCTATAAAGTATCGAAAAGCTCCGCAACATTCAGTCAAGGGCACTTGGAAAGTATTCAAACCTGAATGAATGTATTTTAGGGCTCGAAGAAGCTGGTACAAGAAGAATTGGTGATGTCCAGGAGTGAGGTCACGGTTTATGTCAATAACCTCATCAAGATCAGTTTCCATTAACTCAAAGACCACATAAATATCTTTAAATTCTCTTTGGCATGGAGGAAGCATTATGTGTTTTATTTCTACTATATCTGGATGTTTGAGCAGCCGAAGAAGCTTTATTTCCCTAAGGATGCGAGCGGCACTAGAGAAATTTTCAAACACATTGTTCACCTTCTTGATAGCTACCCTCTGTCCACTGTGTGTATCAACTGCAGATGCAACGACACCATAGCTGCCCCTGCCAACAACTTCTTGAATTTCATACCGACTGGCCTCCCCATACTCAGTGAAAAAATCCTTGTCAAGCATTTTCTAAGTTCAACCAAAATAAGATTAAAACAGCTTCAGAAAGATAGCACGATAAGCAAAATAGTACGAAAAGGACAACTGACACCAACTTCTTACACTCAGCTGCAAATATGTAGATCTCATTGCTATTACTAATACAGTTTCCATTGAATAAAAATTGTGCATAAATACTACTCCATCTTGGTCCTTAATATAAGATACTTCTAACATTATAATACTTCCAAGGTAAAATTGAACAAAAGATACTTCTGAGACAAAAATGTTTCCGAGTAAAGACATTGAGGGCAAATTAGACCCTTAATCCAAAAAGTTGTAACATTCTTAAACGACAAAAAAAATCAAAAGATTCCAGTTTTAGCCACATTAAAACGTTGTTACTTTCAAAGACTTCTTCAAGTGAGACCGGAGGGAGCATTTTATTAAAATAAATGTCCATATGAAGCATAGCCTGAAGTAAAAAAAAGTATATAATTAATGTACAGTTTGCCATGAAGGATGAAAACCAAGATAAATCAGTAATTATAGGAGACTGAAAATAATCACACCCAATATGCACAATTTAAAGTCAATAAAACTTTATATCCAAGTAAAACATTCTACTAAGCTTTATAATACCTCCCCACAATCTGTTTCCTTCAGCATAAGGATTCTCTTCAGATTTTTTTAACAATATGTCTGACTGTGAGAAATATCGTTGATGAGAATGCAACCAGAGCACTCCTTAGTATAAATCAAAATGTCTTGATTACTACTGAGTAAATTAATGCTTTATTATTTGACAGATTACTATTCTCCAATTTTTCATCCAAAAAATATATTCCTCAAAGAAAAATCTCCTACAAATTTAGATTTTCAACGAAAGAATCCTCCTTTTCAGTCTTCCAACCAGAAAACCTTTCAATTTGGTCAACATTTTCTCCTAATCTAAATGGTCTCTTATTGATCAATGAGTAGTTGGTTGAGCTAGTAAGTGGCCTCACCCCTGTAAGGATGAGAACATGCATTCAAACCCCGAGAAACACTCTTATTGAGAGAGGGGATAACCCTGCTTATGTGGGCAGCACCCCTACCCTTCAAGTCCGTATTAGTCGTTGGATATTGGGTGGTGCTTAACCAAAAAAAAGATCTCTTAAGGAAGTATCTATGACTCTCCAATACAATGAAGTCTAGCTCTAATACAACGTCAATTTGGGGTCAGAAAAGTGGACAAGACCATTGGAGGTCTTTTTCTTCCTAATACAGAGACCATTTTGACAAGGTGAAAATGCTAGGGGTTTAGGTTGAGATCTGAGAATTCAGATTGAAAGAATGGTATTCAAGGAATTAAATTGATAGGATCCATCTTTGGATGACTAAGCTGATCAAAGAGCCATCATTTAGATACTAGACCTTTAACTTGCTCATGATTGTTTAAAGATGGAAAAACCATATGTTAACTAGAATGCCGATCACTTATCCCAGTTCAGGCCAAAGAAATCCATAATATCAGTTACTCTAGTTTGTTTCCTTTTTTACATATAAATAAATATGGAATGCGAAATCCTGAGCGCAAATTAGTGATATAACAGGCTTAATAATTGTGGATTAAGCAAACTCAGACTACCAGCGCCAATTAGCTTGCAAAACATAAAATTACAAAATCAAACAATTAAACCAACTAGCTTTCATTGTGCTATTCAGAGGATGATCTGAGTTCAGAAAAGTATTTTTATGCCAATCAACAGGAGTGAGGTCAAATCTATTGCTCATATCTTCTTGTGCAGAGAAATACATATCAGAATAACCAAGACAATAAAGTAAATAATAAATAAAAAACTAAAAATATCATGACAATATTTTATATCCAAAAAAGTAATATAAAAAACCTCGGCTTCTCTCCACAGCTGATAACCTCAGAAGATAATTCGTTCAAGACTCACAGACATGCCCAGGTGATCTATAAGAATAAGAACTGATCAACATAAAATAATATCCACACATAATAAATAAGCCTTTCAAAAAATTGAAAACGTCCATTTTACTCAGCACTCAGAAGCCATTGGTCATAGTCTCATAGATAAAGTGATTTTTTCCTTGGAGAAAAAGCATAATATTCCTCAATAATTGAGAAAAAATAGCGTGTGATCATAATCATAATATTACAATATCAAGCATAACATTAAAAAATCATTAAAAAAAAACAGAACAGCATGTGGTCCAGATATAACAATAAATCAGCTCAGAATTTGCTAAACAAAAAAAAAACGAAGATCTAATTGCAGCAACGAACAAGGAAGCGTCGATATTCACATGACATAAAGAGCGAGAAACTGAACCTGTAACGAAAAAGAAGTACAGTCGGTGATGAGCGATCTAGGGTTTGAAGTTATGATTGAGTGAAAAGTAGGTGAAAAAGTGAATAATAAAGTGAAGAGAAGAAGAGTGATAGTATTGCGAGGAGACCTAGTCTGTGAGAGGAAGAAGAGGCGGAGGAGGAAGCACGTCGTCGGAGAAGATGCTAAAGACTCGCCGAGATTTTATTCTCGCCGCCGATATCGGAGGAGTCAGAGTGAGGGGTAGAAATGGAATTAAATGAAACTTCATTCATTCATTCATCTCATCCAATGCTTTTCCTTCTTTTCTTTTCTTATATAGGATACATCCATCATTTTATTTCTATTTTTTATCTAACTTTTTTATTTTATTTATATCAAGGGAAAGTGTACATTTTGGGGGTACATAATGATGGAATTGAGAATGATGTTTTAAAAGTCGGGTTGAAAGGGACTTTGGGTTAGTGTTTGATTGTTTAAACCGATGGTTAGAGCAATAAAAGTCGAGCCTAAATGTAAAACGGTTTAATTGTTGAAATTGTTATTGTATAATACTCCAACTCATTGAGACAGATTTGTTTATTATTAATGAATTTTGGGAGATGATTAAGGGAAAATGTCATTTAAATCCCTCCGAATATACAAGAGGACAATTCAGGAACTCAAACTTCCAAAATGACCATGAAGGAACTAAGACCTAGTTGACATTTTAAAATTGTGTGAAAAGACAAAATTGCCCTAATCATCAAACAGAAATTACTAACTACCCTATTGAAAATGGTGGGTGTAAGAGTGATTAGTAATTTCTGTTTCATGATTAGGGCAATTTTGTCTTTTCACACAATTTTAAAATGTCAACTAGGTCCTAGTTCCTTCATGGTCCTTTTGGAAGTTCGAGTTCCTGAATTGTCCTTTTGTATATTCGGAGGGATTTAAATGACATTTTCCCAATGATTAATACATGTTCATCCGGTAGTTGAGGTTTATAAATTTATTACTATTTCTTTTCTAACTTTTGTATGCTAACTTTAAGTGATTTGTTGTAAACCTTCTATTTGTTGCACTTTGCCAAAACGTATGTTACTCATTAAGTTTGTGAAGGATAAAATATGTTCATTCATGTCACATGTACTTGCTCCAGACCTACTATCCTTATTATAAATCACATGCTATCTATAATATTTGGTCCTTAATGTAAGACACAAACTATCATTCGTTGGTATGTGAGAAATAGGTAGTTTGTGCCTTATAATAAGGACTGGAGGCCGAGTGGAGTATATCCTTTCCAACATCCTGACACTTTCTTAACCATCACTATACTTATATTTAATTAATATTAATACTTATAAGAGTTCAAACACCAAAACATGCTTTATAAAAAAATATGTGAAAATTAGTTGAGCGTCTATAGTTAATGTTGTCTTTCCAATAATGTCTTATAATAAATATGAGCATCATGTGAAATATAATGACTAACATACGTTTCAGCCTTCTTTACCGAAACATATGTTAGTCATTATGTTTCTTTTTAATCCATACATGTCACATAGTATAACCTGGCAAAATGAAAGAAAATAGGATTGACAGTGAACTTTCTTTTTAATCCATACCATTTACATGTGAAATACTAATATTTTGGAACACCAATATATTTTATTCAACCCGATTATTAGTAACAAATTTCTTTTATGCCGAATATTATGGCTTCCCTGGTCTGACATATTAATTGAACGCAGATATATAGGTTAAGTAAATTTCAAAAGATAATCCAGTATTCTGTCCAGTATTTACCGAAATAATAGAGAAGGGAAATTTTACATGATGTTGTAGAGCAATATTGAGTAATTGGATGGTATTAGTTCCATTATTTTTTTCAACTAAAATCTGCATGTGTAGAGGATGCATTGGCGAATTTTTTAACGGAATGGATTTGAAGTATCTATCACAAATAATTAGTCAAGCAATTATATGTGGTCCACTCTAAGAAATTTATCTTTCTTGTGGACATGCCTTCTTTAGACGATTTGAATTTTGATGGAATGATGTGCAATTTAAGCAAGGATTTTTTTTTTATCATAAATTTAAGCAAGGATTCAATCCAGGACGATTTTTTTTTTTTTTGAAAGTGGCGAAATGTATCAATGTGAACATGTAGCATGATGGCAAAGTGAAGGTTGTAAACCTACAAATTAAAATTGTAAAATATGGGTGTTGAAAAATGAATCAAAATTTTTAGTGATACGTGTTCCTTTTATTTTTCAGCTAGTAGATGCTCAGTTTATTATTGAACTTACAATATTTATTTCTTTACATGGTATACTATATCTCATTATTTAAATTCATTATTCCCTTTGCAAGCTTTGAATCTTTATGGTAGAGCAATGTAACAATCACAACAACTTTTGGAGTGAAACTAAATACACCTAATTTTTTTCTTCCCAACTAATTTGTTCCTCACGTTTTCTATTGTTGACAAAACAAAGATGTCGTTTTAACAAAGATCTTCAATCAAAGTAACTCTATAACTCTATGATTATAGATGCTACTATTTTCTCTTAAGTTAAACCAACAGCAAATCAGCAATTTTAAAAGCGCGGGTAACGAATTTAAAAATATAATACTTGTTGTCTTCATACATTTATTATGCGGTGCATCATCATGCATGTGGATACGAAATTTTATAAAATAAAATACTCACAATTCATATTCTTGATAAGCACAAAATATAAGTTGTGAAATAAGCAGGTTGTGTATGACTTTATGAGCCTTGAAAAAAATCTAAGAAAATAATTGTGTTTAGTTTGTGTTAAATGGAAGGGAGGATGAGAGTTTTATTGAGTCTGACTGAAAAAAATAAATCAAGACGCTTGAAAATTTTAATTATTTTTTTCCTAACTCTTACTTTTTATATCTTCTGTTTTTCTTACATCAAAAAAAAAAAATCTTCTGTTTTTCAATTTTTTAACTCTATCTACTTTTAGATTTTTTTTAAAAAAATAAAGTAATTGAAATCAACACCACCTTATTAGAGTAAGCAAAGTCCCACATTGAAAAGATTTAAGTTGGATTAAGGGTATAAAATGATGGGTTGAGTACCATCACATTGGCTTAAGCTTTTGTGATGGATTGACTCTCCCTCATTATGTGTCATTGATCCAAAACTCTAAATCTTAACACACCTCCATTTCCTTCAAATCAACCCTATTCTCCTCAAATCAAAAAGAGGATTCTTGGAACATAAAATAAAATTTCAGGATTAATATAATTATCATTTGCATTTAAGAAGAACTTGTTGCTTTGATTATAAGCTAAGGGATCAAGTTAAAATGATGTGTGATATGACATGCATGAATAAGTCAATGAGATTTTCTATATAAAGTAGAAAAGGTCAAAACTAATAGGCGATAAGGGATAACATCATAATATGCCACATTACCACATTACTATAAAATTGCTCGAAATGGTTTTGTACTTTATACACATAAAGGTCTTTAGGGTTTTTTTAATGACGCTTCAGCGAATTAGGAGATAAGTTTTTGTAATACTCTTTGTCACGTTTAAAGCAAGCCGAGTACTATTTATTGTTTTTTTTTAAAAAAAATAGAGGACACACTAAATATTAAATGACATATGCGCACGCCTGTGAGTGTGACATAAGAAGGAATAAGACCCAAATAAACAAGATTTTCCTCATATATGGGATAAAAGATAATTTAATTGAATTTTCTTTGCTAAAGATGTATAGTATTTTTTATTTTTGGTGCTCAAATGCCCCTCTATACACCACGTTCAGGGGGACCATTTTGTTGGTTTAACTATTTCAGTTATCTGGCATGCCAATTGCAAAGTCGGAAAGATAATTAATATTATCATTTGAAAATATTCTCCAAGCTATACAATCTAAAAATTAAAATCTGTACAGCAATAAACCAATTAGTTAATTGAACTTCAAACTAAATCATATGTTGAAAAGAGTAGATATTTCATTAGATTTTCTTCTCCCAAGCAATGCAACCACAGAAGGAGAAAAGTACAAGAATCCTCATCAGATCATGGATGAAAAATGCTTGTACTGACATAGTAATCAATCAGCCACATCTAAAACTATTTAAAAAAATCAACAATGATATTTTCTCTTGCTACGTCACAGGGTTAGCTCACAACTCCACCTAGATTTACCAGATAAACTGGACTTGAAAAGGCATTTACATCGACTCTTAACATGTTTCTTCATTCTCCTCCTCTTAAAGGGAGCAATATTCCTTTCACACCAACATGTCACGTGAACACCGACTATTTAACATGTTTCTAGTGATAATCTGATTGTTTTGATATGCATTAGATAGATTTAGATACAGCAGCTCGTTACTCAGAACTTGATCACTGCTACTTGGTGGCAAAATCATCTGTGTCTGCTCCCAACTTGGGTTGTTATCATTAGCTGATTGTGCAGAATGCACCTGAGGTTGAGATTGGTGTTGTTGCAAAGACTTACAGTAACCTTCAAAACTTTCTGGGAACTGAAACTTCTTTGGTTCCACGGTGTTAGAGAAATCTGTGTTTTTCTCAATATGGATGCCATTGTTTGAAGGATTAAATGGCACCAATGACCATGAGAAGTCTCGAGGTTCATAACGAAATCCCAAACTTTGTAGGGAGTCAGGTGTGTTTGGTTCCACAGTGTTGAAGAAACTTTGGTTCTTCTTACCATGAATGCTATTGTTTGAGGATTCCACTGGCACCCATGACAGTGAAGAGTCTTGAGGCTCACAATGACGTTCAAAACTTTTTGAGGATTTCAACTTCCATGGTTTCACTGTGTTGGAGAAATTTGGATTTTCCTCACTATGAATGCCATTGTTTGAGGATTCCACGGGCACCCATGACCATGAGTCTTGAGTAGGCACTGAATTAGGACGCCTTCCTCTACCACTTCGCCTTGGCAACTTCTGATTAAGATGTGCAGTTTCCTTTTTCCCATTTACATGCAACTTCCGCTTTGAGCCTCCTTTATTCCTATGCTGCTTTGGTTTGTCTTCTGAACCATTCAGAGAAGGGGAATCTCCTGTCTTGCATGTTGTATCAAAATGTGAGTTCATAAGTCTTTCCCATGACAATCGCAGTTCCAACTCTACAACTGCTTTTGCATAAGTTGGATCAACAAGCTCCAGCTGATTGGCAGAACCATTCAGAGAAGACGAAAAATTTCCCGTTTCGTTTGTTGTATCAGGTTCTCGGTTCATAAGTCTTTCCCATGCCAGTCGTAGTTCCAACTCAACAAGTGCTTTTTCGTAAGTTTTATCGATGCCACCATCTGGGGGCAACAATGACACTTCTTGATAGTCTGCAAAAGACTCCTCCATAGGTTGCAACTCAATACATGGAGGCATTGGCATGTGCTTATCCATATCCACAAACGTTGTGTTCTCTTCCACTCTACATTTAGGACTTCCTAACATGTCATCCTGTGGTTGTTTGTGCCCATGAATAGTCATAGTGTCTAATGTTTTGGTTGCTGTGTGCAAATCAGTCTCTACAGCTCCCCATGAGGTTTGAACCTGCAATTGTGTTGGGGTCAATTCTGTCCCTTCTGATTGTGTGTGCTCATAGGACACAGTAGAAAAAGGTGCAGCCATAAAAGATTGGGAATGGGACGTCAGATCAAATGTGAAGGCTGGTGCTGTGGGCAGGGATGAACAAAGAGTTTCCATATTAAATTCAGGACCCTCTGGAGCTGCAAGCAATTCACTGAAATCAAATAATAGGTTTGAATCCTGTTCTTTATCTGAAATCCGCAATTTTTCCATGGGAAAAACTGAAACAGTAGGGTTGGCTGGTGAAGCAATCAAATATTCATTATTGCTGATCTCATCTAAACAGAACCTTGACATCTCATTTGTGACCTCAATTTGTAGTGACTGATTTTCTACCTCAGCTAATAATTTATCTGGCTGCATATCACATTGATTTTCTGAAATGGCAAGACTACCATCTGAAGCACTCAAGTTTTCAATATTCCCCATCCCATCTGAACAGAAACTTGATCTCTTAGTTGTTGCCTCAATTTGATTCTCACATTCCTCAATATTATCATTTTGTTGAGTTTCTACTTCACCTTGCCTCTGAACCTTGCTTACATGACATTCATCAGTCACCCCAAGCTGGCCTACTTCACATTCTCCCTGATCCTCAATCACTTCATTGGATTCTTTGCCATGCATCTCAGAAAGATGATTTTTTCCTTCATCCATGTGCTCTTGCAACTCATTACAGCTCTCTGCAGCTCCATTTCTTTCCAATGTCTCTCCACCAGTCAAGTTATCTGGCTGCTTTTCGCATGGAATGTGAGACATAGAGTCCTGTTTTTCCACAATACAAGGCTCCATGTTCATATTTTCACCCATGCTGATATTGTCATTCATCTCCACGTTTGCCTCCTACATCAAAAGTGAGCTAAAATATAAAATATGTCTCAACCACAAATAATAAGAGGGCTGATTAAATAGGTCTCCGACAAATAAATTTCATGAAATCAATATATCACAAAATAGGAAGCAAATGAACAAAACTATGCAATTCAACGAAGTTAAAACATAAAATCACATTTATCTAAGTTTGACATAAAAACAAATAATTAAATTCAGATCTAGCTTTTGTCTGATAGTGCCAAGCATGGTGACAAAATAAATGAATCAATTAAGCTTATTACTTTAAAAGGTAATGAAGATAATAATGATTTATTTTGATTTTGGTTTTAAAAGGTAACCGATTGAGCTTATCTTGTCTGTTAGAGGGACCACAAAAGGAAGCAGCCAAGAGAATTTTCATTGTGAAGGAAACAAAGCCTAAAGGTATTTTGGTCTTTTGGGCCAGTCAGACAGATGTTAGGCAGGACAGAAAGGAAAAAGATCATTGATTTAAGAACCGTGAAGTGAAAAGAATCACTTCCATAAATAATAGACCCACCTATAAACATGAGTACATATAATAAATTTACACTCATGGCCTAACTATTCAAATAGTATCCTAGCCCCAATCCTATCCTACTATTATATATAAGATCAGTTTCAGTATTAACATGTGATATTACCAATTCATCTGAAATATATACTTTTATCCTCACTCTCCATATAACTCTTGCTTGTAATCATATAAGTATTATTAGGTTAATTTAGGGAAAAACAGAAAATTATCTAAATATTTAGGAATAAATTGAAGTTCAAAAGTGATATTAAAGAATGGAGCTAGTAATACTAAAAGTTAATGTCCTAACTATTATAATAATGTCCTAACTATATAATATAATATGAAATACCTGCATGCATCTCTTCTTTCTTCCTCTTTTGCCTTTCTTTCTCCCTCTACCCTTACATACCTTCTTTTCAATCTCACAAGGCTTATCATCACCACAATCATCAACAATCACATACCTACCACTCTCATTGCAAAAAATTTCACCCTCCTCACAAAGCTTCTTCAAATGAACACCAAGAATACTGGAATGAAACACAGGCAAATCTTGAAACTCCTTCTTTATAAACCCAGAAATAGCCTCCTCTGTCGATCCATTCTCTTCATTCAAACCCTTCAAACCCTCCTGTATCATCTACACACCAAAAAAAACAAAAAAAAAAAAAATACAAACTTTAACCAAACCCATGTCAGAAAAACCAAAAAGACCAAAACTTTGAATGAAAATCGTGCATTACGTACCAAAGCATATGGTGGATGAGATGGGGCTTTAAAAGAAGGTAAAAGCTTTGGAATTTGTTGTTCAATGAAAGAAGGATCAATGGAGGGATTGTGAGAGAGGACACGAGCTTTGAGACTAGCGATTATGCGAGAGTCTCTGGTTTGTGAGATTTGGGATTTCTTCATGGTGATTTGTGATGATGACGGCGAAAGTGGTTGTTACTAGTGACTAGTGAGTGTACCTCACAATGCGCTTCGTTATTCTTATTTATAGTTTCGTTCACCGCAAGAATCGGGCCGTGAGACTGGGCACCAGATACTATCTCCGGCGTCAAGTTTTTGGGATTAAGATGAATTTAAAAACCTACAATATGCCACATCATCCTATTAAAATTATAGTAGTATTAAGTTAATGAGTGAGAAAAAGAAGTTAGTTTGGTGGCGTGGGAGGAGGTTTGTTAAGGTATTTGGAAGATTGATGTTTATGAAAGATGTTAATTTCAGATGTGGGTTTCTTTGGGCGAATGAGTCTTTATGTGATTGTCGCCTTCGTTCTGATGGTGTTTGTGGGTTGTGTGAAACTGATATTGAGAATTTTGGTAAGACTTTCGAAATTGGGTTGAGGCTTGTGAGTTTTGGTTTAAGATGATGGTTTTTATTTATGATCTAGACATTTGGGAGAGTGCTATACATGTGCGGATGTGGTTGGAGAGTATTTTAAAATCTCTTGCAAGGAAGATATAGAAAATTGGAAGACTATTTTTTGTGTGGCTTGTTGGTTTATTTGGAGGTGGAGGAATAAAATTGTGCATTATGGATCTTGTTCTAGTGTTTATGAAGGCGTGACATGGGCTATGAGTATTGTTCGGTGTATGATGCGGGCAAAGAAGTTTCTAGGTGGTCATGGAAGTTTCCTTAAGCATGATTAGTTAAGCCAAATTTTTGAGTCAGGTGTGAAAGTTTTTGTTAATGTTATGTTTTCCTTAGGCTCATCAGTTGTTGTCTTGTTGATTGTGGAAGTGTGGTTCTTGACTTGGATGAAAATGTTTTGGAAGTCTTTATGTATTCAGTTATGAATCTTCAAATGTTGAGGTAGAGTTATGAAGTTGCTTATGGGGGATGAAGCAGGGTTATAGGGGGATGGGTGGAGATTCTGCGGTTTTAGTTAAGCTGAGAGAGAAGAGAAGTAGAGGCCTTAGTGTATATGAGATTGGTGAAGAGAGGTAAGGAGTGTGAATGACGGTGGTGCGTACGTCAGAGACAGATGGTGGCCGCAGAATGAAGATGGGTGGGCTAGTGTGGATGAAAGGCCGAATCTGATCCGATTCTAAGAAGCCACGTGCGTATCACAATTTTTTCCTTTTTACTTTTCCATTTGGTTTTTAATTTTT
This sequence comes from Mimosa pudica, assembly GCA_029929735.1. NCBI lineage: Eukaryota > Viridiplantae > Streptophyta > Magnoliopsida > Fabales > Fabaceae > Mimosa > Mimosa pudica. Next base: position 14,118,623 of record JAKELP010000024.1, read on the forward strand.
TTTACCAAATTTTGGTTTTTGGATTGAGATGTGAGATAGCAAACAGTTCTTTATTGCATGGAAAAAATGGACAGATGACAGTATATTATAGGTGAACTGGACAAACTAGATATAAAGAACTGTATATAAATTTTCCTAAAAAACAATTGGTAGTAGAGTTTATGGTCTTGGTTTGCTTGAATTGTCTATTTTAAATTTATTCAAATTAAATTAATACAAAACCAGGGATAGACTAGACTAGAGTTAATAAAATGACACCAACCAAGCGGCTAATATAAAAATATGGGCGTTTAGCTTAATAAAGATTGGAAAAAATCGTTTATATATGGGCATTCAACTTAATAATGATTGGAAAAAAATCATTTGGAGCAATTAAAATCAATTATAGTATTATGTAGATTTTTTATTTTTCAAATATATGGTAGAGTGGCAAATTATGAGCCTTTAGATAAATTTTAATGTCCAAAATGAAGCCGCACAGGGATGCGGAGAGGGAGGACGCTAAAACAATCTCGACCTGATACTCTTAGAATCCCTTTTCCTCAACGTCTCTAATCAGCATTAACTTTTACCTATAAGATTAATCTAAGAGCCGACAATGTGTCATATCATCATCAAAATGGGGTTGATAATGATTGAAACCTCGAAATAAGACTGTTTGTTAGATTCCATATATTATATTAAAACTCATGACCAACGTCTTATTGGTCCACTTGTCCCATTTTTATTTGTCCAAGATTTTCTTTACAAACAAATTTAATTTATATACATAACAAAAAAAAATTCAATTGTCCCTGCGTCTCACCCTCTCAACAGTGCTCTACGTCCAATTTTTCCTCAATAAAATTATAACATGTGCAACATGCAATTAGATTATGTATTTTATGAGGAAAAAAGATAGTTAAAAACATTTTAAAATGATAAGTTTTACATCCATAATTTCTCAAAAAAAAAATTAAAGGATTTTTATAACTAGGACTAGATTTCAGTTCAAAAACTAGGACTCGATAGATGAAGTATATGTCAATTTTACATGTCAGTTTGAACACCATGAACACCAACTCATAGTCATAGGTCACCTCATCATTTTTTATGTCTATTTTTTATGTCGGCCCTATCACAAAATACATGTATCACACACCAAATATAATATCAATGAAAAATTCAATTTACACTATTCAGCTAAGATAGATCTATTATACATTCATTATATGTTGTTATGTACACTTAATAGGAAAACTAATGATAAATTTATTTTTTAAACTCTTGAGTTTTTATCAAGTTTCTTAGTATAAATTTAAATGACTTGAAACATTTTGGTTAAATTAAGTCGTACAACCATAAAATCAGAAGTTAATTCACAACTTTGACGGCAAACGATACATTTCCCAAAAGAATCACACAAAAAATTCAATTATCGGTATATACCATTCATTAGACTTATATATACTCGAAAATAAACTAATGTGACTTTGTGTGATTGCTATGCTTAGTTGACTTTACAAAAAAAAAAAAAACTCAAAGGAGACATGAGAATGAAGAACCATGTTATAATTTTTTTTTAATAAAAGACAAAATGATATTAATATTAGTTTAGGTTACATGAATTTTATAATATCCATAAAATAAAAGGAAGAAATAATACTATTATACTGAACAAAAGAAATTGTGCCTATATTAACTAAATGGAACCAGATGATCTATTGAGATTGTTTTTTACTATGAAATTATCGTATTAGCCGTCCAGTGTGATTTTTAATCGACCATATTTTTTTGAAAAAAAAAATCAATTGCAGACATAGCTTATGAAATATAAAAAATTCTCTTACTACATGAAGTTATAAGAACTGAGTTAGTTGGGTAAAAAAAAATAAAATAAAAAATGAGTTATGTACATATAAAATTAATTAAACAAATGGGCAACTATAACTTATTTGACAAGCACATCCTTATTTCTTAACATTACCACTATGGGTGGGGATTTGATAGGACGGTCTTGTTTTTTCTTATCCCTCTGGCCTTACGATAGTTAGTTAAGTTAACCCATAACCGATCTCATATTTAGTCTTTGTTCCACTGGGATATGGATGAACTCAAATAATCTCATTTTTAAAGGAAAAATATAGTCATGTTTAAAGACTTTATTTTCACTCATTTCTTGACATATAAGAACTAAAATGTTTCATACAAGAAAAAGAACTAAAATGTTTGGGAATATGTAACGTTGGATATGGATGAAAATATATACTACAACTATGTAGTCTAATTCTTTATTATTTTTTAGTGAATACATAAATAATATATGAAAAAGAAAATAATTAAAGCTTGAACAGAATTGACCCCAACACAATGGCAAAAAAATTAAACAAAAACTAAAAAACTTCTAATGGGCCAGTGAGTCTTTGACTCAATGACATCAACCCCTACCCTCATAGAGGGGGTTGTGGGAATAATCACTAGATGGAAATAGGGGTAAAATTTAAAGAAAACTTGTTATCCATAAAAAAAATCAAGAGAGTTCATAATAATGATTGAAATAAATGTAAATTTAAATTGCAAAGTAAAAGAGAAATTATCATTATTGTTCATTGCCCTAGTAAAACTTAATTAATAATATTTCATAATAGAAAATGTAATAAAACAAGATAAAAACCTTAGTAGTTCAACTAAAGAACTAAATAAAATTTCACTTCAGATATCACCATGAAAACTATTACTCTCTCCGAACCCGTTACAACCTATATATATTATCACATGCAAATGGCATCAATGACAATAAGGAGTCTTGAGGTTCACTTAGAATGCCATTGTTGAAATTTGGGTTTTCCCCACTATGAATGCCATTGTTTGAGGATTCCATTGGCACACATGACCGTGAAGAGTCTTGAGTAGTAGTACCACTTTGCCTTGGCAACTTCTGATTGTTAGGATGTGCATTCTCCTTGCCCTTATCAGCATGCAACTTTCGCTTCAAGCCAACTTTATGTCCATGCTGCTTCGTTTTGTCCTGTGAACCATTCAGAGAAGAGGAATCTCCTGCTTTGCATGTTGTATTAGAACCGTTGTATGCTACTGTATCAGATTCAACACCCTCTGCAGCAAGCAATTCAGCGATAGAAAAGATCAAGTTCGGATCCTGCAATTCATCATAAATCTGAAATTCCTCCATGGGAAAATCTGAATCAGTAGGATTGCCTGGTGAACCACTCAAATAATCATTATTTCTGATCTCATTTGGTTCTGTGGGCAGGGGTGGACAAAGAGTTTCCGTATCAGATTCAGCACCCTCCGGATCAAACAATTCAGAGATAGAAAAGATCAAGTTTGGATCCTGCGATGCATCATAAATCTGAAATTCCTCCATGGGAAAATCTGAATCAGTAGGATAGCCAGGTGAACCACTCAAATAATCATTATTTATGATCTCATCTGAACAGAACCTTGACATCTCATTTGTGGCCTCAATTTGTAGTGGTTGATTTTCCGTATCAGATTCAGCACCCTCCGGATCAAACAATTCAGAGATAGAAAAGATCAAGTTTGGATCCTGCGATGCATCATAAATCTGAAATTCCTCCATGGGAAAATCTGAATCAGTAGGATAGCCAGGTGAACCACTCAAATAATCATTATTTATGATCTCATCTGAACAGAACTTTGACATCTCATTTGTGGCCTCAATTTGTAGTGGTTGATTTTCTGCCTCAACTAATAAATTATATGGTTGCTTCTCACATTGATTTTCTGAAATGGCAATACTACCAAATGAAGCACTCATGTTTTCATTATTCCTCATCCCAAGTTGGCCTACTTCACATTTAACGTGATCCTCAATCACTTCATTAGATTCTTTTGCATGCATCTCAGAAAGATGATTATGTTCCTCAGCCATGTGCTCTTGCAACTCGTTACAACTCTCTGCACCTCCAGTCATTTCCAATGTCTCTCCACCAGTCATGTTATTCGGTTGGTTTTCGCATGGAATGTGGGAAAAGATCACCAAAGAGTCCTGTTTTTCCACCATACAAGGCTCCGTGTTGATATTTTCGCCCATATTGATGTTGTCATTCATCTCCACGTTTGCCTCCTTCATCAAAAGCGAGATAAAATATAAAATGTGTCTCAACCACATACAATAAGAGGGATGATTAAATAAATATATTACTACAAAATAGTAAGCGGAAGAACAAAACTACGCAATTCAATTCAACGAAGTTAAAACATATACAATCATGCATATTTATCTAAGTTTGACATAAAAAAATTATTTAATTTAGATCTAGCTTTTGTCGGTAGTGCCCAAGAATGGTGACAAAATAAATGAATCAATTAAGCTCATTTCTTTATAATAATGTCCAGACTATTATATGAAATACCTGAATGCCTCTCTCCTTTCTCCCTCTACCCTTACATACCTTGTCGTTAATCTCACAAGGCCTACCATCACCGCAATCATCAACAATCACATATCTACCACTATCATCGCAAAACATTTCACCCTTCTTACAAAGCTTCTTCAAAAAAAGACCAAGAATCCTGGAATGAAGCAGGGGCAAATCTTGAAACTCCCTCATTATTATAAACCTAGAAATAGCCTCCTTTGTTGATCCATTCTCTTCATTTAAACCCTTCACAGCCTCCTTTATCATCTACACACCCAAAAAAAATTTTAACAAAACCCATATCATAAAAAAAAAGAAACTTAAACAAAACCTAAAAACTACAAAAATAAAAAAAAGAAACTTTTATAACAAATTAAAACCCAGATCATAAAAACCAAAAAGGCTAAAACTCAGGTTGAAATTTGTGCATTATTACCAAGGCATATGGGGGATGAGTTGGGGTTTTAAAAGATGTGATCACGTCCCGATTTCGTTGTTCAATGATGGAAGGATCCATGGAGGGATTCCGTGAGAGGACTTGAGCTTTGAGTATAGCGATTATGCGCGAGTCTTTAGTGTGTGCGGTTTGAGGTTTTTGCATGGTGAGTGATACGAGTGTGTTTGTTACTAGTGAGTATACCTCACAATGCATTTTCTTATTTATACTTTACGTTCCAGCTATTGGGTCAACGGCGGATCCGGTTTCTGAGGGTATAGTGCATAACCATATGCACAATTTTAGGATATATTGAAATTCAAACGCGCCAATATTTTCAGAAAAAAGAAAAGAAAAGAAAACTCGCCGATATTCCTATATTACCGAGTACAGTTTTTAATTTTTAATTAAAGAAGAGGTAGCATGCGATAACATAGTATTTGAAAATCCAAATATAAATTTTAAATTTTAGATAGATTTTGAATTATATCCAAATATGATTATTGTTATTAATAATAATAATGAAAGTAATAAACTTTTAGGCTGTGTTTGGTTGGAGGGTTTTGGAGGGGAGGTGAGGGGAGGTGAGGGATGAAATGCAAGATACCTTGTTTGGTTGAAAAAAGTGGAGGAGAGGGGAGGTAAAAAAATTTGTCCTTTTGTGGTCCCTTGCTCTCTCTCTCCTCACCCCCAAAAGTGGGGTTTTTTGGAGGGGTGAAAAATCTGGACTAAATTGCCCATATCATATTTCCTAAATACCAAAATTACCCCCATCAATTAACACGCCTTTATCCCATCGTTCAAAACCTTACCGCTTCACTTTCATCTTCACTCATCTACACTACGCCTATACAGAGCCAGAGGCATCAGTTCTGTCCATTTTTTTCGTCTTCACTGCTCTTCAAAGGTGAGTGTATCAAACTGTGCGCCTATTCATATACTGATATACATGTGTTATTCACCCACACACACATAAAGACAAACACGGTTCTGGATTTTCTCCCTCCCTGCGCTGAGAAAATTAATTAAAACCACATCTTTTTTTTCCCTTCTTCTTCATCTCCCTCCCTGTGCGTGTGCGTAGTGAAAATAATTCAGCCATGGAGTAACAACTAACAAGGCTTATTCTGGAATCTTTTGGTGGCTTCATTACCATTTTGGATTACTACCAAGTTTCAAGCATAGGGTGAATAAGAATTAGGAAAATTAAAGATTATAATTTCCTAGTGCTCACCCATAGTTTCTTTGTTTTGGTATATATTGTTTAACTGAAATAATTAAAGATTATAATTTCCTAGTGCTCACCCATCGTTTAAAACCACATCTTTTTTAATCTTTTTTAATCTTTTTTAATCTTTTTAAAAAAAGATTATATATATGTATTCCCCTCTTATGTGTTAGGTGGTGAGGAATATAGATGGGAAGGAATATCAGTGAGGGATTAGAATAGGTGAAGAAGAAAGAACTTTATTTGGTAATAATTTGTATAATATCAATATGTGTTTGTGTGATTGGAGAGAGTGATATCTATCAACTTTAATTTGTGTGATTCGCCTATAATTTTTTTAGATGAATTAGAGCAATATTTTTATAGGTCCGTAAAGTTTGCTTGCTGCTCAGATTTTTATTGCTCTTTACTTATGGGCTGCATTATGATGAAAGATTCACTTCTTTTATTTTTTTACTAGTGATCTTGTATTTATTGGATATGTGTTGACTTCAATTATTAGATGAGGTTGGATTTCAAAAACAATTTAGTCTTGCAACAATGGTTGAATTTGCGCCAAAAAGCCGTTGCACTGCTCACCTGCATCTTTGTATACTTCTATATTCAAAACTCTCGTAAGAGAAAAATATGTTATAGTATGAGTTCTGTAAGGGAAAGAGCGCGGGAAGAACTAATGGGTGAATTAAGCAAACCTGGTAAGAGTCACGATATTGTTCGAATGAATTATGAAGCTTTTCTAAAATTATGTGATTTGTTGGAAAGAGCAGGGGGATTAAAACCCACAAGATGGTCAACTGTGGAAGAGCAAGTGGGAAAAACCCTTTACATATTAGGACATACATCTACAAATCGGGTTGTAAATTTCTTCTTCAGACGATTTGGTGAGACTATAAGTCGTCATCTCCATAATGTTTTGCGAGCCATCATTACGATAGGAGATAAATTCATTGTACAACCAGATGGAAAAACAATCCCCCTGAAATCCAAGGTCATAGTAGGTTCGACCCATTCTTTAAGAATTGTGTTGGTGCTATAGATGGTACACATATTCGTGTTAAAGTATCTGCTAACGATGCTCCTCGTTATGGAAACTCTTGTTTAGTCATGTTTATTATTTTGGTTTGTAAAGGTAATTGCCTAATTGGTTTAGGATTACCAAACTTAGATAGCTCATATTTTGGGAAACAACTATGGGATATTTTAATATTTTGGATTACTAGTGCAATGTGTTGTGTTTTGGATGTTATTATTATTGGGTGTTTCATATTTTGTTGTTTTTTAGTGCTACTTAATCATTTGATATATAAATAGACAACATGGAAAGGCATTGAAGTTGAACCTTTTTAACTTTGATGTCATTCGTGATTCTGGGAGTGAGAATAGGTATCTCATTGTGGTAAGCACTTGTTAGGGATAATTGTTAGGTGATGATGAGAAAGATGGTGTGGATAGTTGTCAAATGATGATGGGAAAGATGTTAAGCAATACTTGTGGTGATGTTGATTTATTTAACATGGTAAGCACTTGCAAATCAATAATATTTATTTAACATGGTGTAGTGTAGATTTTTAGTAGAATAATAAAAAGGTATATTATAAAATAGGATTATAAAAGTGATGGTATAATTGTCAACTAATAAATTATCCCCTCCCCTCCCCTTCTTTGAACCAAACAAGAAATTGACATCACCTCCCCTCACCTCCCTCCCCTTACCTCCCCTCACCTCCCTTTAATGAACCTCCCCTCACCTCCCCTCCTTTGAACCAAACATAGCCTTAGTGAACACATTTTTCGGATCAAACACAACAGCAAAACCAACTAACGCGGTTGACAGATAATCTCCTACTTAACTTCATCATACTTACTATGTGTATCTATTTTTAGTCCTAATATAAATTCCTCTATCATGTATCCAAAAAAAAAAAATTCCTCTATCACCTAAATCTTGTAGATCTACATGAAATCATCAACAAACTCAAATACTTATTAGATTGCTATACTTTTTTACAATCATTATTAAAAGTCCTAGATAAAAATTTTACCAAATCTCAATTAAATTGTTTGGATGTTACAATTTTACTCTGTTAATTCATAATTTGCAAAAGGGAATTTCTGGTGTTGATAAATTAAGTACCCTGCCTTTGTAATCTAGTAAGAGCAATTTTTTAAAATGTGTTGCTCAATTCATTCCATTAACATTATTATATCACATTTTGTCCCAATGGTGATGACATACTCTTGCAGTATTAAAGTAATCACGGCACATGGAGGTCATTTAGCTGGGAATAGTCAACGCAATGCACCATAAATTAACAGTAGTAACCAGGGAAATCAGAGACAAATAAGGGTTAAGATATATATAATAATGTACATGTGCAATTCTTTGTTACAATCTTTTATTAATTGGCTTGTTTCATTGGTTGCAAGAGATTGTAATAAAGCTGATGTTTTTATTGCCGCTAAGGTAAGGAGAGGAGTGGTACCGCAAGGCTGGTTCAATGAACCACCACCCTCTTTTGCTTCGTCTTTGAATACATTTTTGAGAAGGATAAAGTATGTTTTTGGTCCATTAACTTTGGAGAAAGTCATGTTTTAGTTCCTTAACTTTGAAAAGTGTGTTTTTGGTCTCTTAAATTTGGAAAAAGTCATGTTTTAGTCCTTAACTTTAAACAATGTGTTTTTAGTCCTTAACTTTGAACAAGAGAATGTTTTTAGTTCTTTTTAAAAAGTCTAAAGTATACTTTTGGTCCCTTCACTTTTAAAAGTTAAGAGACTAAAACATGACTTTTAAAAGTCAAAGATTTTGAAATTCAACTGTTATTTATATGTTATTTTCCCTTAAATTAATGAGTAACTTTTAATTACTATTTTAAAATATTCTTTAGCATGAAAAATTTCAGATATATAGACTTACTTCATTACAACAGAATGATCTATACCAAAGTTATGCAGTGCATATCAAACGTAATCTATATTAGAGTTATCAGAGTTATCCAGTGCATATGCTATCAAGTGTAAACTATAATACTACGCGCATCACTCGGGGATTATACTAGATGAATACTTGAAATAAGGTAGTTTGTTAAATTAATACACTTTTTTTTATGATAGGTCTTTATATTATTATATGTATATCTAAAAATTCCAAAAAGGTAACACAAATTTCACAAATTCAGTAGCTCTCCTAAATTTATACTTCAGTTCCAGCCTCTGGGTCAATGAGACCGGTTTCTAAGCATATCCTCTCATTTTCTCCGGATCAAGTAACTTCCCTAAATTTTAGATAATAAACTAGATTTTGAATTATATACAAATATAATTAATAATAATAAGAATGAAAATAATAAACCTTTTAGTTGCTTTATTTATATTTAAATTTAAATTACCAAGATAAGCTCCTACTTAACTTCATCGTACTTACTTTATTTAGCTAGCGGTATTTCCCGTGTTTTGCACAGGGAACAAATTTTTTAACCCTTTTTTAACATTTTTTTTAACAAATTGCACTAAAAAAATATATGACAAATTTTTTTAACTAAAATATCGGGTGAAAAAAATCATATAATAACCAATTTTTTTTTATTTAAAAAAAATTTAAAAAAATAATATATTATACAGTGATTTGGTGGATCACTTTTATATAGGTCAAAAAAATCATCATAATGGTGACACTAAAGATATAAATCTTTAAGGCAAACTCAAAAAAAAAATATGTGACCCAATTAACCTTTTTTAATTTTTTTTAACAAATTTGCACTAAAAAAATATATGACAAATTTTTTAACTAAAATATCGGGTGAAAGAAATCATATAATAACTGATTTTTTTTTTGAGAAAAAACGTAAAAAAGAAAAAAAAAGGTAAAAAAAATATCTCCCGTGCGTTGCACGGGGGTTTCCCGCGCTCTGCGCGGTTTTGCTTAAAAATTAGCATTAACAAAAAAAACTATCATCTAACTTTAACCTTAGAAGGAAGAAAATTTCAATGACAACTTTTAGTTTACATTACCAAATGACCATTTTTCTGTAAGTCGTAATGAAAATCGAAATTAAATCTAACTGAACACATTATATTATACCAAATCACTATTCATGAACAGTGCTAAAAAAATATATGTGACTCAAATAAATTAGCCTAAGAAAGTAAAGAAAAAAAAAGTTAAAAAAAAAGTTGCTCATGAACAATTTTTTTAATTTTTTTTCATGAACAAATTTTTTTTTAACTTTTTATTTTAAGAAATTTACACTAAAAAATATATGAAAAAATTTCTTTTAACTTTTTTTTACCTTAAAAAAAATTTATTAGGCCAAAAAGACACAATAAAACATTTGTAGATATATATTAGGCCAAAAAGATCATCATAATGGTGACACTAAAGATATAAATCTTTAAGGCAAATCCACACAAAAAAAAATATGTGACCCAAATAACTTCGCCAAAGAAAGTAAATAATACGTGGGCCAAATAAATAAATAATAAATATAATAAATAATAAATATAATAATAAATATAAGTAATCAATAATTAAATATAAATAAAAAAATCAATAATAAATATAATAATATAATAAATATATTAAATAATTAATAATTAAAAAATTAAAAAATTGCCAAATAATAAATATAAATAATAATAATAAATAATAAATATAATAATAAATATAAATATTAAATAATTTACTCATGAACAAATTTTTTTTAACTTTTTATTTTAATAAATTTGCACTAAAAAAATATATGACAAATTTTCTCTTAACTTTGTTTTACCTTCTTTTTTAACAAATTTGCACTAAAAAAATATATGACAATTTTTTTAGCTAAAATATGTGGTGAAATAATCATATAATAACTAAAAAAAATTGTTCTTTAAAAAATTGTTTTTTTTTTAAAAAAATAACATATCACTGTTCGTGAACAGTGCTATGAACAGTGTTTGGTGGTGAAAAACTTTTATATTATATATTGATGATGATTGCTTTTTTTTACTTTTTCATCGTACTTACTATGTGTATCTATTTTTAGCCCCAATATAAATTCCTTTATCATGTATAAAAAATTCCTCTATCACCTAAATCTTAGATCTACATAAAATCATCAACAAACTCAAATACTTATTAGATTGCTATAATTTCTTACAGTCATTATTAAAATCCTAGACAAAAATTACTAAATCTCAATTAAATTGTTACAATTTTACTCTGTTACTTCATAATTTGGAAAAGGGAATTTCTGGTGTAGATAAATTAAGTAGTAACCTGCCTTTGTAATCTAGTAAGAGCAATTGCTTAAAATGCGTTGCTCAATTCATTCCATTAACATTATATCACATCCTCCCAATATAATGGTGATGGCATACACTTGCAGTATAAAAGTAATCACAGCACATGGAGGTCTATAGCTGGGCATAGTCAACGCAATAATGCACTATAAATTAACAGTAGTAACCAAGAAAGTTAGAGATAAATAAGGGTTAAGATATATATATATAATAATGTACATGTGCAATTCTTTGTTAAAATCTTTTAATATAATTGGCTTGTTTTATTGGTTGCAAGAGATTGTAATAATGTCGATGATTTTGTTACCGCTAAGGTAAGGAGAGGAGTGGTACCGCAAGGCCGGTTCAATGAACCATCACCCTCTTCAGCTTCGTCTTTGAAAGCATTTTTGAGAAAGGATTAAGTTTTGTGCAGGAATAATGAGGAAAGGGATGGTATTGATTAATAAGTGTTAATGTAGGTACGTTTCTTTAAATGTTATTGGTTGTTAGAGTTTTATGTGTATGGAAAGTTTTAGTTATTCAATTTTATGTTCTTCATGGACGATCTGTATATGTTTATGGTTTTGGGTTTTTTGCTAGAGAATATTAGTGAGTGTAATTTTGGCTATATGTGACTAATTGAAGTAGTGTTTTGTTGCTAAGAAAATAAATAAAGGTTGAGATGTACTCTTCAATCCTAAATATAAGACTCATTTGACTTTTTTTTGTGAAAGTTTAGGAAGCAAATAATATCGTTAAATTGTAACATGTGCAACATGCAATTAGATTATATGATTTTTGAGGTAAAAAGATTATAAAAAACATTTTCAAGTAATAAAATTTTACATCCTTAATTTCTCAAAAAAAAAGTTAAAAGAATTTTTTTTTTGCCAACAAAAGAGTTTTATAATTAGGACTAGATAGATGAAGAATATGGCAATTTTACATGTCACTTTGAACACCAACTCATAGACCACCTCACTATTTTTTCTATCCTTTTTTCCTCCCTCTTTTCTTTGACGCCTCCTTTCTCTCCTCCTCCGGCAACCCCATCACAAAATATGTGCCTTATACAACAAGTATGATATCAATGCATGAAGAATTCAATTTAAACTATTAAGTATCATATTGTTGATTTATGTGTGGTGAACTGGTGATACACTCTTCTGTTACATAGTTAAAATAGATCTATTATACATTTTATTATAATATATATGTTGTTACATGCCCTTAATTGGAAAGCTAATAATAAACTCATTTTATAAACTCTTGAATTTTTATCAAACTTGTAGGTAGAATTTCAAATTACTTGAGACATTTTGGTTAAATAAAGTGGTAAAATCATGGAGTTAACTCATGACTTAAACAACAAACGGTACATGAGATTTGCAACAAAGTCACACAAAAAATTCAATTATCGGTATATACTATTCATTAGACTTATATATGGTAAATAAAGAATCTAAAATAAACTAGTGTGACTCTTTAATTGATTGGAGACTCCATGGTGTGATTGCTATGCTTTGTTGACTTTCCAAAAAAAAAACTCAAAGGAGGCATGAGAATGAAGAACCCTTTTCATGCAGTGCCCTTAACAAAAAGGGGGAAATATACATTACTTGAATTCGTTCTTTGGTATACTCAACATAGATTTGTTTTCTTCACCATCAGCTTGGTTGATGATCTCACTGTCATCTTTAGTGCATTGCATGAGAAACCTATCAAACATTCAGTATAAATGTAAGAAGAGTTTTGTTATGAGAAGATAATGAGTAGCAAACAATGAAAAATGGAGAATTACACTTTATGTTCACATTTTTAGTTCCACACTACAAAATCATTTATCAATATTTGAATAACCACCAAATGCCCAAGCCTGCTCAGTCACAGAAATTTAACAAAAAACTTAACTAGGAACAGTGCATGACATCAATAAGCTACTGAGAATAACAGACCCAGTCAAAGGAAAAAATTTCCCATTCCTGTTTATGTCAAACCGTCATTTTCCATTATTTATAATACGGACACAAATCACTTATTGCCTCCATGCCAGGCAAGCTTATAACATGAAAATAAAACTCATGCTTTTCTTTGTGGTAACGATTATGTAAGTATCTGGTCATTCAACAAAAGACTTGAAAGCAAAAATATATGAGGTGGACACATGAGGTGGAAAGTCATAAGTTAATCCATCTTAGGACTTGTCAAACATACAAAATAATTAGCCTCACTTCAATTATAAAATCATGCTCATAAGAATTACTCATATAATGCATCAAAACCAGGATCATTCCAACTGCTTCTTGCTTCTTTTATACAGATGTGTATATTTAGTTGTTAGAATTTAGAAAGCATTCATTTATAGAGTATAGACGAAAGCCTTCACATTGCTCACCTTTCCAGCAATCTTCAGTCAATTTGTGTCTCACCATCCTCGGTTTCTTTATCCTTTCAAGTTTCTACTTCATTCTTGTGCTTTTACAACTCGTCACAACAATCCAAATCCTCTTAACTCCCTGAACTCCCTACACTTCCTGAACTATCTGAACTGCCTGAACTCCCTGAACTATCTGAACTTCCTGAGCTCCGTGAACTCCCTACACTTCCTAAACTATCTAAACTTCCTGAACTCTTAAAACCTTTAGTTATTTGCTGTGTCATCCCACCTACTAAGTTAGATGGTTGTTTCTCACGTGGATAGTGTTCCCTGGTCACCATAGATTTCCATTTTTCCACCACATGAGAATTTGTGTTCATATCGTCAACCTCCATGTTTGCCTCCTACACCAAAAGCAAAAGTGAGGCAAAATATGAAATATGTAAGGTTGATGAAACAAGCTTCTACCAGGTAAATTTCACTGGATCAATACAACAAATAATGACAGAAAAGAATAACAAAGCTATGAATTTAAGGAACTTAGAACACGTCAAATCATATTCACCAAAAAATTTGACATGAGAAAAAAAAGAAGAATAATCAATCAAAAACAAAATCTCTATCCCATTTTATTTCCTTCTACCCTTTGCTTTTGGTTGACAAATATACAACAACAACAATAAAGTCTTTATCCCACTAAGTGGAGTTGGCTGCGTGGATTTGTTATCCATGTTCATGAAATTCGATAGAGTCTTAGTTTGGCTGCTGAGATCTTACACAAATCTCTTCATTTACCTGGGTTAGGACCAGCTATAAGAATGATCAAACACACATCTCAGGAAGCAAACTAATAACTTATTCATTGTAACACAACCTCAATGCCTAATCTTTGCAGCAAGAAGGTTCACTACGCACATCTCAACATGAAGCAAACTAAGTTAATTCATAGCATAATGAATTGCTCTCAAAGAAACGGTATTGGCACAATCTTGAAGGTTGTTTGGGCGATATTTATAATATAAAAACTAAGATTGAGAAATGTGAAATGCATCACACAATAGATTAATTGCGCCTTAAGTTAGAGGATACAGATTGGAGGAAATAATGCATGGTGAGCTAGAAAAAACAAAAAATATGAATTAAAAGCGCCATTATTCCTTCAAAACTAGATTCTCAAAATTTTTTCATGTAGTGACCTTAACAAAACAGGGGAATCACACATTACATGGATTCGTTCTTTGATGTACTCATCTAACAAGGCGACCATAGATTTGTTTAGGGGTGTCCATTATATCCCGTTCCCGGCGATCCCGTCCCGTTCCCGGGCAAACGGGACCGGGAATTTCGCGTCCCGGACAAAGGCGGGAAATTTCCCGGGGATCGGGAACGGGACGGGATCCGAGATAGGCCCCGGGAATCCCGTTCCCGTCCCGGATTTTAATATTGTCTCTTGTTTTCTTAATTTTTTAATAAAAAGTAAGGGTATTTACTGTTTAGGCCCAATTGTAAATATTGCATGTTGGATTTTGATTGTTTCTGAAATTTTTTTTGTTGTGTTCTTTTCTAAAATTTATTTTCATTTAATCAATTTAAAGGAACTAAAAGTATGTTGGGTTTTCTGAAATCTGTTTCATTCTCATCTGCATAATGGGAAAGATTTGTAATCTTATTTTGTAATCCTTGTGGGTTAGTTTTGCTTTAATGGAAATAAAAGGTGTGCCATGTGTGAATGTCAGTAAGTGTATAAGGGAAAATATGATGGTGTTGGAAGGGCAAATGTGTAAAAATAGTCATCGTAAATTTAAAAATGTGCAACTATAACTCTGGTAAATTGAAGGGGGCAAAACTGTACACTATAAATCAAAATGGGGCAAAATTGGCCAAATGTGCAAAAATAGTCATCGTAAATTTAAACGTACGTTTTCCAGACGTGGCCCCACCATCAGTAAATGATGTGTCATACATTTAAGGGTGCAATATGTTGATGAGACTTTATTTTTTCAGATGATTACGAAGAAGTAAGGTGAATTTATACTGATTTGGGGTTCTATTTGGTTTCTTATCGAAATGATTTGGGGGTTTAGAGTTCGTTTTTAGTGATTTAGAGTTCAACTGGATGCATTTTAGCTTTCATGTTAGATTTTGAAATTGACATGTCATTTACTGATGGTGGAGCCCACGTCTGGAAAATGCCTGTTTAACTCGGCCTAAAAGAGAGTTTACTTTTGCCTCATTTTGGTTTACAATGTATGGTTTTGCCCAATTTTAGTTTACATTGTACAGTTTTACCCCCTTCAATTTACCAGAGTTATAGTTGCCCATTTTTAAATTTACGGTGGCTATTTTTGCACCTTTGTCCTTGTTGGAAAATATTAGTGGGGTAGGGGAAAGAAAAGTTACAGGAAATAAGGGAAGTAAATGGGACAAATGTGGGAATGATTTACAATCTTGTAAATGTTTGACAATACTATAGTATGGGAAAGATTTGTAAACGTATGACAAATTTTTCCCACATTTTAATCCTCTTAAATGTGGGAATGATTTGTAATCTTGTAATCTTGTTTTGTAATCCTTGTGGGTTAGTTTTGCTTTAATGGTAATAAAATGTTTGTGTATGTTAGTATGTGTATATTTCATTTTTATGCCCATTTATTTGTTCCTAACTTCATAATATGCGGGAACGGGAAATTCCGTTCTCATTCCCGTTCCTGCATATTTCCCACACCATGCGGGAAATATGCGGGAACGGGAAAGGGAAGCCTTTCCCGGCCCCCTTTCGGGAACGGGAACGGGAAAATCGATTCCCATTCCTGCACGTGGGTTTCGACACCCCTAGATTTGTTGTCTTCCTCCATATGAGACTCTGTGTCCATATCATCCACGTTCATGTTTGCCTCCTACATCAAAAGCAAAAGTGAGACAAAACATAAAATATGTCTTGACCACAAATAATGAGAAGGATTATGGGACAAAATTCTGACAATTAAATTTCACTGGATCAATATAATTTCATTTCGGCGAGAACTAAATCAATATAAATAAAAAATAGTAACAAAAAAACAATAACAAAGCTATGAATTTAAGGAATTTAAATAAACACCTCAAATCATGTGATCCTAAAAGTTTGGCATAGTGTTATAACATCTCCCCATAAGATGAATGAGAGATTGAGTTTAATCTCACTCTTAACTTCAAATCATTAATGTTTTCTCCCTAAATCATTTTTTTTTTCAAAAAAATTGACCTAAATAAATGAAGTATATGTCAATTTTACATGTTACTTTGAACACCAACTCATAGTCATAGGGCACCTCATTATTTTTTCTGTCTATTTCTCCTCCCTCTTTCCTCAACGCATCCCTTAGCTCCACCTTCTATATCGGCCCTATCACAAAACACGTGTATCACACACCAAATATAATATCAATGAAAAATTCAATTTACACTATTAAGCTAAGATAGATCTATTATACATTCATCATTATATGTTGTTATGTACCGAAAACTATTGATAAATTTATTTATTAAACTCATGAGTTTTTATCAAGTTTCTTAGTATAAATTTAAATGACTTGAAACGTTTTGGTTAAATTAAGTCGTACAACGGTAAAATCATGAAGTTAACTCACAAATTTGACGACAAACAATACATTTCGCAAAAGAATCACACAAAAAATTCAATTATCGGTATATACCATTCATTAGACTCATATATAGTAAATAAAAACTCGAAAATAAACTAGTGTGACTTTGTGTGATTGCTATGCATAGTTGACTTTTACAAAAAAAAAAAACTCAAAGGAGGCATGAGAATGAAGAACCCTGTTATAATTGAATCACATGATCTATTGAGATTGTTTTAATTTTTACTATGAAATTATTATACTAGTCGTCCAGTGTCATTTATAATCGACCGTTTTTTTAAAAACACAATCAAATTGTAGACATAGCTTATGAAATATAAAAAATTCTCTTACAGCATGAAGTTATAAGAATTGAGTTAGTTGGGTAAAAAAAAATAAAAAATGAGTTATGTACATATAAAATTAATTAAACAAATGGGCAACTAATTATAAATTATTTTGATAAGCACATCCATATTTCTTAACATTACCACAAGTATGGGTGGGGATAAGATAGGACGGTCTTGTTATTTCGTATCCCGCTGGCCTTAAGATAGTTAAGTTAACCCATATCCGATCTCATTTTTAGTCTTTGTTCCATTGGGATATGGATGGACTCTAATAATCTCATTTTTAAAGGAAAAATATAGACATGTTTAATGACTTTATTTTCACTCGTTTCTTGACATATAAGAACTAAAATGTTTGGGAATATGTCAGACGTTGGATATGGATGTTTGAAAATATATACTACAACTATGAAATCTAGTCCTTTATCAGTTTTTAGCGAATACATAATATAAATAAGAAAATAATTAAAGCTTGAACATGATAAGAGTCATTAACATAAATGGCAAAAAAATTAAACAAAAACTAAAAACTTCTAATGGTTAAGTGAGTCTTTGACTCAATGACATCAACCCCACCCCTCATAGAGGGGGTTGTGGGAACAGTTATCTAGATGACAATAGGGGTAAAATTTTAAAAAAAAACTTGTTATCCAAAAAAAAGTCAAGAGATATAATAATAACAATTGAAATAAATGTAAATTTAAATTGCAAAGTAAAAGAGAAATGATCAATATTGTTCGTTGCCCTAGTGAAACTTAAAATTAATAACATCTCATAATAGAAAATGTAATAAAACAAGATAAAACCCCTAGCAGTTTAAATAAGGAACTAAATAAAATTTCACTTCAGATATCAACATAGAAATCATTACTCTCTCCCACTCCCTTACAACCTATTTATACATCCATGACCATAAGGAGTCTTGAGGTAAACTAAGAAAGCCATTGTAGAAACTTGGTTTTTCCTCACTATGATTGCCATTGGAGAAACTTGGGTTTTGCTCACTATGAATGCCATTGTAGATACTTGGCTTTTGCTCACTATGACTGCCATTGTAGAGACTTGGCTTTTGCTCACTATGAATGCCATTGTGGAGACTTGGGTTTTGCTCACTATGATTGCCATTGTTTGAGGATTCCACTGGCACACATGATGGTGAAAAGTCTTGAGTAGTAGGAACTAGAAGAGGACGCTTTCCACTACCACTTTTCCTTGGCAATTTCTGATGATTAGGATGTGCATTTTCCTTTCCCCTATATGCATGCAACTTTTGCTTCAGCTTCAAGCCTACTTTATTCCCATGCTGCTTCGTTTTGACTTGTGAACCATTCAGAGAAGAGGAATCTGCTGCTTTGCATGTGGTAGCAGAACCGCTGTTCATAAGATTTTCCCATGCCAATCTCAGATCCAACTCTACCTGTGCTTTGTATGCTGCTGGATCATCAAACTGCAGCTGAATGGTAGATGATATCGATGTATCAGGTTTTCGGTTCATAAGATTTTCCCATGCCAGTCTCAGTTCCAACTCTACATTGATGCCACCATCTGAGGGCAACAATGACACTTCTCGATCGTTTGCAAAAGGCTTCTCCATAGGTTGCAACCCAATACATGGAGGCATTGGCATGTGCGTTTCCATATCCACATGTGTTGTGTTCTTTTCCACTCTACATTTAGGACTTCCTAAAAGGTCATCCTGTGGTTGTTTGTGCGCATGAGTAGTCATAGAGTCTAATATTTTGGTTGTTGTGTGCAAATCAGTCTCTACATCTTCACATGAGGCTTGAACCTGCAATTGTGTCGGGGTCAATTTTTTTCCTTCTGATTGTATGTGCTCACAGGACACATGAGAAGAAGGTGCAGGCATAGAAGGTTGGAAATTGGACGTCACATCAACTGGAATAATGTCCGGTTCTGTGGGCAGGGGTGAACAAAGAGTTTCCGTAGTAGATTCAGCATCCTCCGGATATACCAAGTCATAGATTCTATAGATGAAGTTCGGATCCTGCAATTTATTATAAATTTGAAATTGAAATTCCTCCTTGGGAAAATATGAATCAATAGGATTGCCAGGTAAACCACTCAAATAATCATTATTTCTGATCTCATCTGAACAGAACCTTGACATCTCATTTGTGGCCTCAATTTGTAGTGATTGATTTTCTGCCTCCACTAATAAATTATATGGCTGCTTAGCCATGTGCTCTTGCAACTCATTACAACTCTCAGCACCTCCAGTCATTTCCAATGTCTCTCCACCAGTCATGTTATTTGGCTGGTTTTCGCATGGAATGTGCGAAAAGATCACCAAAGAGTCCTGTTTTTCCCCCATACAAGGCTCCGTGTTGATTTTTTCACCCATATTGATATTGTCATTCATCTCCACGTTTGCCTCCTTCATCAAAAGTGAGATAAAATATAAAAAATGTCTCAACCACATACAATAACAGGTATGATTAAATAAATGTTCGACAAATAAATTTCATTAAATCAATATATTACAAAATAGTAAGCGGAAGAACAAAACTACGCAATTCAACGAAGTTAAAACATATAAAATCATATTCATCTAAGTTTGACATAAAAAATTTATTTAATTTAGATCTAGCTTTTGTCGGTAGTGCCCAAGAATGGTGACAAAATAAATGAATCAATTAAGCTCATTTCTTTATAATAATGTCCAGGCTAATATATGAAATACCTGAATGTCTCTCTCCTTTCTCCCCGTACCCTTACATACCTTGTCGTTAATCTCACAAGGCCTACCATCACCGCAATCATCAACAATCACATATCTACCACTATCATGGCAAAAAATTTCACCCTCCTCACAAAGCTTCTTCAAATGAAGACCAAGAATACTGGAATGAATCACGGGCAAATCTTGAAACTCCCTCGTTATAAACCCAGAAATAGCCTCCTTTGTTGATCCATTCTCTTCATTTAAACCCTTCACAGCTTGTTGTATCATCTACACACCAAAGCCAAAAAGAAAAAGAAACTTCAACAAAACCCAGATCATAAAAAACCAAAAAGAAAAAAGAAACTATAACAAAACCCAGATCATAAAAAACCAAAAAGAAACATTAACAAAACCCATATGATAAAAACCAAAAAGAATATAAAAAAGAAACTTTAACAAAACCCAGTTCATAAAAACCAAAAAAGAAAAAAAGAAACTTAAACAAAATGCATATGATAATAAATACCAAAAATGCTAAAACTCTGATTGAAAATGATGCATTACCAAGGCATATGGGGGATGAGTTTTCTGTTCAATGATGGAAGGATCCATCATTGAACATGCGATATGAGAGAACTAGTGAGTATACGAGAATGCGTCTGTTACTAGTGAGTATATATATGCGTTTGTTACTAGTGAGTATATATATTCGTTTGTTACTTGATCTCATTCTTCTTATTTATACTTAACGTTGCAGCCACCTGGTCAATTGGGTTCAGATTTCTTTTTTTTTTTATGGAAGGGTTCAGATTTCTCAGCATATATCTTTCCCTCATTTTCTTCCCTTTTCCCTCTCACTCTACACGTTCAAATTCAATATTTTTACAATAATAATATAATTATAATAATATCTTAAAATGTAATAAATAAATTGAATTTGTAAAAATTTTATGTAAAAAAATGTAGTAAAAATTGTAGATTACTATAAATTTAAATTTATTTTTTAATAGTTTCATAAATCATTCGCACTAGATTTTGATATATAAAATTTATTTATTATTTTTAATTATGTTGATAATTATTTTTGTTTTTTGGATAACACAAATTTAGTAACTCTCCTAGATTTTAGATAACAAACTATATTTTGAATTATATCCAAATACAATTATTAATAATAATAATGAAAGTAATAAACCTTTTAGTTGCTTTATTTATATTTAAATTACCATGATAATTTTTTTTATAACAAAATTACCAAGAAAATGTCCTACTTAACATCATCGTACTTACTATGTGTATCTATTTTTAGCCCTAATATAATATAAATTCCTCTACCATGTATAAAAAAAAAAATCCTCTATCACCTAAATCTTGTAGATCTACATAAAATCATCAATAAACTCAAATACTTATTAGATTGCTATAATTTTTTACAATCATTATTAAAATTCTAGATAAAAATTACTAAATCTCAATTAAATTGTTTGGATGTTACAATTTAACTCTATTAGTTCATAATTTGCAAAAGGGAATTTCTGGCGTGGATAAATTAAGTAACCTGCCTTTGTAATCTAGTAAGAGCAATTGCTTAAAATGCGTTACTCAATTCATTCCATTCTTTTTGATCAAAAAAAAAATTCATTCCATTCCATTAACATTATATCACATCCTCCCAATGGTGATGACATACTCTTGCAGTATAAAAGTAATAACAGCACATGAAGGTCATTTAGCAGGGCATAGTCAACGCAATGCACTATAAATTAATTAACAGTAGTAACCAAGGAAATTAGAGATAAATAAGGGTTAAGATATATGTAACGTGCAAGTGAAATTCTTTGTTACAGTCTTTTATTAATAGGCTTGTTTCATTGGTTGCAAGAGAATGTAATAAAGCGAGGATTTTGTTGCTGAAGGAGTTTTATAATTAGGATTAGATAGATGAAATATATGGCAATTGGAGGTGTCACTTTGAACACCAACTCATAGGCCACTTCACCATTTTTTCTATCCATTTCTCCTCCCTCTTTTCCTTGACGCCTCCCTTCTCTCCTCCTCCAGCAAACCCATCACAAAATGTGTGCCTTACACGACAAATATAATATCAATGAAAAATTCAATTTAAACTATTAAGTATCATATTGTTGATTTATCTGTGGTGATATACTCTGTTACACAGTTAAAATAGATCTATTATACATCTTATTATAATATACTACATCCAGTCGACCTAATTGGCTTTTTTTAGAGATTAAACTTGCGAAACAAGTTATTAAATGATGACATATTTGATATATTTTTAGATTATCCATTAGTTTATAGGTAAAATAAACTAGTTTAAGGGAAAAAATTAGGTAAATCAATGTATAATTAACTTATTTTTCCTTTTTAAGGATTTTCCAGAAAAAGTCAATTAGGTCTTATATTTAGGACCGGAGGGAGTATATTGTTACATACCCCTAATTGGAAAGCTAATGATAAACTCATTTTATGAACTCTTGAGTTTTTATCATATTTGTCGATACAATTTTAAATGACTTGAGACGTTTTGGTTAAATAAAGTCGTAAAGGTAAAGCTGTAAAATCATGAAGTTAACTCGTGACTTTGAGAATAAACGGTACATTAGATTCGCAAAAGAATCACACATACAAAAATTCTAATATTGGTATATATATACCATTGGTTAGACTTATATATGTTAAATAAAAACTCTAAAATAAAGTAGTGTGACTCTTTAATTGATTGGAGACTCTGTTGTGTGATTGCTATGCTTTGTTGACTTTTACAAAAAGAAAAAACTCAAAGGAGGCATGAGAATGAAGAACCCTTTTCATGTATAGTGCCCTTAACAAAAAAGGGTACACATTACTTGAATTTAATTCGTTCTTTGGTGTCCTCACCATAGATTTGTTTCTTCACCATTAGCTTGGTTGATCTCACACTGTCATCTTTAGTGCATTGCATGAGAAACCTATAAGACATTCAGTATAAATGTAAGAAGAGTTTTGTTATGAGAAGATAATGAGTACCAAACAATGAAAAATGGAGAATTACATGTTATGTCCACATTTTCAGTTCCACACTACAAAATCATTTATCAACATTTGAATAACCGAGAAATTCTTGGGTGAATCTGGTGCACCACATCATTTGTGGTCTGACCAATCATAACTTGCCATATCAATTAAAATAAATTCTAATAAGTTTGCTGATGTGGCATAATATTGAATTAAAATATTTCACAATTATTTTATTATAACCTCTTTCCTCTCTTCTCTCTTCAGTGCCCTATTTTCATGGAACCACAACTGCTCTCTCCCAAATTCATCTATAGCCATTCTCAGAAAAAAAAGGAAAGGAAAAAAGGAATTCATCAATCCTTTTCTGCCCTTTGTTCTTCCCCAAAATCATTGATTGCAGTTTCTGAATTCTTCTTCTGCCAGGCGTGACATTCAGGTTCTCTTGGTCTCTCTTCCAGAACGTCTTCTTGCCTTGCCAAGAGTTGAATATCACTTTAATTTCTCTTTCTGGGAAATATTCTCTCATTCTCAAACTTTCTTGCCCATACTGTACATCCAAATCTTTGACTATGTATGATGACTTGGGTGTATGTATATTTCAGAAAAGAAAGTTATTTGCAATTTCTCATTATTTGCACGGTTAACCCTCACCTTTCAATTTATCCGGGCCGACGAGATCAGAAATGGCATGCCTGTGATTTTGGAGAAGAAGTAGTTGTGGTACCACAAAAATAGGGCACATACAGGAGGGAGAAAAGAAATTATAAAATAATTGAATTTTTTTTAATTCAATATTATGCCACATCAGTAAGCTTATTAGGATTTATTTTAATTGATATGGCAAGTTATGATTGGTCGGACCACAAATAATGTGGTGCACCAGGTTCACCCAAGAATTTCTCTGAATAACCACCAAATGCCGCCCAAGTCTACTCAGTCACAGAAATTTAACAGAAAACTTAACTAGGAACAGTGCATGACATCAATAAACTACTGAGAATAACAGACACAGTCAGAGGAAAATTTCACATTCCTATTTATGTCAAACCGTCACTTTTCATCAGTTAAAAAAAAAACCGTCACTTTCCATTATTTATAATATGGACACAAATCACTTATTGCCTCCATGCCAGGCAAACATATAAGATGACAATAAAACTCATGCTTTTCTTTTTTTTTTTTTTGGTAAATTACCGCCCGGTTTAATCCGGACTCGAGGGGTAGGAGTGTTGCCCACATAGGCAAGGTTATCCCCTCTCCCAATGAGAGCGTTTCCCGGGATTCGAACATGCGTTCTCCTCCTTACGGGGGTTGTAGTCCACTTACCAGCTCAACCAACTACCCATTGGTAACTCATGCTTTTCTTTGTGGTAACGATTATGTAAGTATCTGGTCATTCAACAAAAAACTTAAAAGCAAAAATACAAGGGCACCACTTCTGTGCATCCAGAGACGATTGACTTCAGCCTCCACATGAGGTGGACACATGAGGTGGAAAGTCATAAGTTAATCCATCTTAGGACTTGTCAAACATACAAAATGATCAACCTCACCTCAATTATAAAATCATGCTCATAAGAATAACTTAATTATATAATGTATCAAAACCAGCATATGATTCCAACTGCTTCTTGCTTCTTTTATACACATGTATATATTAAGTTGTTAGAAAGCATTCATTTAAAGGGCATAAATGAAAACCGTCATCACATTGGTCACCTTTCCAGAATCTTCAGTCAATTTGTGTCTCACCATCCTCGGTCTCTTTATTCTGTCAAGTTTCTACTTCATTCTTGTGCTTTTACAACTTGTCACAACTATCCAGATCCTCTTAACTCCCTGTACTCCCTACACTTCCTGAACTATCTGAACTAATATCTGAACTTCCTGAACTATCCGAACTTCCTGAACTGCCTGAACTCCCTACACTTCCTAAACTATTTGAACTTCCTGAACTCGGTGAACTCTTTAAACCTTCAGTTATTTTCAATTTATTCCAATCTACTAAGTAAGATGGTTGTTTCTCACGTGCAGAGTGTTCCCTGGTCATCATAGATTTCCATTTTTCCACTATATGAGGATTTGTGTTCATATCATCCACCTCCATGTTTGCCTCCTACACCAATAGCAAATTAAAAGTGAGGCAAAATATGAAATATGTAAGGTTGATGAAACAAGCTTCTACCAGGTAAATTTCACTAGATCAATATAACAAAAAAATGACAGAAAAGAATAACAAATATGTGAATTTAAGGAACTTAGAACACGTCAAATCATATTCACCTAAAAATTTGACATAAAAAATTGAAGAATAGTCAAAAACAAAATCTTGGTCCTTTTTATTTCCTTTTACCCTATGTTTTTTGTCGACAAATATACAACAACAACAATAAAGTATTTATTCCTCCAAGTGAGGTTTTGCTTCATGGATTTGTTATCCATATTTATGAGATTCGATAGAGTTTTAGGTTGGCTGTCGAGACCTTACACAAACCTCTTCTTTTACTTGGGCTTGGACCAGCTATGAGAATGATCAAATACACACATCTCAACATGAAGGAAACTGATAACTAATTCATTGTAACATAACTTCAGTGCCTTAAATGTGACATGCATATATCACACAGTAGATTAGTTGGCGCTTAAGTTACAGGATACAGATTGGAGGAAATAATGGTTGGTTAAAAAAAAAGATTAGAGGAAATAATGAATGGTGAGGTAGGAAAAACAAATAATATGAATTAAAAGCGCCATTATTCCTTCAAAACTAGATTCTCAAAATTTTTTTCATGCAGTGAGTGCCCCTAACAAAACAAGGGGGAAATCACACATTACTTGGATTCGTTCTTTGGTGTCCTCATCTACCCAGGCGACCATAAATTTGTTGTCTTCCTCCATATAAGGCTCTGTGTCCATATCATCCACGTTCATGTTTGCCTCCTACATCAAAAGCAAAAGTGAGACAAAACATAAAATATGTCTTAACCACAAATAATGAGAAGGATGATGGGACAAAATTCTAACAGTTAAATTTCACTAGATCAATATAATTTCATTTTGGCCAGAACTAAATCAATATAAATAAAAAATAGTAACAAAAAAACAATAACAAAGCTATGAATTTAAGGAATTTAAATAAACACCTCAAATCATGTCATCCTAAAAGTTTGACATAGTGTTATAACATCTCTAATCTCCCCAATAGAGAAATGAGAGATTGTGGGTTTAATCTCACTCTTAACTTCAAATCATTAATGTTTTCTCCCTAAATTATTTTCTTCAAAAAAATTGACCCAACAAAACAATAAAAAATGCAGAGTAAAATCAAGAACAAACTCTTTGCTACATCCCATTTTCTTCTACCATATTTTTTTTAATTTGTTGAAAAAAATAAATGTCAAAAATAAAAACATTATGCACTTATCAACACGAAGCAGACCAACCATTAATTCATTCAAAACACAACCTCAATGCCTTATTACAGCAAGAAGGTTCATAGTATAATTAATATTAATAACTCCCAAAGAAAGGGAATGGACACACGCTAGAAGGCTCTTTGGACGGTATTTATGCCTTAAATTATTATAGGATACACATTAAAGAAAACAATGCATAGTACTCCCAAGCTAGAACAAGGCAAAAAACATAAAATCAAAAGCATCATTATCCCAAAAAAGATTATCAAGATTATATCTTGCAATGCCCTTAACCAAAAAGAAAAACGCAAAAGCCATAAATTGTACTGTAAATAGAATAACACATTACTTGAATTCCTTCTTTGTTGTCCTCCTTTTCTTCAATGGATTCAACTTGAAGCATATATTTACCGCTCACAGTATAAACAAGCTTCTCATTTAAGCGAAGATTTTTCAAATGACGTTCAAGAATTTTCAAATGAGCAAAAGGCAGAAACTTTTCATAGTGTTCTTGTATATACTTTGAGATGTCCTCAAAAGTGGATCCATATGGTTCATTTAACTCCTTTATTGCCTCCTCTATCATCTTCACACAAAAACCCGAATCCCCAAATCAAAGAAAAGCGTTAAAACTAGAAAGATTAAGGAAAAAGAAAAGAGAGATGATTATATTATAATTTATTAATGTATTATTACCGTTTCATATGTGGGATGAGTTGGGGTTTTAAAATTTGTGCCTATGATGAATTGTGTAAACTTCCATTCCAACTCAAGAGAAGTAATGTGGGGATGATGAGAACGGAGAGAATCTAAGAACTTAGCCATAATGCGATCGTATCTGCTTGGCATGGCTGCCAACGGGAATGTTACCGTTGAAACCGCTAAATTTTTGGCGGGGAAGATTGTAAGAATATTTTGTAGTTTGTGTGAGTCAAGTCTGGGTAAAAAGGAAAGTTAAGATCTGTATAAAAAAAAGAAGGAAAGTTTAGATAGAGAATAACATGTAGTTTATTAAATAAGTACCTGATTTGACCACCTTAATTTTTTTACCATGGATTACCACCTTAGCTATATTATTAATTAAGAGAGTTATTTTACACAAATTAAGATAGTCAAAATCAGTTAGATTGTTGAAATCAAAAAAAAAAAAAATCAGTTAGATTGTTGATTCAAATAACAACGACTTGTCTTTACCTTCACTACCTCTCTCTTGTTATTTAAGGGACAATATTTGCACATAGTAGGTCTCAATTAAGAAAGTTAATTTCAAAAGGGTTATAGGGATTTGCCAATAAATACTATTAACAATGTAATAGCCTTCATTGACAAGTGGAAACAACTTTTTGACATCTTTTACAAATTAAATATCTTATCTGTGACCTAGGTGTAGCTGTCCACTTTTTAAATTTTTAAGTATTGATTGGATTATTGAGGAATAGTATAAGAAATATTAAAAGAAATATCATCCAAAGGTTAATTTTAGTGACTGAGTAAAGGAAAAATAGGTAGAATTATGTATATTGGTTGATTTGTTTAAAATATTACTCCTGTATGGCAATGCATTTTTATGTCTAATCCTGATAAAAAAATGGACTTTGAATCCTTGACCATAAAGTAAACACTGAATTTAGTTATTAATTTGGTGTCTAGCTCTTATAGTAATTGAAATTAGTACACTTGAATAATATACACACACACACACAAGTATAAAAAGATTTAAAATATGACCCTGAATTATACATGGAGGATCTTCCATACTACTTCAAGGGTAATAATCACCCTTAACTCAAAATTTAAATAGAAGTGATCAAAAGGTGAAAAATGGAAATGACATGACAGAAAGATACTTCATAAATTTTAAAATCATGCATAATATTACGAATATATTTCATTTTGCAAATAAAGTAATATATTCATGCATTTTGAGTGAAGAATTTCAATTTTTTAATTATTTACTTTTTCAACAATTTCAAAATACATCTCCGACAAATGAATAATTTGATTTCGATCAGATGTGTTCCACTAGAGCTATAGTCATGTCTAAACCCGTTTAAGTCAATAGTGAAAATTTAATTTTGGATCTTTTTAAAAGGGACTCGGGTAGGATCATCCTTCTAAGGCCATTTTATTTAATGTTTTATTTTCTTTAAAATTGTTCTTTTTTATTTAATCTTCCTTTAGCGTAATTAAGCAATTTTGATTTTTTGGCAACATTTTGGGGCTTTTAAAAATCTAGAATAGTTTGCTTCGATTTGTGCATGTATCCTCAATGGAGAAGTGGATGCTACACTGTCCAAGTTGAGTAAGGAGAGCGATCCATTTTTTCACTGATAAACCATGCAGATTTCCATAAACCATACATAAAATTAGAGATATATATACGAGAAATCAATGGAAAGCTTACAAAATCAAATAACCTGGCCTGAACATAAAATTAATGGAAAGCTTGAAAAATCATACGATTTTCCATTAATTTATAGCCTATAGCCAATCATTAGGCTTCCTACAATAATCGCAGCAAAGTTTAGAGGGGTGAATAATTAGGTAATGACACAAATATCTCATCATTAAAAGCAGGAAAAACGATAAGTTCTAACCAAAGTAACTAATATCCATTTACAAAGAGACAAGTGGCATAAAAAACCAAACTGGTTAAATAAAATCACTCAAGCAAATAGATATGGAGCTACAATGACTTGTACCATTCACCACTTTGAAGATTTACATTTGGCAGATATTGCAGTCCCTTGAAAGTAAGGCTTGAAAGTTCTCAAAACTTCTTCATAGATGGGTCTTTTATATTCCGCTGCCTGTAATAGTTTTATATGCATTCAGTCCTTGCAAGAGGCCAAAAAATAAACAATAACGTTTTATGAAAGTTTCAGCAACTAGCCTGGTCAATTACTTCTTCAGGGCTTGACCATTTCCATTCTGCAAATTCAGGGTCTGCTTCACCATTGGCTAAGTTGATCTCACTGTCATCTTTAGTGAATCGCATGAGAAACCTATCAACCATTCAATATTAATCTAAGAAGGAGAGTTTTGCTAAAAGATCACAGCAAAAAATAATAAGATACTACCAATCTAATAAACAGAACAATTATGATCAAAGAATGGAACAATGAATGATTACAAGTTATGTCCATATTTTCAGTTTCTTGTTACAAAATTGGCAACGACAACAACATCAAAATTAGCATTGATCAATATTTTTCTAACCACCATATGCCATGCCTACTCAGTCATGCAGAAAATGTAACCGGAATCATCAAATGTAACACCATAGAACAAAGCCAAAGAAACATGCTTTTACAGTTTTACATGCATAAAAATGTACAAATAGAAAACGGATTTTCTATTTGTTTATGTCGAACCATCACTTTCCAAGATATAAAATACAAGGCACAAATCACCTATTGCCTTCAGACCAGGCAAGCACATAAATGAACACATATATGGCAGAAACAACACAAAGATACAGAATGATAGTGGCTCTTGAATGCTTCCCTAGGACATGACCATGAAAATGATATCATGATATTGTAGGTTAAAATTTAAAGTCAAACAAAACTCATGTTTTTCTTTACAGTGACAGGTACAAAAGTACTTGGCCATTTAACCAACTACTAAAAAGCAGAAACACAAGCGCACCACTTTTGTGCATGCCCGTGCCAATCACCTCGCCAGAGACGATTGACTTTAGCCTTCACATGAGGTGGAAAGTCATAAGTTAACCATCTTGGGACCTGTCAAAATCATAATATAATGCATCAAAACCAGCAAGAAGTAACTGCTTCTCATATTTACAAATTTTAGGTGTATAGCTTCTTGCTTCTCTCACATTTTCTGTTCAACTTTTAATACACAACCGAAAAGTAATATAGAAATCACACATATATTTCTAGTTGTTGGATAGCATTCATTCATGGAGTATAGATTGAAGCCTTCACTTTGCTTAGTTTTTAGCAAAATCATGATAGAAATCTGCACAAACCTCAGCAATTATTTCAGCAGATACTATTCCAGTTTCTTGTCGCAGTTCCCGAACTGCAGCAGATATGGGATCTTCATCATCTTCTATGCCACCCTGACATTCAAGAACAGAAAAGTACATGACATATTATCTAAGCAAAAAAATTTGAATCTGGTCTAGAGTTGAAAAAATGACTACAGGCAAAATAAGCAAAAAATTCCCAATTGATACCTAAGATACCAAAGTCCACTTTTGCAAAAGCTTGGAACTACAGTCTATATCCCTCTCCAGAGCATTCTAAGCCATAGTTTATAGAAATTTCCAGAAGGGGTCAAGTAGTTCAGTATATTTTAAGACCAAAATAGTCCCAGGTAAACAATAGGAAGAAATTTTTCATATTCAAAAGGCATTCTATTCATACTATTCACAAAGTCACAAAGTCATTTTTATAAATTGATGACTATATCAAAAATATCCTTGTCTTTGAGTCATATGAAACTATCAGACATAATATGAGTCGCGAAGTTGGATCCATCATAGCTCAACATAAGTTAACCACAACTGAACCAGCAATCACACAGGAGAGTTTGGCTAGATCATAAGTATTTTTTTTTTTTATTATTTTGGAATGGAGCTAATGTAGCTTTGTTTAGTATCAACAAATTTTGAATCATTAAAGGAAAGCAAAAGACTATAATAGTTGAGAAATGAGATCATTTAAAGAATGAATTATGCGCCATTTTTTGACAAACAAATTATTCTGGACTTAGGATTAAGCATTAACCTTAGCTCTTGGGTTAATATTTAGTCTCAAGTAATTTATGCACATTGGAGGAACACACATATTATCAAAGCAAAAACATCATGTAAAGGAAATTCACCTGAGGCATTTGCCATGCTCCTGGAGAGTTCAACTTAGAAGCCACAAAAACCTGAAATAAATGATTGGATGTCATGGATTCTTTCTCACCTCATCTAGATATTGTAGGAACAAAAAGACTTTAATATATCATGTGTAGGAAAAATTATAATTTTTTTCAGATAAATATATATATATGCCTTTACAGCTTTCTGAATAAGTTACTATTGCAGATAGCAAATTGAACATCACAGTGAAACTTTCACAACTACAAATATTAACAAAGAAAATCAACTCTGAATGAAAACAGAGCAAAACTTGGGATCTCAGCCAGAGATAAACAGAACATAAACAAAATACAGTTATGAGGATTGGCAAGGAGAAAATGGGAATAAACAAGAAAGCCTTTTTTCCAAATCTAGATATAAGGAGCAAAGACTGAAACACAAATCATGAAATAAATACTAGATTTAATTACAGCATACATAATTCACAAAATAAATGGATACCCAGAAATTAAAAAAAAATAAAAATGAATGGTAAAGCATGAGATGAAGAGAAAAGGAAGTGAAAAGTGGAAACCTGATCATCAGAGTTGATAAGACAGACTCCAACATTGGGACGGTAACCTTGAGGAAGATCCTCCATGGCCTAAGATGTTGATGATGATGGGATCTGCGTCAGAATGAAGAGAGAGAGTGTGTGTTTGTGTGTGTGTGATGGAGAAGATGATTGTGAGGTACAACACAAAGTCTTTGTTCTGTATGTATGTGTTGTGTGTGTGAGTGGGAATTCCTCGCTGACTATGACACAAGGTGGACTCAAACGCACGGACGGGTGGTGCCACCTCTTATCCTGCGCACTCCATATTATTTGTGTTCTATATAATCATAACTATAATCTAGATAAATACATGAGATCTGAGATGTAATTTTTAATGAGACATAACACTATGCGAAAAAATATCTACGTGATGAAAATAATTTTTCCAACTTTTATATTCTGCCTCGAATTTTATGTGTTTAATTATAGTTGGTCAGATCATAATTGATGTGGTGCACCAAGTTGACTTATGAATTTCTTATTGTTATATTTATGTACTCCATGATTGTATATTGTGTTTCTGATAAAAAAATTGTATATTGTGCTTTGTAAGTAGAATGATTATGCATAGAGGGAGAGATTTGTATTAGTATCCCTTCACTTTTAAATGTATTTTAAATCATTTAGTTATTGAAAATATTTGTTAAAATCAAATAATACTTTTTTAAAGTATCTTGAACAATTTTTCATTACTATGATCACTTTTTTTTAGTGAGGAGTATCAATAAAACTAATTCATAAAAGATGTGAATATAAACAAAGAATAATCTTATAACAATGAGTCTTGGGTAATATTTTCAATAAACAATATGGAAATGAGAAATGACGTGGGTGTGACTATTATTTATCTCCGCTCTAAATTAGTCGGCTACTCCGGGTTACCTGACCTAATTATAGAAGTCAACCACTCAACAAAAACGTCGAATAGAGGGAATCTAAGTTTTGGTAAAAAAAAAAGATAAAAAAGGAAATGACACGGCTTTCTCAAAAAGTAAACACGGCGCAAGATAGCAGGAAGAGTCAATATCAGAGCACGGGAGGAGAAATATATGGAAAATGCAGTGACTAACCGAGGAAGAAAGGAAAAAGGTAGAGGGGACCACCACTAGCAGCGTTGACTTTTACATTTTTATTAAAAATAATTCCAATTCCAATCAATAAATCTAACTACCTTCTCTATCATCTTTTCCCCACTTTCCCATCACTATCAATTATGTTTATAATTATTATATTCTCTCCCTTTTGACATTCGTTCTTTTCTCTTTCTTATACTAGTAATTACAACTTAAAAGATTAAATTCTTATTGCATATGGAAAAGAAAAAATTATTATTAAAACATATAGTCTTTCAAATTTAACAAAAATATTTCGGTTCGAAAATAATGATAATTTTGAGCCTTTGGGAAATATTAAAACATTAAATGATGATTTCCAAATAAATTAGTATTAATTAAATTTAAAAATATTCGTTAGATTCATTTTAGACTTTCCATGTTAAAAATCAAATATGCACATATATATACATTATGATGAATAATTAAGTATAGTACCGCCATAATGTGTTTATAGCCACCATGAAGAAAATGACTAAGATTGTGTGCCGCGATTCATAATAAATGGTTGGATTTCAAATCAAGAAAAGCATATAAACAAAGCACTAAACTGGGTTGCTTTAACCAGCATGCTCTTATCTTAATAAATAGTGTTATAGTAATAACTCAAGTACAAGCTATGGAGCTTTAGTCATAATGAGCGTAAAAAAATTGCATTATACTCGGCAGTGTAATTTCTAATATTTGATTTTATATAACGTTGAGTCATAAATTTAGAAGATTAAAAAAATTACTAAATAGATTACTTAATTAATTATAACGTATATTACATGATATTTTTTTAAAAAATTATATAAATTATTATATTTAAAATAAAAGGCCCCTCCAACCAGTTTTTATATTAAAATCGTAGGTAGTACTTTGTATAATATAATTATATTAATACTACCTTTTCAATTGAGGTAGACTATTGTTAAATATAAATTTACAGTACTAATGTCATATAATTATGCCAAAGTTACACAATATTGGATTTAATTATAGTATATATAATAATCAGTAATTACATCAAATGGTTAGAGTTTCCCTCTATGCAGTTCGAATTCTTATTAAAAGGTATGACAAATATTGCTTCTTTTTTTGGCCGAAATGACAAATATTGCTTCTATGGGTATATAAATATAAGAATATGAAGAGATGTAAGATAAACCGATAGTTTAGTAAGTTATTCTATGACATGACAAGTAAGGAATATTGAAAATACCCATTGCCAAGCTCATGACTTTTTGTGAGTGAGAAGCTCTCTTTTCTTATCACATGCATTTGGTTTGGCATATTATGAAAATGAGCCGACAATAAATAAGGGGCTTTGAAATATAACTAATGAGCAAGCCGAAATTGGTAATTAGTTAGGCCACATGAAGTTCAATAATCATCACACTCACAGCCTAGTATAATAAGAATTTCATGATTTTGTTTCAAGACATCATAGAAATTTTTTTTGCCAACCATAATTAACTATCATAACATTTAAATTTTAATAAAATATATGAGGGTGAATGCAATCGTTCTTCCCTCAAATTTGCATTTATTTTGTTTTTGTCCCTCTAATATCGAGTGAGATGTATTTGTTCCGTTATATAGTTTAAAGTATTGGTCCCTAAAATTTAATAATTCTATGAACCATTTTGCTCTAGAAATACCAAAATCTGTCTTTTTTTTTTTTTTTTTACCAATACCAAAATCTGTCATTTGAAAATCGAGAAATAAAGTCAAATGAAAACATGCAGATGCCAGATTATATTAACTCAATACATAAACATATAATTGAATGTACAGCTCTAAAATCCCTCAAAAGAATAATTTTATACTTCCTCTTGTCCTAAATATAAGACCTATTTAACTAATTTGATTAAATTAAGGGTGTTAGTTAAGTTAGTTAAAATTACATGATAGTATTACCATTGCACTTTTCTCCCACTTTCCATTTCTTGTTTATTATTGAAGAGCTTTCATAGGGAATATTTGGGGGAAACTGAGAAAAATTAGAAAGAGATCTTATATTTAGAACCAAAATCACCCTTAAATTGATCTTATATTTAGTACTAGAGGGAGTATATGGATAAATTATAGGTCAGATTCTACCCTTGAAGTTACAGCTTTCAGGAAGGAACCTATTTGTATGGCCATCAAAGAAAGCACATAATTAAAATTGAAACAAGAGGTTATGGATCAATTCACAGCAATAACTTACGGCAAAAAGTGAATAATTGGACAAATTAAAGAATAGTTCTCTAGATGCCCTTAACAAGTAATGGGGTTTCTCCTTAATGGAATAAAAGCATAATTATTCATCAGGAAAGGTTAGTTTCAAAAACACAAATCAAGGTAACATTAAACAGTCACAAGTCTATATATAGATTTACACAGGAGCCTACAATCTAAATAAGATCATCATAAAGTAAGCTAAAGAAAAAAAGAAAATATATTTTTGTCCCTTCAATGGCAAAAAAAGTTGTGGAATTTCGAACGAATGAGCTCTTCCAAGTCCTTGAGGAAAAGTTCCAATTGAAGAGAAGAACAGAACAAGACATGGCAATCATCCAACACAAAGTAGAATCCATAAAAGCCTTCTTAAGCTACATTGATGACAACAAATTAGAGTACCAAGACCAACAAGACCAAAGCCTTGAGTCATGGATCAACAAAGTGAGAGATGTTGCTTATGAGATTGAAGATCTTGTTGACCACTTCTTGCTCAATATTTTCCAACATAGTTGGGAAGATAAATTACCATCATGTTCCTTCTTCAGAAACTGCAAAACCAACTGCCAAATATCTTGTTTGTTAAGGCACATCAGATCCAAACTCAAGGGAATCCCCAACAAGCCAAAGAAGTACAATGCTGTTTCAAACATCATGGTACCAGAAAAAAATAGCACAATGACAACTCATCATATTCAGAGTAGTTTGTACAACTTAGTGGATGATACCCAACTTGTTGGTTCTGGTTTGAGGGATGTAAAAGAAGCTCTTATCACTTGTCTCTTAAAGGAGGAAGAAGAAGATTCTGCCATGAATAGAGTAACATCAATTGTTGCAGAAGGAGGGATTGGAAAAACCACATTGGCAAATCAAATCCATCACAATCCTCAAATCAGAAGACACTTTGAGAAGGTAGTTTTTCTGACTCTTTCTCAATCATTAAACAAAGATGAGATTTTGACCAACATGAAAGAATCCATGAAGGGATTTAATCCATCTAAAAGATGTTTGATCATCCTTGATGATGTGTGGCAAAAAGAGCATTGGGAATGTGTGAAACAAGCACTTCCCAATGAAGTTTTTTCTTATAGAAGCAGATTCTTAATCACTACTCGTAAATATGAGGTGGCGAGACACGTGGCAAAATGTGACAGCAACATGTTTCACTTGCAACGTTTATCTGAAAGTGATTCATGGGAACTATTCAGGAAGAAAACATTCTCTTCCATGCCTTTTCCTTCTCAATTGGAACCAATATGCAGACAAATGGTGGCAAAATGTGAAGGCCTTCCTCTTTCCATTTTAGTGCTCAGTGGTCTATTGAGTACTAAAAACAAGAACAACATTGAAGAATGGGTCATGGTACAACGTGCTCTTAATAACAACATTGATAGTAAAATTGACAATCCTTTTTTCAACCAAATCCTTTCTTTGGCTTTTGATGATTTACCTCATCATCTCAAGCCATGTTTCTTGCTCATGAGTGTGTTCCCTGAGAATCATTTGATCGAGCCGATGAGGCTAGTTCGATTATGGGCCTCAGATAGTAACAATAAGGTGACAGAAGAAGTAGCAAAAAACTATTTGTATGAACTTCTCAACAGAAATCTGATACAAATAGCAAAGTACTCACTTGATGGAAGGATAATGTGTTTTCGTATCCAAGATCTGATACATGAAACTATTGTTCTCAAATCAAGAGAAATAAGTTTCACTGAACCAATCATGAAAGAGGAAAACTTAACAAGAAGTTGGCCAGAAAGAGCAAGAAGATTATCCATATATGAGGAAAATGCACTAGTCCCTAAAATTGAAGACATCTTTTTGTCTAGACTTCGGTCTTTGTTTCAATTTCATACACATTCTTTGATCATGTCATATGTAAGAGATGGCAACTTCAAGCTGATGAATGTGTTGGACTTGAAGGGGACACCACTTGCAACATTTCCAGAATCCATCACCAAATTATTCCTCTTGAGGTATTTGAGCTTGAGAAATACACAAATCTCTTCTGTTCCTGCATCAATAGGGAATCTGCATCATCTAGAGACATTGGATCTCAAGATGACACGTGTCACTTCACTGCCTTCTGAGGTAAGTAAGCTCTATAAACTTCAACATCTTTTGATATCTCAGTACAAGGATCCTTTAAAAGGGTCTCCTTCTATCACTTTAGAAATGGAGAGTTATGGAATAAAGTGGAAAAACTACCATGACAACCTAACACATGTAACAAAATTGGACATGTTTCGTGTACAAGGTTTTAAAGCAACATCTGCAATAGGTTGTCTAGTTTTATTACAGAAGCTAAGCATAGTTGAAGCACCATCAAATGAAGAAGAGAATGAGTTTTTTTTAAAAGGCTTGGGAATGTTGACTCAATTGAGAAGGCTGTGTTTGGTGAATTTGCAAAACCATCAATGGGGTGCTTTGTGCAAAGCCATCTCAAAAATGAGCAATCTACGTTCTCTATCTCTGAACACAAGTGGGAAATTTGAGCTGCAAGATGTTGATTCTCCACCTTTACTTCTTGAAAGGCTGTGTTTGGTTGGTGAAATGGACAAGTTACCAAGTTGGTTGTGTTCTCTGAAGAAGTTGAATGTGATGAGGCTAGTTGGTACAAGGCTTAAGGAGGATCCTAGTTTATGTCTTAAGGAGTTGCAGAACTTAAAGGTGATTGGACTTTATGAAGCTTTGGATGATGGTGTCATAATAAACATGCCATCTTCTTTATCTGATAGAATTCAGTGGTTCATCATGGGTGGAGATTATCATAACATTCATGTTTATTAAGGTATATCTTGTTTGAAATAATCTTTACAATTGTAAAATGTTATGAAGTGGATAAAAGGATTGTTAAAATAACTGTATTTATTTGTATCAGTTTACAAATTGTACAAATTAATTGATATTAAGGTCAAAAGGTGTTTGGATTCACTCGTGTGCATCTTTTTTTTATTTCAGGATTGATCAAATACGTGCCCATTTATACTGTTGCAAGATATTCATCAAGGAGTTTTTTTTTTAATTTCCATTGTTATGAAAAATTGGAAAAAAGCCTCCCATTGAAAATTTTATTGATGAGAATGATCTAAATCAGATTACACAAAGTATTTGTAATTTTTGTGTATAAAAATTTATTAGGTTATTCTTGGAAATAAAATTTTCAATTGGATACTTTTCTCATATTCTCCCAAGAATGTGTACATATTTATTTATACTAAATACTGCCTGGTTGCTTTAATTATGCATCACGAATGTATCATGATTACATTTTATTCTTGTGCAACAATTAATCTATCTTGTAGCAACAAAACTTTTATAAGCAAGGAACCGAAAATTAACCATTCTCACTTTTCATGTGGATGCTGAAACTTATCATATGGACGGCTTAAAGTGTATATTATATACAAGTACATCTTTCAAATTTATTCCAAAGTTTCAAAACGAAAATACAAGAAATCATTTTTTTAACAAGATAAATTCTTGATACAACTATTATTTGCTATGAACCGGTTAGTTTTTTAATACTCAATTGTAGATCCAACCTTTTCAATAAGCAGTCACACACACATGACTGTTTATGTTAAATAATTTCATTCTCCCTTTCACATTGATAATGCTTCTCAATCCTCTTAACATCAACTCATTTATACTAAAGCAATATACAATTACATACCTCCATTTTAAAGCTACAGTACTACTCTCTTTTCTCTCCTTCATTGCAGATTCAATCTGCTATATCATGCATTGTATAGTTTATCAGAAGTGAGGACTATCTTGTGTCCCTTCTTCCATATTTGATGCTTTGTATTTTGTTGTCGGTGAAAGTGAAGCCACAGCTTCTCCAACTGTTAAGAAAAGGTAGTCTGCTCTTATCAACTCATTCTTGCCTCCATCTGCTTTCTTCAACTTCTCCATAACATCAGCCAGAGGATTCACCAGCACAATCTGTCACATTGAAAGTTTGAGCAATTGATTCTTGTCACAAGTACATAAAGTAGTAAAACCTCTAAAATAATATAACAGATTCAGCATTCTTGCCTCAACATCCTTATTTTTCATTGCTTGCCTCAGTTCCCTGAAAAGTGAGACTCCACTTGTGTCTACATTGCTCACAGCTGAAACATTCCAACACATTTCTCGACTTAGTTCAATGTCCCTTCAATCTGAATATAGTACTACTAAATATGCACTATAATATGCTTTATCTAACATATATTAAATATTACTACATCCGAGATTGGGTTTAGTTTTAAATTTAATACCTCAATCCACTTTGTTTTCAATATTTATCATTTTTATTAAATTATCCTTATTGATTAGACATGTTAAAGAGGATTGCATCAACAGACCTGCAAATAGTTTAAGAGGGTATTTTAGAGAAACGTAACCAATGGACACAACCAATTTAACTAATTTATTTAATCTACATAAACTAATTAAGTAGGTATTATATAAAAGATCCGAGTAGGGAGCATTAGATATCTATCTGGTAAGCATGTGAGACTACTTTTGATGTGTCCATGCTTCATGAACATGGTTATATACCTGACATTTCCAGGATCACATATCGAAGGCTTGAGTTTTTCTTTATGTTAACTTCCTCTTCATATTCTTCTACCCATCGTAAGATCCTGAAAAAGAACAAAAGGCTAGTGGTTTAGTTAAAGAGGAAAGACCAATAATGAGGCATTGATAAGATTATTGGAAATTTTATTTGTGAAGTTGAAACATTAACCTCTCGTTGAGATATGTGATGTTTGCAAAATTGATGGGAGCCTCAATGCTTAAAATGAGAAAACCAGGCAACTTCACAGTTTCCTCATAATGATCAACATTTCTGTATATATCTGTACCTGGTATGTTTCCCAACATCACTGTCTTTGGCCTTGTAACTTGCAGGAGAATCTTCAAAATTGACAAACCAACCTGTTGAACAATGTCATAAACCTTTTACTTTCTTGTTCTTTAGGAACACCTAGAATTTGAAAGTATTAACAACATTGTTGCCAATAGAAGCCTTATAAAGTTCTACATGTAATATGTGCTATAAACCATATCTTAAAAAATGGTAGCAAGAAATAGAAAACGATCTTCAGTGCTCATTGAAATGATGAGTACCAAAAGCTCATCGTTGTCGTAAGATTTATACTTTCCACGATTTAGATTTAAGATTTTTAACTAATGATTATTTAAAAAATAGCAATTAAGAAATTACTTTTTAGTAAAAAAAGAGGTAACGGTGAAAAATGTTGATATGAACCATCCAAGTTAGATTTGAATTTGTAACAGTGAAACATGCATGTATATACTTACTGCAAGA
This sequence comes from Mimosa pudica, assembly GCA_029929735.1. Lineage (NCBI taxonomy): Eukaryota > Viridiplantae > Streptophyta > Magnoliopsida > Fabales > Fabaceae > Mimosa > Mimosa pudica. The sequence goes on from JAKELP010000024.1 coordinate 14,159,476, forward strand.
GCAAGGCCTTCTTGAACAGAGATGAAAATGACACCGGAGAAGGCAGTGAGCATAACAATGAAATCATATTTGTCTAACTTCCAGATGAGAAAAGCAGCAGGGATGTCAATGAGACCAATAACTGCTGTGACTATGATTGCTCCTAGTACAACATTCGGAGTGTATTGAAACAGTGGCATAAGGAACAGGAGTGTCACCATCACTGTCATAGACATTACTATATTTGATACTGCTGACTTTGCACCTGCATTGTTATTCACGGCTGATCTAGAGAAAGCACCTGAAATACATAGTTAAAGTGAGTAAATTATGAAAAAGCCTAAATAGTCACCCCTGAATTATGTTCATGTCTAATCTAACTTGTTATATAAGTAATATTGTATTTGAACTAGAGGCCTTGTAGCATAGTAGTATGATATCTCCCAGTTAGGTAGGAGGTTGCGGGTCCGATCTCGTTTCTAACTTCAAGCTATTAGTGTTAGTCCATTTAATTCAAAAAAAATACTACCTCCGGTCCTAAATATAGGACCTAATTGACTTTTTTTTGGAAAGATTAAGGTTGCAAAATAGGTTATTAAATGATGACATATTTGATATATGTTTAGATTATCCATTAGTTTATAGGTAAAATAAAATAGTTTAAGGGGAAAATTAGGTAAATCAATTTATAATTAACTTATTTTTCTTTTTCAAGGATTTTCCAGTAAAAGTCAATTAGATCTTATATTTAGCACCGGACCTTCAAAGCGTTAGTAGAGCTAAACAATGGGTTTACTGTGGTTCTGAATGTAATATCTCATTCCACATGTCTCCAAATTTAGTGTTTACCCCCAAAATATTCCTAATGATTTCACTTATTAAGAAGGTTCCATTAAGGCCAGTTCTAATACATATTTGTGATACTGACTTCAATTATAATTAATAACTAACTTAACTAACTTTCTTGTTATCTATAAATTGGTTGTTTAATTCTTATATTAAGGACCAAAATCATTACCTAGTCACTTTCTTCTATCATTTTTGGGTGGTTTTTATTTTCAGAAGCAGTGGACATGTGGACATGTACCTGTAGTAACATAGCAAGAAGTGAAGGAGCCAACCACATTCATGAAGCCAATTGCCATCATCTCCTTATTTCCATCAACTTTATAGTTCTTGAGAGATGCAAAAGTCCTTCCTACTGCAATACCTTCCTGTTTGAAAAAGTCCAGTAATATTTAATGAGGATAAACCCTTTTCTTTCTTTTTGAAACCTTAATATATGTGCAACACAGAATCCTAAGCATACGACATTAATAGAGAAAGAAAAGTGAAACTTAACGGTAAGGGACAAAATGCCAGTTATAAGGCCAGTTTTGATCACAAGACTTAGATGAGATCCATGAAAGCGAAGCATATTCCATGAAGGAGGATTTAGACCTTCTTGCAATTTTCCTATCTAACAAACACACAAAGAATCACATTTAGTTATTAATAACACAAAAAATATATTTGAAAAAGAAAGTATAAGTGAAATAAAACAAGTAATGAAGAAGTTTGAGCCAGTAGGCACATACAACACTGATTCCATGATTCTGAGCCTTTATTGCAAATACTAGAAGGGTAGAGATTATCACTGACACAAGAGGAGCACCAGCTGAGACCCAGAAAAACTTGGGCTTCCTCATGCTCTACACAGAAATCAAATTACAAGGTATTTATATATGTATACAACAATTATTTCTATTTTATAAAATTAAAAGTTCCAGGCAATTTTTATGTGTATATCAATTACTTTTTTGGTTACTCAAGGATATCCCCACCCGCGAGTCAAGTGAGACTAATCTCTCACTGTTCTGAAGTCCCATATAAGGGTAGACAGCTGGCCTATGAGTTTGGACGAGTACTTACCACTCACCCGACCCGCCAGGTGATATATCAATTACTTTTATCTTATGAGTATATCAATTTCTTCTATCATATGCAAATTCTATTCAATCTTCTATTTTTAATTCCCAAGAGTCATGGACATTGGTATCAATTAATATTCATTTGTTTTGTTTTATTGTATTTTGGAGGAGTGGAATCCAAATCTAGTGAAGAATAACTAAAATTCATTATTTTTGGAAAGAGTATTAGGTTAAACTTTTTGTCCATTTCTCAGTTTTCCTTCGAATATAATCATGAAATGGGAGGGTAAATTTTTTGGGTAATCAAAACTGTCTTCCCGGTACATTTAAAATTTTAAATGAAGCTTTAGCGAGGGCCTTAAATGTAAAAGAACTTTCCAAGATAAAGCCAACTTTCTATTTATCAATGCACCTAATTGTAATCAAGTTTATTTCATAAATAAAATTGTAAGCAAAATTATGATTTACATTTATACGAAAGGGAGAAATATTAACAAAATTGTGAATCATGAATGTTATAACAAAATCTTACAATAAGTAAACAACAACATGTAATAAGTAATTTCGTTAAGATGGCAACTAAAACGTTATTAATTTAATTAAGATTAAATTTTAGTGTTATATGAAAGAATTACGGATACCATTACATTTTTGAGAAAAAACATATGTTAAATTACTAATTATACACACACACATATAAATATCCTCTCTCTTATAAATTATTGTTATACAGTCTATAAATCCTGATTATATGTTACTTCAGCTATGTTTCACTAAAATTTAAAAAACTTTAAAACTTTAGCATCGCTGTCTCTAACAATTGATATTTTTTTTTATTTTACCTTTGTTTAAGATACTCGATCTATATCCTAACAGTACAGAGTCTTCTAAATATAATAACCGAACAATAAAATATTTACATGAAAAATTAATTATGTGTTTTTAAAAAATACAAGTAAATTTGTTTTCCTCATAGCAAAGGATCGGAGTATTAAAATTGGTGAAATGCAAATCTAACATGTAATAAATCAAGGTTAAAAGTCGAATTTTTTTAGCATAGGAGTTAGAGTCATTAAAAAATTCCAACATCACTTTAAGAATGTTAGAAATAAATAAATCCGCCCTGACCATTATTGATATGTTTGACAGTCAAAACAACATCACTCCGTTTAAATTTTCAGATCATGATGATTCAATCAAAACGTTTGCATATCACCGATTGCACGCAGAATTTTTCACCGCAAACTTTATCTTTAGCCCATAAAATTATATCCTTTCTGAAGAGGTGTAACAAAATGTATTTTTTTTTAAAAAAAAGTCCATATTTAGTCATTAAATTTGAGTTATTTGTTACTTATCATTTCGTGTTATAAAGGACATAATGTACGGTTCAATTATACAGGTGTCAATCAAAAATCTATTACATGTCTAAGTTTTCAGAGGAAGATCCAGGTGTTTGATCACTGTGCCCAGGTTGAAACAGAGATTCTCTCCATTTAATACTCTGCCCTCGTACAATCTTACTCCAATGTTGCCCCTTTTCTATTTCTATATTTATTTTTTTTATGGTGTGTATAAAACCAACGGTCTCTATTTTCGGAAAGATAATTTTAAAATTATTTTGAACAATTATTAGAACTTGCTTTTAAAATTATTTAAACAATTATTGGTACAACATGTTCCTGGGTGGAATAGTTTGTTAGATATTGAAGGAAAAATCCAAAAGGGTTGAAAAGGTCATAGTTAGTTGAAAACAAAAATAACAGAGAGATCAGGAATAACATACAACGTGTCTTGCTAGTAGAAGTAACACCAAGAAGCAAAACCCCATCACTATTGTTTGCCAAGACCACTGCACAAAAATGGGAAAAAAACCACCAATTATTATTTCTCAATTACATAAACCCATAAAATATACTCCCAGTCCCTCCTTCCACACATTTTTAAATAAACTGATTATTCTTTTTTAATATGCAGAAAAAAAAAGAAAGTAACAAAAAGACTGACCGACCCTGCTATGGGACCAGAAAAGAAATTATGACTCTTGTATTTAACTCAGAAAATCAAGTAAGGTAATTCTTGTTAGAGGTAAAATAGGTTCATATCAAAAGAAAATTAGATGTAGATCAGGGTATATATATATATATATATATATATATATATATATATATATATATATATATATATATATGATATGATGGGTTGAGTTTCATTACATTCACTTCAGCTTTTGTTGTGTGAAAGTGAGTCATCTAGAATGAAATGTCTTTTTTATGGGGTCATTTTTACGTGCAGTGTGTGATTTTACGCAAGAGATGAACAATAATGTATGTTAGTAGGCCCAAAAAAAAACATGAAAAACTCTTACACCGTCCATTATTCAAAATCTCAATGCTTTTCGAAACTTTGGAATGAAGTGAATTAAAAAGAAGATAACAGAAAAAGTTAGGACCTCATGAATATTGTGAAAAACTGAGGAGATGACTGGTATTAAGCCCATCTTGGGAGTAAAATGTGTGATTCCAAGTAAGCTTTTTAGTTGTTGAAGGGAAACAATAATGGCAGCTCCAGCCATGAACCCAATCAGAATGGCCTTTGACAAGAAGTCAATGATGAAACCAAGCCTAAAACAAAAAAACCAATAAATTAATTACTTTTCCTTAAAAACCATGCAAGTAATAAAATGAATAAAAAATAATTAATTGACCTTAGGATTCCGAGGGAAGCTTGAAAAAGACCAGCAAAGAAAGTAGAAGTGAAAGCAAGTTGGAGAAACAAGACAGGGTCAGTAACAGGGGACACTTCCTGCCTCAGCATAGAACCCAACACAAGTGATGCAATAGACACAGGTCCCACTGCAAGGTCCCTTGAACTTCCCAGCACAGCATACACCAAAGGAGGCACAAAGCTCGAATCTTTTGCACACACATACATATGTAACATAATTACAACCAATCCCAGAAATCAAAACTCAATACCTTACTAGTACTTGAATCCTTTGCAGACACATACATAAGTAACATGATCTATATTACTATCATCTCTAGTGATGATGATACTTACATAGTCCCACAATTGGAGGAAGGTTAGCTAGCTTAGCATAACTGATTCCCTGAAAAGAGGAAAGTAATAAGAATTAGAAGTGTGAGATTTAATTTGTGAGTAGGATTAGTGTGTGTGTGTGTGTGTTTTAATTGGTGACCTGGGGGATGGCCAGGCTGGCAATGGTGAGGCCTGAAACGATGTCGGATTTGAAGAGGGAGAGGCTGTAGGTGGGGCCCCATTGGAAGATGGGGAAGAAGTATTGAGCTGCAAGGAGAAGCTTTTTGTTGAATGGTTGATTCTTGAATTGGCGAAGAGGGTCATCAGGGAAGAACATTTCTTTGAACTTTGAACTCAGCTTCTGTAGGGTGGTCCTACGAGGTGGTGCCACCACCTTGTGGGTTACTTCTGTAGTGATTATTTGAAGGCAATGTGAGGAGGGTACTTCTATGTTGTTGTTGTAGTTGGTGGGGTTGGTTCCATTAGGCTCCATAGAAGAAGGAGAAGGAGGTCGTTCAATGAAAGAAGGTTGTGTTGATTTCTGTTGTGTTGAGTCTATAGGCAAGTGAAGGTATTTATGTGAAACTTTGACCCATTATCAAGGCACACCTCTCTCTCCCTCCCTCTCTCCCTCCCTCTATCCATGCTCTTAATTATTTCATCATTACTCTTCTAGTCTCATTTATTTCATTTAGTTCTATGTATAAGTCACCTCATTTTATTGATGTTTCATGTCAATGTACACAAATTTACTTTTCATATGTTGATTTTATTTTCATGATATAAGTAGTGTATTCTAAATATGTGTAGAGTAGGAAATTGTTCGATTTTTGTGGAAGTTAATGAGATTTTAAGTTTTCTTTGGTCGGTTTGAAATACTCCCTCCGGTCCCTAATGTAAGAGCTAGCCGTAAAAAAAACGCTTGAAAACATGTGAATGTTAGTTGGGTGTCTGGAGTTAATGCTTCTTTTCCAAAATTGCTCATATTTATTATGGTACTTTTAAGAGAGAGAAATATATAAGCATTAATAAATATGAAAGAGAGTTAGGGGTAAAGTAGGAAAAAATGCATTAAATGAGGAGAGAATATGGGGTGAGCTCTTACATTAGGGGCCAAAACCATTCAAATTTTAGGCTCTTACATTAGGGACCGGAGGGAGTATGTTGGAAATACTCCCTCCGGTCCCTAATGTAAGAGTCAGCCGCAAAAAAAACGCTTCTTAAGAAAACATGTGAATGTTAGTTGGGTATCTGGAGTTAATGTTTCTTTTCCAAAATTGCCCATATTTATTATGGTATTTTTAAGAGAGAGAAATACATAAGCATTAATAAATATGAAAGAAAGTTAGGGTAAAGTAGGAAAAAATGCATTAAATGAGGAGAGAATGTGGGGTGAGCTCTTACATTAGGGACCAAAACCATTCAAATTTTGGGCTCCTACATTAGGGACCGGAGGGAGTAATTTATAAATAGGACTAGAGAAGTACTCTCTCCGGTTCTTAATATAAGAGTTAGTCTCAAAAAACGCTTCTCAAGAAAACATGTGTAATGTTAGTTGGGTGTCTGGAGTTAATGCTTCTTTTTTAATATTTCTCCTATTTATTATGATATTATTGAGAGAGAGAAATACATAAGAATTAATATATATATATATATATATATATATATATATATATATATATATATATATATATATATATATATATATATATGAAAGAGAGTTATGGGCAAAGTAGGAAAAAAAACACATTAAATGAAGAGAAAATGTGAGATAAACTCTTTTATATTAGGGACCAAACATTCAAATTTCGGACTCTTATATGAGAGATTTGAGGAATTATTACCTAACATTACTAGCAAGTAGCAAGGTTAGTTTGTTTTATATTTTTTAAATAATTATCGTGACCATTGTTGTCAAACTCGCGAGTTGACTCTCCGATTTTACCGTTTTTACGACACTACCTAAACAAAACGTGTCACGAGTCACCTAAATTTTCAGTCTTTAAAAATTCGGTAGAAACTTACGTGTTTACATTGTGAATTCACCGTTTTTACGTTTCTACCTTATAGAAAATTGTGTTAACTTGCTACTGAACTCGTTTTAATTATTTTTAATTGACAAAATTCAATGAATTTAAATATGGATTTCATGGAAATTTATCTATTGAGGTTGATATAATATAGATATTGATATATTTAAATCTACTATTTTTATTTAAATAAATTCAAGTCAATTTATTATTATTATTTGTATTCTTATTTAATTATATAAAAGAAATAAATGATTTTTGATAAATGTAAACTCTTACGAGTTTACGATTCGAGTCTACCGATCCGAGTTTACTTTATCGCCACGAGTTTACTTAAACTCACGAGTTTGACAGCCTTGATCGTGACTTCATGTCTAGCCTACTAAGTCTCATCAATTAATTTCTTACCGGTTCATCAAAACATTTTGTTGTAATTATTTCTGGCATATAAAAAACCATTGAATAAAAAGGATAAAAACTTTTTAACAAAAAAGGCAATGACTTTATTAATATTATCATTATCCTTATATGGTTACATTGAAAAATGAAAAAAAAAAATCCATTCAATCAAATAATAATGATGACGAAAAATGGCACAGGGAAGAGAGGAGGTTTCGCGTAGTTTATGTATGCCGGTGAGTACCATAGAGGTACCTGGTACGGTTATAAAAAAAAGGAGACACGCAATCTATAAATGCACGCCTCCATTTTGACCATAGTCCTTTCCTTACATGACTTCTGTTATTTTACACTACCTTCCATTTTTAATAAGTTAAATAAAAATTAGGTCGATTTTATATTGTTTAAATTTGTAATACATTATATTTCTCTCTTTTTTGTAAACAATTCATCTAACTTATACTCCTACTCTTTAGGATTAAATATTTTAAATACTTCGACCAAATTGTGTCAAAGTAATCAATCTGTTCTACTTATTTATAAAAATGAACTAAATTAATTTAAATTAACTCTTATATTGAAGCCGTGATGACAGTATTAGCAATCCATATTTTTACAAGTGTAAACGCTTAGTGTCAAATAAACAAGATCGGTTATTAAAATAAGTAACAATTAAGATCATTATAGATGTTAAAAGTGAAAAAAAAATAATATTAACAAATTTGCTACAATTATATTGCAATATTCAAGTTTGTTTTGCAAACCAAACATTAATAATAGTTATATATAACAATGTGTCGAAATATAAAAGTTAGTCATTAATCACATCTCAGATGCCATTATAGTAATTTCAAATGGATTCTTGTGTGCTACTTTAAAATAAAAGCATACTATTCTTTCGGGAGGAAACGGGAATCCAATCCAAATCCAAATAAATTTAAATAGCTCAACAAGTAACACTACTACAGAATAACCCTATACCATCGCACCTTTACATGCGCTTCAAGAAAAGCGTTGGTAATGTACTCTTATACATGCGCTTTCGAGAAGAACAGAAAAAAGCGCATGTATATAATACGTTATTACATGCGCTTTATAAAAAAGAGCGCATGTATATGACTAAATCCTATACATGCGCTTTAAGCGCATGTATAGAGTACCTCTTTGCATGCGCTTCTAGATGAACAGCGCATGTATATGATTGTAGCTTTTACATGCGCTTTAAGCGCATGTATATGGCTCTCTTTACATGCGCTTTATCCCAGAGAGCGCATGTATAAGTTTTACTTAAAATATCTATATTTTTGAACAATATATCCATGCATAGGATGAATTTATATGTTATAACATGTCTCATACTCATATACATTAAGTGAAACCATCATAAATATAATATAAATACCTATACATGCGCTTGTAAGGATAAAGCGCATGTATAACATATATATTATTAAATTGTGAAATTACTTAAATGTTTGAACAAAAAATTTTCTAGATGTTTAAAACTTGACTCATTGCAAATAATTTATGCCAATGCATTAATTGACTCAACACATTTGATTTGTTCAATCTTTTCTCTGATCTGATAATTTTTTGCAGCTCCGATTTCATAGTAAATCAAAATTTTTGTACTAAAAACTAAGTCTTATAGTTTGAATAATTTTGGAAATTGATATCAAATAATTAATATATTGAAAACTTAATTATTAAGTTCACATAGATCTTAAAATAATGAACTTCTAGCCTTATACAGTATACCAAATAAAATTTTATGCACTAAATATTTATTAAAAAATTTCATTTTTCCCGCGCCCTTATGTCTTCCCTCTCTTTTTTTTCCTCATGCATACACTCACGTACACTCACCCTTACACTCCTCCCTCTCAATCGATCACTCCCAGCGAAGCCCTCCTCCTCCCTCTCAAACGCGACACAGCGAAGCCCTTACACTCCTCCCTCTCAAACGATTTTTCCCAGCGAAGCCCTACTCCTCCCTCTCAAACGCGACACAGCGAAGGCTGACAAGTTTAGGCTCAACACAGCGAAGGCTTCATCACTTCAAAAGGTTTGTGCTTTTAGTTTAAAAGTATGAGATTATGAGTTTTTGGGGGCAAAGGTTTGTCCTTTTTGCTTAAAGTTATGAGCTTTTGTTTTTATCTTTCCTGTGCTTTTGATTTTGATTCGTTTTGATGATTTTTTGATATGAACTCATGAATTTTTTGATGATTTTGTTCTAATATGCATTTCAGCCATCATATTGCTTTATTATTGTTTTGCATCTTTATACTGTTTTACAATGTGATAATAATAATAATATTGTGTGATTTTGGGTTGGAAAGTGAAGTGTTCCTTTCGTTCCATACCTATGTGGTTCGCAATGGGTGTTTGAAAAAGGTTTTTTTTTATATATATATATGTTGTGGTTGCTGCTGACGTGGCGCATGGTAGGCATGTTGATATTTTTTTTTCTGCATTTCTCATTGAAATGGCCGATAGGTTTGGGGAAGAATGCAATACATTTGGAATTTTGCTTATGAATCTTTGTTTGGGCTGTTAGTTTCTTTTCTGTTTTGATTAAGGATTTGTAGGAAGGAAGAGATGAAATTTAGCTGTAATGTAGGGATGTTTAAATGAGGTTTGTGGCTGGAATCAAGATGTTACATGTGTAATTAAAATTGTCTGCACTATTTTACTGTCATGGTCAAGCTGATTTGCAGGATAGAAGTGTTTGTATAATTTTGAAGTGTCGTTAGGTGATTTTTTGAGTTTGCATGAGTCTAGGAGATGATTTTCCTTTGCTGCATTGACTGATAAAGTGTTGGTTCTATTTCGGGAACTTAAGAGTCTCAACTTCTAAGTGGATAATGTATGCTGAATTGTTTGTATTGAGTTTTACACTCTTATTTATAAACTGAACTGAATATGATGTGTATACTTCATTTCTTTGATTCAAGCATTTGTTGATTTGTGTTAATAAGCTGTGTAATTGAGCTATATGATGTGTATACTGTTTCTTTATAGTCTTTTGAAGTTTTTGATGATTATTGTGTGATTGAGTTAATTAGGATTTGGATGATTGTGATTTTTGCCTTCCATAGAATTTCTGCATCAGAATGTGAAAAAGATGTCCCCAATCTTGTTAATAATAAAATAATTAATACCTTTGGCTATACCTATGTTTAGAAGCAAAAATCAACTTCACTATCAAGCAAAAATCAAGTTGTTTAGAATCTTGGTTATATTTGAATATGAAATTTGGACAGTGTATATCATGAAGCTTCTCTAGTTAAGAAAGATCTTGAGAAAGGCAAGCCTGGAGCTTGGTTATAGGCCTATCTTTTAGGGATTTAACTCTCAACATGTAATAGATGGTTCAGGGGTCTTTAAATGAACATATAGACTGAGATTTAATTGCCTTTTTGTTGGTTAGCACATGGAACTTGAATCCTGATCCATCTTTTTTGTAATTGATAGTGATAACAAATGGTGAGAGGCTAGATTCTAGAGGATGTTATTTGTTACAGAATCAATTTTCTGTAATGAGAGATTATTATTTTCTTTATCAAACTGTAATGAGAGATTAGGAAGATGGAGTAGAAGAGTAGAAGTTTAGCGGGTTTAGAGAACAAGAATTGAAGAGTAACAGTCTTTTAAGAAAAATGTTCAGTTTTTAATTGCTGTTTTAGTTGATATATTTTTGCTGTTTTTGCTGTTTTAGTTGCTGGGTAGAGTTTACTGCTAAGAGTGTGTGTCTTGCTTTGAGCTGAACCAATTGAACATGGTAGAATAGACTTGTGTACATTTTTCAGTTCAGATTTGGCTTATGAATGCTCAGTTTGAAGTTTTAGATCTGTTTGAAGTTTTGATCAGCTTACATTTTTTTTTTCAAAATCTGATTTGTGTGCGAACTGATTTGAGGAAAAAGCATTTAGTGTTTTGCTGAAAAAATTGTAGTATAAGTGTTATTTACTCTTCTATATGCATTTCTATTGTTATAATATACATTTCTATTGTGATTATGTTAGGGATTTATCCTCTTATGAGTAATGCTTTATATATTAAGTAAGGAATTGATATTAGTGAGATTAGTACTTTACAGTTTTGAAGTTATAACAGGATTTGTACTTAAATCAATCTTTTTCCTAGAGGATTTGTACTTAAATCAATCTTTTTTATGCGCTATTGATCACATGAACTTGTGAAACCTTAAGGTCTCAAGCAATTCAGTCTTTCCTCATATCACTACCTCTTATCAGTTAAGTCCACATGGTGAGATTAGGCTTTTTAGTTTTTACTGCTGCCAAAAACATTATGTCTCCCTGCCTCTCCTTTTCTTGACTGATTTTTGGTTCATGAATTTGATAACTTATTCAGTACGGTAATTTAATTTGTTCCCGTACTGGTATATCAGCTGCATATCAATGAGTAATTAACACACTACTTTAGTAGGTCATGATGTTGGACCGAAAATGGATGCATTGTGAACGAACTTCAGCTGAATATATAAATGGCGTAAAGGAGTTTGTTGAATTTGCAGTTGCTCGTGTAGACGATGCTAACAAAATTGTGTGTCCTTGTATGCGTTGTTTGTATGGGAAATGTGTCAATCCCATTGACTTGATGAGTCATTTAATATGTCATGGCATTGATCGATCTTATACACGTTGGACACAACATGGTGAGACCGATAAGGCTAATTGCGGTGATCGGGAACCTACTGTTAGTAGTGCTTCAAATGATGATGAGATTGCTCAAAGTGATGATGATTGCCTTGAGGAAATGTTGAAGGTGGTGGGTGAGGAGAACCCTGAAATATTCGAAGAATTGAAAAGTGATGCAGAGACACCGTTGTATGTCGGATCAAAATATTCCAGATTGCGTGCGGTGGTTAAATTGTATAACTTGAAGGCTCGATATGGCTGGAGTGATACAAGTTTCACCGCGTTGCTCACCTTTCTCCGGGATGTTTTGCCAGAGGATAATGTACTCCCTTCAAAAACATATGATGCAAAGAAAATTCTCCTTGCTACTGGTTTGAAGTATGATAAGATACATGCATGTCCTAATGACTGTCTCTTATACCGGAACGAGTATGCTTGTTTGGATAAGTGTCCGAATTGCGGGGTCTCTCGATATCTAAAAAATGGCAAAAGCCCTGCCAAGGTCTTGTGGTACTTCCCAATAATTCCAAGACTAAAGCGCTTGTATAGTAATAAGGAAACTGCAAAACTGTTGACATGGCACGAGGATGAGAGGATCAAAGACAATAAGCTTCGGCACCCTGCAGATTCCCCTCAATGGAGGAAAATTGATTTCCAATATCCGGAGTTCGGTGAAGAACCAAGAAATCTTCGATTCGCATTGGCAAGTGATGGAATCAATCCACATGGGGTTCAACGCACTACTTATAGCACATGGCCTGTTATTCTAATGAATTACAATCTCCCCCCGGATTTGATCATGAAGCGCAAATTTATGATGCTTTCGATGCTCATTGGCGGGCCAAGTCAGCCTGGCAATGATATAGATGTGTACTTGGCCCCGTTAATTGAAGATATGAAGCATTTGTGGGTCACAGGTGAGAGTGTGTTTGATGGCTGCCGGGAAGAAAATTTTATGTTGAGAGCCATGTTGTTTGGCACAATAAATGATTTTCCAGCTTACGGTAATCTGTCCGGGTATAAGATCAAAGGTTATGGTGCATGTCCTATATGTGAAACTAGTACCCATTCGATTCGGCTGGCTCATTGCAAGAAAAATGTTTACATGGGGCATCGACGATTTTTGCCGAAAACCCATCCTTGGAGAAGGTGGAGAAAGTGTTTTAACGGTAATTCGGAAGAAGGCATTCCACCTCCGATTTTAACAGGTGAACAATTGTTTGAGAAGTTGGAAGCGATCGAGAATGATTTTGGCAAAACTGCTAAAGTTGTGGCGGGTTCTAGTTGGAAGAAGAGATCCATATTCTTTGAACTCCCATATTGGAAGTCTTTATATGTTAGACATTTTCTTGATGTGATGCATATTGAGAAAAACATTTTTGATAACTTATTCGGTACGTTGTTGAATGTGCGAGGAATGAGTAAGGACAGTGTCAAATCGAGATTGGATATGGAGGCGATGGGCATTAGAAAAGAGTTAGCACCTGTTCAGAGGGGAAGCTGTACATATTTACCTCCAGCGGCTTATAGCCTTTCGAGGAAAGAGAAGAAATTGTTCTTTGAGTTTCTGGACGGAATCAAAGTGCCTGAAGGTTATTCTTCAAATGTACAGAGCCTTGTGTCTATGAAAGACTTGAAGTTGAAAAATCTAAAATCTCATGATTGCCATGTTCTACTGCAAAATTTCTTGCCTATTGGTATTCGAAACATTTTACCGAATAGGTTGCGTGGTACGATCACTAAGCTGTGTTTATTCTTTAAGGTCATTTGTAGCAAAGTTGTTGATACCTCAATGTTGAATGGTTTGTACCAGCAGATTGTTCTCATCTTGTGTGAACTTGAAATGTACTTTCCCCCTTCTTTCTTTGACATTATGGTTCATCTTGCTTTACACCTGGTTAGGGAGGTCCAACTATGCGGTCCTATATATTTAAGATGGATGTACCCGGTTGAGCGTTTCATGAAAGTGTTAAAGGGGTATGTTAAGAATCGATATCGACCGGAGGGTTGTATAGCTGAGCGATACATTGTTGATGAAGCAAGTGATTTGTGTGCTGACTACTTATCAAGTGTTGAATCTGTTGGTTTGCCAAGACCTCGTCCCGAATGCCGTTCAAAGGGAAAAGGGATTAGTGTGGGCAAATTAGTTGGCATTTCAAATGTTGATAGAGATTTAGCTCATTTACATGTTCTCCATAACACTGCCGAGGTTGAACCATTTGTTGAAGAACACAAAAATGTTCTTCGACACATATACGGTGATAGAAATGAAAGCTTAATTACAAAGGAGCATAACAAACATTTCATTGAATGGTTTGATGAACGAATCAATCATTTGGAGATAGATGACGGGTCAATTTGTGAAAAATTGTATTGGTTGTCTCGGAGACCGGGTTCAAAAGTGTTTTCATATACGAGTTATACAATCAATGGTTACACATTCTACACAAAAGCACAAGATGAAAAGAGTCTAATGCAGAATAGTGGAGTTACAGTGGTTGGTGCAGGATGGCATGTATCCAGTGCAAAAGACACAAATCCAATATATGCGGAGATGACATACTTTGGTGTGATTGACCACATCTTGGAGTTAGATTACTCCGGTTTTAGAGAACCTGTCTTCAAGTGCCAATGGATCAACAACTCTGGTGGACGGCAGATCGATGAACATGGTTTTGTATCGGTTGACCTTTCTAGAGTTGGATATAAGGATGATCCTTACATTCTACCTTCTTTGGTTGCTCAAGTGTTTTACATTGCAGATCCTTGTAGGAAGAATTGGTCGATAGTGTTACAGTCCAATAAAAATTATGCTGCGCAAGTTGATGATGAGAGTACTGAAACAGATATGAGTCATTTGATTGAGAATGAAGCTTCATTCTTCACATTGATTTTGCGAGAGTTAGATTCACCAGAAAAAGGTCTTGAAGGTGAACCTGTCTATGTTAGACATGATCACAGAGAAGGCATTTGGTATAATAACCCAAAGAGAAAACGGAAGCCAATGGTCGTCGTTCGTTTTCGACAAAGGAAACGGATACGACCGTCAAGAAAATGATTGTTCTTTTGTAATGTGATTTCTTACTTACATTTACTTTTATTTGCATATCGTTATATACTTATCTAACATTTCTGCTTTATTTCTTACAGGATAATGGATGAGGAAACTGAAGGCTCAGTTTCTAGTCACTCTAAAGGGAAGGCAGCTGCGTGCAGAATAATTAAACGTGGTAGGACTGTAATGAAAAAGATTATAAGAAGAAGGAATCTTGGTATTAAGACTCAGGTTAAATGGAACCAAAACGGGCAACCAATAGGAGAAGAAGCTCATCTCTTAATCGGCTTCATTGGTGTAGTAGCTCGGAAGAATATCCCAATCACAACGAAAGATTGGAGATATGTGACTCAGCAAACACTCGATGCTGTTTGGTTGGAGATTTTGGTAAGTCTTGAAGCTACACACCTATAATTTTTCTCTTTCTTGTCTCTTTTTACTTACCAGTTTATTATGATTTTTAGTATAAGTGTTATGTTTATAACTTTCTTGTTTTCCTTTGTTACAGACCGCCTTTGACTTAGATAACTATGTGGGTGCCAAAGATTTTGTGTTCAAGAAAGCGGCGGTGTTGGCCAGAGGGTGGCGCTCTTATCTGACAAAGTATTTTTTGCGCAATGCAGACGGGGAAGTCGTTCATACCCTTGATTCAGAATTATGCCACATCATTACTCAAAAGCAATGGGATCAATTCGTTTCGCTGCGTGCATCAAACGAGTTTATTAAAGTCAGCCAAAAAAATAGTAAAGCGGCGGCTAGCAATCCTTATCCCTATATGCGTGGCCGAGATGGTTATGCTCAGATAGAACAAGTTTTGGTATGTTAATATTTCCTTTATATGTATTATATGCACATATTTTTCCCTAATCAATTTATTTAAACTTTGTTTGTGGTTACAGCTAACTAAGAATAACGTTCCAAAAGTTGGGCGAGTTGATCTGTGGTTTGAGGGGCACACAAAGAATGACGGCACAATAGTGCATGATTCTGTTAAAGTCGCTCGTGAACGGGTTGTAAGTCATGCACTTGATCATATATTTTTGCTTATATTGGATATAGTATATATTTTCGACATCGACTAATTATTGTTTTGTTACAGACTCAGCTGACGCAACAGGCCTCTGGAGATAACCCAACAGACGACGTGCTTGACGAAGCGCTCGGTCTCCCATTGTATTCGGGCCGTGTTAGGGCCGTCGGCTTCGGGGTCACTCCCACTGTTTTTTTCGGAAAAAGGCCTACCGATCGTCGGAAGCCCAAAGAGAAACCGATGACCGAAAGAGAAGAACAAATGTGGTCCTTGATCAAATCATTGCAAGAACAAGTGGCTCAACTCCAGCCACAGCAATCAGGGCAACAATCTCATGCTCCGCCGCTTGCTGAAAGTCCGAGTATTGAATGTAATATGCCGATGGTCGACATCCCAGAGGTATTTAATGTGTATCCCTTATATAAATGTTTATTGTTACTATTACGTTTTGTTTTCATAACTAAAAGAGAACATTCTTTTGTAGGGTGAGTCTGACTGCAAGCTATTTATCGATGATAACCACAGTACAGTTGTTGCTCTTGCTCTAGTATTCAATGACATGAGAAGCATACTACACAGCTCGCCCCTCCCAGAAAACACCCTCAGGGTGTCCATCCATACACCTCTGATAAATGATGCGCCATTGCCATATCCCATTGAGGAGGCGACTGTGGTTTTTGATGCAGCCCATACTTTTGTTGCCTGGCCCAAACGATGGATCGCCCCGTTACCAAAGCCGGTATACTTTATTAATTGTTTATAATTACTCTATGATAGCCAATGACCTAATTAATACATGTCTAATTGATTATTTTATATTTTGTAGTCCCAAAAAGATGCAACAAAGAAGGAAAAGGGCAAATACGTCCAGCAAGACAAGCCTAAGCCGGTATACTTTGTTAATTGTTTATAATTACTCTATGATAGCCAATGACCTAATTAATACATGTCTAATTGATTATTTTATATTTTGTAGTCCCAAAAAGATGCAACAAAAAAGGAAAAGGGCAAAAACGTCCAGCAAGACAAGCCTGCTTCTAAGATTATTCCTACAAAAAAGAGAAGGAGTGTTTCGAAGGTATTTATCTACTAATTAATTAATTTACATGACAGAGTTTTGCGTGATTGAAAACTGTAACATTTTCATTTACATTAATTCAAGAAGCCAGTAAAGCCTAGTGGACATGATCAGGCTGGTCCTTCAAGCAGTATTGATATCAACTCAACCGGTGTTGATTCATTTCGGCTCAAGTTGAAGGCTTTGGCCAAAAAAATGACTAATGAAGATTTGGTGCATGTCAACATTACAAGAACCATATATTACTCTCAAGTAACTGAGATGCTTGACAATGAAGTGCTTTTGGAAGTAATTAATCATCAATGGATCGGCTCTTCAGTAATCAACATGTGGATCCAGTATGTCATCCAATTTTAATTTTCATTATGGTTTCTATATTGCCATAAGAAATTCTCAAGGCCTTTGTTTGTGTAGGCACCTACATGATGAAGTCATTGTTCCGGGAGAAAATGCTTCATTTGCCTTCATCAATCCGAATTCAACATCGGTGATTAATGGAAAACCCATGTGGAACAAGGAAGATATCAAATGTAGAATGCGAACATGTGCTACAGAAAGGACGTTGTTTTTAGCTCCAATGAATGTGGGGTAAGTCAACATTGGTCATCAAATTAATCTTCATTTTTTCAAACTAGACAGAAAATTTATATAATCTAACTTTTTAACAACATTTCAGGAATCACTGGGTTTTGATTGCCTTCAATCCTATGGTAAAGGATGTAAAGGATATTGTAGTCTATTACTTGGATCCAATTGAGACTGCTCTTCCAAGTAATAGGCCTAACTATATGTGTTTCATTAATAGGTAAGATTGTTATGTTGTGATTTGTTTTTATCCTTAATCTTATTTTTATTGCATTTTTAACCTTCATTTTTTTCTTCTATAGTTTGATAACAGCTTTTAGGGCAAATTGCAAGAATAAAAATTTGGCCTACTCAAAATCAACTGATCAAACACAATCCTATCCATGGTTGAAAATTCAGGTTGTGTTTTTATTGCTAGCTACAAATTTCATTACTTTGTAAGAATGTTGTGCTTGTTATGGATGTTGATACTGTATGTATGAATTGTGATGAATCAGAAGGGATACCCCCACTAGGCTGTGCATTGTAACAATTTATGGTGGGTTAAAATTACATTCTGAAATCTCAACTTTCTTAGGAATGGTACATGGTGTGTTCTGGAGGCATATTATTGCTAGCTAAAATTGTTTAACTTCAAAGTTAAAAGAGGCGTGGTGTTTGCTGCAGATGTTAATGTTGGCTGTTATGGTATGCATGATAATTGAGAGAATCCATCAGTGAGATTCATAAGGCTATGCCTTGTATCAAGTCCATTTTGGGTCAAAATTACATTGCTGCTTCTCATTGTTCTCTCAGCATCAGTTGCATTATTAGTTTATTACCCTTCTTTGTAGCAATAAAAGACTAACGTGTTTGTGTTTTTTCTTGTTGCAGTGCCCTTTCCAACCCAACGACAATGATTGTGGTTACTATGTGATGAAATTTATTAAGGACATAGTAACACATGACCAATTGGAGGTGCCTGAATTTGTAAGTTTATTATTGCACATGACATATATAGTCTTAACTTACAAAATTGTTGTTGACTTGTTATTTAAAGTGAATTGTCACATAAATATGTTTATTATGTCCATTAACTCAGTATTATGAAGATTGTCGATCATCAAAGTTATCTATGGAGGAGGTGGATGATCTCATTGAAGAGTGGTGCAAGTATGTTTTCCCTATTGCTCATCCTATTATTCAAAATTTACATCCTTCTTAGAGTTTCATACATCTAAGGAGGAAGTGGGAGTATGACACTTTTGATAGATGAACTAGTTGGTTATTTAATCTAAATGTCTTTTGTTGGTACAACTTTGATGTGTATTTTGGCTGGTACAAATTAGATGACTTTTGGTACAACTTTGATGTTGGTACAAATTAGATGTAAATTCTGATTGGGATATGTGGATGACTTTTATATTACATGTAAAGTAGTTCTTGATATATAAAGGATTTTGGTTATTCTGGCTGGTTGGGTATATTATATTGTGCAGGTAGCAATTTAACTGCCAAAAAGCAGGAAAAAGAATTATGACAAATGAAAAAAAAAAAAATAACTTATACATGCGCTTATGGCGCAAGCTCATAAGCGCATGTAATAAATAGATCTTTACATGCGCTTTTAATGCAAAAGCGCGTGTATATATATATATTTACATGCGCTTTTATTACCAAAGCGCGTGTATATATATATATTTTCATGCGCTTTTATTACAAAAGCGCGTGTATATATATATATTTACATGCGCTTTTATTACAAAAGCGCGTGTATATATGTATATTTACATGCGCTTTTCTGACGATAAAACGCATGTATAGGAATAGATATACATGCGCTTTTTGCAAGCGCATGTAAATCCTTTCCCGGCGAGGCCATTGCCAGCGTTTTTTAAGCGCATGTAAAAGCCAAAAAGAGCGCATGTCAAGGGGTCATTCTGTAGTAGTGTAATGTATATACTACCTCCGGTCCTAAATATAGGACCTAGATAACTTTTTTTTGGAGAGGTTAAGGTTGCAAAATATTCTATTAAATCATGACATATTTGATATATTTTTAGATTATCCATTAGTTTATGAGTAAAATAAACCATAAACTAAATACGTTTATTGTTTATTTTAAAGTAGTATATACATTTCGGGAGTAATACATTGTGATTTGGAATAGAAACAAACCATAACCTCTCCAAAAAATATTGTGATTTGGAATGGAAACAAACCATACCCTTAATAGGTTTCCATTACTTGTTTTGGAATACATTGTGATACATTGTGATTTGTTTCCATTCTTTCGGGAGTAATACATTGTGGTTTGGAATGGAAACAAACAATACCCTTAATAGGTTTCGCCTGTTAAATGTCTATCCAGGCTTAGGCTTAAAATTTTTTTTAAGCATTTTTAACTAAATAAGTCAGACTATATATTCTTAAGACTAATAGGTCTGTCTAGATCTCTTATGTATTAAAAAATATATATTCTAGTAATATCATATTTATACCTTGGATTGAAAAAAAAAATACACGTGTATGTATCTAAATTTTTTCCTACTCACTTTCGGTAGCGCTTCCATTCTCATTTATGTGTATACTCACTTTTTATCAACTCTAAATGTTTTACTTTCTATTAGAACTCTATTATAATACTACTTCCGGTCCTAAATATAGAACCTAATTGACTTTTTTTGGAGAGATTAAAGTTACCAAATAGGTTATTAAATGATAACATATTTGATATATTTTTAGATTATCGATTAGTTTATAGGTAAAATAAACTAGTTTAAGGGGAAAATTAGGTAAGTCAATTTATAATTAATTTATTTTGCTTTTTTAAGAATTTTCCAGAAAAAGTCAAATAGGTCTTATATTTAGGACGGGAGGGAGTATGATTTTTGTGACTCGTAGTCCTATTTTGATATCATTATGTTGTTTAATTTGAATAATTAATCCATCCTCTGATAATTCCCTTCCTATTGAGGCAAAAAAACAGTTCACGGGCAAAATTGGAAAATAGATTTTGGCCAAGTATTCTTTCTTTTTTGGAATGAAAAACTATGATGGCGTAGCCATAAAAAGATTATAAAAGCATTGAAGTGATATTAATGTGAATGATTTTAGTCAAAAAAATTAGGCCAAAAAAAGATATTAATGTGAATAATGGAAAAAAGAAAAAAAATGTGAAGGTAATAATTATATAAATACCTCATTTGAAATTGTCCTTCTTCGACTAAAAATAAAAAGGAAAAAACTTATATCAAGTTGTTTATATCAAGTTTGTCCAATTCACCTATAAGATATTGTCACTTGTTCAGTTTTTCCACGTCAACAAGGAGGTGTTTGTTGTCTCACAGCTACAGTATTCAATCCAAAAACCAAATAATAAAGAAAAAATAATTATGAAACCTACATTTTCCACAGCCAAGAATAACAGAATAGGAATCGACATCGACTTTTCAGAATCGGAATTGGCCCTTCATCCACACTAACCCACTCATCTTCTTCATTCTCCAAAAACCAAATATGGCCTCTTCTCTTCTCTCTCAGCTTCACTAAAACCTCATAATCTCCACCACTCATTCCAGCATGGCCGCCTCTCAACCTCCGTAACCTCTCCCCTCACAGTTTCCTCAACCATAAATCCTCTCCGTCTTTCCGTTATCACACCCTCCTACCTTCTTCACACCCTCCTACCTTCTTCCTCCTCTCTCTTCCTCATGCACCGAATCCAAAATCCATCCCTCACCCATCATCGTTTCGTGAATGAGATGGTGGAGCAATGAAGGCGGAGAGAGAGAGGGTCACATTAATCACCCATCACCATCAGTACATCGCCCTTTCTTTTTTTTTTCTTTTTTTACCTTATTTGATTATTTCCTTTTTCTGGATCTTTTATGTTTTGACTTTTGAGATTTGTGAGACAACACTGTTTCCTTTTTTTTTCTTTTTTTATCTTATTTGATTATTTCCTTTTTATGTATCTTTTACGTTTTGAGATTTGTGAGACAACAAACACGTCCTTGTTGACGTGGAAAAAATGAACAAGTGGCAACATCTTATAGGTGAACTTGACAAACTTGATATAAGTTTGATCCAAATAAAAATTGACATTGTCCTATGTCTGTAGTTAACAGGGCAGCATTCACTGTCAAAATTAGGCATAGTTTCGGTATAAATTTAATTTTATTTATGTTTTTTTATCTAATTCTGATCTGCGGTAATTATATTCCATTTAATTTGACTTATTGTCGTTTTACTTCATTGTAATTTTTCCCAACCATTTTATCATACTGTGATATGGTATTGAGAGAATTTCCTCGGTACGTAAATAAAATATCTCAACTAAAATATCCCATTTATTCTCTTTTTGTTCATTATTTTTATTATTGTATTTAATTTCCTTATACTCCCTTGTATTATTAATTATAATTAACCTCAGGGTGTATGTGGTTGAATGATAATAATTCATTTATCCATAACTAACTCTCAGAGGTTCAATCCTTAATATTGGGTACATAGGAGAATTAAATCTAATGTCACATATCTAGGAAGCACGACATCAGTAATTCAGATGTTGTGGTTTCAAGCGCAAACTATGACAACCTTCAAATGTTTTTCCAAAGTATGTTGCGGATTTATACCGTGACATACAATGGCCGCATGACACTTTTCCAATAAAAGATGAGGTATAACGAGTTATAATCACTAGATCAAAAGTTGTTATTGTAAGGGTTAGAAGTTGTAATCTATAATTTGTGAAACCTAATCTTAATTACGTTATTTCCATGGGACATCTAATTATTTCTCGCTAGTTTTTTTTTTAAATAAAGATAGGTTTTTGGTTATGATTATAATTATAAAATGTTGGAAAATCAAAGCATAGAGTTCTAAATAATATAATAGCTTTTATATTTAAATTAATATTAATGATATTTGTTACTCCCTCCGATCTTAAATATAAGACCCAGTTGACTTTTTTGGAAAATCCTAAAAAAGAAAAATAACTTCATTATAAATTCATTTACTTATTTTTTCACTTAGACTAGTTTATTTTACATATAAACTAATGGATAATCTAAAAATATCGGTAATTTAATAACCTACTCCCTCCATTCCTAAATATAAGAGCACTTTGACTTTTTTGGAGAATCCTAAGAAAACAAAATGAACAATTTAATCATAACATATTTTAAATATTATTAGATCATATGTAAGTTCATAAGTCAAATAAACTAGTTTAGTGAAAAAATTTGGGAAAATCAATTTTTAATTACCCTATTTTGCTTTCTTAGGATTCTCCAAAAAAGTCAAAGTGCTCTTATATTTAGGAACGGAGGGAGTATTTCACAATCTTAATCTCTAAAAAAAATCAATTATGTCTTATATTTAGAATAGGAGGTATAATAAGCCTTGCTCTTGTTATATACACACACGGGCGCGCGCGAACAGTCATATATATTGGAAGAAACAATAAAATTCAACTCCCTCTGGTCCCTAATGTAAGAGCCCAAAATTTGAATGGTTTTAGTCCTAATGTAAGAGCTTACCTCATATTCTCTCCTCATTTAATGCATTTTTTCCTACTTTACCCCTAACTCTCTTTCATATTTATTAATGTTTATGTATTTCTCTCTCTTAAAAGTAGCATAATAAATATGGGCAATTTTGGAAAAGAAGCATTAACTCCAGACACTCAACTAACATTCACATGTTTTCTTAAGAAGCGTTTTTTTTACGGCTAGCTCTTACATTAGGGACCGGAGGGAGTAATGTTTAATTAAAAACGTATAATTAAAGTGGAGATAAACCGACAAACATTTAAAATAGTAATTTTAATGGTGTTTTATAGAAAAGAAGATTATGATGACATTTTTATGGTCCATATTCTGTTGCTTCAACCTTGAAGCATGAGGAAACGTATGCAGATTAGCAAGCATTATATATTTCCACTATTTCAGGATGGTTTGAATTGGACAGTCTTAATAATTACATAAAAATCATTCAAAGGTTAAAAGACTGCTTCATTCTTATAGTCTACTCTCACTTTAATTTTCATCGATATAGTTCTAGGTGTTTGATTGCAGTAATTTTAATTTCTTTCCTCCTAAAACTTTACAAAAAAATCTTTTTTATTAATTAAAAACTTGGACTTTTAACCTTTTAAAGGAAATAAATTTATCATTTGAATCTATATATATAGACCGAACTGAAAATGAGAACAAATTATAATGACGAAACTGCATTAATTAACCTCCAGCCATCATTCAAACTATAAACCAAACTATAAACCAAAACCCAACATTCTAGCATGTGTTTTGTACTCCATCATAAACATCATTTAAAATCTCCTAGCCCTGACAATTCAATAATAAAGTTTGTAATATTGCCCAAGGAACATAAATAAAAAAAAAATTGAATTGTGTATCATGACACACGTCTTATAAGTAAATCAATTACAGGAAAATGAAATTTTGTTAAAATTTGTATGAGATTGAAATTTGGTGGGATACCATTATTGAAAGGATATACTATAGAGGATAAATGTGTAACTAATATAAGAAGTGTTCATTCAACCTTAACCAATTTTCGAGGTTTCATCATTAACATATATATATTAGGTAGGAAGAAACAATAAATCTCTCAAGGAATGTGTCCTCCTCTCTTAGTTGTTTATATCAATGAATACCTATTAGGTGGGATAACTTGATCATCGATAAAAAAATAATAAAAAAAGTGAACCTAATATTAACTCATGGGACCAGCACTATGCGGAACCACATGTCTTAACATCCCACATTACACCTTCCTACCGATCGACTAACATGTCGTGTCAAATTGTATTACATATTTACACGCTAGCACACATAATTGAATGTTTGTGCGCTTTTAACAGTTCTCCAAATATTTTGATGACAACTCATTCCTAATATTTTTAGTTTTCGAGGTATTTTTAGTTTCTTTTTAATTATATATTTTTGCAATCACTATAAATTGTAAGTATGTTGTTGTATCTCATTTATTTTCAATGTTTAAATTTTTAAGACTTATGTAATATTTTATATTATCTATAATATCATTTTGTCTTTGCTTCAAAAAAAACTCATTCCTAATATTTATGCGCCATAAAATGTTTGCGATTTTTTTAGAAGGGTAAAAATACTTAAATAGCCTTAAACTTATATAGAAGAAACTGTCATACTCATTAACTATTTTGGCTATCTTAAATACTTATGAATTATCATTTTGCGGGTTAAAATGCCCAAATTTAACAAAGTCCTCAAACTGTGTTAAGACATCCACCTTTTGAACAAAAGGTGGATGTGTTAACAGTGTTTGGGGACTCTACTAAATTTGAGTATTTCAACTCCTAAAATGATAGGTCATGAGGATTTATGATACCTAAAATAGTTAATGGATATGATAGCTCCTGTCAGTTAAATTTATTTAATGACCTTTGCCCAATACACACATAAATCTGGTGTGTGTGATCGAAATTACAAACGTTATAGCAAAAATAGCTAGCCAGAAAGAATTGAATTCGAATCCATAAGACTAGACTGACTTTTGAAATTAAAGAAGATTATTAGATAACAATGGAAGGTATATAATGCTTTTCATGCATTGACCGACTTCCAATTTTCAATTGGACTTAAGGTGAACAAACATTCTACGACAATCTACTACGACAATCAAGGAGTATTCTACTTGATGATACTGTATACGTGCTACTGTAGTAATTATAATTATAATTTCGAGGCATATATTTATTGAAGCCAAGTTAGACGCGTGAATATATACTCCCTCCGGTCCCTAATGTAAGAGCCCAAAATTTGAATGGTTTTGGTCCCTAATGTAAGAGCTCACCCCACATTCTCTCCTCATTTAATGCATTTTTTCCTACTTTACCCCTAACTCTCTTTCATATTTATTAATGGTTATGTATTTCTCTCTCTTAAAAGTACCATAATAAATATGAGCAATTTTGGAAAAGAAGCATTAACTCCAGACAACCAACTAAAATTCACATGTTTTCTTAAGAAGCGTTTTTTTTGGCGGCTGACTCTTACATTAGGGACCGGAGGTAGTAATTTCGAAGGCGAGAAAGATTCTTTACGCTACGACATGCATTATTAGTTGTTTTATTTAAATTTTCAACACAATAATTATACTCCCATTAATTAATAATGCATGCGTCATGCGTGAGTGATACTCCTATGTGTTTGTGGGTGTAGACGTGTAGTTAAACAACTTTTCCCTTTTAAAATTTGCACAGACAATTTAGATAAATTCAAGATTATCTTTCCCCGAAAAGATATGGAGAAATGTAATGTTGGAAATATTCCAATATTGGTTTGGGACAACGTAACTTATCTTGGAATTGCCGATCTTGCTATAATCAATAACGTTTATGTGTGTCTTCATGTTTAATTTATTTGACTATGAATCTGAAACCTGTCTGATTGACATACTACTCCCTCCGGTCCTATTTATAAGTCGTCAACCACCCAAATTGTACATACCAAGGAATGGAGGTTGATGGAAGTTGCATCATTAAATTGGTCTTATTTATTTTGTCTTTTCCATTTTTGCCCCTTCCACCTTTATTACTATGGCCCACTACCTTTTTCATCTTTATGAGTATACATGTGTGTTTTTCATCTTCTCTCACTTCTCATCTTCCAATGTTCATTTTCCAATGATAAGGGTATATTGGGAAAATTTTAATAAATGAGTTAGTTAATGTTAGTTGGTGACTTATATTAAGGACCAAAATTTAGTGGTGGTTGGCGACTTATAAATAGGACCGGAGGGAGTACCACCTAAGCATCATTGATTAACGAGGGAAAAAAACTAACCACATGGCACTTAAAATGATTATGGTCAATAATATATATATACTCCCTCTGTTCCTATTTATAAGTCGTCAACCGCTCATATTGTACAAATCAAGGAATGACGGTTAGTGGCGGTTACATCATTAAATTGGTCTTGTTTTATTTTTCATTTCCATCTTTGTCCCTACTCACAACTACTCCCTCCGGTCCCTAAGGTAAGAGCTAGCCGCCAAAAAAACGCTTCTTAAGAAAACATGTGAATGTTAGTTGGATGTCTGGAGTTAATGCTTCTTTTCCAAAATTGCCCATATTTATTATGGTACTTTTAAGAGAGAGAAATATATAAACATTAATAAATATGAAAGAGTTTTAGGGGTAAATTAAAGTAGGAAAAAATGCATTAAATGAGAAGAGAATGTGGGGTGAGCTCTTACATTAGGGACCAAAACCATTCAAATTTTGGGCTCTTACATTAGGGACCGGAGGGAGTATTAAATGAGTCATAATGAGGCAAGCACAAGTAAATGCAAAAATCTCTTTTTTCAATGACAGGGGCATATTTGGAAAACTTTAATTAATGAGTTAGTTAGTGGTAGTTGGCGACTTATATTAAGGACCAAAATTTTGTGGCAGTTGGCGACTAATAAATAGGACCGGATCGGAGGGAGTATATGTAGTAGTGTAGTACACACGTTATGTGAACAGTTTCATTTCAATCATAGAAAACGTAAGTAGGTGTAATGAGAGATTTAGAATAACACGTAAAGAGATCGATTTAGAGCTTATGGATCCTAGAAATATTGGAGGTTACTGATTCATTCTTTTAAAGATGATACGTAAGACTCTTAATTAATACTGTTATTCTTTTTTGCTTTCGAAAATCTCAAATGATGTATCAATAAATATTGAAACAAAAAGTTCACAAAAATATAATTTATGTATGTTGAAATAAGAAATATTATTATTTTAATTTTCATTTAATCTCCATATATACATTATAGTATTAAAGTATATATATGCTATATGAAACAACGAATGAAACAAAGTTTCAGATATGGTCGAAAAGAAGCATATGTACAGATCTAAAAATCCTTTAATTAAGGAAAAAAATAGATAAACCTGACATCCAGCTCTCTGGTTCATACTGTTAGGGTTTTGGAATTGACCATGAAACATCATACTATAATAGTTTCATAAAGGTGTTGTGTACATGTACATGTGCAAAACCACGAATTCTGACTCACATGCAAATCTAAATAAACTCAGACACACGCTCACACATAAATACTTAGTACGATCCTCTAGTCTTGTTGATAAAGTAGAATTAATGAGAAAATTTTATTTGGTCACATTTATAAGTCATGGTATTAAATTTTGTTGTAAATGTATAATGTTGTCATTCATTTAATAATTATGTTGACTTTGTTTTAATGTGATGAAGTGGGTATTAATAAGGGCTAAAATTGAAAAGTTGCACTGTCAAATTTTAAGGTGGAACTATATATTGAAGTTTAAGATTTTTCTTTATCCGTGAAATATGTTACAAATATATACCTTATAAATAGAAGCCAACAAATACAGGCATATATGCTTGTGTGTGGGCGCGCGTGGGACAGTGCATGTGTTCGGATGTAAACCGTGTTTAGTTTGGCGATTAGCGATTAGATTTTGAGATTTTATTTAACACTATCAAGTGAATAAAATTAATATATACCTATATAAATAAATAGGCAATGTATACTTTATGAATGCTACTATAATTTAAGTGAAGTAAGATTAACTCACATGAAAGGATGGTTCGTGTCATTGTGTGATTTTAGTTTGATATGAAATGAAGTGTAAGATGGAACCAATGAACGTGTGGCTTATGAAAGTCCACAAACTCCTATTGATCCGTAAGTGTCTCAACGATATTGATATGACTTTATTTTGTCAAGTTACTACATAACTTCAATCCGATTCACCTACCAGGTTTTAAGAATATGTTCTCTCTTTTTTTGTGGGGTTAAGTATACACCATTCATTCTCTACTTTCAAACAATGTCTATGAATGGAATTAATTAAGGGGATAAAGATAATTTTTTCCTATAATCTATAGGCCAAGTATCACACCTAGCACATATTTTAATAAATGAAATCTTACAAGTCTACAAATATTTTAAAAGAGGATTAGACTCACAAACACGTACCGTTAAATCTCATCTAACTTCACTATATTGATATTGGTACTTACATGTCACTTGTATAAATTATATGACGCTATTTTTTTAACCAAGTAATTATGTGGCTTTTTTATTAATAAATGGACTCCATGCCTATAAAGAATGTCAAAAATTCGGAGCTCATTCAACGGTGTTAGATAAAGTTTAATTTTGGCGAGTTTGACATCTTTTAAAAAATTTGTAGGTATATATAAGAGTTGTTAATACATGTGTATGTTAGGTGATATTTGACCTATATTTTACTTAAAACCACTAACAAGTGAATCATAAAATGGAAAAGGTATTGTTTCAGATTTTTTCATATCAAAAAAAGCAATGACTATATATTATTATACACATACGTATGCATATGAGAAATAATATAAACATGTCATTTTTTGAAATTTAATTAATTATTAATTCCTTTTTTCATAGTCCTTATTTCTCTCTTAACTCATATTACATAGAAATTTACATTTCAATTTCCAAATCTGTTCTCAGAACATATTTAACTGAGTATAACTTTTATTGGAATAAAAAAAGGCGATGAGTTAATTTATGAGAGGACTTCCTGAACTCTTATTGACTATCTT
Organism: Mimosa pudica; assembly: GCA_029929735.1. NCBI lineage: Eukaryota > Viridiplantae > Streptophyta > Magnoliopsida > Fabales > Fabaceae > Mimosa > Mimosa pudica. The sequence goes on from JAKELP010000024.1 coordinate 14,188,849, forward strand.
TGGACATGTACAATAATATTCAGGCGGGCGCACGCAATGAACATATTCATCAGATTTAGTTGGATTGACAGTACCAATAATGACGATGATGATGATATTAAAATAACTACATTAAGAAAAGAAAGTTTTATGTTTTTAGAATAGTTTATTTATAGCCTTTTTATACACAATTTTTTCCAAGACAAACTTGAAAAAGAAAAATATTTAGAGTTTTTGTAAAATAACTGACAAAAAATAATTGCTACAAATTTTATTTCTATATTTAAAAATTGTTTTGAAAATTAAAAATTAAAAAGAACTATTTTTTCTTGACAACGTTTTGTTCCAGGAAAGTAGAGGACAAAATAGAAATCAGGATGTGTAAAAAAGAGTAGAAATCGGGGTCGAGGAATTGTGCAGTAGGAAGAAATATCATATTACTAATGAAGTCTCTGTTTTAATTTTAATACAGAATAATTCCTTTTTTATGGAGATAGAGGAATGTGATAAAGGGTAAAAAGGACGAAGAAGAATGAATTATTGACGAGAAATAAATGTAGTTCTTTTTATTTTTTTTGAAATGAAAAATTAGCCCCCACCCCCGCCCTCCTCCTCCCTCACCCAACCCCCCCCCCCACCCCCCACCCTCCTCCCTCCATGCCCCCACCGGAGGGTGGGGGTGGGGGCAGAGGGAGGAGGTGGGGGGGGGAGGAGGGTGGGGGGTGGGGGGGCGTGGGGGGAGAGGAGGGTGGGGGGAGAGGGGGGAGAGGAGGGAGGAGGGTGGGGTGGGGGTAATTTTTTTTAAAGTTAGGAGCAAAACTGTCTTTTCACTTGTCAAATATACATATTTCAAAAAATTTAAGTACTATACATATTTCAAACCACATGTTTTTGAAGATGATAGAAACTAGAAATTAAGACTATTGATTCATCAAATTAAGCTGCAACACATTACAGAGATCTATGATCACAGAATTAGGAAGGAGAGTGAAACGATAAAGCTCCACAATTAAATTTTCATGTAAAAGTTAACTCAGTTTCATTTCAGAGGGGAATTCAATCATTATGTTGTTGATAATATCAAACTTTTCTTTTTGGAAGTATATATCTTTGACAAGGAAAAGGGGGAAAAGAGAGAGAATCCCAATGCCTTGTTAATTTGTGAACGTTAATTAGATGGAAGGGATAAGAATAGCAGAAAGATGTTTGAAATAGATAAATTCAGGAGTTGGAAAGGTTCTTTACTTTTTCATTTGTCGACAAAGATGAAAGTTAGGATACAATTGAATAGATTTCATAGAGTTACTATATAAAATGTTTAATCAGTATAGTTTGTCATCATTTTGATTTTAATCCTTATATGTTTCAAATTATAAGTCTTGATTTTTTATGGAAAAAGTATTCTGAGTTTTTGTTGAATATAGAGACTAATATTCAAGACAAAAAAAATTTTGATGACTAAAATCAAAATAAGGATTCATAAAGGGTTAAAGTTTTTGCACCCATGTAAACTTTTTTGAAGCAAAACTATCCATGAAATTTCAAAAGTGGGGCAAAAGGGTCAATCCCATTAAATAATGTCACTTTTGTTTGTCATTTTAGGGTTAAAGTGCAAAAATGCTCATGTAATTGTCACGAAAGTGTAAAAATACTCATGTAAAACTTTTTTGGAGTAAAACCATCCATGGAATTTTAAAAATGGGGCAAAAGTGCACATCCGTTAAATAATGTAACATATGTTTGCAAAATTAGGTCTCACTCTCCTTCCTCTTCTTCTCACCCACCAAATCTCAATTCTCTGGTGACCCATCATCAACACACCAAATCTCACCAGTTATCTCCAATTTCATCCCAAGCAATGGTAATCGTCGCCTTACCCCCTTCATATCTTTGCACATTTGTGACAATTACATGGATATTTTTGCACTTTAGCCCATTTATAAATTATACATAGAACATGTCAAGAACTTCTACACTATATATATAACATTCATTATCACATTTTGAATATGTAAAAATAAATTATCATCGATCATTTTGAACCAATTAGTACAGGTAATTAACTAATTTTTTCTTTTTAATTTTGTAATATTGTACTCCTTTTCGTTCTTAAATATATGACATATTTGAGGAGGTCTGCTCATTTATAAATAGATAGATGACTTTTTTATCTTCTGTATTTTTTTAAGTTATTCATATTGATATCATGTAAGTTTCTCTAAATTATTCGAAGAGCATCAATACTCTTCAATAATAAACAAGTAATAATTGAAGGGAGAATGATAATAGGTAATATCATATGATTGTAACTAATTTAACTGACACCTTTAATATAACCAGTTTAGGTATATATATGTGTATTATGTTTAAGAACTAGATATGTAACTATTTATGTGTTTGAGCTATTTGCCCAAGTGATACAAACATAAACAGCTTTTTAAGTAAAGTAACAAGTTGCAGATCTCATGATTTTGGGATCATGACAAAAGCAAACAGAGATACAAGTATTGAATGAATATATGTAATAATAGATTTGAATCAATGCTAATGGACAAATGATTTTGTGATAACATCAAAGTGTTTTAGGAAAACATGATTATATATGTGTGTAGTCTCTTATGAACTGATGGGGGCATAACATTATCATATTTCAGAAATGCATAAAAAATTTTATATTTCCGAAAAATGTTTAGGTATGACTGTATAAGTCAAATGAGTGGCAGAGATGATAATAGGACCAGTTGGAGAATATGGAGGTATGATTATACGGCCCCACGAATATACCATTAAAGAAAAATAAGTCGCTGGAATACCAATTTGCAGATTCCATTGTGGTAACATATATTTTCAGAAAGCAGAAAACACGATGCATAATGCACCTGCAGAAAATTTGTGTCAACAAGAACGAGTCCATGATCAATGGTCCATTTTGTAGGAATATGTGGCCGGTCAATATATATCTCTTGGATTACTAATATAAGTCAAATCTAATGATCAAAGCTGAGTGGCATTGCCCCACTTCTCCAAAATAATTCTCTAACCTATTAGTCATTATTGTTTAGGGTGTTTGCTTTCTTTGAAGCAACTCATATGGTTAAATCAAATGAATGAATGAGCCTATTCAACATGTATGTCAAAATAATTAATACCGAAAGATGTGTCATTTCATGCAGCAGGGGCAGCACTTTACGTTCATTCTCGTCTTGTCAACTTTCTCTTGGGATAAATTTCATAGGAGGGAAATTATCACCACCTCAAAAAAACTTTTGTTTTTTTCGCAGAAATTGAGTAATATTGTATTTAATGTTACTCCTCCCTCTTGTATTTAAAAATCCTCTTATATTGCTATAAAAAAATCCTCTTATATTTACTCCCTCCCTCTTATCAATATATATGAGTTAGTGGCACGAACATACTTGTAACATACTTGTTTCTAAATACAACATATTTTACCACTTATTTCTTATATGTAACTTTTCTCAACTTAATCAACTTACTTAATTCATAAGCTAATACAAAATTTAATATTATATGGAAGTACTTCTGGGAGATTATAGAATTTTTTTTATAATTAACTAATTTATATAGTTTTCAAATATATTCAAATAATTAAGTAGCTCTTGCTCTAAGAGATGGAAACAGAATATATATATATATATATATATATATATATATATATATATATATAGCATATATTATCAAAACTATTTTTTACCCCTGGAGAGTTCAATTCCTATTGGCCTAGAAAAATTTAGAACCAATTAACTAATTAAATTTCTTTAGATAATGACTCTTTTTACGACAATTGTTATATTTTACAAGAAATGTAACAAATTCAAGCAATTTTTTCTGACTTAAATGAATGAGCTGATGCTCAAGGCCTTAGGCGCACACAACAAATTAATTAAGGGGTCTTAATGAAGCTAAATAAAATATTTGATCTAAGCAAACTGTCACATAACTTGAAAAACTTTTGTTCATCATTAATAGTTTATATATAGTTTTATTTAGTCAAATAAACAAATGGTTTTATATAAAAACAATAATTAATTAAAGTATGAGATCATGTGAAAAAAAAAATTATATATACGTTCTAATCGTAAACCCAACTACTTATTACTCTTATATTCAAGAGCAGTGGCAGTAGTTAAATTAAACTTGCACGGAGTATATAAGAAGAGGAGTTGATGGATGACAAGAGATGAGAAGTGCAATTTGTATTTTGTAGTGGATGCATGGAGTGTTGGGTCTCAAATATGCATGAAATTAGAGAAGGTTGTGGCAAAGAGGGTTTGGCAATTACATATCATGGAAGAGTGGTCCAACGAGAATAATGGGAAGGCATATATTTCACAAAGGAACATATATATGAGGAGAGAATCTTAGCTCCGCAATTGAAGAATCACACAATGTGTTTGTTTCGCTACCATCTGTTGCTGCTGCAGATAATGATAGATGTCTATCTCCTCATATTGCGCTCTGTCTTCTCAATGTGCTTGTCCTTTTCATCCTCGCGTTTCCCCCTCATTTTCACTTTGATCATTTCATCCCCTCCATATCTATCATCATTATTTCTCATGACAAATGAAAAGAAAATTATAAAAATTCATCTCCTCATCAAAAATAAAATAAATTTCTTTCATCCCTCCTCTACTTCTAGATGTAGAAACTAGCTTACGCATGTTGTGTTTTTGTCTGCTGTAATATATAAAATCTCAACCTCTTTTAAGTAGCATAATGATCTTTTTTGTAGGCCGTGTTAACCAAATCCAGTTAATCAATTTGTCCAGAGATTTATGCATGTATGTAGTGCGGACATTATATCCGGGATTCAAAGGGGCCGGCAAAAAAATACAAAGAAGCTTTGCCTAACTGGAATATTTTTGGGATTATTACAATTAGATCCAGGGAATTAGTCATTAGTCATAATCATATCCTAAAAAATCATCATCAAACTATATTAACATTCATAAGCACATTCACATGAGTCATACATTGAATGACTTAATATTCACAATACAACTCCTTGAGTTGTTAGTGACAACTCTTTAAGTTGTCGATACTGAGATGCATTTGACAACTGTTTGGTAATCATTGACAACCCATTGAGTTATAAAGCAATGTAATATCACCCAGATCCTTAGAGTATAAAACGTGATTTGATGATTTTTGAGACATAATCGCAATTATTCTTTATTTAGGATCTAATTGTAATTTTCTTGATATATTTCGAAGAGGTTAGACATACACAAAAGCAGAACTTAAACATGTTTTTATGAATTATCATCAGTTAGGTAATAACGTTTTATTATAACATAAGGAAAGCAGTAAATAAAGCATGCTGCACATAGAGATTACTGCTTTAATTGCCTTGCTATAAAAAATTTTAATTATATAGGTATATGATAATGTATAACTATTATATACATTTTAATACTTTCTTAACATTTTTTTTGTACTTTTATAAGATAATATGATATGATAACGATATAAAAACATTATACATATTAAGTAAGTCCTTTGTCGTTTCATGATCTGTCTCAATTTCAGGTTCGCGTGCATGTACCACTTTATATAGGCACTTTATTCTTCATATGACAGCAATAGATATATAAATACATGCACCTAAAATAAATATTCGATTGCCATGTCCATGACTCCATGTGCACCAAAATGTATGCCTTGTAGTAGTTGTTGTGGTGGTGGTCGTAGCAGCAGTAGCAGTAAATAGTAGAAGTAAATAATAATAATAATAATAATAATAATAATAATAATAATAATAATAATAATAATAATAATAATAATAATAATAAACAAAAAGAATGTAAGACTCATCTGCATATTGTCGGTGTATTATATTATTGAATTGACTCCCTTTGAATTATCATCTTGGGCTATCGAATCTTGAAAATTCGAGTTCACATCAGCGCCATCCTTCTCCCAATAAACCCAAAGGAATGCACATTTTTTGTCATCATTCGTCAAATGAAATGAAAGGAAAATCCTTTTAAAAAGAAATTTTAAGAGAGGAGTTTAGCTCACCCACACTAAGAGCAAGCCCTCTAACTTGTAATTCACCGGCGCCTATTATTCCTGTGAGCTCTAAAGTATGATAAACAAGCCCTTTATTTGTGTCTACATAGATAAGTTTCACCGAGTATCAATTAGCTGTGAAGATGTCTCTCTAAGACCCGCAACTTGAACCATAACAAAGTAATACTCCTCAAGAATCGAACACTTATTAAGATGATCAAATACCCTACCCTTTTGCTTGTCAAACCAATATATGATTGCTAAATTAAAGGAAATTCTCATAAGACTTGAAAAATATCATGTTTTTAAAATGCAATTGGTACCAAATTTATTGGCATTACCCAAATTCATGCTACATCAAAGTCTTAAAAGCCCAAGAACTCATACCATTTGAAGGTTCAACAAACCCTCCGTGGTGTCCTAAGAACTATTGGCTTTAGTTGACTTACAAGGGAGATCAGATGGGTTATTGCTTGTAGAGTTACATGGATAAATACATAGGCCGAATTCAATGTGAGAGGCATGGAGGAGTCCAATTACACATGAATGCTTCATATGGAGCCCAATTACAATGTGTAATGAACTAAAGGAGCTTCAAAAGAAGAACGAATCAAATTAAAGCCCAAATAGGTGTCTTGAAAGCCCACACATCTTGATGAAGTAAAGTATTAAAAGGAAGACCTATTATAAAGATTCAAGAAGCATAAGAATAGTCTCATGTGGAATTGATTATGATTCTATTTGTTTTAATTTGTTTCCTAGTTTGTATTATTGCCTTTTGAATGCAATAATTCACATATTTTGTATTGAATTAATAATATGAGAGTTAAATGAGAGCATTTTCTTAGTTAAAAAAATGTGAACTTTTCATTCGTGAATAATCTTGATTATTCTATCTTGACTAGAAAGTTAGAGTGTACTAGAACTCTAGAAGGGCTTTTCCGGTTTTCAATTTTTTTTAATTTTTGCTCAAAATCTCAAATAGCTTATAGTGAGCTTTTTGGTTTAGGTTATCGATTAGGGTTTTCATATTCAATTATTCAGAAGTACTATTAAGTATTTCGAAATGTAATCTTAAGGCCTTGCTTTCAATTATCCATCTCTTTTACCGGGTCCTTATACTCATTTCTATCCCATATGTCTCCCTCAAAATTGTTCAATTAAAACATGACATGCACATATTTCAAAAATTGATTTATTTATACACAAAAGATTTGAACATAAACTCTTAATACACAAACTTATATTTATTATGCTTATACAAGAAAAATAATTACAAAAAGTATAACATTCTCAACCAAAATAAAAGCATGTTAAAAAATGGAAATCCCTCTATACCTTTCAAATTGTTTAAAAATAAGCTAATTCAAATTGCATGTTCTTCCTTAAGGAACAAGAGAGCCACCATGTTCATCACTAAACAACTTGCTGAAGAGACAAAATGTGATCAAAGTATATGTTTCTTTTTTAACCAAAAGTTGATCACTCATCAGAAAAAATAAAACTTTCATATAAGCCCAAAATATGGACAAAAAACTCAAAGCCCATTAAAAAGTTGAATTTTTGTTAAACCCTAACAAAACCCTAAGGCCTAGAAGCTTCCACTCTCATCCAGAATCACTATTTCTCTTTCTCTCTTCTAATTTAAAAAGCAATTTTCTTACAACACTATTGTCTTGTCTTCACTGCCAACTTCAATTTTATACAGAAACCCTAATTTCTCGCTTCTCACAAAAAAACTAAAAAAAATGGCGAAACGTCTAATTCCAACTCTGAATCGCATCCTCGTCGAGAAAATCGTGCCTCCTTCCAAAACCACCGCCGGCATTCTCCTCCCTGAGAAATCCTCTCAGGTTTCCTTTCTATAATCTTTCATGTCCTTCATTTTTTTTCATATTTTAGCTGTTTCTTCATTTTGTTCATGTATCTTTCAGTTTTGATGTAATTACTCTGTAGTTAGTGTGAGATTAGTTTGACTTTTTTGCCGGAAATTAAGCTAACTTTAACATATGTCAAGTGTGATTAGATTATTAGTTAGTTTATAAGTAGTGAGTAATTTGCATTCTTAGTTTTCTCAAAGAAAGTCAAAGTGATGTTGTGATTAGGATTATTGATTTGTATTTAATTACGTTGTTTCTTGATCTGGTTAATGTATCTTATGGTTTTGATGTAATCCCTCCGTACTAAGTTTATAAGATTAATTCGACTTTTTTGAGTGAATAAATTATGTCACTAAATTATAATATATCTCACATGTAATGTAATTTGACTATCAGCTAGTTTATATAAGTGGAATATATAATTTAAAGTGATTCATTTGCATTCTTATTTTTTCATAAAAGGTGAAGTGATGTTATAACATGTCACATGTAATTAGATTATTAGTTAGTTTTGAAGTAAAATATATTATTTTTGAGGAGAAGATAAAACTATAGATAATTTAATGTGATTAATTTGTATTCTTAATTTTTTTCAAAACTATTAAAGTGATGTTATGATTAGGATTATTTGGTTTGGATTTTTATGTTTGTGGCTGTTGTTGGATTTGTTTGGAAACAGCTTAATTCAGGGAAGGTTATAGCTGTGGGACCTGGAGCTCGGGACAAGGCTGGGAATATGATTCCTGTGTCTCTGAAAGAAGGTGACCGTGTTCTGTTGCCTGAGTATGGTGGCACTCAAATCAAGCTTGATGACAAAGAGTATGATTATATTCACTACTTGAAATCGTTTGTAACTTTAATTTTCACTTGACATTGTGTTTTGCTATGCTTAGTATATAGGTTATGAAAGTTTAGGTTTAGTGGAATTGAAGTTTTGTGTAGATTTTTAGGGTTGTTACATTTGGAAGTTGGTTCAATTTTGATGGTGTAGGTTGTTGATTGGTGATTTGAGGTATAACAACTGGACTCTTTTTTATTGCAGGTTTCATTTGTTCAGGGAGGAGGACATTTTGGGCACTCTCCATGATTGATGAGTCATTGAGTTGAACATTGAAATTGATAGGGTGTAGTGGTTGTCAAGTGGATGTTACTTGGTGCAATTATGAAAAACTCTTTTAATCTTCAATGTTATGCTTGATTATATTATATTTTGGGAAATGACAATGCCAATTGTGCTTTGATTTTTGGGAAATTCTGCCGTGTTATGGCTGGTAGCTTTTGCTTTAATCTAAATTTTTTTTTTGTTATTTTAATCTGTTGAGAGCATATATATGTGGTCAAATAGTTTCAAACCCCACACTTGATGACAGAAAATTGCTAGGCAGTTCTCAACAATTATAAGAAAATTGCACCAGAACATGGAATTTGCTGGCCAATTAAATCGAATGACCCTTTATTGGCAGCTACTATCTCTGTTCGAGTTAGTAATTATCAGTTGCAGCAATGTTGACATGTTCATATAAAGTCAAAGCTAACCTCGACATCATTCATGTCTATGCTCATGCAGCAAAGTTGAAGTTCTAATTTATCTATTTGCCAAACACATCGGATGGGCTAATGGCTTCATCTGGATGAAAACAAAAAATACTAATTCACTCGCCCAACTATTCAGGTAACCGAGTTATACCAGTCAGATTTGGTTCATGTCAAGTTTCATCCAGCTGACCAGACAAGGCATGTGGCTGGTTTATCAGTTTGAACTGGCTGGTACGATTTTTCAGACCTTAAGCTATATAATTGAAAGGATTTTTCAGACCTTGAGCTATATATATAATTGAAAGGATTAAGGGTCAAATTTACTACAAAAGTTTAGCAAATCAATTTTTTTATCCAATTACACCCTATAAGTATTAAAATGCAGCAACTGATGCAAAGTTTTTAGCGGAATCAGGAGATATTTATACGTTTTTAACTTTAGCACTATTTTGGAATTGACAAGATGAAGGCCTGCTTTGTAGTCTCCTCAGTGGAGGGGATAAATTCGTTACAGTTAGCAACTAAATCATAAATCGCATCGGATCTCGTTAATCCAGACATGTTTAATTAACGGATGCTGAGGGTTAACACGATTACCTCACTTGTGTTCTTCTGTTAAGAAGATATGCAGGTTTCTTAGCCTCACTTGCGTTTTTGTCTGTTCCGAAAAGCAGAACCAGAATTTCTCAACCTATCCTACAATTGGACAAACCTAACCAATATTTACAAGTTCACAATGTCCTTGATGAAGCTTATTTAAAAGTTAAGCAGTAATTCCAAGTAATAAATGTGCTTTCAGAAAAGGCCGTATATCTGAAACATGAAGTAAGAAAGCCCTCAAGAACTCTAATGAAATGGATCCCATTGGTAAAGAAAGTTCTATAGATCAGATGTGGAACTCCTACGCTATCATGATATTATTACTAAGAAGGAAAGAACAATCAACCATGTGACCTGAGGAACTACACATGAGACAAAAGCTACGGTACATATCTAAAAGTTAATTAGTTCTTAACTAGAGAGGCCTGTTGGTATTTGTTTATTGGTGGAACCTAAAGGAAATCATATTGAATTGAATGAGAAAGGCAATGGTACATAGCTGTCTGAAAATAAAGGCATAAAAGGTTAAGCTGTGATGGAAATTCACGTGTTGGGGATGTTTTCCATTAACATATGTATTCTTAATTAGGGATATCAAACTCTAGTATCTTTACTGCCAACTTGGTCATTTTTCAAGTCAAGCTGCATATGTATAAATCCCAAGGACACCAAAACTTTTGCTCACTCGCAAGTCTACAATGGCTGTTCTCCAGCCAAGAATGGGTACAAGCACAAAAAACGAGATAAATATCCATCAAGAGCACTAAAAATGAACAAGTGAATTCAAGAAATCAACGTGATCCTGAGGAGAAAATAATTACTATTTACTCATGCAAATATATAGGGGAAAGGTCTCCTCATAACTACAAGATCAAAGACCCACAGGCTAGAATCGCTGTATTGCACTTGTAGACCTGGTAACTGATTCGCCCTCATGCCATTGTTTAATTTTGAAAGGTTGGTTTGAGTAATAAAGGTTTGTTGAACCTTGTTTACCATCATTAACTAGCATAAGGTGTAAGTTCAATTGACACATCAAGGGCTTTCACAGTTTACATCAGCAAATCATTCCTTCTGACTCGGCAGAACTATGAGTGCCAATGCCAAATGGCATAAATAACTAAATAAGTGTAGCAACTCCGAGATAACAGACTATAACATTGGATCTAACACGGACTAATGCCTGGTTTCGGTTCCAAGAGTCTATCAGTGTGTATGCAAGAACATTACACCCTCCATCAGGAGAAAAAAGAAGTCTAGCATAATCAACAAATAAATAAACGCAAACATTTTGCATTGCCGAGAACACATCAAGCAATAAGCATAAAATTCCTGACAAATTCGATGGAAAGTTCTACTCTTGCCAGAGGCCAAATTCATACCGATACAAGTATTCTGTAAAACTTATACAAACCTACAAGATTAGATTCCAACATAAAGCTATATGTAGCAAATTCCTGACCAAATTAAATATTACATGTGCTAAACAAATTCGATGGAAAGTTCTACTCATACCAATATCCAAATTCAAACCAACACATGTATACCTGTAAGTTTACATTACACAGGATAATCTAGACAATAGCTGTGAAATAGTCATATTTCGATCAAACAGACCAGAATCATAATGAACAGCATTATTCTGCAAAACTATCACTATCTCATATATCAAGAAACATCACCAAGTCACAAAAACAAGCCATCTGAAAAGAAAAGAATACAGGGTCTACTCTACTACATCATAATAATAATAATCAATCCTTAACCCCCCAACTCCAAATCAAAGACCCTTATACAATCAAAAAGTAAAAACCTTTCCTTTTCATCCCTCACCTCCTACCCACCTCACTCGGATCGTAATTCAATGCTCATCTCATCAGCTTCTCATCACCATCTTGGGCCCACCCACCATATGCTTATATATTGATGAGCACCGAATCAAAACCCGACCTCACTCACTTATACTCAAAATTAGGAACTGGGGGTGCATCAAAACTCTCCAACACTTTAGTCTCACTCCCCCCACTAGTCTCACCCCCCTCCTTCTTCCCCCCTCCAAACCACCCCCCAATCCACGACTTCCCCTCCGAACCCGAATTCTCATTCCCATTAACACTAGGCACATTAACATTAACACTAGGATATCCAGCAGTACTCATGGGAGGTTCTTCAATGATCATAGGCATCTGCTGCTGAGCACTAAGAAACTTATTAAGCATGATACCAGCGCCTTCAATCATGGCCAAGAGGACGCCACCAAAGGCGGCAGATCTAGCAGAAGCAGGGAGGCCTTGACGCATAGACAGGAAGCCACCAGTGGCGGCGCCGGCGATGATGGAATTCCAAGGGTCCTCCTTCTGCCGCGCGTACACCATGGTGCAGTCGAAGGTGGAGAACAGGCCGCCCCACACGGCGAAGCTGCCGCCGACACGTGGCGCGTTGAGGCGCACCGCCTGGGCCCCGCCCAGAAGGCGGGAGCCCTTGGGGGAGTTGTAGAGGCCCTTCAGGAAGTGGAAGGCGGAGCCCCCCACGGCGCCCATGCCGAAGGCGCCGCCTATGTCGTCCAGGATTCGGTCTGGACAGGGTTCTCGCGACGTTTCGGGGGTTCCCATGAACGAAAGGTTGGATTTTTGTTTGTGGGGTTGAAGGAAGGAACCCTAGAGGTAGAGGAAGAAGAAGGTTTGTGTGATTATGCAGCGTTGGGAATTTGTATTCTTGGGGAAGAAGGTGGAGTCAGCTAGGGGTTTGTGGAAATGACTTAAATCTCCCTTATTTTGGGTTTTATTTTTTAGGGTTTCTTTCTTTATAAAATAAATTATGAGAATGTGGGTTGGGCTTCCTACCTCTGTTCGTTAAAAAAAAATGTGCTATGTGCTTTTGGGTATGACTAGGATAGTAGGATGGTTTGAAGTAGGGTTGGGAAGTTCGGCCTGACCTGCAGGGTTGAGCCTAAAACTCTACGGAAAAAAGTGGGTTGAGTCGGAAAAAGTTCGACTCGAATTAAAATGGGCTGAAATAGGCTAGCCTCCTTTTCAAGTGGGTTGGATAGGGCTGACTTGAAATCTCAATTTTACATGTAAAACTTGTATTTGGGTTAGATTGAGCCCAAAAAAAGAGAAAAAACGAGTTAGATTGAAAAAGTTAATCCTGAATTAAAACGAGCTACAATCAGGCTAGCCTGGATTAAAAGTGGGTTGAGTTGGACTTGTCTGTTTAAATCGGGTTAACACGAAATCTCAGCTCTAGTTTAAAGTGGGTTATGAAGGTGTTTTCAGTCAATTGTTGAAGGTGTTTGAGTTTGATTCTTGTGAAATATCCTAAATTTTAGGGGTGTCTTAGAGGTCAAGAAACGAGGGCTTCTAAGCAAAAAAAAAAAAAAACAAAAAGATGCTCCTAATGCCCTTTTGTTGGCGAAATTCTTTTTCTTTTAACCAATTTTTTCAACAAAAATTTTGAGAAAGGGTTTTAATGATTTATAATTTAAGGGCGGATTACTAACTCTTGATTTATTAAGGTTTGATCTTGTGAGCTCTACAACATACTTCATCCGTCCTATGATATAAGTCCAAATTTTTTTCCCAAAGAAAGAACTTCATTAATAAAAGAAGACATCAAGTACAAAGTACAAACAGTCCAAAAACCAAAGTAAAAGTCCGAAAAGAAAGGAAAGAAACAAAAACAAGCAAAAACAAAAGGTAAATCACAGGCAATCCATGTTCCTTCATTATCATGAGCAATAAGCAGTTTTAGCTAGTAAGGTGGTCTAACAACCGAATCAAACATTGTAAGACGCACACAATGTGGTTTGAGCAACTCAGTTAGCTACTTTATTTGTCTCCCTTAGAATCCATCTGCAGTTTTGGATTCTGCATAAATTTCTCAGGTAGAGGATGTTCGAAACGATGTTGAAGCAATTCCATTCAATCAACTCGTTTTTGCCTTCAATGCAATCAATCTGGAGTGGAGTTTATTATCATATTCAATAACAACATTAGTAATAGAATTACCGGATCAAAATATGAATGATTGTACACCACTTTTCAACTCGTTTACTTCTACTTGACTCTTCTACTTGCCCCACATACCACGAGAATGCTTTTCTTTTTCTCACCACAGTTTATTTTGGCATTTAAAAAAGATTGGTCCACACCTTTTCTTCATCTTCTTCGTGACTTACCAATGGATGATAGTAGAAGGAATAAGGAGCACGCCTCACAGCCCGCCTTTTCCACCAAGAAATTGTCAAAAGTACAGGGACTATTTCCCCCATTTACTATTCATATCATATCTTTTTCAATAATATTCATTGTCCTTAAACACACACACTAGTAAACATATTGATTTTATTGTTTTACGATTCTATCTAATCAAAACTTCTCAAATCTCACGAGTTACTAAAATTTTTATTTATTATATACTCTATAGAAACTAACGAGTTTGCATACCAAATTAATCTTTCTTACATTCTACCTTACAGAATATCGTGTTAACTTGTTATAAAACTCATTTTAATTATTTCATAAATTTACATAGAAATTTCTTAATAAAAATTTATAAATTATGAACGTTGATATATTTGATATTAAGTATTTATATTTGAAATATATTCATGTCAACTTATTGTCATTTTTTGTATTTTTTATTAAATTATATTATGAAAACACATGTATACGAGTTTATGATTTTAGTATACAATCTGATTTTACCTTCTTTTCACAAGTTTGCTCACATGATTTATTTCTCACATTTTCTTTCCTCCTTAAATAAAGACATTTTTAGTAATAAAATTTTGTCTCCCACATGGTCATTGCTTTTTAACCAGTTTTGACCAGATTTACAAAGGGACTAATGAGCAAGTCTTTTCTTTCTGTGAACGTAGATTGATTTGGCATAATTTGACGGGGCATAAAAGTGTTCAAACATCACAAGTAATTGTGCTAGTGTTGTATTTTTTTTTATCATAAGTGCTAGTGTTGTATTAAAACAAGAGTTTTTCTTTCTTTGGGTGGTATCTTGAAAGTTGATGACTTTCAGCAATTAGTTTGAACTTGGGAGCTCTATTTCTTTTTCGCCAAAGACTAGGGAGCTACATGAGTATAGAAAGTAATGACTAATGAATGCTACCATTATATTCATACGCGCAAACACTTGGGGGAAGTATTTGCAACAACAAATTTGTAAAGAAAAGTTTCCTAAACCTCTTAGCATAGCCGATTTTAGTCAAGATACCAACAAATTTGGTTATTGAATTTCTTAAATAATGGAATGAAGAGATTTAATCAACCACCTCATTATTACAGAGGAGAAGATTTACAAGTAAACATCATTTTCAGTTTTTCACATTGATTTGACCCCTTAAACTCGATTTGCTTCTTATATCACAAGGTCAACCCCAAAATCATGACCAACTTTCCATCAAGGCTCAAGCTTAATCCCAAAGAAAGTGCAAAACTTGACAATCATCACTCATTTCCTCCGCACCCACAATCATAAATAGCTGGAAAAACACGTATTTTAAAATCCCAATTCAATCATCATTCCTCCAGCTTGACAATCAAGCATAACAATCAATCAAACATAAATAAAAAAGGTTCCTTCCCCTCGTCGTCATCAACCAAAAGGATAAAAAAAATACCTTTCTTCCCAACAATGCTATAAAAGGCAGACTCGAAACCCAACTGGAAACAGCTTCATGTCATGATTCAACACTGATGGTCACAGACTGACTGACATTCAAACTAATAACCATTGAGCCGAAATATAAAGTGACGACAGTTAAACCTGTCCCATCCGGTTCTTACAACACTGCTTCATAATCCGCCAGAAAACAAAAAAAAAAAAAACACAACACACAGCTAGCCAAAACCAAAAACTTCAAAAATCAAAACCCATCTTCTTCTTCTTCTTCCACTACCCACCACGTGAAATCCACCAAGACTCAAACTTTCCACCTCCAATCTCCATTACAACGCTCCCCATCACTAACATTGCTTCTGGGTATCCCCAAAATCTCACCTTTCCAAACTTCACACAAAAAAAAAAAAAAATCTTTTTTTGATGTGATGTAGAGATTTTTTTTCTTATGATCCCAATTCCAAATGCACCCATACAATAGGCTACCCAACAGTGGCCATTCAACGCCGTCGCCGCCGCAATCGCCGACGCGGCGGTCATCGCCGAGATATCACAGACACAACAGTCGAAGTTCTTCAAAAAGTGGTCGCTTTGGTGGTGGTGGTGGTGGCCGTACGGTTTCTCAGCGTTTGGCTTGGATCTTTCTCTCTGTGTTGCTTAGGCGTCAAGGGGTTTTCCTTTTTGCGCCTCTTATTTACATCTCTGGCATGCTTCTTTATATGGGCTCTGTTTCCTTTGATGTTGTGCCTATTATTAAGCACCGTCCTGCCCCTGGCTCTTTGTATAGAAGTCCTCACTTGTATGCTAAGCTTAAGCATGAGATGGATGCTGATAATTCTACACACCATGCGGTTGGTTTTGTTTTTTCTTGTTTTTTTTTTTTGGTTTTAGATTTGGATTGCTGCTTATTTTTGGTGTTTTTTGTAGTGGCTTTTGTTTGTGATGTGTTGTGGAAGTTTTGAGGGGTTTTGTTTTGTTGTTTTCTTGGATTGGTTATTTATGAATGGTGAGGAATTGTGTGTGTGTGTGTGGGGGGGGGGGGGGTTCTTGGTGTTGTGTTGATCTTGTGATGGGGATCTTGTATGGAGTTCTTGAAGGGTCAACCCAGTTCTAGTCTGTATTGGGGTTTAGAATATACTAGGTAGCCTTACCCCTGCTTTTTGCAGAGTGGCTGAGTGGCTGATTCGAATCCACGACCTCAGACCCCATGACAAGCAAGCTTACCCTTGTATGAAGTTCTGAATTCAGCTAAAGTTGTTTTGGGATGGCTTAGATGATGTTTGAGGTTTTTTGCATTGTGGGTCCTGAATGTTCATAGCTTTTGGTGTGGAATTTATAACTTCTTGTTGTAGATTGAACCATTGCATGCTACATCTTTGCCTGGTCATGATTATAGATAGGCTTTCTGGTAAAGGAAGTAGAGATATTCTGTATCTAATTTCAATTCATTGGCTAAACACCTTCCGGGAAGGAACTAGTTCACTGGTGAAGTTCTTAAAACTGTTCAATTATCAGAAGAAATTGATGCCATTTCCTCTGTGATCCTGTTAGCTACTAGACTATAAAGTTTCTAGTGAAGAAAATAAAATTAGATGCTAAATAGGGAAGCTTTGAACTAATTGTGGATCTCGTGGAAGAACTTTTCTTACCACCAGGCGTATAGTTGGGAAAAGTAGGAAGTGATAAGTCTGGCTCATCTCTATTATTCAGATTAATATTATCCTTTTTTATTGTTATTCTTATTTTTAAATTATTGTCTTTTATTGATTTTGAATGAATTAACTCTAGATCTTGATGCTTTTTGGTTTTTGGTTCAATTGGTCACTTTAAGTTATACAAAGATTTAAACTTCCTTTCAGTTATCAACAATATGGAAGAGTTCCTCTAAAGGTAGTGAGTGGAAGCCATGTATCCGCAGATCTTCAGAAGGTATGGCAAACTTAGTCATGATACACCATTAACGTGAACAATTTTTTGGCTCTTACTTTCAATCTCTTCTCTTTTTATGTTTGCTTCTGGTATTATTGACAATGATTTGTCATTGAAGATTTGTAATTTTATGCCACCCTCCTGTTATAATACCTACAGGAGTTATCATTTTGTTGCAGTATTTGATCAAAACGACTTGCTTACTGTTGTCCATCATTAGCAGTTCTCATACAATATATCTATCTTTTCTTATACATTTACTATCTCTTAGTGTCTATAGTGAGTGTAAGCTGTTCTTTATTGTCCATCTGAAAATACACTTGTGTGAAAGAGAACATGACTGGCTATTTAAATATGCATTTACTGGGGAATAATATGAATGTTAAAGGAAACATCAGATTGGAAAACTTCCATTCTATGCTTCTTTTATATCCTATTTTCCTTGTTGTTTCTTATCGCAGAGGGATAAATCTTCTTTTAAACCCAGGGACAAAGAATGTGGTGGATATACACTAAATTGCAAACTTCCCTTTCATGTCTTAAATGGACAAATACAAATGATCTTTTCAAAAACGACGAAGTTGATGGGCTGGAGGATTAGCTTTTTTTCTGGAAACATTTTGGTTATATATCCAATAGTAGTTTTGGAAGGAGGAAAAGCCCTGACTTACCGTCTTTTCCTTTCTAGACAGCCATTGCTTTCGCCTACATAAGTTTATGGAATAATATTTTCTACCTTTTTTTGTACCGGTTCTTTTCTTTTGATTTGGTGGGGAGTTTAAAGCATTATCGATATGGGCTATTCACCCTTTCTTCATTGATTAGCTTTAACTGAGCTTCCTGCTGGTTATTTGTCTAATTTAATTTAAAAAATGAAAGATATATTTATATTTTGGGATAGCATATTGTGCTCTATTACATGTGAATGAGTATTTCTTGTATGGATTATAGGTCTACCAGAATCAAATGGTTACATATATGTGGAAGCCAACGGCGGCTTGAATCAGCAAAGGACATCGGTCAGTGTCTTTTCTTAACTCCTTGTTAAAAGTTTTACTTGACCTGAAATTTCTCGCTTTAGTGCTGCTTGACTCATTGTTTTTACGAATTTTGTAAATGCATCATAGATATGCAATGCTGTAGCTGTGGCTGGCTATCTCAATGCTACACTCGTGATCCCCAACTTCCATTATCATAGTATCTGGAAAGATCCTAGGTTAGTCGGTTTTCTATCTTTTACTTCTAGTGTTGTGAGTCACTGATTGACGTGTTGTCCCTTGGTATAAAATATTGTATTTGTATATGTAACGTATGTTACTTTGACGATTGTTAAGGCAATTTCTTTTATTCGACATCCTGCAATGTTGATTGAATCTAGGCCCTTTTCGTTTCATGTCAGATGACTTTGTCTTATTTTGGAGCACTCACATTCCTCTGTGGAATTATATATGGGCACTCCTTATAAAAAAAAGAATTATATATAGGTACTGATTCATTATGTTTTACTTGTCCAGCAAATTCAGGGATATTTACGATGAGGAATATTTTGTCAACACCTTGAGAAATGATGTACAGATTGTTGATAAGATTCCTGAGTATCTAATGGAAAGATTTGGAAGCAACTTGTCAAATGTTCATAATTTCAGGATTAAGGCATGGTCACCTATTCAGTATTACAAAGATGTGGTGTTACCTAAGTTACTTGAAGAAAAGTGAGTGTATAATATTTGTTCTATGAATGAATTGCATATCGTTCCTAATCTTTAAGTTTGTTTGAAAAATTTTGTGGTTGTTGGAATTTGACCTTGGTATTTGAAAAAGAGACAGTTATTCATATTCCTCAAAAGAAAAGGTCAATGCATTGGCCCAATGCTGGAAAGGAAAGTATTGTTGGGATTCTTAAGAATCTGCTTATGATTATTGCGTACTTCTTCTCTATTAGTTTTAACAACTCTAGAAGAAGAAAGGAGTGTGAAGCCTATGGTGTCGTGGTCTATTTTGTTGTAGTATGATGTAGTTGGCTTAAACAGAATGACGCAGCACACACCCTCTCACACACTTTTTGTTCATCTTGAAACTATGTCTAGTGACACTTTTTGACTTGTCTAATGGCTTGAACTATTACTGATATGTCCTTCATGATCATATGAATTTGTTGGAGGAACATGGACTAAATTATATGAATTATTTGGTATTTATTTCATAGTTCATTCATTTATTGTCACCATTTGCACCACATGTTGGAATTGGATATTAACTGATTTTCTGATGGACTTTTTTGTTGAAAACCTTGGTGTTCTCTTATCATGGTAATATCTCGTTATATTCCATGGTTATTATGGTTTGAATGTGGAATGAATATCGACTTTGATACATCAGTTTAAATTTTTGTCTTTCAAATGATGCAGGGTGATAAGGATTTCTCCTTTTGCAAATAGATTGTCATTTGATGCTCCTCCAGCTGTCCAAAGGCTTAGATGCTTAGCAAATTATGAGGCCTTACGATTTTCTAGTCCTATATTGACCATGGGTGAATCTTTAGTTAAAAGAATGAGAGAGCATAGTAAAAACAATGGTGGCAAATATGTCTCCATACATCTCCGTTTTGAAGAGGTTGGTTTAGTTCATATATGAATCTTGGGCTTGATTTCTATTTATGTACAACATAACATATTGGACATAGCTTTAACCATCATCACATATTTTCCTTGTGCAGGATATGGTTGCCTTTTCTTGTTGTGTTTTTGATGGTGGAAAGCAGGAGAAAGAGGACATGATTGCAGCTAGAGAAAGAGGTTGGAAAGGGAAATTCACTAAACCTGGGCGAGTTATACGTCCTGGAGCAATCAGGATCAATGGGAAGTGTCCCCTCACTCCTTTGGAGGTGATTCTCTCCTTAAGTTTCTAGTAATTGTTGTAAGAAGAATAAGGCTGTTTCTAGCAACACTTGTAGGAATTTATTACTTTAGCCCTTCGTCCTGTTTCTTTTCATGAACCTCATGTCAACTTGCATTTGCATGCACATCAAATGTCATGTTTCCTTCAGGTTGGCCTGATATTCAAATGATGGCCAATGCTTCTATCTCTTCAGGTTGGCCTGATGCTTAGGGGAATGGGTTTCACTAAGGACACATCTATCTATTTGGCATCTGGAAAAATATATAACGCTGAGAAAAATATGGCCCCACTTCTGGAAATGTTTCCGAATTTGCAAACTAAGGAAACTCTGGCATCTGAAGAGGAACTCGCTCCGTTTAAGGTAGGAGTTTGTGCTCTTACTTGCACCTTTACTTTTTTGGCTGCTTAATTGTCTATGGGTCATGATGTTGACTAGAGCTGTTCTTCTAGAATTATTCTTCCAGGATGGCTGCTATAGATTACTCTGTTTGTCTTCATAGCGAGGTGTTTGTCACAACTCAAGGTGGTAACTTCCCTCATTTTTTGCTGGGCCACAGAAGATACTTGTATGGTGGACACTCTCAGACAATTAGGCCAGACAAGCGGAAATTAGCAGTACTCTTCGACAACCCCAGTATCGGGTATGTATGAGATTTTTTTTAATGGAAGGAATAAATAAGAATGCAATTTCAAGCTTCAAATAAAAGAAAAAACGGCCTCATATTTCTCTCAGGAGTTTATGGTAGAGCGAAAATATTTATTTACTAGATATATGGAAAATGATATCAATGTGAGAGATGCTTTTGTCTTAAAAAAAAAGAGCAATTACTGTTCATATGATAAACTCGAATCTTCTAAATAACTGAGCTAACTGTGTGGATAATAGGGTCTAGTGCTCCAAGAAAAGTCTTCTCTTTTTAGACACTAGAAAGAAATATCTTCTCTGAGGAAGAATAACTCCACTTGAACAATTGTTTTAATTACCGCTGTGTAAGGAGACACTTCATGTGTTGGAGTGGGAAAAGTTTTTGTTGTGCGACATAAAGTGTTATTCAATAGACTAATTTTACAACTTGCATTACCCTTTACAACCACTAAATATTGGAACGTTTCTAAGCACATTCTTGAGAGAGGACATACCTTGTTAATGATGCGTTATTGGAAGATGACAAATATTTTATTTAAGTGAAAAATATCTCAAGAGTTACTGTATGATTAATTTTCAGATGGAAAAGTCTCAAGCGTCAACTGCTGACTATGAGATCACACAGTGATTCAAAGGGATTTGAGCTCAAAAGACCAAATGACTCTATCTATAGCTTTCCATGCCCCGATTGCATGTGTCGTGCTAACAAAACTGATGGATCAAGATCTTCCTCAGCAACTTGATCTATTCATTAAGAGAATTTGATAGCTGCTTGTCTTACCTATAACTCAGAGCAGGCCTTACTTCTGACAGTGTTCATCTGAAATTTGGATTACTTCATTCTTTTCCCTTTCCTTATTATGGATGAGAGGGCAAATATTCATTTTTCAGAGCTTAAATGATTTTGTTGGAGGTCACATTGATCAGATTTTTTCATGGGATTGGATTTTGAGGGAGTGACATCTTTTTTCACATATGGTGCCAACTGAGAACATTGTTAAAATTAGTTCCTTGGCAACAATTTCTCCCAGCATTGATGGTGACCAAGCATTTGATTGATTCATACATGAATTAGCAGATTCTGTATCTAACAAGCTTTGAGTTGACAAACTCACATTCCTTCGCACCTGCCTGTACATTACCTTGTCAACAAACACTTGTTAAAGCTGTGTAGCAACAGATTGTGGCTGTGTACATTTTTATGAAATTCAGGGTTATTATTTGGGCATTTTGTTGTCTTGTTAGGTTTGGTTCTTGCTTCCAATTTTGTAATTTGCTTGCCTTCAGATTGAAGGTCCCCATTTTTAGCTGTATACTTGTATAAGATTACATTTGTTATTCTTTCACATTAGTGTCCCATTTATTTTTTCTGGTGATGATGATTTCAGTTAATACAGCTAGCTATGCCATGAGTTTTATATAGGGACAATATTTTGATCAAGTTATTTATGTCCATCGTGTCATGTCTCTCTTAATCACTTGTGAATCTCTGTATTTTTTAACCCGTGTGGAAAAATGACACTGATGGGATAACTAGACGTGACAGATAAAGCAACTTGATATAAAGTTAGTCTTTTGCACTAGTGTTTTGATAAGTTTCATATTTTGCTTAGAGGATGAGATGGATCATTGGTCAAATCAATTTTAAATATATCTGTTAATAGTGATTTTAAGATAAATCTTAAATCATACTAAAACTCGGTCCATTCAATGAAGACAAACGTGTAAAAGATAATTTATCCGCATTCACATGGCAAGTTGAATAAAGATTATAAATTAAATCAACTCTTTTACAAGCTAAACCTTTTGCTAGTAACATTTTAAAACTTACACGTTGAAGGAGAATTTATGCATACTCACATGGCAAGCTTAAATTATACTCCCCCGTTCCTAAATATAAGATCATTTTAGGGAGGAGGGTTTGTTTCTAAATATAAGATCACTTTTTAATTTGACTCAAGTTTTCCTCAAATTACCCCTATAACTCCTTTCACCCAAAAAATAGTGGTTTGAAGGTGAGAGGATATTTTTAAAACTTAGGTGAGGGGTATTTTGGAAATTTCATGTAATCCTAACTCATTAGAATGTCTTCCTTAATCTCTTTAAATTTGCTTAAGTGATCTTATATTTAGGAACAGAGGGAGTACATACTCTAAAGATGAGGTATACCAACCTGTAAAAGATGATTTTATGCATGCTCACAAGGCAAATTAAATTAAGATTAATAATTAAATTAATTCTTTTACATGCTATAGTCTTTTGCTATTAAATATTAAAATAACTTACACGTTGAAGGATAGAAAATATATAACTTCCTTAAGTCCCAAACATAAGGTTTACCAGGGAGTTTTAATAAATTCTTAAATCAAGTAATAGGTCTTATTTTTAAGAAAATGTGTAATTGATTAATGGGTCATTCCACGGACTTTCTTACCCTTATATTTAGGACTGGAACAATTTAAAATTTGGGTTCTTATGATAAACACGGGAGGGAGTACTACATTGCTAATAAATATTAGATTCAAATGTCCTTTTTAGAAAGTCTAAAAGATGTACTTCAATCTTTTTACAAACTTATTTGTATGACTTATAAACTACACACTCCAATCTTAAATATAAAACATCCATGAGAGTTTGTCTTTGTCCTAAATATATGATTAAATTCTAGTTTTTGTCAATTTATTCCCAAGTAGTGCTTATTTGTCCTCATCCAACAATAATTAAATAAGAGTTGGAAGATAAAGGAAGATGAATGCTGTATTACTTTTTCTAAAAAAAAACCACAATATTAACTAAAAATAACTAACATTTTTAATTTAATCAAATTCATTGATAAAAAGAGTAATAAATAATAATATATCTTTATGTTATAATTAACTAACGACGCAAAGTCGATCTAGCGGTATGAGGAAGTAATAGATCTTTTTAAGTCTTGGACTAGAGTTGTAGATGTTGAGATTAGAAGTTACAAATCATAAAACTTTAGTAGTCGGCTGTATGAATACTTGGAAATATATCAAAAAACAAGGAAAAGACACAAATTTCCATCTCCATTCCTAAATACATAATAATGATTAAATGGATCATTAGAAAAAAAAAAGTTAGCCGAATGAATTTATGCATGAACCAACCATGTAAGTATTAAAATAATATGACCATTATACCCTTAAACATTTTTGATAAGTGACAAGTAGTTTTGGACGTGATTCAATAAGTTACAAGTATTTTCCTTTTGCTTTTGAGTTGTTGTGACCTGAGAAGAGAAGAGCATAGCCATGGCAATCATCGGAAACCTCACTCCACATCAGCTTCAATTCTTCAAATCTCAAGGTAACTAACTAACTAACTACCTAACTACCTCTTGCTTTCTCTAAAGCATGATAGTTTAAGAATTCAATTCCTTTGTTTTTGTTTCCTTAGGCTATCTTGTTATTGAATCCTTCGCAACTTCCGATGATATCGATGCAATGATGAATCGAATGACCCAGTTGCTCAATGAATTTGATCCTTCCTCCACAGCCTCAATTTTCTCCACTAAGAACCAGGTAAGTTATATATGGTTGGAAAAATCGTAGCTTTTTGGAAATTGATGGTGTAATTATATGGGTTTATTTATTTTGTTGTATTTTTTTTTTGCCCCAGCAAAAGAGGACTGATGAGTACTTTTATGAGAGCGTGGAGAAAGTTTCGTTTTTCTTTGAGGGTATTGAATTGATTGATGCTTTTAAGGTTTTCAGTGTTTGTGATTGATGAGTTGAAGGAAGGAATTTGTTTGTGCTATGTTTGATTAGTTTCTTTGTTACCCTTTTGGTAGAGAAAGCTTTTGGGGATGATGGAAACTTAAAGCAGCCCAAACAACTGTCCATTAATAAAGTTGGTCATGGTATGCCTTTTATGTTACTCATTTCCATTAATAAAGTTAGTTCTAAATTGATGTGTTTGAATTTTTTCTCTAAATTATTTGATTTAGCTAACAGAATCTAACAATACAAAATATATGTTATGATTAAGTGACTAATCTAGCTTCATTGATTTCTTTAAAAAAGTCAACTGGGTCTTATATTTAGGAATAGAGGAAGAATTTTAGTTTATCATAGCAATGAATATGTTATTTTATGCAAAGGGGCGTATGGCCCTGTAGTTTAAATGTGAGTGTAATGTTGACAGCACAATTCACCAGTTAGGATTTATTTGAATCTATTTTTTCTTCTTCTTGTGGATCCTTTTTTTGATTGAGTTGGGTATGACCATGTACAGCGCTTCATGAGCTTGAGCCGGCTTTCAAAAAGTTTTCTTGTTCTGAGAAAATTTCAAGTTTGATGTCTTCGTTGGGATACAAGAGACCGGTTATTATGCAGTCCATGTACATATTTAAGGTAGTTTAAGATCTCCTATGTTTCAAAACATTAATTTCTGATTACATAATTGAATAAAGGGTGATGGATTATGACAGTATGAATATAAAATATTTGAATTTCTTACTTTGGGCTGTGCTCACTTTTAATTATAGATTTCACTCCTCCCAGTTCTTATATTTATGTTATGGGTGAAGGGGCAAAACTAGCCACCGTAATTTTCCAAATGGACAACTTTGACACCCGTAAATTGGATGGTGCAAAACCGGACATTATAAAGCAAAATGGGACAAATTTAGCCACGCCGTTAAGTTGAAGCTAACAGACGTGAGTGTTGGCGTGGGGCCCACCTTCATTAACCTCTAGCTTCAACTTAACGGCGTGGCTAAATTTGTCCCATTTTGCTTTATAATGTCTGGTTTTGCACCATCCAATTTACGGATGCCAAAGTTGTCCATTTGGAAAATTACGGTGGCTAGTTTTGCCCTTTCACCCTTATGTTATTGTTCTGTTAGGTTAACCATAGGTATTGGCCACATAATCTATACTGATTAATTGTGCATTTCTTTATAAAGATTTCAGGGCGTTGTAAAGACTCCGAATAGGGATTTTTTATGTAATTGCCACAATTAATTAAGAATTTATGAAGTTGAGAGTCACTTAGATTTTAATAAAAATAGAAATCCTATCACAGAACTAGTTTAATTTATAACTGTATCATTCTCTGGACTGGTTATGTGCCAATTGCTGGTGATGCAAATTTGGACCAACTTGCTCGTTTGGGGAGGCTGATTAGTTACACCGAAAAATGTGTTTTATGTGGAAACATGTTAAATAACTAATCTGTTGGCTTGTTTGCAGCTTTATCCCTAGCTTGTATTTTGTCTATTTAATTACATATCTGTGATGAATGTTTCCAGAGGCATTATGAATGCTTGGCTTATACTATTGCACATGGAGTTCCTCTTCACAAGTCTAGTCCATTTGATAACAGTTTGAGTTATTCTGTGGACAGTATTGGTATTTTGTAAGTCTAGAGATTTCCCCACCAAACAATTGTATTTTAAAAAATCAGTATTTTGTTAAAGGTTTTGAATAGAACCTCTATGAATATTGATATCCATGGGAATGAATTTACTGTTAGCTTTAGAAATGGTTCTGTTCGTATCTATGGAGTTATGGTGGTTTAGTGTGCTGAAGACTCTGGTAGTATTCCCAAAGAGTTGGCCTTAGTAATGTAACTCATGTGGCTCTTTGAAAATGTAATAAATCTAGGCAGTAGAAAAATCTACACATACATGGAGATTTTGAGGATCTGTTTTATTACAATTACAGCTGCTTTTGATTTGCCACGTAGGAAGTTTGGTTTTTGCGTGTTTTAAATTTGGCATCATTTCATGTTTCCTTTGGCACTTTGTGGGTATATTTTGTGTCTCAAGTGTTTTTCATCAGATTTCACTTATGTTTTTAATACTTAGTTTAGAGATTACAATCACATTCAGCTTATTTTCTTTATATCATTTGTGCTTGAATGATTATTTTATCATTTTATGCTTCCAAGTTCCAACTATCAGTCATTGGTCCTCAAATTCATTAAAATGAATGATTAGGTACTTATTTAGTTACTCAAGTTAGTTGAACATGTTAAGGCTGTGCCTGGAATAGTTCCATTGCTCTTATTAGTTAGTTTAATTGGTGTCAATGTTTATGGTATACCGGTGGTTCGCTGCCATATTTTATTATGGTCACTATTATAACATTGTTTGGGGATATGTTTTTGGCAGCAACCTGGCATTGGTGGTGAAGTGGTTCCTCACCAGGATAATTCATTTCTATATACTGATCCACCAACATGCACAGGACTCTGGTTGGCTCTAGAAGATGCAAACATAACAAATGGTTGCCTCTGGGCAATTCCTGGATCACACAAAAGTAGCTATATCTTCCTTGATATCTTATTTTATATCATGTCATCAATTATGCTCTGTGTAATATGATAAAATCATTTTTGTCATCCTTCTCGCTTTCTTATAGATGGGCTTGTTAGGAGGTTCTTAAGGGATGAAAATGGTGTTCAATTTGACCGGCCATCACCATCTTATGATCAAAAGGATTTTGTGCCGATTGAAGTAAAAGCTGGTTCTTTAGTTGTCATTCATGGTGATCTTATCCATCAAAGGTTCGTTTAAACAACCCTTTCTAGTTATTTGCATCATAAAGTTATTTCTTTTGATGTTGATTTTCTCAAAAGTTTTTCTTGTTCATTGTTGTATATGGATGACAGTTTTGAAAACAAGTCCCCAAAATCAAGGCATGCTTACAGCTTGCACATAGTGGACTCTGATGGTTGCACTTGGGCACCTGAAAATTGGTGAGTACAGATCGTAAGAATCTAAAGTGGCATCTTTTTTAATTACATAAAACAGTAAACGGACAAGAGGTTTTAAACAATGAAGAATTGAAGGTTATAAGGTATTTGCATTTTGCTCTTTACAAAATGTCGATTTCAACTGCACCCTATGATATATTAGTGATTTTAACCATGTGAATCTTGATTATCTTAATATCATATACTTTATGTCAATAGTAACATAACATTGCACCAAATAGCTCCAAGTACCATTCAACTATATCTTAACTGTCAGCTTCTGGGTATTTTGTTGATGTGAATATGACTTGCCTATTGGTGAATAATATACTAAATATCCGGTGTCGTATAATCCATGTAGCCGACTACACGTAGCGGGATAAGACTTTGTTATCGTTAATATGATTTTGCTTGAAACTTTTTTGTTCATTTCTTCCTTCAGGATCAGACGGAAATTGGAGCCTGAGCCGCTCTATGTTAGCCAATCTTGAAGCTTACTGCGCATCAATGGCTATTGCCATAGCGAAGAATATGCAAATATAGAGCAAATAAAGATAACTACTCCCTCCGTTCCTAAATATAGGACCTAGATGACTTTTTTGAAAAATCCTAAAAAAAGCAAAAAAATAAGTTAATTATAAATTGATTTACCTAATTTTTTCTCTTAAACTAGTTTATTTTACCTATAAGCTAATGGATAATTTAAAAAGATATCAAATATGTCATCATTTAATAACCTATTTCGTAATTTTAATCTTTCCAAAAAAAAGTTATCTAGGTCTTATATTTAGGAATGGAGGGAGTATTAATTTTAGTTGACTTGTATAATCACTAGACGTAGGTCCCCTGCATTGCATTAAGGTTATTGTAATAGTGTTCGCCGTTTATGCAAAATGGGCTACCAATAAACTCTATATGAACATATTGGGTAATATTGATACAGACTTTCAAAATCTGTGAATGGAGGATTCTTTTAAGTTGTTGAAGCAATAATGGATTAATTTTGATCCTATACGTGTTGACAATGGCCAATACAATTTTACAGATTTATGTTCCATTTCTGCAGGAGCTTAGAAAAAAAAAAAAAGAAAGAACAACCACATGTCATATTACATTACACAGATTTTATCAATATTCATCTATAGCGTATGTGCATTTTGTCACATTGCAATTGTGCATTTATGATTGAGGAACAGTGATTACTCACTATGTCCAACTACAAGTTTTTCAAATGCAACAACTTAAATATGCGCTATTGGAGCTGGAATTATTGCGTCTGCTGACACTAGACTTGCCGTCCAAAGGAACATCATTAAGGGATCTAGATAGTACCCATTCCAACACAATCTTTGAGACAAGCATATGACTACTCACTACTGGTGTAACACCCTTTCAAAATCATATGCAATTTATATAAAATTACATTTACACTCCAAAAGTCTCAAGTCAGTGACAAATTTAAAAATTGATGATATACCTTTTTTTTTAAAATAAACACAAAGTAAAACATTAAAAGCTGAGGTCGATGACAAAATAAATATAAAATAAAAGTGTGCTTGCACCTCAAGTGCCTTCCCCGGCTTGCTATTAGATCCCTTCACCTAAAATTGTTAATAAAGAGGTGAGATCGACATCTCAGTAACTACCGAAATCTCCTAACATACACAAGCAAGTTACATATAATTACAATACAAAGTTCATTCACATATCCTTCGTAAAAATCAACTCTTTATCCATATCGATTGACCTCTTAATTCAAAAACGGTTCCTTTATATTAAGATTTAACTCATGCATAAATGCAGTATGCCTCCCTTATATCACCTCCACCCTTATACCGCTGACAGGAGCCATAGGCTAACATATAGTCCAAACAGAAATAAATCTAATCAAATAGATTATCCCAAGCTCACCAGTACATGAGATATACCCTGCCGAGGTATAGAGCTCAAGTACGGACTATGGCTCCCCTCCTTAAAGAACAAATATAAGGAGGTGTCACATGTCCCATAACTTCCATGCAATCCTGGCAAGGGAAGGCATAGAAGAAAGGGCCCTGACAAGTACCACTACCACTGTGCACCGAGTGGTGGTATAAAAATCCATCATCACATAATCCTCCTCTAATCCCTATCCCATAACAGATGCTCATGCAATGACAGATATATACGTTTACCAACAATTAAAATATCCTTGAATTTAAATTACCATAATACATTATCTAACACAATATAATATCATCATATAAGCAAGCATGCTTGAAAAGAATCAAACCACATATCATTCACATATTACATATAAAAGCATAAACAACAAGCATGCTTGAAAAGAAACAAACTAATCAATCATTCACATTTTTAAATGAAGAGGTAATCAGTAATCAGTCAGATTATAATTATCCATAACTTTCAAGCATACGAAAGAATCATTCAGAGTTACCTTTTATTTCCAAGCTTATAGAAATACCAAAAGTTACTCCCAAGTTCTTAATGATAGTCTACAATGTCATAACACAAAATCTATTAATAGATGAATTAAATCTACTCTTAATTCCCTTAAGGTTATTATTAATTATTAAATTACTTATAAGGTATCTTTAAATTCCTATAAAACATTAAATGTCATGTCATGGTTTAGCAAAATTATAGTTAAAAACTGTATAGATCATATTTATTTTAAAGTTTGGAGCCATGTAGTAGACATAATGTGTTCAAGAAATTTAAAGAGGTCATATCATATATCTAAGAACTGGTTTGGCCATGGGTAAGAAGAATTAAGGTCTTGTTTTTTATTTGTATACAGATAGACTCAAATGGTGATTAATCAGAGGTAGTTAGAAAAACAAATAAATACTTAAAACATACCATTAGCTTAATTGTGAGGCTACACAATAGGGTGGTGTTTAAGAATTTTAGAAATTAATATATTCCTCTTAATTTAGAACTTTCTAAAAATAAAGAATATATGTGTGGGGGTAAAAGAACACAGGCCAAATCGGTTGATTATAAAAGAAAGACCCAAGAATGAATCAGTGAAAAGTCATATAG
Source organism: Mimosa pudica (assembly GCA_029929735.1). Taxonomy (NCBI): domain Eukaryota; kingdom Viridiplantae; phylum Streptophyta; class Magnoliopsida; order Fabales; family Fabaceae; genus Mimosa; species Mimosa pudica. Next base: position 14,219,752 of record JAKELP010000024.1, read on the forward strand.
CACTGTGAAGAAAGAATCATAAGTTTACTATAATATAATCTATAAATCAAATACTCCCATCCTTAGAAAGAAAAAGAAAGAAACGCATGGGAAAAAAAAGGATGGGATGTGATTGCTTAACCTGACAAACATGATTGATTCAATATATATGTGTGTACATAAAACGAAAAATGAAGAAAGAAAGAAAGAATAAATAAATAAATTTTTGACATGACAATATACAAAAGGAGAGAATACTGAATAAACAAAGAAGGATAAAAGTGAGGGATACCTATGACAAGAAAAGTGGCGGCTGCCATTGTTTTGGAAGAGAGGGGTATATATATTTGGGCAGGAGAGAATTGAGAGAATTGAGAGAGCATGAGTGTGTCTATGGGAGATGGAAAAAGTGGTAGATTTTAAAGAGAATAAGTAGGGTTTTCGTTGCAATTGGGCTTTACACATTTGGGCCTCCTCTCAACACATTTTTTTTAATTCAAACATCTTGATTACATATCTTTTAATTTCAATAAATTCTTTTGTCCTACTAAAATAAATCATTTATTTTCTTTTTTAAGTTTTGAAACAAATTTATTATTTCTTTAATATCTATTCTTAAATGAAACTATAAATCACAAATAATCCATTTTTTAATTGCTATAAAAAAAATAAGGGATGTTACAACTGGCACCTAGGGAATAATTACTTCCCATGGAGATGTTCATTACACTACACAGCATTTAGTAAATATTAGAGATTTTGTCGATATGAATAACACATAATCCATGGAACACAGATTTTGGCTTAATTTGTCAATATTTTTCTTTTGGAAATACTCGCTACCAATAGTAACTATTAATTAAAATGATATAGAAATTTTCTTGTACTAAAATCTTTAGCTGTTAAAAGTAGCATTGCTGTTTGTATAAATAAATTTCACTGTCTTGTGCTTTGCTAATTTAACTAACATATTTGGTTTTATAAAATTAGATAAATATGTATTATATTTTAGAACTAAAACTAGATGACTTTGTCTTATATTTTGAAACAGAGAAGGTATATTATTTGTGATCAGTTTTTGTTTAAAATGGAACAAATCATTTTAACTTAATAAACGGGTACTACAAGATACGTTGGAATATAATACATTGGAATATTCAATCATAACTATCCGGTAAAAGACAAAACTCACATGCTAAATGTCTATTGATGCTCTTTATATGACCAAGGATATTGTTATCATTTAATTCAAAACAAATTTTATCCCTTCAAGTGAAGACTAATGAAATCCAATATTTTCACTCTTCTTGCTTTCGGGCAAAGCTGAGTTGGTATTCTATTTTCATTATCTTCATAATAGTAATCGCAGATTTCTCCAACTTATTTCACTTCTATGTCAAGTCAAAGCAATATCGTATCTGATTAAGGGGTGTAGACATTTTCTTGCATTCACACAGACACATAGACAATTTGCCTCATTAACATCTTATGATCAATGGACTGACTTGCATAATACTCCCTCCCTTCCTAAATATAAGATCACTTTAAGGAAGTGGATAAGTTCCTAAATATAAGATCACTTCCTATTTTATCTCAAGTTTTGCCCAAACTACCCTTATACTCCCTCTTTTCGTTGAAAACCCCTCATCCTTTTAAAGTTAAGTAATTGAGGGGATTTTGGGAAGATCATGTAATTTTATTGTCTTCCTTAATCTCCTCAAATTAACCAAAGTGATCTTATATTTAGCAACGGAGTGAGTAGTATATACTCATCCAAAGTTCATAGGTAAGATCATAAGATAAAGAAAACAAAACACACCATTCTAGTGAAAGTAAACATAATTTTTTACTCAAGTATGTTAAAGTGTGCGCGAAAATAGTGGGTATGATGGTAACTCATCTATTGATTATGCTGACACAAATACGGTCTCAAACACACTTCATTTATCATTTTGTCTGCAAACATGTATCCAGGGATTTGTACTACACTGCATATGATTTTATTATATACAGTTATCATAAAAATATATACCACATGATAAGACAAAACTAGCAAAATAACTCAAACTAACTATTATTTCTAAATTAGCTTGTCACACGTACAATTAGGATCCAAAACAAAAATACCTCTAGTTACATTAAGAACTACAGCACATCATAATAAGTCTCAATACATTAGTAAAAACTGAAATATGATTATCTAATCAATGGTCATGAAAGAAAGTACCAAGGTAATTTTCTTTTCAGAGGAAGATAAATTTGTTGATCAGTGGTGCGTTAATGAGGTGGGGTAGGAAAATAAACAGGGTTGGTTTAGGACACTGGCTTGACAGACACAAGCAGCATATGCTCCCAACTTTTCTGAGAAACAAATTAAGTAACATGAGATGTTTATATTGCATTTTTTTAGGTTGTTTCTTGCTTTTCTTACCTATCTCTCTCTCTCTCTCTCTCTCTCTCTCTCTCTCTCTCTCTCACAGACACACACACACACACAAACTCAAAAACTCACTCATAAGTTGTCTCTGCACACATTTCAGTGATGAGAATCTTGCAGCTTGCAGTTTTGCAAAATCATAGACAAACCCTTTTCTCTCTTTCACTCTTCAATTATCACTGACCCATTGGCATATAAATGATAATGACCATCTTTCTAAAACTTTTCTTCCTTTATCTGATGTACCATCTTAGTTTTTACACAATTATTATTTATTGCCGGAGGTACTTTTTACTTCTCACTTATTAACTGTGTAATTTTCTGTTGAACATTTTTCTGGCGTTGCATTGTGCTCTTTATAATTCCAATACAGTATCTCTCAGTGACTTAAAGAAAGCACTGAATTTCACAAATCTCAATACAGAATTCATACTGATATACTATCATCATGTGTTATAAAAGAGATAAAAATATTTTTTTAGAGTTATATATATTAGTTAACCATAAAAATGTTAGTAACTTTTGGACTTTATAATTAAAGTGGATCCTTGTCATATTTTCAGGTGTGATTATAAATATCTACACAACAAGAGAGGAGGTTAACTTGGGTTTCTCACCTCAAATATCTAGAGTTTGGGTAATACACTCACCATTTCTTGTGAGGGATGATTGATCTAAACCCAAGTGGGTTAAATAGATTGTTGTAAGATCTTTATATCAATGATAACATTCTTCATTGTTCATCTGATCTTTCCCACATTAATATTCTTAACATTTTTTTAGAACTGAGGGTTCAAGTTAGAGTTTGTTACCACTTCACTAAATGTTACCATTGCAGTTTAAGTTTTATTATCTTGCCTTGCTTGTGATTTCAGCCAGTGACAGCTATACCTATCTGCACATCTTGCATTTTTCAACAATGACTATTCAAAATCTGATCATATCGTACCCCATAACTGAACAAGACAAAAATCCCACTGCAAGCTTGATTATAGAAAGTCGAGATAGAAATTAAAACCTAAGATTTATTGTTATTATTCATCAAAAATCCAAAAATAAAAAAGTGAACCTTAGATTTGAAAGTCCTTAAAGACATTTACATGCACCTTAAAAGCAAATGAGTTCAACAGCAGCATATATTATCAAAGTACAAGAATTATGTTTGTTATCAGATTTTCAATAACAAAGTTTATTTCTAGGAAATTAAAAGTTACTTCATGTGTCATTATTCTATTAAAAAAATCTGATAACAAACAATTTAGTCCTAAATTTCCCCCTAATTCCATCACAGTATATTCCCTTCCCCAGCACCCTCACTAAGTAGGGATTAGAACTGGGTTGGCCCTTTTATAACCACATGGCTGGTACCACTTGTTGGTTCAATCTTTCAAAGGGAGGAACTCAAAAAACTGGCTTGAGGTAGCAATTTGAGTGCCCAGGGAAGTTGATGCACAAACCATAGATTTCCTCTCATTAAGAGACATGCCATGCTTAAGAGGAAAAAGCTCAAGGGTTCTGGTGCTTGAATATTCTTCTTCATCATTGTAGGTGCAGTTTTCTTTGTTGAGTATAAATGGTAAATTATAATTTTGAGAGGAAACGTTTTGTGTTGTTCTTTTCTCCTCAAGTTGAGTCCATCCTTTTGGAACACATTCTGATATTTCCTGTACAATATGTTGAAAATAAAGGATTGTAATTATAGGAACAAATAAATAAGAGGCCTTCAATTAGGGTGTCATTGAGAGAGATAGAGAGATGTTTTGAGGTTTTTTTTATCAGAAGAGGTTTTGAGGTTGAATCAGTTTAAATAGAGTCCATGAAATTCTGAACTTCAGCAAAAAAAACAGCCCCAACAGAAAGTGAAAAGGAAACAGCAGCTTCTGAAACCTCTCTTTTTTCCTTAAAAAAAAAGCCCTTGTTGTTACATAAATTTTAAAAAACAGGTTAAGATACATAGTTATTATACCATAATTGTGCACATTGTATCAAAAATAAATTACAATTTTTTTGTTTAAACATGGTATTAATAGAATAAAAATAGTAAAAATATAGAAAATATATTAACTAGTTGTTAGAACTATTTAAAAATCACTACTTTTCACTAAGAGTAAACTCCCTAATTAATAGTTGATAGATGTGGGTTCGATTCTACTTATAATTTCATAACATTAGGATCTTCCTTTAAAAATGACTTCTAAACTTTTATTTGACCTTATGATTTGTGAACAACCACAAAGTATGCAACATGAAAAAGAAGATGAACTCAGAGAAAGCCGTAAATGAGCTCACTTGTATCAAGGCTTCTTTTTTGGAATGTGGTTGTTGTTTTTCAAGTACAATTAACTAAATGAGTACATTCAAATTACTGTTGTAGTGAGTTGACAAAACAAAAAGAAATGAAAACAAGAGGACTTAAGTGAAAGTGGTCAGTGGATTAACCTGAAAGTAATAAACATGAAGTTACAGAAAAGAATATCAGGTATAAAAATTGCTGAGGTTATGTATGGATAAGAAGGTAAAAAGTGATTATGCAAAATCAGTACAATGAGCAAGGCCAAAAGAAAAATGTACGGACCTGTGGAAGGGCACTGCAGTTTGAAGATGCCCACTTCTTTGTCTCTTTAACTTCATAACCTGTCCCTCTCAACCCTGCACTCAAAGTCCAAATTTTAACTCAAAACTCTTCCTCAAAACCTCAATTCTTTCGTACTTCAAATATACATCATTCATAAGTAACCCTCCACTCTTCTCTCTCTCATGGTCGCTTTTGTAATCATCAGTCTAGTATAGGGAGACATTAGCATCTTTTGCCCACAAAAAGATCCAAACATGTAGAAGAAAAATTCTTAAAAGGGAAATTTTTATATTAAATAACAAATACTCTCTATGCTAACTAACTATTTCCCTTAATTATTATGGTTGTGTTTATTTACACAATTAATATGATTTGTCTTTTGAGACTTCATATATAATTTTTTATATAACTACATATATAATTGATTGTTTGTGTATAGTTAAAAGAAATCGGACTCTTTTCAAAGTGCAGCCGACATCCTAAAATATTTTAGTGTATATAACACCTTAAATGAGTTTTTGTACCTCACTGTAGGATACTCAAAAAATAAATTTTAAGGTACTAGCTCGACGCATTAAAAACATCTTCAGGGTGTTGAATGCAGCAAAACCTATTATTGTGTCAATAAATCAAACGTCCCTTCTGAAATATTACAGTTATAAATCACATCTTGTTTCTTTTACCATTACCTTGGGAAAAATAAAAAGCAGGATTTTGTACTCCCTCTCAGTTACGTTCCGTAGGTTGTAAATTAAAACATTTTACATATGCCAATAAAAAGCAAGTGGAAGTGTTTATTATGATTATATTTAATAAACCTTTTCATTTTTACCCTTACTCATTTATCATATCAAATTTCTCTTACCTCCCTTGCAATTATTAATTAACCTACAAGGCACAAAGAGAAAAACCATTTATTGCTTTAACTTCTGCATATCACCTCTAATGTATTGGACCAAAAGATTTGTTATGTTACCTCTTATATATTTAGGATGAGGGGAGTATATCTATTATATGTGTAAGTACAATTATAAAAATTACAAACTGAATTATCAATTTTAGTTCACTCACACATAAATCATTCTGATATCAAATTGATCAAGAGATGGTACAACTTGTCTTTATAGGTGTATTTACCTGTTGTGGAGTCTTCTTGCTTTTCCTGTGAGCTTTTCACATGAACAAGGTACACTTCTTTGTCTTCAGCAGAATCAGAAGCAGCAGCCTCCTCCATCTCACGGCGACGTCGTTTCTGTCTCTCTCTAGCCTTGTGATTCTGAAACCAGTAGAACACATTCTTGCCTTCTATCTTCCCAAAACGACGTAGTTGAGAAGCTATTTGCTGTATTTGTTCAGCTGTTGGCGTCTTTGTCCCTTGCCTGTACAGTTCTTCTAGCACCAGTAATTGTGCTGGCGTTGGACTCCACCTTGAACTTTGCTGAGATTGCCTACTTGTACTTTCTCCTCCTTCCCCTACACAATATATCAATCCTTCATTAAATAAAAAATGATATCTTAAAGATATATACATGTGTTTCTGAGTTCACATATATATATTTGCAGTAAATTTCTTAATAGATATGATAAAGATAGATACAAATCTTCAAACTGGACCTAATATTGTCATAATATATGATGTTTTGTTGTTAAGGGAAGGAATGAACGGTCTGGATACTTCCCTTTCTTGACGCGTTTTAAAAAGTAAGGAGTAATGACAAACTTAAGCATGCACTAATATGGGATGTTACAATAATGTTGCAGTGTCTTTATTGGATATCCAAGCTTAGCTTGTTCATATTATCAAAGAGTGAAAAAGATCAAATGAGATTTGAGAGTTTTTTTTTTTGGCTTACCGAGAGGATGGCTCAAAGAGATGAGATTGGTGCAGTGGTTGCAGATACAGAAAGGGATGATTTTGGTGGGTGCATGAGAGTTATTATTAAGGATGGAATTGGCAGGAGTAGTGAGAGGGTGAAGCTTGAAGGCACAGGATGAATCAGACATATTGTCCAAAAACAACATAAAAGATAGAGCTACCTAAAAGGTCGGTGTTATGAAGATCTTTGCTCTTTTTCGCGGAACGAAATACTTGTGTTTGAAATAAAATATGCAGAGAGTGAAAGTGAAGAATGATATAGAGATGACGAAGTGTGAGGAAAGAAGAGGGTGAGAGTGTGGTATTTGTAGGAACAGAAAACTTTGTAGTAAAAGCTTTAGGTGGAGCAGCAAGCAACGAAAAGTTAGTTGACCACTCCATCTGATGATGATACAGAAACCAAATGTTCAAATCATATGAGAGAGAGAGAGAGAGAGAGAGAGAGAGAGAGAGATATGAATGGAAGCGTGGAACTCAGAGATGTCGAGGGTCAAGCTGTAGAAAAAGACAAGAACATTATGATCACCTTATGATATGTGTTCATTATTTTTTTTTTTGGGTTAATCACCGTCCGATTTAATCCGAACTCGAGGGGTAGGAGTGTTGCCCACATAAACAAGGTTGTCCCCTCTCCCAATAAGAGCGCTTCCCGGGAATCGAACACGCGTTCTCATCCTTATGGGGGTTGTAGCCCACTTACCAGCTCAACCAACTACCCATTGATGATATGTGTTCATTATTATTAATATTATTATAGTATAGTTGTTGCATCTTTAGAGTTAGCTACTAGCGTAGTAACATAAAGTTCAGTGACGACATCACCTTTTTATAGGGATTATAATTTTGGATTGTATGATGAGCTAATAATAATAGATCCTTAACATTATTGTTATTATTCTGAACAATATCAAGAGTTTCACCAAAACTCACACTCTTACACATACGATAAAAGGTAATTTCACTGTCTCTTCCTAACCTCTATTCCTCTCGTACGCACTGCACAACACGCGCAAATAGTTAATTGTTCATTCATTACTATCTCTCTCTATCACACACACACAGTACGTATTTGTCCATAAATATTTGAGATTTCTGTCTAACGGTGTTCTATGATCATATCTCAAGGAGCTGCTTCACAATGAGAAACAGTTACCATTAGTATGTGTGCTTTTTTTGGGATTGTATTGTATATGCTCTGTAGAGTCTGTACTACACAGTTGATGTAACTGTATGCTTGCACAGTGCCTTTTTTTTTTATATATGGCGACTCAAATATGTATAATACGGGTCAATATATACCATTGTTAGCTAGTCTAAAAAAAAGTTCAACTAAATTTATTTCAATCTTTATTTGGTGAATGTAGGAAAATAACTAGTACACACTTGGTGGATTAGGGCCCAAATCCAGGCCCAATAAGAATTTGGGGCTATTATGTGAATATGGGAAAATTATGGGTTCAAGTGATTATTTTTCCCAAATTGAATATAACTTCCACTCATGTGTAAATTACAAATAGGCAGGATTCTGTAGAATGAAAATAACTTTAAAATACAGTATCTCTTGAGAGAGTTATTATCATCCCTTTCCTTTACTCTCCAACTCTATCAAATGTTATCTGTCGTATATGGTAATTGGATCTCCCATAATGGTGGTCTCAATTTCGGGTAGGTACTTGAAGAATTGTACGGACTCCAGGTACGCCCGAAACCCAACAGTGAAGGTGCTAAGGAAGACAGTATATTAGGCAACCTTATCTCTGCTTTTGTATGAGGAGAGGTTTATTTGAACCCACAACCTCAAACCTCAGGACAAGCTAGCTTATTAATGAATCAAGCCGATAATTCCACTGTTAGCTAGTCCTGATAGATTGAATTTTGGTTTTTTTCCATGTCATTTTAAATTGTTTGTTTTGATCCATGTAGTTTCATGGAGACTAGATCTAAGTTTGAAATGGTGGTGCTGTACTTTAAACGAGTTTTAATTTTGATTTTTATGATCAATCTTTGACCAAATATTTTTGAAACTAAATGAACTAAAGCCAAAATTAGACCAACTAAAAGGAACAACAATGAGATTTATCCCTTTCAACGATATGCTGTCTAGTTATCCCTTTGTATTGGTAAGGGCTTCTTAATTATGATTATTAGATGCTCAACAAATCAGATGAGTCATCACCACAATCCCGCCCCTTTCTCCTGAATGTTTTCGTTAGATAGATTTGAAATAATAGATCTGGATTATGACACTTCAACAGTAATTAAACACTAATGTCAATAGTTTGTCACCGATAAAACTAATTATTAATATGGAAAAACAAGAATGTAATCATTCATAACAACTTGGTTCAAATCTCACATCACACAACATATATTTCAGGTTAATCATAAATTTTAACAGAAGATCATCCTCACAAGTTACCAAAGAAAGCATTAATTGCATTGATATGGACAAAGGACAAATAATAATACATACACACAGCTTGAAAAGTCACATCACAAGTTTAATATTATTTTCTGATGCGATTTACAATTTGAAGTGTCCCTTCTTCTTTGATGGAGTTCTATACGTTCAATCTTGACAACTCACCAAACATCTGAACCGTGGATGAATTAATGAATCTATGAATGAACATGCACTTTGACATGCATTAAAATCTTGATCAAGCTGATAAAAAAAATCTTGATCAAATCCACATTTAATTTCTCAAGAATTTGAAATTTATCGCAACCTGCACTGTTTACTAATCTTTTGTAGGAAAAGACAGAAATATATATATATATATATATATATATATATATATATATATATATATATATATATATATATATATATATATATTTTCTCTGAGAGTTTGAAAGCCTTCCCAGCCAATTTGGAGAGTAATAAAAATAGCTTTACGTGTAGAGCATAATGGAGTAGGGTACTATACTTTCGCATGCATAGCAATGAATGAATGAATGAATGTAAAAGCAACAAAGTACAGAGTAGAAGCACTAGAGATATATATAATTATATGAAAGTATATATGTTTCACGTGCACAAATAATGAAAACGAGTTGTCCCTCATTAACACTAATTTACCCTCCTTCTAAAACTCAGTTTGTGTCTCTCTCGAACTTTATATTTAGTATAGAATCCATTATACATTTAGTGTTCCCATGTCCCCCGACCATGTCTCACGAAACTCATTATTGATCCATTATTTTGTCCCTTGATATAACTGCTTCTATTAATTTTTTGTACGTTGAGTGTTTTTTTATTATGTTAACTTGGATACGTATAATGTGTTCCATTTAATTTTGTTTTTTCGATATGCTTACACACGCATTCTCTGAACTGTCTACAAGTTGACCATAAGGTTTTGATATTTTTTTATAGGTCAACTTCCACATATTTAAGTATCTAACTATAAAGTGATACGTTAATTGGTAAGTTGTTGACATGCAATGAGTGAACTTTGATCATTGTTGTAATATTTACTATATTGTCGTTTGTTGGCTAGACAATAGTTGCATGCAGAGGTGGATGCAAGAGCTTGGGCTAGTTGGGCGCAAAAATTATACCGCTTGTTCTAAATATGAGATTTAGTTGAAAAGTAAATTTTGGTCATATATAGGGAACATGTTTTCAATTTTATCTCTTATATTGATCATTTTTTCCCTCCCAACTAATATGCTTGGATTGTAAACAAATATATAATTTACATAGAAGTATTCAAGATAGATGTATATGTCTTACATTTAGTATAACATGGAGTTGGAATTGTAAAAGTTGTTTAAGAAATATGAAGAGATGAGTTAAGGGGGTTAAAATGTAATTGTAACGGAAGTGGAGACAAATATTTAAGTCACAAACAATAGTTGCATGTGGTTCTTATCATTACAAGACTTACTTGTGCATTTGAAAATGAACAAGAAGAGGGCGCACACAAACTCAGAGAAATCTAATGTGCAAATCAAGGTCTCAGACAAGGAGTAAATATGCTGTCTCTGTGCTGTTTCAAATATTTCATCACTTCCAAAAGGCACTACTGTCATACATTTCAATTATTTTGTCTACCAACACATAGTTAACTTCACCTCCAAATCATGCTTGATCTCGGCATAGCTGATGTCATCTTGTCTGAAGGAACTAAATGTTCAATAACTGTAATATTAGGATTTGCACATGAAAAAACATATCGGGAAAAAAATGAAGACATTCCATCACGGCTTGCTCTTTAAAATGAGCTTTAAAATCCTTGCATGGTAGGGTCTTGATGTTACAGTTACTGGGCATGTGTTGCTTGTTTAATAAAGTTATCATTAATCGCCTGCTTTAATCATTTGATTTAATTCACAATGCCAGGATGATAAGAAAAATATATACCACAAAATATGAAAATAGCCTAGTTTAGAGACTGATTGCTATTTGTTTCACTGTTGAACATTCATGTTGATCATTTTAAACCATATTTGATTTGGATTATCTGCTTCAAATCAATCCATGTATAGATCCATACATGTAGGTGAGATGCTACTCAACGAGGTCCACATGGTTTTGTGAAGAAATACAAATGATCTTAGCATAGATAAAAGGAAAAAGAAATGCAGCATAATATAAGAACCCATTTTAGAGTTAAAACCGAAGGAGTAAATATTTGTGAATATGAATAGAGGATAAAACTTGTTACCTCCATCCTGGCTGGTGTGAGCCGCCAAAACAATCAATGGATGATGAATTGAAAAGACACATAGCAGATACTGCCATGTGTATTTACTTAGGATCCCCATGTCTGCAAACAATTTGACAGACACTGCAGAAAGATTTCATATTTAGAAGTAACATGGATTAATTAAAATTACAAAATCAAAATCTGTCCCAAACGATGAATTTATTCAATTCCTCTGCTTGGAAACTCAGTAAACATTATAAACTGTATCCAATATGAACACACAATTTTGGTCAGTATGTAGGTGCAAATAGGACTTGAACAACGTGGTGATATCTCTACACTCAGCCTCATTCCTGATGAATAGAGTAAAATCTATTAATTTATTTATTTAATTGTTGATAAACTCAGAATACTTCAGAAAAAACAATATCATAACTTCTCGAGCAGATTGGAGACAGAATAGGTGGGTTTAATAATTAACAAGCCGTCTTGTGCTTAAAATTTATCCCCCTACAAAATGTTCATGATGTTTTGTATCATCAATATGTCAATGATCAATGGGAGATATAAAACATGGAAAATTTAGGCAAATTGCAAAACCATTAGTGGTAAGGAAAAACATCCAAGCAGTACTCTTAAATCATCTTCTGGCTATTGCTGTGTTTATCTCAATCAAGCAATACTATAGATTCTTCCTGTTCAATAGGCAGAGAGAAATACTTGCATATAGAAACGTTTGAAATTTCAATGAACAGTGAGAGGAGACTTGCCAACAGGCTAGCCAAAGTGAAGTGAGTTAACTGTCTATGGTTTTGAGACATAGTAAAGAAGAAAAGAGCAGAACTAAAATTTGAAACTTTTACTAAAATGAGGAAAATGAATAGGCACAACCCAAGGAATTTGCTTCCATTCATTTTACTGCAATAATTTGTCCAATGATCTAATCCAACTCTCATTCTAGCGGGATAGCAGAACCAGCTTCTACTCACAGAAAAACTTCAAACTTTATACAAGGATAAGTTGACTTCTTTAATGGTGATTGATAATGGCAGCTAAATGCATAAGTCTCTCATCAAAGGGGATCTTGGAAGGATAGATGTATGCACCATCCTGATTCCAACAATTTATTAGCATACAACAAAGAATTGAGAGCTTTCCTACAATGAAAAGAAGTACTTACTTTTAAGATGACTAAGATGATTTTCTAGTGCATGGTAATTCAAGGTGCAGATGCAAAATATCGCCTGTGGCATGCATTTTAAGAGCTGCTAATAAACATTGTGATTTCCAGTGACATTTAGTTCTTTAGCCATCTTTCATGCCCTTCATGTCTTTACATGTATTTTGTCTCTAATCATCCTCCACATGCAGGTACAGCCGTTACAGCATGCAAACTTGTTATTACTCAAAACCGATTACCAGAAATCCTTACATGAACAAATTCCATTCCTGAAATGATGAAACCGAATTTTATCTCTCATAATTATCTCTCTTGATGAAATTTGGGAGACAAATTTAGAGAAAGTATGGCAGTCATCACATATTCTCAGATTCTTGATCACTCTAATGGGGCGTTCAGGCCCTACATTAATCAAAGCAAACGCGATGGCAAGCTTTTCACTGTGAGTGCTGATAATTGACTCCTTGTCTTCCAATTCCACATCATGGAATACAGAATTGGTCTTTGAACTGTAACCCATACTCTTCATTTGTTTAATCAAACAATCCAACTTTTCATATATAATCTCTGACTGTGGATGTGATCTATCTCCTCCATGGAAAAAATGCAACTCACCATTATACTCAACTGAGCTATAAGCAGCTATTTTTCTAACACTCTTCTTCCTCATTCTCTGCCTCACCTTCTTAACAAAATCCCACCTCCCAGCAGATGCATACATATTTGACATTAAAACCTGGTATGAAGCAACATCAGGAGCTATTTCATATAGACAATGTGCAGCAAGTTGGCTCAATTCTACATTTTGGTGTATAACACAGGCGCCCAATAGAGCCCCCCATACGCCCGAGTCCGGCTCCATAGGCATGCTTTTGATGAAGTTATATGCTTCTTCAAGACGTCCTGATCGGCCAAGAAGATCAACCATGCAAGCATAATGTTCTTTCCTAGGTTTGATGCTTTCATCATCTGATTGAGACATCCGATTAAAATATCTCCAGCCCTGGCTCACTAGTCCAGCATGGCTACAAGCTTGTAAAACCCCTAAGTAAGTAACATAATTTGGTCTCAGTCCCTCTCTTTGCATCCTAGAAAACAAAGATAATGCCTTTTCACTTTCCCCATTAACAGCATATCCAGAAATCATAGTACTCCATGAAACTACATTCCCACGAGGAATTCTCTCAAACAGTTCAGTAGCAAAATCAATATTACCACACTTCATGTGCATGTCTAGCCGTGCATTTTCAACAATTATGTTGCAATCAATCCCATCTTCTCTCGCAATCCGATAAATTTCATCTCCAATATCAGAGCATCCTAATTGGCCACAAACTGAAAGAGCACTCACCAAAGTAAAAGAATCAGACCGAGTTCCAGCCGAACTCATTTCACGAAACAAAGCAAGAGCATTGATAGCATATCCATATTGAGCACATGCTGCAATGAAAGCATTCCATGCCACTAAATCTCTTTCAACCATAGTCCTAAACAAAAACTCAGCCAAACCCAGTTCTCCAAGTTTAACATACATTATAATCAATTCAGTCCTTAACACTGCAACAAACTCAACCCCATATTTCACCACCTGAGCATGCACAGCATTACCAGCAGCCCGGAATTCAGGCAACTCAGCACAGGCCTTGATGACAAATGGAAAAGTAAAAGAATCAGGACGTACACCAAGAAAACACATTCTTTTATAAACATAGGCAGCATCATTAGGTTGCCCCTTTTGCACGTAACCTCTAATCATGGTATTCCACAAGAAAGTACGTGGCTTGTGCATATCATCAAACATTTTACGTGCATATAACATGTCTCCCAATGCAATGAACCTTGTAAGAAGATGTGTGAGAAGGCTGTTCTTGATGGAAAGGCCTGATGTGAGGAGGATAGCATGGATTTGTTTTAGGTGAAATGGGTTTGAGGAACATGATTTTAACAAGGTGGTAAGGACTTGTTTGGTTAGAAACTTGTGTTCATTTTTTATGGTGTGTGAAGAGAAGAACTTGGTGGGAATTATTTTTGAAACTATTAGCATGGTCATATTAAATATGGCATTGCCTAAGTTCTTTCTTTATATTCTTATACACATACAAAATGTTAGAAACAGTAAGACTCAGTGATGTGATTTTCACTCAGCTGATATCGGTTTTATTCACAGAGCATTGTGTTGCCAAATGACAATCACTACTAATTTTCGCTTTTAGAAGACGTGAACATAGAATCTTGTGTAATTAAAATAATGTTAACTAAATTAACTAACATTTTAAAATTAATTAGATAAAAGTGATCTTATATTTAAAAACGAAGGGAGTAGTTAACATAATTTCAGTTATAACAAGATTCTATGTTCACGTTTTCTCTAGTACTCCCTCCGGTCCTAATTATAAGTCGCCTTTGACTTTTTTGGAGATGTTAAGGTTACAAAATATGTTATTAAATTATGACATATTTGATAAATTTTTATATTAGTCATTAGTTTATAGGTTAAACAAACTAGTTTAAGGAAAAAAATTAGTTAAATGAATTTATGATCGACTTATTTTGCTGTTTTAGGATTTTCCAAAAAAGTCAAAGGCGACTTATTTAGGACCGGAGGGAGTAATATATTAAATATTTAAATTTCGCAAAGCATGATTACCGAAAAAGATTATACATGATAATTTGCAAATGATAATTTCATATTTAAAATATTTGATTGTTATGATTCTCGGTTTGGTAAAAAAAAGCTATGTTTTTACTTATAGAAAAAAAAATACTCCCTCCGGTCCTATAAAACCTAATTGATTTTTTCTAAAAAATCCTTAAAAAACAAAATAAGTTAATTATTAATTGATTTACCTAATTTTTTTCCTTAAACTAGTTTATTTTACCTATAAACTAATGGATAATCTAAAAATATATCAAATATGTCATCATTTAATAACTTATTTTGCAACCTTAATCTCTCAAAAAAAAAGTCAATTAAGTCCTATATTTAGGACCGGAGGTAGTAATTTACAACTTTTTTTTGGTAAAAACAGAACTTACATTTATATTTTTTTATGTAAAGAGAAAATGGTGAATTAATAATTAGATTCATAGTAATTGAGTAACAATATTAATTAATTAGGGGTGTGTAAACTCTTTTCAGTTTGATTATTTTACCAAAAAAAAGGGCTAAAATTGAAAAACCATACTTTTTTTGGTTTAATAATCTTTGGCTGGCTTTTGACCCTCTTTCATTTCAATGTTGTAAAACACGAATACTAAATTGAAAAAGGGAAAAAAAAATGGACAACATACCTGAAAAATTATATAAATTCAACATTTTGTCCAGGACAACTATACTCCTAATTCAACATGTCCAAATAAACCAAAACTAATGCTTAGAAAACATAACAATGTTGAAGTTGGTTTTTAACTTCCACAGCACATCCTGCAATTAATAATCATTTTGGGATTTTTCCTAATGTCATGTGCTTAAAAATGTTTTGATTATTAGAAACCATATTTTTTTTATTTGAATTTTGGAATATTGGTATGGGCTTACTTGTTGCCCTGTTTACAAATAAAAATTCTGAGATTGTTTTATTATCACAATGGGTTCGATCTCTTACTTCTAAAATGATATACTTTATAATGTAATACTCCCTCCGTTCCTAAATATAGGAGCACTTTGACTTTTTTGGAGAATCTTAAGAAAGCAAAATGAACAATTTAATCATAACATATTTTAAATATTATTATATCATATGTAAGTTCGTAAGTCAAATAAACTAATTTAGTGAAAAAAATTGAGAAAATCAATTTTTAATTACCATATTTTGTTTTCTTAGGATTCTCCAAAAAAGTCAAAGTGCTCTTTTATTTAGAAACGGAGGGAGTAATACGTAACATATGCATAATAATTTTTTTTTCTTTATTAATGTAAAAAAAAGTTAATTGGTCCTTAGAGGAAGTAAGGACGATCGATGATTTTATATATCTTTAATTATATCACTTGCACAGTTGCACTGGCCTCTGAATTTAAGCAGTGATCGTAGACAGCGGCCATTAATTGCATGTCCATGAATCATCCTCATCTTCAACAAATTCTCAAGCTTCCATTTATGAGGAGGACAAGAGTTCAATCCATACTGGCCCCCAAACCCTCTTCATCATAGCTGATTAGCTAGCTAGTTTTGCTGTCTATATGGATAATGTGAAGAATTTATATTACAAGATCTCTTTATTTCTTGTTTCCTCTATAAATTTTGAACTTAAGCTTTTTTCCAATCAGGTAGGTAAATTCCATGTATGGACCTGGACCGTGCAGCAGCAACTGCTCATGAAAGGAAATTAGGATGAGAAAAAATAGGCACAAGTTGATAGTAGTCCTTCCAACCCCCGTATTATAAAAAATATACTCAACTATTTTACACAAGCCAACAAAACACAACATTTTAGAGTCGTTTATTATGGTAAAAATTACAATTTTTCAATTTTGTCTTGTACACAATTTATTAACATATAAACTCTATTTAGCATAAAAGGCTAAAAACAAAATCAAACTTAATATCGTAACTTCTACATAGTAAGGCCTTTTATAATGTTTACTAAGAAACTTCTCATGTTACCTCTTCAATTGTGGATTATAAGGAGTAACTATTTTCCTTCTATTCAAAATATAGTAATCAATAGGAGGACTTGTTCTTTTCTAGGTGTAAGATTTCATTTCTTTTTATGTCATTAATTTAATTTTTTGTACGTAACTCTCTCTAGTTTCTATTATCGGTTACATATAAAAAAGGTATTTTTATCAAGGGATAGTATCCACTGAAAATTATTAGAATAGGTATTTTAGAAAAATCAACATATTTTTTTTTCAAAAATCTATCTATTGCATCAGTCGTATACGTACTTTCTACATTTAAGATATATAAGTGAGCGTGCTATTTTTTCCTTGTAAGATCCATTTTTTCTGACAAATATCTACCTCTCCATAATTCATTTGTCAAACTGTTAAGATTGGATTTAGTTTGACATCTTCTTCAAAGCATCCCTTTCAATACAGTACTTAATACTATTTTTATATCAATTTTGAGAATTTTTTAATAACAATCATGTCGGAAAAATCTCTCAAAATCTTAAATTCTTAAGGGAAATTTAATTAGAGGTCCCTCACAAGGGAGTTAATACTGGAAAAATCCCAAAAGTTGAAAATATTAATGTAGGGTCCCAAGGGATCTCACATTAATATATTTGAAAAGTGAAAAGACAGTTTTGCCCCTAGCCTTAATAAAAAATTACCCCCACCCCACCCTCCTCCCTCACCCAACCCCCCCCCACCCTCCTCCCTCCTCTCCCCCACCCTCCGCCCCCCCATTAGGGTGGGGGGGTTGGGTGAGGGAGGAGGGTGGGGTGGGGGGGTAATTTTTTATTAAGGCTAGGGGCAAAATTGTCTTTTCACTTTTCAAATATATTAATATGAGGTCCCTTGGGACCCTACATTAATATTTTCAACTTTTAGGACTTTTTCAGTATTAACTCCCTTGTGGGGGACCTCTAATTAATTACCCCAATTCTTAATCTTGAATTTCGTTAGCCGACCCCACGATCGATTTTACCGAATATGCTGAAAATAATTATCAAGTATAATTGATTAAATTTTAATATTATTACGCTTTAAATAAGATGTACTATATTACATTTTAAATAAGATGTACTATAGCACATGCTAGCACAGCAGTTGCTGCAGATAAGATTAAAATAATACGATTAATTTACAAACGATATCGAAATATGGAACTCAAGAATTAATATACAAAAAAATGTTTTTGAAATTTGTTACTAATACTTAAAATAAGTTAATCCAACCATCCTCTTAATTAAGCAAATTATACACCCTAAATTTTATTACACCCTTAATTTTGTTCATAAGTGTAAAAAATTCAATTTAATATTTGGTGACCACTATAAATTCACCCTCATGTTGGTTTAGATGACTAATATAATTTCAAAATCATAGGTTTAAATCTCTATATTTTAATAAAAAGTTAAATAATATTTCGATCATTGGAGATCATAAACATGCATTACAAAATTTGTATATAAGGGTAATTGAAGGACTCCAAATTTGCACAAAGAGAATCTGCCATCTCTTAACATTTCATTAGTGTTGTCTGCAATATCCAATTAGAGAGAGATGGTGAGTACGCTGGAGGAAAGTGTTGAACTCAATACTTCAGCTTTGACGTTTCTGGAGATATTTTCAACCAAAGTCTATGAGCTTACCAGTATCTCCCCAGACATCGTTCAAAGTCTTGAGATTGTTTCTGGTTCCTGGGGCTCTATAGGCCTCACCATCCTCGTAAACTATACCATAGGTACGTATCTAGACATAAAATATCATCATCTTCATCCATCACATCCTTTTTATACTGCCTTCTATCCTTGTATAAGATTTAATTTGTACTTCATACTGGACTACAAGAGATCAATTAAATTAATACTACGTCTGATCCTAAATATAAGACCTAGTTGACTTTTTTTGGAGAGATTAAGGTTGCAAAATAGGTTATTAAATTACCACATACTTGATATATTTTTAAATCATCCATTAGTTTATATGTAAAATAAACTAGTCTATGTGAAAAAATTAGGTAAATCAATTTATAATTAACTTTTTTTAGGATTTTCCAAAAAAGTCAACTAGGTCTTATATTTAGGACTGGATGGAGTATTTAATACAAGTAAATTGTATATATAATAATATGATGTTGGATGACACAGATGGGGAAGCACAAGTAGCTAAGATGGAGTTGACAAGCTTAGACCTAGTAGGTCTATCCCTTACATTCAAAATTCTTGAGGGAGATCTAGTGGAAGTGTACAATAGCTTCTCGGTTACTCTGAAACTCACTCCAAATATACTATCTGGAAGCGTTGTTTATTGGACATTTGAATATGAGAAGCCAAGCTCAGACACATCAGATCCAACCTCGTTAATGGAAGCTGCAGTTCAAGTCTCTAAAGACATCGATGCTTATGTCGGCCACTTCATCTAAGCTTGAATAATTATATTATTCAAGTAATTAATAAGAAAATAAATGTTTTGTGTGTGTGTGTGTGTTGTGTCAAATAAGTAAGTTGGCATTTTTTGTCAGCTTTTCTTGTGAATGTGTCCCTGCATGTTCTTTATATTTTCAGGGTGGGTTTGCCGCGCTTGACTTACATGGTGAGCAAGCGCAAGTCTATTTACAATGTAATAATCCAATCCAAGTAGTAATAATAAAATTTTCAGTTTTGAGATTGAAGGGTCCTTCCTAGGTACGGTATATCAGGCTCTTGGCTTTTAGACTCTGCACAGGATTCTTCAACTTTCAGTAATTTGATACGTACGTGGTTCAATTCCCTTGTTTTTGCGTGGGGGTCGCTCGGAGATATTATACTGCGATTATCACACTTTGTATAATTAAGGGTGTGTGTGTGTAATTTCGAAAATAATCGAGTTTCTTGTGTAAAGGATTCTATTAAAAAGATTCATTCTCTTCCAATACTCTTTTGATCTATATTATAAGAGTTCAAAATTTGGGTTGATTTGGTCCATACATGTTTCTCTTTTTTTTTATACACTTCACATACATGTTTCTCTCTCTTACAATCTTGTTAAATTGATTATAATTAAGGGTGATATTAGAAAAATATGTATCTTCCAGAAACATATAATTACCTTTACATATTTTGTTAGGAACTGTACTCTTTGGCGGTTGAGTTCTCATATATATAGGACTATAGGTAGTAATGGATATATGAGATAATAATTTAGGGAAGTTAAATAATTTACTTATGACTTATGAGTTAATTTTTTTGTCAAAAAATATGTATTGATTTTCTAAAATAATGATACGTACCCTCTCTAATAATTTTTCATAGAAAATACTTCTTCTATATAAAACCTTTCTTAATATTTATGATCAACAAATAGAGTTTAAGAAAAATATTACAAATTTGATAACTAAACAAATTAACGTGGATTATTGGAACCCAATTATTTCCTAATTAGATTTGAATTGGAGCAGTTTCACTTTCTGCTATTCATTTAAGGAATTTATATTATTCGCCAATAATTTCTAAATATTTGAATGATATTATATTCACATAATTTAGCAAAAACGCTTTTTTTTATGAATAAAAAACGCACATGCCTACATTATCAGTTGGCAGTTCAAAATCATTTTGAATTGAATTTTTCTGAGAATTATATCCTAAAAGCTTCATTTGGAGTGGTTTTTAATCAAATATTACTTATACACTCTCATGACATTTTCAACTCATATAAATCATATTGCCTTTTAATATATCAACGTCTGCCATTTACTAAAATTAAAATATGAATTAATTGAAAATAATATGTCAGCTTATATTATGAGCCTTTTTTTATCAGCTATATTATGAGCCTTTGAGAAATTTCCAACTATCCTTTTTAATTATATTATAGATAAACAAGGGAATTTCTGTAAATTTAATATCAATCAAATCACCAACATTTTCAATTGATAGATGAAAATTTGGAAGACACATTAAAGTGACGTTATACAGTTTTTTCAAAAATAATCATTCGGCTAGCTGGTATCTATCAGTTGACTTTTTGGACCTTGTAACATATTTTTGGGCCCTGTAACTTGATATTCGGGCAATGGATTAATTTGGATTATAAAAGTATTTTAGACTTTTTATGTCTATTCTTATTTTTATATTAGTGAAAATATCATTTTTTTTATTCATATCCAATAGTTGAGAATTATTTGTGTACATTGAAATAATTATGTACTATTTTTATTCTTTAGTCAATATGTATCATTTTTTGGCCTTCGCCCTTTTTATTTACTCCAAATGTATCACTTCCCCATGTTCCAATCATCTTTAATCCTTCTAACCCATTATTCTTGGAAAATCTATATTTAGATTTTTTAAGTATTTAGTTATCAAGTGTCTTAATTTAGTTTCTTGTTGCCTACTTCACCCATGAATTATCTCACTGTCTAACTTTATATCATAAAAATAGATTGCATTATCCCATATAACATGGAGTATTACATATATTTCATTATTCACAAAATTTTTTTCTCTCCACATTTCATTGATTTGTCACTTTGTGAAATGTGAATGTTGACGATAGATTTAGTCGAGATTTCGGTGTCATCTTATGTCTTTCAATAATACAATACTCGCATTAAATTTATGCTGATTTGGAGCATTTTAATTTCAAGTTCAACTACTATGTCGGGAAAATCTCTCGAAATCTCAATAATGACTCATTTGTCCAACTAATCACATCATCAATCTTATCAAATTTTCATACAATAATCATCAGCTTTCATCAATTTCAATTAAAGTATTAATTCTAAAAATGAGAATGTGTATGTGTTTGCATCCTTGTAAATGTTCTCATTGGGAGAAAGGACACCATGACCTATGTGGGTAGCTCCTATCTAGAAGAAATTCACACTGGATTATCAGGCGGTATTTAACTTAAAAAAATGAGGTAAGTTCTCCAACCATGATCCACAGACATGGTATTCTTCTTGCACATATTTGAGTTTAATATTATATTTTTTAGACATAAGTAAATTTAAAATTTTTAATTATCAATTTATATCTTAGGCTGTGATGATAATAAATCATTATCAATGACACGAAACTACTTTTGCGTGCCACGAAATTTGAAAACGAAGTTTAAACAAAAAAAAATTCTTCTCAAAAAATGGCACGCATACTAATAGCTAGAAATAATGCAAGTATACAACACAACAAGGCATGGGAGAAACGCCCACACATGATTGGTTTTTTCCTGGTTTGAATATAATAAAATCTTTGTCTTGTTATAGTAAGAAATATCAATTCCAGTACTAGCTAATGGATACACTAAAATAATAATTTCACCTAAATGGTCAAATTTCTAGATGCAAGTTTATTGAGTATTGACAGCAAGTTGTGTGTGTAAGTGTGATAATCTCAGCTGTGATATTTTAAATAAATAAATAGCGCAAGTTTTTCAGTAGTGATTATTTGATAATGATAGTATCTACTATCTAACACGCGAAACACGCAGTATAATTATCTAAATCAGGCAAGTATCATTGATGGAACTATATTTCAAGTGACCCCACCAACGATGGGGCTTCATCACACGCGAAACTGCATTATATATGTCTTGTCTGAAAAAGAAAACATATACTCCCTCCGTTCCTAAATATAGGACCTAGATGACTTTTTTGAAAAATCCTAAAAAAAGCAAAAAATAAGTTAATTATAAATTGATTTACCGAATTTTTTCTCTTAAACTAGTTTATTTTACCTATAAGCTAATGAATAATCTAAAAAGATATCAAATATGTCATCATTTAATAACCTATTTCGCAACCTTAATCTTTCCAAAAAAAAGTTATCTATGTCTTATATTTAGGAACAGAGGGAGTATGATTTTAGCATTTTTGAAACTTAAAGAAGAGAGTTGGTAATAAATTGAATATGATTTTCAACTAGCCTACAAAACTACATATACATCCCCCAAAACACGTCACAATTTTTTATATATAAAGGTCATTGTAGTTAGGACACCAGTATTTTCCACAAGAATTTGACATCTTTTGTTTCACGCGAAGAACTATTTTCACTGCAAACAAAGTTGATCAGTGAAAGAACTATGGTGAGTACTTTGGAGGAAGATCTCGAACTCCAAACTTCAGCTTTGAAATTTCTAGAGATATTTGCCACCAAAACATATGAACTTGCCACTGCCTCTCCTGACATCATTCAAAGTCTTGAAATTACTTCTGGTGATTGGGGCTCTGTTGGCTTCTCCTTCATCGTCCATTACACCGTAGGTCAGCCAAAAATATATTATCACTCTTCTCTCTCTATCTCTCTCTAATCTCTGTGTGTGTGTGCGCGCGCGCATATATACACATTTCAAATCTCTCTGTTTCGCTTCTGATCTTTGTTCAGTTTTCATTTGGCATCTTAATTTTTTTTTAACTGAACGTCTTGGCATATTAAAAATGCATTTTTGCAACTACATTAGGGAATAGTATAGTAAATAATTAATAACTTGGCACACAAGATACAGTGGAACAAATGTCATGATTATTTGGTCGAACTAGTTTCAGTGGTAGTTGTAAAAATGAGTAAGGGGCTCTCTTCCCTTATGAAGGATTAGACCTAATCTAGATAGTCTAAGTTTAATATTTAAAATTTTACAATTAATAAAATATTACATCTCAAGCATCCAAATTATATCTGAATGGTTCAGATAGGAAGTAGTAGTGCCCTTTATTCATCTCTGCGACTAGAGTAATTGAGGCATCTATTAATTATAACTTGCTACTAATTACTACTCTTGTTGTTCATGTAATTGCACGCAAAAATTGTAGTTTGAAAAAAATAGTACTAGCTCCAATTCTGAATATAACATTAGTTTATAAGTAATTTGGGTCATAATTAAGCATAAACGACATCTTAATTTTATTCATACCTCTAATATTTACCATATTCATTTGTTTTAAAAAACTAATTTCTCTAACTTATAAATTAATATATAATTTAATGATAGACAATAAAATAATAATAAAGACCATATAACATAAGCAATAATTGAGTAATTTATCTACCACCAATTAATCTTCTCAAAATAGTCAATTAGTTCTTACAGCAATTAAAGACCATGCATGTTGTAAGTATATAGTAAGTGCTTAATATGTGTATATGCACGCAGATGGGGTACCACAGGTGGCTAAGGAAGTAGTGGAAAGCATAAACCTAATAGACCTATCAATCACATTCAAAGTGACAGAGGGAGATCTGTTGGATGTGTACAATAGCTTCAGGTTTATTATCAAACTCTCTCCACACATACTCTCGGGAAGTGTTGTGCACTGGACTTTGGAGTACGAGAAGCCAAGTGATGATACACCTGATCCAACCTCGTTGATGAAAGAGGTTATTCAAGTTTCCAAAGATGTTGATGCTTATGTTTCCAACCTCATGTAGACGCTACTTTATGTAATATTACGTACGTATATATGTATATGTATTAAGGTTGGGTGAGTCAAATAAAAGTTGATATTGTCAGCTGTTACCTGTGTTCTGCTTGTTACCGTGCTTGACATGAAACGAGTGCGTAGCTATCTCTTATATGTAAAAACTGCTTGTATCATTTAGTTTTTATATATGTGAGCTACTCTCTGTAATTTCATGAATGAATGGCTCAATTGTTCTAAATAATTGAGATTGAAGGAAAGTAGAAATCTGGGGGCTCCAATATTCTTACTCACACCGATCCGGCTATATAAAAGTTATTATATTCATCTACCAACTCATCATTTCAAATCATAAACTTAAATTTGGTTAAACAAAATATGAAATTAAGTTAAAATAAATTTCAAAAGTTATTCAAAATATAGAGTGACGTATTACGTACAATCCTTTCAATTATATTTTTCATTATTCTCTTCCAAAAAATAGCTCATCAGCAATTAATGCAAATTAAAGATATGCGTAGGTACTCATCGTGGAAAAGAGAAGCCGACAAATTGAAGTCCAATTTTATTTGATACCCGAACTTTAATTTATTAGTTAGACAGGGCAGGTCAGAGCGAATAATCAGGAGGTTGGGTTTGGGGTGTCTGGGCTTGGCTTTTAAAATATTTATTCTTCTGAGAGTTCAACTTATACAAGAATTGCCTTTTAAATTAGCCACTAGCATTTTCAAAATTATAATATGAACTTGAAAGTTAGATTATTTCAGCTTAGTCTTTCGATTCTTCAACTTACTCTCTTCGTTTAAAACTTTATTTATTTAGCTACTACACCGTCCACACGTCTTTTGCTGTTGCACAATTCACTCATAAATTAATCTTCTGCAAGTTTAACCGTACGTATTACACCCTCTATTTTTGTTCAACATTTTTTTTAGAAAACAAGGAGTAAGACTCGCGCACTAACAATATGAGACTTAATGCAACCTCGAAATATAATCTATCACTTATAAAAGGAATTTGATGTCACTAGTTATAAGAAAATTCACTTGTTTATCATATTGCTCCCACTTTGCCGTTGCATTACCTCCTACGGTCTTGATGTATGTTGAAGACGTGAAGATTTTGTCAGAATTTAATTTCATTAATTATGCCATGTTAATAATTAATTGTCCTCCTCCTTTAGTGTGATCAACAAATCCCCTGCTCTTGCGCAATTCGCGAAGCCTTGCCAAGTTACCATTGCTTAGACTTTTATGTTATACGGTACGCACGTTTAAGTTGTTCATCCGACAAATCTGTCTCTCCCTAATTTATGAACTTGTCACTTTGTGGATTCAGTCCAGATTTTGGTATCATCTCATCCCTTTCAGTTACTTGCATTCATTCCATGCAAATTTTGAGCACTATAAACTTCCAACTACTATGTCGGGAAAATCTCTCCGAATCTAATTAATGATGATCCATTCATTTTAACTAAACCACGCAACTAATCTTACCAAATCTTCGTGCAATATATATCAGCAACTATGATCAATTTTCATTTAAATAGTATATTTCAAATTAGATATACAGCATTTTCAGCCATGGACAGTAATATGATCGATAACACAATTAGATATACTTTCGCGTGCCATTAACTAAGAATCGAAACTCAAGCCTTACATTCCCACCATCGTTGGTATCATCGAACATTTGAACAAACTAGCTAGATATAAAATCTTCTAACTTAATTAATTGTTTTTTGTTCCAAAAAATGGAATCAGTTTTCCTAGTACTAAACATATTGTGCTTAATAGAGTAGGTTAATCAACCAAAAGCTATTTTTCAAGTTTTTCCCAATTTTTCAGAATAGCTGGAAAAAAAAGCAATTTTACAGCTTTTTTCCCTTAAAATTACATTTTAAAAGCTGCACCAAATGGGCCCTTAGATCAAGGCTATTCATATCAAATTTGGATGAGATCTAGATTTGATTGTTTAAATATTTATATTTTTTAAAAATTACTATTTTGATTTTTCGGATGTTTTTTATACAATATCAAAATCAACGTCTACATCTTATAATAATTCTTGGTGAATTTTTATTTGCATGATATAATATTGATTAATATATATTGTTTTTTACCAATGCTTTTCTTATATTAACCTGTATCTATATATTTTTGAACAAACTTATATTATATATCTTATATCCCATATGCAATTGATGATTTAGTAATGCGATTTATTTTTTTTAAAAAAAAACAATAACCTTTACCGGCGCTTCTAGTTTTTGAAAATAATGAATGTTTCTTGGCACATAGCGTCGGTAAAAGAATACCTATACCGGCACTCAAGAAACGTTGGTATAAGCATTATCCTATAACGGCACTCCCAATATAGGCCCGAAATGAGCGCCAATATAAATCTTTTATGCGTGGTAGTGTGAAGGCTTAAGTATAACATGTGTGGCCTATTATTATAGGTCATTTATTAGGCCTAAACTAATTAGCTTATACATAAATCTGACCATATTCTAATTAAGAAGCATGTATGATCAATGTTTTAGCCGATATTGGGTCATATTAGCATATACCCTTTTTAAAACATAGTTTGTCAGACAATGCTCCTGAGCAATTACTCTATATTGGTTTTAAAACGAGGGGAACTCATGATTTGAGACAAATATTTTTTTTCTTAAACTTGAAAAGATTATGTAGGCCCAAAAGTATCATCATCAATAATTGATCTCGTATAGATAGATTAGGACTTAATACTAAATTTAACATTAATAATGGGTTTTAATGATATCAAATTACTGAGAAAATGCCTCAAAACTGTTTTATATTTTGAAAATATGAGTAGGTAAATGATCTTCAACTAACCTAGATATCTTCAAACACGCATAAAAGGTTTTATACATAAGGTCATAATTTGGAGGACAAATATTTTCCACGAGAATCTGACATCTTACGTTGCAAATAAAGTATTGTGTTTTCACTGCAAATCTATTTCAAGTGAGACATTATGGTGAGCACTCTGGAGGCAGATGTTGAACTCCAAACTTCAGCTTTGAAGTTTCTGGAGATATTTTCCACAGAACTATATAAGCTTCCCACAATCTCCCCTGACATCATTCAAAGTCTTGAAATTGTTTCTGGTGATTGGAGCATTGCAGGCTTCTCATTCCTCATGCATTACACCCTAGGTCAGCCAATCTCTCTCTCTCTCTCTCTCTCTCTCTCTCTCTCTCTCTCTCTCTCTCTCTCTCTCTCTCTCTCTCTATATATATAAACAAGTGCATTTTTGATACTCAACTACTGTCATAAGAGTATTTCTAATACCTATCTTTTTTTAAGTTTAACAACGATACTTAACTATTAACCTAGAAGCAATTTTGATATTTATGTTGTGCGAAGGTACATATTTGATATCCTGATAAAAAAAAGATGGTACATATTTGATACCCAACAATTATAGTTGGGCAATTTTAATACATATCAGTGTCAAAGTTAAAAAAAGTATCCAACACCTAAAACCTCACTCCCTTTCAAGGTCTCTTTCATCCCTCACATCAAAAACTCCTAACCATATCATTATTTTCCAAAGCTTCTTCTCACCCCTCCAGTTGCCAGCTTTCACCCCCGATCACCAGTAGTCATTCACTTTCTTCACCGCTGACTATATTCAAAAATACGGGCTTTGGTTTTAGGGTCAAAGAGGGGATCAGGCTTAAACAAGTCATTCATTCATGCCACGGTCTTTAAGAGGTCGGCTCATTTAAGTCCTTTTATGGAATCATTTTTTATTTATTTGTAAAAAATCAAATAAAAGTATGTAATCCTAACTCTCTTCCTTTGCTTCTCCACACACATTGGCCACATACACCATGTCATACTCTTACTTTGCAATTTTTTTATTTTATTTTTCAAAAAACATCAATTTTCTAAAATCAGACTTTTTAATATTTTCACCCTTCGAGGCCTGAGTCCTGTATTCCAGCCCTGACTAGCAGGGAAGAGAGTGGGTGACTGGTGGCGGAGAGGGTAGAAGACGACAACTAGAAGGGAAGAAGAAGTCATGGAAAATGATGTTAAGGTTTGAGGTTTCATATGTGATGAGGGACGAAAAAGACCTTGAAAGGGGTGGACTTTTTTTAATTTTAGAAGGGCATTATAGTCATTTTTACCTCAAAACTATTATGTATTAAGAATGTACCTACAGTAATTTTGGATACTAAATCTGCACCTATAACCTAGAAACGTAGTAGTAGTATCAAATATGATCATCATAGGGTAATGATTGAGTATCATTGTTAAACAAAAAAATGGCGTAATAGAAAATTCGCCTATAGCAATAGTTCATTATCAAAAATACATCACTCTATATGAAATTTTGTTTTTGGGTTTATTAGCAATTCTTTTTATTCGACGGTCTTATAATAATAAAACTAACTAACCTGGAAGTGGCGCCAGTGCAAATTAAAATATCATGCTTGCGTATGTCATAATGGAAAAAAGTTAAATGCCGTAACAATAATTGATCAATTAAGGTGTACATATATGTTATGCCTTGAAATTTAATCACTACTTATCTTTTGAGATATGCTTATACCTATAAGCATGTATACATGGACACAGATGGGATACCACAAGTGATTAAGGCTGTGGTGGAAAGCATAGACCTAATTAACCTTTCAATCACATTCAAAGCTATAGAGGGAGATGTGTTGGATGTATACAATAACTTCAAGATTATTTACAAACTCACTCCACATATCCTGTCGGGAAGTGTAGTGCACGTGATTATAGAATATGGGAAGCCAAGCGACGACACCCCAGATCCAACCTCCTTGATGGAAGAGGTCATTCAAGTCTCCAAAAATGTTGATGCTTACGCTGGCAACCTCATCTAGAAATAAGTATTACTCTAAAGCATGCAATATACGTATATGTGTATGTGCATGTACTATTATGGTTGATGTATGTCAAATAAAAGTTGACTCTGTCAACTGTTGCTTATTTGTGCTTGTTTGTCGATCACTGTTATGTGTGTTCTGCGTGTTCTTGCGCTAACTTGACATGAACAAGTGCATATCTGTATGTACAATGCAAGCTACTTGTACAACTTAATTCTAATGTATGTGTGGTGTGTGCGCGTGTTTGAATTCCTTTCTGTAAATTCATATAAATAGCTTAATGTTCTCAATTTTAGTTTTTGAGATTGTATAGTAATGGGAAGACATGCATACGCACGCATATTGGAAAAGAGAAGCAGACAAAGTCAACTTCAATTATACAAATTAAACACAAGCTTTAATAATCAGACAGGGCAGGTTACAAAACTTGTAATGTACAGAGATATATGGTTGGAGAAATTAGCTAGTGCTACTTTTTTAGACTGAATTTTTTTGGTTACTTTTGCACTGAAATTGGTGTTATTAGCGATGCACATTAAACAGGGAGTTTCGTCCCGTTGATAGGCTAGAAATAATCTTGATCTAATGACCCGGCCTAGACTTATATAAGTCACGGCAGTATAGCGAAGAACAACTTTTATAAAAAAAATCAGAAGAGAAGCAACTTTAAAATATAGCTAGAAATAAAGATATACATCATTCTAGAAAAATAAGCAAAGAAGGTGATAGGTGTTAATTTTTATGGAAGTGTTCTAAGTTCCATGTCGGGAAAATTTCATTTACAAAGTGAGGTTTGATTGAAGGAGCCATGGCTGTGCCTGTGGGGGAGGGAAAGGAGGGAGAAGAGAAGGAGAGGTGGGGTGAGGTGGGGGGTGAGTGAATAATATTTTATTTTTAAAGGTGAGACCCACATATATTCATAATTTTATTAAATAGCTCTCAAAGGGTATTTTAGTATTTTCCATTAACTCTTAGGTCAAAATGACCCTTTTATTTTGTTTGTAGGCCAAATTAAGCCATTAGAAATAGTTTATATGTTAAAATGATATTTAACCCTTTTTTAAAAAAAGTTGAGTGGTTCTCATCTAAAGACTAATCAAATCAATGTTAGAAAAATGATGATGAGATAGGCCTTGCTTTTTGTATATTTTGTATATCGTTTATCTCATGTTTTTCATAATTATCGCATACTAAATAAATGTAGTTAACTTATCGAACATGGCATGAATTCATAATTTTTTTCTAAGTTTACAATCATTTATAATTGAGTGATTAAACAATATATATATATTGTAGTTTTCTATAAGTCGAAACAAAATTCCTCTTACATGTTTATCTTATACAACGTACAATTATTTTTAGAACACTAATCTACCATTTAGAACCAAAAATCTTTAGACACGCCCTACATAGGCCTACCTGAGACACACACTATATATAAATAAATAAAGAAACCATATATAATCAAAGAAAAAAGAAGAGCAATGGAAAAGTCTAGAAATTAATATACCGAAGCAGGGAACTTCACGAACTTTGCACCTGTGTAGTGGGCTCTGCTTTCGACATGTGCGTTGTCTAAGTTACCATTAATTATCTGTAGCAAACAACAATTATGTGTGTAGAGTATAATACAGGAACCATATAAATTGATCAATACTGTGGCTCAAAATATTCAGACAAGATATGATTGATTTGAAGCCATCAAACAAATTGCACATGATAAAAGTATGCATCTTCGCCAACCATGTGTCATGTTGAGCACCACTCCTTGCTTGACTCCATGATTATCCTTATTATCTTTTTCTCATTTCCTCTTTAAAGATTACATTAACATTTTTAAAAATATAGATTTTATTAAATTGTAGTAAGAATTATTGATGCAGCTGAATGAGTTGATGAGTTTGTTATTAACAATTCTTTAAGTTATTAATAACTCAATATTGCAAAATTTCCACACACTAGATTTAAAATATCACTCTGATTATTTATGAATTGAAATATAATTAACTGATTTTTTGAGACCCCATTCATTTTCACAACCTTCTTTTATTTGAAGAACAAGCATGACCTTACTCATCCATCTTCTCCTCCTTTAAAAAATCTCTGTTGTTCACTTATTTAAAGACAGAGGCATGGCTCTGGCAGGTACACTGGAAGATGAAGTTGAGATCCATTCCCCTGCTGATAAGTTCTTCAACTTCCTTATATCTCAGCTTCATCATGTTCAGAATATTAGGATCACGTTCATGAAACTCAGGTACATCAAGGAGATTGGCACAGTGTTGGTTCTGACCACGTCAAGCACTGGACTTTTACTGTCGGTAAGCTTTTGAATTTGTTCCGCAAATAATGTAGTACTTTCTCTGTTCCTAAATATAAGATCACTCTTGACATTCAACTTGTTCCTAATTATAAGATCACTTTCTAATTTTTCCCAAATTAACCCTATAATGTTTATCTATAATAACAAACAAAAGAGAGAGAGTAAGGATAAAGGTATATAATTGAGATATATTGGTAATATCATGTGTAAATAACTAACTTAATTAACTTCCTTAATCTACTCAAATTAAGGAAAGTGATTAGGGAGTATTAATTAAATTAATTGTGCTAAACTCTATGTTTATAACTTGATTATCATCATCATGGTTACAGATGGTAAAGTAGAAAGTTGTAAGGAACACATTGAAGAGATTGATGAAGATAAGAAGAAGATCACATTCAACAATTTTGATGGACATGTTAGTGAGAAGTACAAAACCTTGAAGTCTAAGCTTGAGGTCATTGAAAAGGGTAGCAAAAGTGGTGCCGTTGCCAAATGGACATACGAGTATGAGAAGCTTCGTGAGGATGTGGCTCCTCCACAAGCCTACTTGGACTTTGTCATTAAGACCACTAAGGATATCGATGCTCATCTTTTAAAGGCTTAAAATAAAACATATTTATAAAACTATCTCTCTGTGTGTGTCTATATATAACGAGAATAATGGAGCCTCCCTTGTTAGGCCAAGCCTGTGAAGCTGCAGTATCTATAATATCATCCAATTGATGGTGACAAGAAAAGTCTATGCTGCTATATCCTCATCTTGTGATTAGCTAGCTAGTGCTTGTAATAAATATAATATTATGGAAATCTTTGCAAGAAATAAGTGCTCTCTTTTTGAAATCACTCATTTTAATCATTAATACTAAAAACTAACATCTCAATAAATAAACATCCTTGTAAAAGCACTCATTCTGATCAAAAAATTATAATCATCCCTTGCATAGGCTCATAAGCTATTATTGTAAAATTTTAATGTACCATCCTTTTCTCTTGAGATATCTCACCTTCTTAGCATTATATCACTCTATTGTGTATTCATCATTTACATTCGAATAATTCTCATCTTAATTTATGAAATTATAATGAGAGGTTTCAAAATTTCTTGATCCCATTTTTAAAATTTTAAAAATTAAACTATATATAAAATAATATAATATCCTTAATTTTTAATTTGAAGAATGAGAAAGCGAAAGATTTAGTATGGTTAAATAAAATAAAATAAATAATGTGGTTTATAAAATTAATACTCAATTAACATTCCAACGGTGAGGTCACATCGTCACTTTTGATCTCAATTATTTTATAGGTTTTGAAATTTAGGAGTACTAATCAAAGGTCCAAACTCCCATGGAAAAAAAAGAAAAATAATTAAGATGGATCCATAAGTTATAAATTACAACTTATTTGCCTTACAATAACAATTTTTTACTTGGTGATTACAATTCGTGAACCTCATTTTAATTAACAAGCTTTTCAATGTCCAAATTTCCGTGTTACAAATTTATTTTTTTATTTTAAAGTAAAGGTTATCTCTATCATTTTCAAGGGCAAAATTAATGTCATTTCAGGCCTACAAACCTACAGTGACATGTCAGATTTTTTTTTTTTGGGTTATGTTTTTACAATATCAAGTACAACGATCCTTAATTGAAATTCTCATTAGATCAAATTTGGACATCTAATTTGATTTTTTTTTAAACACTACACCATCAATTTTCTCAAAAACAAATATATGAAGGACCTACTCAGTTTAGTCATCACTTAGTGAGGATGCTGAGAAATGAATTATACTAAACAATCTTACTTCTGGTTTATACAAAGAGGATGATTCGAATTTATGACCTCAGACCCCAGTTGAGTCAAACCGCCATTCAAAAATATATATTTTTTAATTTAAAAAATATATAATTAAAAAATCAAATACAGACCGTATAAACCAATTTATGTATTGAAATGCCGAGATTAGGATGATACATGAATAATGATCTATATTTCCCTTTATCATAATTACATTCTACTAGTATTATAATATATTGATCATTGTTTTATTAGTAAATCCAAACACTCAATCAATTAAAGAGTATTCGCGTAGCACATACACGCGCTCATTAGTATAGGACTGGGGCTTGTCTCTTTTGCACAAGTTCCTGATTTTATGTCTAACTTTGTTAAGAAAGACTATGAGTCTGCTGTAGTGCTGTTGTATTGTATCTTCGATGTAGTTTTTGTGCTTTATTTCAATAAAAAAGTTTATAATTTTATTTATATAATAAATTTTAAAAATTTAGTATTACACCTGCCCTTATATTCTTCTGGTAATGTTTTTTGCCACGCCCTTGTCTTCCAGTGTGAAATGTCACATTCTTTTTTGGTCAAAGTGAAATATCATCACATTCTTGCAGGCACATTAATATGAATAATCAGTTTTTTTAAGCACCGTATCGGTTTACTGTCATAATTAGGGGTGTTCATGATCAACGGGAGGGTTCGGGCCGCCCGTAGGTATGCCCATACCCATACCCGTGTAACATAAACAGACGGGCTAAATATTGATAAATGGGCGGGTCATAAACGAGCGGGCTATAAATGGGCACAGAATAAATGGGCGGGCGACAAAGTTAAATGGGCGGCCCATATAAGATAAACTCGAGAAAAAAATCAAAGAAGATCCAAGGAAAATCCCCACAAAGAGAAGAGCACGCATTCAATTTTTAATAAAATTTGAATTTCATATTGTTTTAATTAAGCAATACCAACAAAATAAAATTATGTGCGAGGAGGGAGTGATGTAAAATAAGATTAATACATTTTAAAATAAAAATAAATAAATGGGCATCTAAACGGGTATGTGCGTGCCCGTAGGTATGCCCATACCCGTACCCGTGTAAGATAAACGGGTGTGGGCATGCCCATACCCGTGTAAAAATGTGACGGGCCCTAAATGGGCGGGGCTAAATGAGGAAAATGCGGGCAGGTACGGGCGGGCTTAACGGGTATGGTCATAGTTGAACACCCTAGTTATAATACCACATTTTTCAATCATGAAAGTAATTGATCACAATTTGTTTTTTGTCTGAAAGTCACAATTATTGGATATATCAAATTATGAATAATAAAAGGGCATAATTAGATACAGTATCTTACTTTTTTCCAAAAAAATTATAGTATCATTCCCGAATACCATGTAGACAATGAACATAAACTATAGTTTTAATTTATCGTAACTTAACCCATTTCTCTACTATTACGTTAAATTGCATAAAAAGAATCAAAAATAGAAAACGAAAGTTCGGCATATTCCTATTCTTGTCTTTTTTTTAGCAAGAGATGCTTGTAAAAAACAATATTTTAAATCTTTTCAAGATTGTATCGTTAATTTTATATAAAAATGTCATTTTTAGTTGACTTTCATTCCAAACGTGATCCAATAAATGCAATAATTCATTAATGTCCAATCGATAAACAATATTATCTCTTATTATAATCATTTGGTAAACTAATTTGGAAAAACTAATGAAACCAGATAAGTTATTTAATTACACATATGTGATGTGAAATATTTGCAGCGTTTATTGTACATATTGTTAAGCTATCTATATATAAGTTTATGTTGAAATATGGATTTATAATATATATATATATATATATATATATATATATATATATATATATATATATATATATATATGTATGTGTGTGTGTTAGGCTATTTGTCTTTTCATCACAAAAACGGAAATCAATACAATGATTTTTTAATTTTTTTTTCTTTGCCTTTGCTTGTACCTTTTTTTAGTATTAGAGGACTTAGGTCTACCCTGATATTATTTTTTTAAATCCATGGGTCTAATGTCTTTGATACTATGACAATGTTAAAATATAGATTAATTGTGAAAATATGTTAGGTTTTTGTCTTTCCATCATAAAAGTTTAAGTCAATTTGATGAGAATCAACCAAACGTTATATATACTATCAATTCACCTCTCACACTTTTTGAAGTCAGAGATTTTGTTTTTTCTCTAATAGTTTAAAAAAAAAGCAATACCATAGATATAATTTACAAATACTCTCTTTGATCATAATTATAAGATCAAGTTGAATTTTTGTGAATGTTAAGGGAATAAATCGGATATTAAATTATAACATATGCTAAATATATTTAGATGGGAATTCCGCTTATAATTAAAATAAATTATTTCTGTGGAAAAATATACACAATTTAAAGTAGTATATTTTACATCTTTAATTTATTTAAAAAAGTTGACGTAAAAATTAGAACGAGGTAAAATACTTTAAGGTAATTTATTTAGTTCCATTCATCTCCTCAAACTAATTAAATAAATCATATAGCTACTATTAAGCGCTACTAGAGCCTATAAGAGAGGTAATAGATATTCATGGTAACAAACATTTAGATCAAAATTATTTTAAGATTGAAGTCACGTGTGATCACATCAACCTTGATTAACTATTTGATAATTAAGTATTAACCATTGGATGCATTATCAAAGACGGAACCTCAAAAAAAATATAACTGCAGCATATGAACCAAAAAGGCCAGCGCCAATAATTAACATTTTTTAATCACAATGAGTATAACTCCAGAGACTAGTCTCCTCCGATCCGGACTATCTATAGGCAAAACGTAAACTCCTTCTAATAATTAGGTTGTTAAATATATTAAAATTTGTTTATAAACCCCTCATCACATTAAATAACCAAAGTTCATGGCGCTCACGCCGACCTAATTGTTGATATTAATTAATAAAATTTTATAATATTTTATTTCCTTGTGCATACAAAAAATTATAATATTACATGAAAAACGCTCTAATATCCTGAATAGAAAAAGGAAACTAGGCAGTGTATGCATAATTTTACTGTACTTACCTACAAATAATAATTAATGTATACTCCAACATAGTACGCCACAGATTAGTTATATAAAGAAAGTTGGAATAGACCCGTTTTGCGATAGAACTTTATCATAATCTCTTTAAAGTTTAATTTTTACAGCAATCAAATTCGGGTGAGACTTGAGAGAGATATGGTGAGTACTTTGGAGGAAGATCTCGAACTCAAAACTTCAGCTTCGAATTTTCTGGAAGTATTTTCCACCAAAACGTATGAGCTTGCCACTGTCTCCCCTTACATCATTCAAAGTCTTGAAATCATTTCTGGTGAATGGGGCACTGTAGGCTTATCCTTCCTCATACATTACACCGTAGGTCAGCCAACAATATTTTCTCCTCCCCCTCCCTCTTTGATCTCTGTGTGTGTATGTACTACTGCCTCTAGATATCACTAAATATAAGATATATTTATTTTATTTAATTTAATTAAAGATATTAGTTAAGTTATTAATATTATAATATATGTTGCATCAAAACATCCTAATCACACACACACATAAACACACCTTAATTTCTACCCCCATCTCTTTATTGCTTAGCTTGCTCCTATTGAGTAAAATCAATAGCGTTAGTTTACAAAAATATGTGAAAAAAAAAGAGATATTATAAAGTACTACCTCCGGTCCTAAATATAACTTAATTGACTTTTTTTTGAGAGATTAAGGTTGCAAAATAGGTTATTAAATCATGACATATTTGATATCTTTTTAGATTATCCATTAGCTTATAGGTAAAATAAACTAGTGTAAGAGAAAAAATTAGGTAAATCAATGTATAATTAACTTATTTTGCTTTTCTATAGGATTTTTTCAAAAAGTCAATCAGGTCCTATATTTAGGACCGGAGGGAGTATTTATTAACAAATTAAACTATATATATATCCTATTGAGTAATATCAATAGCGTGTTAATATACATTAAGTGCTTAATATGTGTGTGTGCACGCAGATGGGGTGGCACAAGTGGCTAAGGAGGTGGTGGAAAGCATAAACGTAGTTGACCTATCAATCATATTCAGAGTGACAGAGGGAGATCTGTTGGAGGTGTACAATAGCTTCAGGTTTATTCTCAAACTCACTCCAAATGTTTTGTCCGGAAGTGTTGTGCACTGGACTTTAGAATATGAGAAGCCAAGCGATGATACTCCAGATCCAACCTCCTTGATAAAAGAGGTCATTCAAGTCTCCAAAGATGTTGATGCATACGTTGGCAGCCTCATCTAAACAATATTCATCATTAACTACTCCAAATTGCTTTGTGCATGTGTATTCAAAAATTTCCGTTGACCGTTTTCCGTTGTATGTGATCAAATTTCAATTGGTGTGCTAAACAAAAGATGTTTGTCAGCAAGCGTGCGTTTATACGTATCTACTTCTAAATAAAATACAGTATATGTGGGTTCTGCAAGCTATGGTCTTTCTCTTGCGGGGTTTTTAATTATATCATTGTAACCCAATGGAAGAAAAAAAGAAAAATATTTCTCACTTATTCAGTTTCTAGCACCAATAAGATCAAATACGATAATCATATAATTTAGTATCGTACATAATTTATTAGGCTAAAGCTAAGCTGTCACAAAGCCCAAAATTCAAGTATTCGCTAAATATGTACAACCGACATTAAATTAAATATTAAGAAAATCTATAAGTACATGTAATAAAAGCATATTTATAAAAAGAGATGCCATCTTTTACAAGCTTATCAACTACTATATCGGCTTATTTAGGTACAAATTGAAACTTTTAGGGCCAGTTCCAATGTTTGCCCAAAGAATGTATAAATTTTATCAACTCGCATTTTAGAATCAGATTCAAAGATGAGTTAATGAAATCTATTTTTGTCATCAATCAATAATGCCTTGGATAGAATTATTTCCAAGAAAAGAATACTTGTGCTTGTAAAAAAATGTTTTTTTTTTGTTTATTAGAGCTCTGGTATCCAACACCAAAGCTTCGGAAACCAAGGGGTATACTTAGGCCTTAGAAAAGGCGCGGTGTTTCGGATTGAACTCAACAC
Source organism: Mimosa pudica (assembly GCA_029929735.1). Classification (NCBI taxonomy): domain Eukaryota; kingdom Viridiplantae; phylum Streptophyta; class Magnoliopsida; order Fabales; family Fabaceae; genus Mimosa; species Mimosa pudica. Next base: position 14,258,608 of record JAKELP010000024.1, read on the forward strand.
CTGAAGTAAAGGAAGTAACTTGCAACCTACTATTAATTAACCATCTGGCCACCGAACTATATAACGTGAAAAGAAATGGCTTTTATGAAAGACAAGTGCCACGCTTGATGTTCATTCTTAGCGGAATTACCATTCTTATACTTCCATGTAGCAGAGCATTATTAACCAGAGAATTCAGGAAACCTGACTACCCATTCACTGTGATTATTTAGATGAAGATCTTATTGAAGCAGGTATGACTAATGTGCTTTCTAGTTGAGTCTGAGACCCAATTATTATTTCAAAAACCAAAAATATATCAAAAATAAATCGAGTCCCGGATATATTCTGCTCATACTGGTTCGGGGAGCGTCTAATTAGTATTACAAAATGCTACAACTATCGATAAAAATAGGGAACTTTAATTGCTTATTCTAAAAGTTTTGTTAAAATATATTGTTTATTCTAGAAGAGTGATGATCGATGATGTATTACGATTGTATGATTACAACTAGTTGCTTTTGAATATTCGGATGATGACTTAGCTATTACCTATTAAACATAAATAGTTAACGTTATATACTATGTGACATCTTATTTTATTTATCTGAATGAATTAAGAGTATAAGATATATAGACTAATAATACATTAGTACATTTTTGGTACAAAAAGAAATAAATATTTTGATATAAAATTCGACAAATATTATTTTAAATTCTATTCTAGTTTCATTGTATAAAATAAATACAGTTAATTATTTGAATCGAATTTTAAAATTTACAATAATCAACACTTAATCTAAATATTAACATCAAAGCTTCGCTTCAAGTGATCACGTGGTGGAGCCAAGCTAAGATAGTAGTGGAAGCAAATACTATCTAGAGATAATATAAAACAAAATTCATTGATTTTTTCCCACAAAATTGATAATAAACTTAATTTCGAGGAGGGGAAGCAAATACTATTGCTTGATTAAAAAAAGGAAGCAGATAATATCTAGAGATAAAAATAAAAAAGTTTAAAACTTGTAAGAAAGTTGTGGCCCTCCCGATCGATAAGGAGTGCCTCCATTAGTTCCATCTCACTTTAAATATCTACCATTTTATTTACTTTGAATGGTTTAATTAGATATATTACAATCCAAAAAAATAATATCATCGTCTATTTCTTATTTGATGTAATGATATTTTTAAAATGCATTAGATTTCAACCTTCAAAAGTAGATCCAATAGTAAATATATTAAGTAAATATGAAGTGAAGAGAGTAGACAATAATGGAGCCTATCGCCGAATCCCACTCTCCTGGCTCATCAGTTTTTTCAACTAAGTTGGAAGAGAAATGTTAGTAAAAATATAAATGTATGATCAAGTTGACATTTTAGAAGATGTTAAATAAATCACCAAAATATATATTTTCATCATTTTATATCAAAACTAATTTACCACACTTATAAATTATAAAAAATATATAATCTAATTATATGTAACATGAGTCAAATTATTTAAGGGGTCTCATTGACTTTCTTAATATAAAATAATTGATTCAATCCTATATTAGGGACAATAATAATTGACATTTTATATTACACATTGAAAAATACATATAGAACATGCTACTCCCTCCGGTCCTAAATATAAGACCTAATTGACTTTTTTAGAAAATCCTATAAAAAAGCAAAATAAGTTAATTATAAATTGATTTACGTAATTTTTTCCCTTAAACTAGTTTATTTTACCTATAAACTAATGTATAATCTAAAAATATATCAAATATATCATCATTTAATAGTCTATTTCGCAACCTTAAGCTCTCCAAAAAAAGCCAATTAGATCTTATATTTAGGACTAGAGGTAGTATTTATTAATCAGTATCACAAAGTCTAACTATATATTTCAACCATCAAGCTGCTCTCTCATAAAGGAGTGACTTAGTTTATTTTATGTTAGACTTTTCATTTCTAATTGCATAAAAAACTATTTCAAATTTTTATTGTATTGGTTCAATAAACTTGTGGTATTCTACATACCAGAGCCACGCCAGTTGCTGCTCAGAGCCCTCGCCTGTCGGCTTATATGCCCAAACAAACTTATTCCTACAAAATTCAAATATTTGTTTTTTGGTCAATAGAAGTCTAAATATTAGGTAAAAGTAATCTGTACAACAAATTTGAAAAATTTAGAAAATTCCAAAATATTGACATGATTGATAATACTATAATGAATTATTAGATTTATCTGATCACTTAATTAGATGCACGATTTCCCAATTTCAGCCTTAAAAAGCATCAACCGAACATAGGATGCTCTTTCTCAACAAAAAAAAAAAAATTAAATGAAAAAGGCATCGGATGCTCTATGCTCTCTTGAAACTAATATATATTTGCACTAAATGAAACTTAAGGAATTTGGGTAAACTTCAATTTTTTTTTTGTAATTTTGACTTAGTTGTAATTCAATAACCAAATTCTATTGACCTTATTACAATTCAATCATTAAATTTTAAATCGATTTTTAACTCATTTTTTTAAAAAAACATTAACTCAATTAAATCAAAATTTAGTTATCAAATGTGATTCAATAGCCACTCATTCTCTTAAATGTAACTTTGACTAAATATTTTTATCGAAAAAAAAAACTTTGACTAAATATAAGCTAATCCCTATAATTTTACCATTTAAAATTATATAATAAATGAAATTATAGGAAAGGTTAAAATGGTTAAAATTATATAACCATTTTTTCTGTGAGTAAAATTTTGGGTAATGCAAAACTACAAATAAATTTCCATACCGAGTCCAAATTTATAAATTGAGTCACAATAAAAATAAAACTATACAAGGCAAAAGACTAATTTTCCATAAATTTATTTATTTGTTTCATTTTATACCCTTAACATCCAACATATCGAACTTGCATCACTGATATAGCACAGGGAAGATAGGACCAACAAATCATGGTGGGTTTGGTTGAGATTTTTAGTATTTGAACATTTAATTAATTATACCAGCCAGTTAACAGTTAACACACGATATTTTTCTGCAAGTTTTTTAAATTCATTTCAAGTCCCATCACAGACAAAATATCACAAAATTCAAAGTCTAACCAATCCAAATCTTTTCAGGTTTACCAAAACCCCCGATCATTTAATGTCTATCAACATACAGGTCTCTTCTTTAAATGTTCAATCTTTAACACAATCGTGCGTCGGCTGAAATTAATCACGAGACTAAGTTAATTACTTTTGGGCTGCAGAATGAATAAGGTGATTGATTAAAAATCAATATCGAAATTGTATCAAGTTAAAAACTGCGATTCTTCATAAAAAAAACACAACCCTCAGCTGGCATCATTGCTGACACTGACATGGCCCGCGTTTTATCAGATCAACACTCTCTTGTGGCTGATCCTAACTAATGCTAAAACTCTTTGATTAGTACAAATAACACGGTATTTATTTGAAGCTATACAGAGTTCAGTTTCTCACCTCAACTTCTAACTACCTCTCATTAATAAGAGTTATTGGTCCTTACCAAATGTAGTACTATGGCAATGATTTGGATCACATGTTAAAGCCATTATATTTGCTCATGTGAAAAATGTTAAGATCATACTCCCTCCGGTCCTATTTATAAGTCGCCAACCGCCCATATTGTACAAATCAAGTAATGGTGGTTAGTGGCGGTTACATCATTAAATTGGTCTTGTTTTATTTTTCATTTCCATCTTTACCCCTCCTCACAACTATTAAATGAGTCATAATGAGACAAGCAAAAATAAATGTAGAGATCTCTTTTTTCAATGACAGGGGCATAATTGGAAAACTTTAATTAATGAGCTAGTTAGTGGTAGTTAGCGACTTATATTAAGGACCAAAATTTAGTGGCGGTTGGCGATTTATAAATAGGACCGGAGGGAGTAGATATTAATTGGATTTAAATTGATGTGGAAAGTTACGTAGGACAATATATGTGTGCGTGTATCGATGAATGGCCTGTATGTAAATTTTAATATTAAGATTATTTGAGTTAAAGATATGGCATCTTCCACTAGTCTTTGCCCGTTTATTCTTTCCCTTATTTTCGAGCTTAGCTCCCTGTTTTTAACAGAGCAAGAAGAATGAGTATAGTAGCATGTTCTTTACAGAAAAAATTGAGTAATAAAGATCATACTCCCTCTATCCTAAATATATATAGGATACATTTGAGGAGTTAATATTATATATGGCCATTTCGTACACTTGCTCTCCTATTTTACTCTCTCCAATACTGAGATTTTTTTTATTACAATTTATCTGGTCCTTTTTACACACAATCTCCATTTTTATTACAAGTTAGATGACTATATCGATTTATTTAACGCCTTATATTTATCATTTTCCCTAAAGTAATTTACCTAACTTAACTTGCTTACAAATTGATATTTTACACAATCACATTACATGAGAGTATTTCAAGGAGACCATCATGTAATATTTCTTCTAATTAACTAATTTATTTCATTTATTTAATCAGCTCAAATTAATTAAGTAATTTTATATTAGAGACAAGAGGAAACATTACTTTTTGTGTTTTCTAATTGGAAGGCCTGGTAAAACAAGAAACAGAAGAGTGATTGTTACATAAGTGACATAAGAAGAACGTGAAGTATAACAAAAGGAGGAAATAAATTAAATAACATGTATTTAGTGTACGGTTGTGGAAGTATTGGTTCTATTTAAGGAGCCAGAAGCAAACATCTCTTACCACAATCAAATATCCGTCTATTTTCCTTGTTTCAAATCACAGGGTAGAAATGGCTCTCGCAGGAAAAGTGGAGGGTGAAGTTGAGGTCCATGCACCTGCAGCTAAGTTCTTCAACCTCTTCGTTACTGAACTTCATGAGTTTCAGAACATTTGTGATCACGTTCATGAAACTAAGGTCCATCAAGGAGACTGGCACGACGTTGGTTCTGATCACATCAAGCACTGGACTTTCACGCTCGGTAATTAAAGCTCATCTCACCAATTTCACCCATCATGCAATTTGATCAATTTCAAAGATTTCAATTTTGTTGTTTCCTTTGATCCTATTTATTACGCAAAGGGAGGATATATATTTGTTTCACAGTCATATTCATATTTCAATGTGAGACTTGTACTAGCTATTATATTTCTGTAATAGATAAAAGTGAAAGGTAACCAATTTCTAAGGCAGACTTACTATGTTTAATTTTTTATCTATATGAAATATATGATATATAGAAAGTGCCTTAATTAAAATAGAATTCGGAGGAGTATTTGTTATTAATTGTTGATGATTCTAATAATTGTAGGAGGGAAGGTAGTGAGCTGTAAGGAGCACTTTGAAGAGATTGATCATGCGAACAAGACACTCACATTCAACCTGTTCGATGGAGATGTGGCAGAGAAGTACAAAAGCTTAAAAGCAAAGCTTAACGTGGTGGACAAGGGAACTGGTGCCCTTGCCAAATGGACTTATGAATATGAGAAGCTTCGTCAAGATGTGCCTCCTCCACAAGTCTACCTGGATTTTGCCACTAAGGTTACTAAGGATGTTGATGCTCATCTCATCAAAGCTAATTAATTATGCCTATATAAATCTATGTTATGTGGATTTGGCTTGTGGTTTTTATGTATGTGTGAGAGCCTATAGAAATGTTTGTGCCAGAAATAAGAATGCATACTCTTGTATGTGTTGCAGTGTTTGATGAATAATCATTGTGCTTTAGAAATGAAATGTTTGTTTTTTATGTGAGATATATGTTTATGTGTCACTGCCGCTTAAATGATGTTAGTTCCTATATGTGAAAAGAATTTGGCTATTATAGCCGTCATATATTCCATAATCTAGAGTCTAGACCATAATATATATGGTACTTTTCGAAGGATATGTCAACTACTCAAATATAAGCAACTTATTACAAGATAAACATGCTCTCAGTCCAGCTTTATTTCTAGGGTTGAGGTTAACTTCACCAAAGGAGCTATGCATACAGTACTAGGAAGTTTTTATCTTAAATACATGTGCAAGTATTATTCCATAACTTTGTTGTCCAATTTTCACGGTGACAAGTTAACGGGATTAAGTAAACACGCTGGCAATAGGCAAAATACTTCCGAGATATTTAGTAAAACCCCAAATCAAAACTTTCGGGTGTTAGATGCTCATTCGACAAAACTTTTAGGATATCTTAGTCCTTCATCTGAGCCGCAATGTCCTCATTCAATCTAACGTGACATTCAATCTGACATGGTAAACGCTGTTTTGCCCGTTCACTAAATTTGGAAAGAAAAACAATGAAACAATAATTTCAAAGTATTTAAGATCCAAAAGAAAAAACTTATTGGTGATGGTAACTCCTTGAGTAAAACTTTCTGGGTTTAAGAGACTTCACCCTTATTTCTATAATAAGTACTCATTTTAAGTTTTCCCATTCACTATGTTCTCTCCTTTTCTAAAGTAATAATCCATATTCTTCAAAAATATAATGGTATTAAGTAAAAAATAATAATTTACGAGATATTGAATGGGATTTAGTATGATAAAAAAATGGGTTCCCTATTGTAAGCTTTTTTGTTCCTGTAAGTTAAAATGGCATGAATACATTGTAGACTAGGAAGTATATCACTTCATAACATAGATATATTAGGCCATTTTCAACTAATTTTCATGAACTAATCAATAATAGTTAATGAAATCATTACATATACATAATTAATTTTTCCCTTATTAATATTTTCTCAACCAATGTTACCAATCATTCTCACTTAGGTATTGAATCATGAAAATGTGCTGCAGGTCGATTGGGTATACATGTTTATTTCATCGTCCATACTTTCGTACATTCATCTATTATTCTTAACAAACTGTCAAATAATGGTTGCGAAGTCAAGCTCACGCATTTCAGTTAAAAAAAAAAAGTCAAGCTCACGCATTCTTTTTTGACCAACAAGCTCACGCATTCACTCAATCATAAACAGATAAACTTAAGGGGAAATTAATTTGAGTCTCACCCAACACATATATAATATGTAAAAGGTCCCACAAAATGGTCAAATTAAAAGTATAGTCTCTGGGATCAAGGTTTAATTATGTCGATAGCCAAATCACGTCATTGTCCCTTTTCGATGATAATTTAATAAAAATGTTGATTTTATAAATAATAGTTTCATATTGATAAAATAGTATTTCCATGAGGGAAAATAAAAATAAATACCTCTAAATGTCTAAAAGGACAAGTAAGGAAATCAAACTTTCAAAAGGACAAGTAAAGAACTTCAGTAAAAATTAACAATTGAAACATAGTAATTAACATTTGGAACATAACAATTAACAATTGTCTGGTTCTTTAATTGTCCTTTTGGAATTCAGAGTTCCTTACTTGTCATTTTAGAAGTTTGAATTCCTTACATGTCCTTTTGAATATTCGAGGGTATTTATTTATCATTTTCTCTTTCCATGAATTTTACTCGACCGGCTCTTTTATTCTAATAACATTAAAATCAGCGTGAAAAAGATATTCATTTGTCATCCCTTCTACTCTTTTTGCCTGTCATTTTTTTGTTAATACAAGTTACACCATTCCCTAAACCCAATTACACTAACTTATTAGCTTTATATATATATATATATATTCGACACTGTTTTCATTATATAAAAAGGTTAACAGAAGTCCTGCTTTAGGCTTGTTTTAATTATTAGATTTTGTTAGAAGTTGCATTTCTCCGTTTTAATCAATTATTTTTAAAAGAGAAAGAAATATTAACACGCAACGATGCGCAAGGAATGCGTTCCTACGAACGAGAGATTATATGATTTATTTAACAAGGGCTCCATCATTTTAATAATAAATTCACCAATCCAAAAAACTGATGAGAAATGCAACTCATAACAAACTTTAATCACTTATAAGTTATAACACTTGCATTTCGCACCGCCCCCAGCCCCACATCTTGCATTATAGGCTGAGAGATGCACATCATCAGTGGCCTATGTTATACATTTAATTTATGGGATTCAAATCTTCCACGATCAAAACATAATAATCACGCCCAGTTAGGGATTGCCTACCAAGAACACGTCTAATTAATGAATTCATTATATTGGCTGTCCGCTGTCGGTTCTTCTTTTTATATATAAACATGTGAGGATAAAGCTAAGGTCTAAATTTAGAAACCCATTAAAGAAGGAAATGGATCTTGCGGGATGAATTGATCTAGGACGTGGAGTGTGACTGTGGCATATGTATAAAATATAGGAATGGATAATTATATTCTATACTATCAAGAAACTAATGTTTCCCCAACTATGTACTACTCCCTCCAGTCCCTAATGTAAGAGCCCAAAATTTGAATGGTTTTGGTCCCTAATGTAAGAGCTCACCCCATATTCTCTCCTCATTTAATGCATTTTTTCCTACTTTACCCCTAACTCTCTTTCATATTTATTAATGCTTATGTATTTCTCTATCTTAAAAGTACCATAATAAATATGGGCAATTTTGGAAAAGAAACATTAACTCCAGACACCCAACTAACATTCACATGTTTTCTTAAGAAGCGTTTTTTTGACGGCTAACTCTTACATTAGGGACCGGAGGGAGTATTCTTTTATCAGCCCCCAACCATGTACCATGACATCTACAGATAGCAATTTAAAGGATTGTGATTACTTGATAAAACTTATTTATTTGAAAAATCGACCAAATCTTTGAAGTCATCACAGCCGATCTATTTTAAAACTTATTGTATGTTTATGTCTATGATAAAATGTGGACAGAATTTGCGGAGATCCTGGCTAGAAATTCTAAAATACTACTCACTGATCAATCAAATCTATGGTTGAACTTCTCACTACAAGAAAAAGAGTGTGTCATCACAGGTTAAACATGAATATTGTAAATCCGCGGCATATAACATATATCGTGGTTTAGCGAGACGCGATATAAATGTGCGAGACGATAAACAAATAAGGACTAGCTCCTTACACTAGTCCTTACCCACCTGATTAATACCGCTTGTTCATTCTTACAAGTCAACTTTAACTAATTTTCATATATCAAGAATTGTTAGTGGTATAATTAAATATGTCTTGTATTGATATTTTTTTTTTCAAAATTACCCTTATTCAAAATTTATCTATCTCTACATTCATAAATTAATCACACATTCTATCCTCTTTCTCTCTTGCCTACAATAACTAAATAAGGCTAAAGTTGGAGAACAATCATCAACAAAACTCTAAGTTTTTTTTTTATCAAAACAAAACTCTAAGTTGACATATACTATTTAAGAACAAAATGTTTTTGGTTGTTGTACGAAGAACATAATGATGAGTGATAAAGAATTTTTCTGACACAGAAATATGATAGCCCAAATACATCTCTTTATGGGCTGAGTCAGACTTCAACTTATGCTGGTTTAGGCCCAGATCAAAAGACAAGCAATAATCCAAGCCCATGGATAAAGCTTATTAGGCTAAGACTTTGAGTGCATAAGTCCACAAGATGGGCCTGACCAGAACCACAGGGTTAAGCTAAGCCTATTTATATTCAGTATTTTGGACCAAAAGAAAAGTTGAGAAAACAACAACAAAGTCAGAATATAATGCTTGGTCATCGCATGCACAGATCATTGCACAAACTGACACTGACTCAACATTTCTGCATGACACTAACTTGTTCTGCTTCAACTCAACAGAATGTAAACTCCTTAGAAGTGTTACTCATGTAATGATGAGTATGTTATGGGTGTGATTCTACATTGTATATATGTATGTACTTCCACTTCCAGAATGAATGAATTTTTCAGGCATATGATTAGAGTTGAAACCAAGGTTTTAAAACCCGAGCCGGACGTCGAGCCGGAAAACTGAGCGGGTCATGGTTGAAACGGTTGAAACGGTTGGACCGTTCGGTCGAACCGGTGACGTAATAATTTAATGAAAATTAAATATATAAATATTGTTAATACTTAATAACTTAATATAATTAGGATGAAGATATTTTTTTAATCAAGTTCATTTTTTTTCTGTTGATATATTTTTTTTTGCAGTTGTCAATTTCTGGCCGGGTCAAAAGCGGGTCAAAAGCGGTTCAACCCGGGTCAACCCCGGGTCAACAGCGGCCGACCCGGGTCAACTCCGGGTCGAACCGGGTCGCACAGTAAAACGGCCCGATCGAGGGGATCGGGCCGTTTTAGCCACCGGCCGACGGTCCGACCGGTCGGACAGTCCGGCTCGGTCCGGCTTTTAAAAGCTTGGTTGAAACTAAATTAGTGACCCAAAAAACAAAGTAAGGAAACAATGAAACATCGAATATGTGACAATTTGGTTAAACCATATGTCACATAATTCTTCTTAGGCGGCTCTAGAATTAATTTCACAATCCCTTATATGAAAACAGAGGACTCATGTGGCGAAAAACAAAACAGAGGACAAAATTTTGCCAAGAGACAATTTGACAAATGGTGGAAATCGTGATTCATGAGATAATTGGTAGGTATCATCATGATTTTTGTAAACTAATATTAAATCTAAAATTTAACTCTAACATTTAAAATTTTAATTTATTTAGAAACATATATATGGATACCTCGGCTGAAATTTTAGAATCTTTGCGTGCAAAACTGAAACTAGATTAATCTATTATTGGCGTGAGAATGACATACTATAGTGTGGACAAGCTAAAAATTGAATTATTAAATGAAAACATGATGAGAGTGGGAGTATATTATATTGGCAAAAGATGAATGTCAGTTATTTTCTTGGTCGTATAACGTAGAGAAAATTAGTATATAATAGAATCAAAATGCACTGGAGATTTGTGCAACTTGTGAGATCATCTCTGCAAAAAGAAAAGAGAGATAGAAAGATAGGAGTAATTTAGAGAGAGAGAGAGAGAGAGAGAGAGAGAGAGATGGCTTATGAATCTCAGGTAGAGAAGGTGGAAACTGATGTGCCCATAAAGGCATCTGCAGAGAAGTTCCATAATGTGTTCTGCGACAGGACCCACCACATTGCTAATGTTTGCCCAGAAAAGATTCAAGGCGTGGATATTCATGAAGGCGAATGGGGCACTGAAGGATCCATCATCTTCTGGAACTATGTTCATGGTGATTCATCATTCATTATCCTTAATTTGTTTTCTTAAACAATCACACACACACACACACACATAATGCACACGTACTTTTGTCATGTTCCAATTGCTAAGAAGCTGGCTCACGACTAGGGCTGCCCAAAGGTTTGGTGACCCGGTGGCCTGGCCATGCCAAGAACCAAATTTAATCATAGGATAAATTGGTCTGAAAAAATAACAATCAGGATTAGGATAGGACTAAATCTTTCCACCAGACAGGACAGGATAAGGCATAAGCTCTAGAGCCAATGGCTCAGCCAGACCTTTGAATATTATTATTTTTTATAAAAAAGTCATTTCCCTAATTTAAAAATACATCTTACAATAGTAATAATTGATACACCAATACACCATATAAAATTTTTTATAAATTCTTTTTACCGAATTCTTTATTTTCTAATTTAATTCATTATAATTTTAATTATTTATTTTCTTAAATTTTGAAGGCTCTAGAACCAACAGGACATGTCTTATGACATGAGTAGCATGTCCTATCCAGTGTAAGTCTTAGGCCACATGAAATTGAGCCGGGTGTCAAGCCCAAAAATTAGATGATAATTTTCAGGACAGTACTTGAAACATGCATATTACCTAGTCTAACCCAATTCTTGTGTAGCCTACTCACGACGAAAAAGATGATGAGCTCAAATACCGTTGCTCATCGTGAGAATAATTTGATGATGTATAAAATTTTGTAGAAGTAATCTATTGGATTAGATATATTAAGCTTGTCTTTCTATTAAAATGATTTAATTAAGTTAAAAAAAAACCCCACGTAGGAACCTAGTGGCTACTTCACTTGCTCCATAACCAAATTGTGGGCTTTAAATCCCATCCTTGAGCAAGGAAATATCATGACTAGTTAATTTATCTATAAGTGAAAACTTGCAGCAAGAGAAATAGTTTCTGTTAGATACCCTAAGATTGCAGAATAATGTTTTAAGTTTATTGGATATCATTACTTGCCTCGTAGTTATATAATTTTCATTTATCTTTTCTTTAATTTATCTTCGTAAGCACCTTTCCAATTGTTTTTAAGCCTGGAGTCATATTTTTTAATTTGAAATTGGTAAAGCCTATGGTATATATCCAGCTATACTTTTTTATAAATACCCTTAATTAGCTTTGTTAATATATGTGTGCACGTAAATAAACAGATGGGAAGGCATGTGTGGCGAAGGAGCTGGTGGAATCCATAGACAGAGAGAAGAATAAGATAGTGTTTAAGCTGATAGAGGGAGATCTGCTGGAACACTACAAGAGTTTTAGGTTCATAATCGAAGTGAGTGAAGCGCCTTCCAAAATTGGCAGCATTGTGCATTGGACCATGGAATATGAGAAGCTCAAGGATCATACCCCTGATCCTCACTCTCTCATGCAGCTTGCAATCGATGTGAGCAAGGACATCGATGCACACCTTTCTTCTGCCACCTAATAATTAAGGCTACTTTCACTCTCACATTAATAATAACACAGGCTTTTCTACTACATATGTCTATGTATATAGGTTAACACCATTGTTCATCCTTATAGTTACATCAAATTTTTGTTTTGGTCAAGCAGTTTCCCTAGAACTTTGTCTGAGCTTAAGAACAGGTACAAAATTAATTAAAGTCCAAACACAATATAAAAGAAAAGGGACCCGTTGTTAAACTCAGACAAAATCTCTATTAAACGATAGGGATTAAATCCATATATTGGAAACTACTAAGGCCAAATCTAGGATTCAATCAAACCGTAAGGATTAGCAATGGTGTTGAAGCTACGTTTGTTTGATTTGTAAAATATTTGTTGATCTGTTTGTCAGGGTCTTGTGCTTTATTCACAAATGATTTCCATTATATTCTTAACTATCTGTATTGCTTGTGATTGGTTCGTGACAAAAGCCTGGTTGTTGTAATTATATTTACATATTATTAGTGTGTTTGGAATATATCCATCATATTTTTATGTAATTATGTTCACACGTTTCAAATTACATAGAGGTAAATTGTTAATGTTTAATTTTTAAATTGGTTGTTTATGATATAATGTAACAAAAAATATAACCATCACAACAAAAAACTTAATTACCCTAGCAAAAAAATAATATCGATTATTTTCTTGTTCTTGTTGGATGTTTTTTAAAGTGAGGGGATGAGTGTTTTAAAAATAATGTTACTACAAATTAATTAAAGAATTTATGTGACTGGTTGTGTAGGAAGTTATAGCAAAGATCATTAAAATTGATTGAAATGGAAAGTAAGCTTGTGCCGGTACATCTTAGTCAGTTACTAATAAACTCCAGAAAAGCCGCTAATGTTTAAAAAAAGCACTAAGATCGCGTGTCTCTCTGATTCATGAAGAGACATTAAAAGTTTACAAGAAAAAGTTTTTGGTGAAATATTGTATTGATTTCTTTAAAAGAAAACCTACCGACTAGAAAGGTGCTACTATTGATGAAAAAGTTATTTGAAATAGTGGGATCCCTGATAATGGACTGTCGAATTTCAAAATCATTTAATTTAGTTGAATAATAAGATTAACTAATAACATATCAACATCTTCTGCTCGAAATTCTCTTTCTGTGATTTTAAAATTCAACTATCGTTTATCTGAGATTTCCCCTTTAAAATATCAAGAGGCAGCACTTTAACATATTTCTCATATCTTATAAAGTAAATACCATCATAACCACTTCATTTCGCACCATAAAAATAACACGCATAGCACAACGAACATACAAACAATAAGATCAAAACGATTGTTTTTTCCCTTAAGTTAACGCAGATATAAAGTTTAACAAGAATTTTAGTTTAATTAAGTATTGAAGGTGCAATAGTAACTTTCCTATTCCTCTCTTCTTGTATTTTCAGAAAAGCATTCCCACTAGCAATTTGTACGTATTTTTGGGGTATCCCATGACGTGTGTGATGGTGATTAGCTCACGACAGATTCATTTTTTATTAAGTATGAGAACATTGCATCAATTAAGATCACAACAAATATCATTAATTTATAATGTTAACAGGCTAAGACATGTTAACTGACAACATCAAACCCCTTTTAAAATGTTCATATCTTGATGACTTACATTATTGGAATTTCAAAACCATAAATTATTATGATGTGTGTGTAATGATGCATGACAAAAAAACTTTTATATTGTTAAGCTCTTTCACTTAAAATAAGATTCAAGAATTAAATAAAAACATGTAAAAGTATAGGGTTAAATATCATTCTGGCCAATAAACAATTTTGAAAGGGTCAAATTGGCCAAAGAACAATAAAAAGGCTCATTTTAGCCAAAGAACAATAAAAATTGTTCATTTTGGCCAATGAGCTACTTGAAAATACCAAAATAAAAAGGTTCGTCCGGCGCCGGTTCGTCCGGCGGAGGTTGGTTCTTCTAAATGGAAGCTAGAGGAGATCCGTGAGCTGATTCGTTTGAAGTGCCAGGGTGGATACCCTCCAGGCAGCTCTTGGAAAGAGGTTTCCAAGGGTTTAGCACGCAAAAATTATATACGCAATGAGAAACTCTGTAGTGACAAATGGTCGAAGATGACCACCACTCTAAAAAGGTGGCGGGAACAATCTAAACCTCTTAAGGATGGGCCAGAGTACTTGGATATACTATCTCGACTTATAAAAGGAAAAGGTATAGATTAGTTTACTCTTCATTTCATTTGCATGCATTATTATATTAATATTATTTGAAGTGATTAATTAATAAATATTTGGCACTCGAAGCTGCTGAGGGATCTGCTGTTGGGGATGCTGCTGCTGGGGAGGCAGGATGTGCTGATGACGCGGCTGGGGAGGAAGGAGGTGCTTAAGGAGGTGCTGATGCTACGGCTGGGGAGGAAGAATCTGGGACTGGGGAAGAATGAACTGCTGATGCGTAGAGAGTTAGATATTAGTTTAGTTTTGTGGGATATTGAGCGAATTGTTGATATCATGAAGCATTTTTTGTGTGTTGTCTTGCAAAAATTTCATACATAATCAATACTCTATGTTGAAACAATCATATACTCCTTAATATTCTATCATATTTGTCATGGATATAATTGTATTTTAACATTTTTAGTACATTTAAACAATTCTATAGAGAGACGAATTTGACTTATACACATACTAGTCCGCGTGTAACCTGTAAAGCATTAAACCGTTATATAAACTAGTATCAACCCGCGCGATACGCGGAGTATATTATACATAACTACATAACTCTGATACCATTATTTTTAATAAAAAATATACCATAAAATATAATAATATTAGTCAAAATTTAATAAATTTCATTAATTTTTTTTCATAGAAATCAATTTTGTATGATAAAAAAATAGAAAATCAATTTCTTAGTGGTAGTTATTTTTGGGCAAAGTGAAAGTGTTAGTGGGTGTGTAGGTAGTTTCATAAGTTACGTTTAGTTGGTGTCAAAAGTAGGAATAATAGGAGAAATAGTAGGTTATCCAAATAGTTTATAATTAAAAAATAAATAAGGAAAATAATGAGAAGTAAGATAGAAAAATAATTTAAAAGGTCATGAAAAAAAGATTAATTTTGATAATTTTTAAGGAAAAAAAGGAGAGAATTTATAGGAGATATTTAAGGAGAGATTATAAATTAGGGAGAAATCTTAACAACACATTAAAGAATCAAATGTCAGTTTTTTTTATCTTAAAATATATGGAGAGGGAATGTGCTTATATGCATATTTTTTGTAAAAGAATTTATAGGAGATAATTAAGGAGATTATTATAATTTAGTGAAAAATCAGAAAAGATTTAATAAAGAATTATATGTCAGTTTGTTTTTGTTAATAATAGATGGAGAGAGAATGTGGTTATGTGCAGTTTTTTTCTAAAAATAGATGGAGTGATTGGGTGGTTACCTGAATGTAAATAGATGGAGAGAGAAAGTGTTTATGTGGCTTCTTAGAATTCATGCTTTTATCCCTCCCTTTATATATAAGATAGATTGAATATTTTTAAAACGATTTGATGTACATTAGTATGTGTAAAAACAATAAATTAAAACTAACATTTTTCACCGACAAAAGTGTATATAAAAATAATTTGTGTGACACAAAACGAATATAATCTATAAAAACACTAATTTGTCTGACTTTAAAACGAATATATAATTTCCGGCCAAAAAAAACGAATATATAATATAATAATGTTTTCTATGTTTCTTCATATAAGATTCAGTTGAGGTTTTTAGAAGTTGAAGCTTCATGGACCATTTAATCCAAACATCTTTTGTGAATTATTAGACTATGTGAAAGTTTATAATGTCTTTGAATTCAAACAAATCAATTTATAAGTATTAGTTTACTTAACTTTTTTATAATTCTCAAATAAACAAGATCTGAGTCTTTTGTTTAGCAACATCTATCACAAATGTTATGACTCACTACCTGAAATAATTTCATAAACATCCCTAAAGAAAAAAGTCCAAAAGAGGAAGGATTATATCTGGTCTGTAATTTCTTTCTCACGGTTTTGCCTCACCAATCAATTTTTACATTTCCCTTCAATGTGCCATGTATGAAATGTAATTACAGTTATAAACGACTCTCAAAAGAAATAACCATTGGGTTTTTTGTGGAACTTCACTTAGTCCGGTTTTCATGGCTGGCTGACTTGACAGTTACATACAAATGATTTAAGATTATCACTCAACAGACTAACTTTTCACACAGAAATATCCCAACTGCATCATTCCATGAGCTTGCTCAGATTTCAACCCATAGTTGGTTTAGCCCATTTCACAAGATAAGTAATTAGGCAAGTCCATAGATAAAGCTTACGCCCATCCTTCAAGTGCATAAGCCTTACAACATGGGCTTGACAAATCTGCAGGCTTAAGCCTACACCCAGCATGTGGGAGAGTGTGGGACCATGCATATTCAAAACGAATAGCAATGACCACATTTAGAATCTAGCAATAACTAGCAGGATTATCTTCAATAAGAGGAAAAAAGAACAACAATAATCAGAATGCTAGATCATCATATAAAATTATGCTGATTCAACATTTCTACATAACACTAGCTCTACTTCAGCTCTGCAGATTATGAACTATTATTATCAGTCTCGGATTTATGATATTACATATAAGATCACCATCCCAGGGATCATACCTTGGATTCATAGTAGAAATATCCTATCATATATAACCCTTACATGACTCATTAGGGGTCTAGTCTTAAACTTAATCTTTACTGAATTAAACATTGTTCAGCAGACTTAGATTTCAATCTTAGATAAGCCCTTGCAACCTGGAACTTCCTTCCACTCAATCTCAACAACTACATAGCCACATTCAACATTTCTCAAAGCAAGAGTCATTTCTTGGGTGATTTTCCCGTTCTTCAATATGCAACTGCTCTCCTCAGCAAGGTAGTTTTTCCCATCTGGCTGAATTCTCTTCACCACACAGCCATTTGGGAGGTTTGCCAAGTTCATCTTCAAACACTGAAGATATGGCTTTATGTCTATCTCTGCATCCCCCATTTTGTCATCCACTGTGAATGTGTCTTGGTCAAAAACTTCCTGCAATAGTCAATCAAATTTCATAACCACCATCCACAAGTAAGCATGTGGATAAGATCCAAGACTAAGATAATTCAGCACAGAAATTGATGGCATAAACACTTAAACTACTCCCTCCCGTCTTAAACATAAGACCACTTTCAAGATTCAATCCTGTCCTAATCATAAGATCCTTATCCATTTTGTCTCATATGTTTGTCCATCTTTTCCCAAAATACTCATATGAATACTTTTTTTACAAACAACTTATATCATATATGCATGCTCCTACTCTTTTAAGGGTATTTTTGGAATAGCAGGTAATATTAACTAACTTTCTTAATTTTTCAAAAAATGTGAAAGTGGTCTTAAAATTAGGATTGGAGAGAGTACTTGAAAAGCAATTCCTCATTGTCCTAGTAATGACTGTTTTCCTAATAAGGATGTGAATCTGCGAGTAGTAATGTCACTGATGATGTGAGGCAGTTTGGTTTAGTACTTACAAGATGAATAGGAGAGTTGACATCCTTGAGGGAGAGTGTCAGTTCATCATCCCACTGAGGGTTGCGGTTATTCTTAATGACACGAGTCTTCACTTTCTGTTCCAACATTAAAAAAAACTCAGGTACAACAAGAAAATGTGGAATCAATAATTCTAAAGCAGAATCCACAAATCAAAACTTAAGTCCCAATTGTAGTGACAATCTTTTAAACAAGCTCCATTTCAGCAAGAATGTGATGATAATTGACATATGAAAGAAAATAGCCACAACCCACTCCATCCTTCAAAATAGACTAAAACATTTAAGGCTAGATGAGAGAAAAAAGAGAGTACAACAAAGTTTAAAATCCAAACTAAAGGTATCAGCTTTTACATGAATAATCCAGATCGGCCATGAACTTCCCACGTTGCTATTACTAAGTTCAGAATAGTTGAATTGCATATTAGTGCTTCAAAATGAAGCCTTCCTGCTTATTATTTTGTCAATCTGTAATTATTGGATCCGTTCCTAAATATAAGAGCTAGTTGGCTTTTTTGGAGAATACTAAGAAAGAAAGTGAAATGAACCATTTGATCATAACATATTTTGTATATTATTAGATCATATGTTAGTTTATAAGTCAAATAAACTAGTTTAGAGAAAAAAAAATAGGAAAATCAATTTTCAATTACCTTATTTAGCTTTCTAAGTATTCTCTAAAAAAGTCAACTAGTTAACGGGAAAGTATTATTTTCCATAGTTTAATAATATTATGAGTAATTAACAGGCACATGAGTTTTGCCAAAATAAACAGCTACACACAAGTCCTTAACACATCAAATCAGGCTTTAATTCTGAACTTTACAACTATAAACACCACATGGAACATGATTTACAAGCAGAGAGAGAACTTATGTAAAGAATATTATGAATAGCTTCAAAAAAAAAAAAAACATTTTTGATGGAGAGGAAGCCGGAAAGGAAAGAGGAAAGAGGGGGTAGGAACCTGGTCGCCCAAAGAGACAACAACATAAGGGTCACTGCTACGAGTGTCACGGATTGCAAGAGAAACACCTCGTTTGACACGAAGTTTGAGAAGTCCCAGGATGTTATCCATAAAGATATGTTTGTTACAAATCACAAGGAGAAGAAGAAGAAAGAGTGATGAAGTGAGAACTGAGGGGACTAGGGAGTTGCTTATATCCACACAACACAGCTGACCTTCTGAGTCTATGATATTTTAATAGAAATAATTAATACTCATTAATACACTTGGATGTTAACATCATGAGAATTTCATCACTTTTTTTTTTAAAAAAATACTACTAGTTGAGCATGCAAATTACTCCTTGTCAAAGAGATAATGTTATTTTCTTAGTAACTTTCATTTGATTTGAATGTACAAACTTGCTCTTTAATTATGATATCTTGACTTGGTTTTCATGTGATATAGTGAATATTAAATACGATTATAACAGAAAATTTATTGAATTTTAATGGGAAATAAATCAAATCTAAGGTTTTCTCTTGTTTGTTGAAACATGATATGAGTGACTTATAAATAAGATGACAAGAGAAGTATACCTCCAGATTAAGATATTTGTCGCGCGTGTAATCATATTATATAACATGTTGATTTATAAATAGAATAAATTAGTTTTGAGGAAAAAGTTATCATAGACAATTTAGAGTAATTAATTTTGTTTAATGAATATGTCTAAAAAATCAAAATAAAATTATTACAATTAGGACTGAGCGTTAATTAATACACGTGAAGTAAGGAGTTAGAAGAAGGAGGCATAGTTGGGCACAAAACAGTAGGCATAGAGAGTGAAATGACAAGTAAGGCCCAAAAAGAGAGTGAAATGATTGTGTGGGATGAATTATTCGTGGCCTCAAATCAATGTCATCGGAATCTACGGACCTTGTCCATCTCACTAACTTGAGTGGTTCACAACAAAATCACAATCTTCAAACAGATTTTTCTTTTTTATTGCAAATATGCACGCTAAAGTCTCTCATTGGTTATACAGAGAATTATCTTATGCTGTATGGTATTTCATACTACTCAATTGATGAATAAATTCAAAAAGAAAAACAAATAGCATATCTACTTTATAACTTTATGGCAATGTGAAGTACAGAAAAGCAAGATAAATTTTGTTGTGAAGGAAAAGTAGATGAGCAACGTGAAACATATGAGGTTGTTATGGAAAATTCTCGGCTCGCGCTGTGTCCCCAGTTACGTCGTAATCCTGTGATGACAAGCCATGTGTTTTTTACTTTTTTTGTTTTCACACAACGTGGCTATATCCCTCTTCTGTTTTATTTTAAATCTAGAGCTAAGTTGCAAAAATACACATGTGATTATGATTAAGGTGTAAAAATATTCACGTGAACCATATCATTTCAAAACTAAGCAAAAGTACTCATCCATGATAGGTACTTTTGCCCTTCTTCTGAAGTGTTATGTGTATCCCCTGACATTTTGAAACGATAGGTTACATTTGCTAAAAAAATTACATAGGCATTTTTGCACCTTAACCCTCAAATCTATGTATAATTTTGTAGGTGTACCCATCATGTGGGGAGCTAATCTGGCAGTGGGAGTGATAGGAAAGATATTTTTTATGTGGATAGTTGGCCATGATAGAAACCACACGACATAGTTTGAGATAGTGCAAAGAGGTTGCGCTTACTATAGTAGATGTCTCTACAAATGCGAGCAAAGAGAGAATTTCATGTATCGCTTCCAAAATGCATTAATACCAGCAATAAGTGTTTAAACATGATACAGACAGACCTTTGATTCCATTAAAAGAACTACTCCCTCCCTAAATATAAGATCACTTTGGTTAATTTGAGGAGATTAAGGAAGACAATAAAATTACATGATCTTCCCAAAATCCCCTCAATCAGTCAACTTTAAAAGGAAGAGGGGTTTTAATGAAAAGATAGAGTATAAGGGTAGTTTGGGCAAAACTTGAGATAAAATAGGAAATGATCTTATATTTAGGAACTTATCCACTTCCCCAAAGTGATCTTATATTTAGGAACGGAGGGAGTATTTAACTAACTCTCCTTGATTAAATTTATTGGGATGCAAGATAGGACTCATTATTTATATATGATTTTCGTGAAATGGATAAGAAAGCTCTCAACCAGTGCGCAAGGTTCACTCCTCCCTTAACCCTTTTACTTGAGTTAGAACCCAAGGTGTTTATATACTCACATATTGTTTATATACCCATGTATCCTCTCAATGTGTTAGACTATTTTATTTGACACACATTTTTTCTTCTTCTTTTTGGTTAAACACCCCTTGGTAATCCTACTCCTATGACAATCGACTAATCCGGACTTAAAGGGTAGAAGTGCCTATATAGGCCAGACAATATCGTCTTCTCTCCAAATAAGAGTGTTTTCCGGAATTTGAACACGTGTTCTCATCCTTACGGAGGTTATAATTCACTTAACAGCTCAATCTAATGACTGTCGGTTAAAACTTCTCTTTTATTTTATCTTTGACCTTACGATCACATATAATACCCTAGTAACTTTTCTCACCAACCAGTCTGAGTTCTTTTGTTAACATTCTTATAATTAAAAAATAACAACCTTAATAAAAAAAAGGGAGAAAATTTTATCCAAAAAGGGAAACTATTTAAATAAATGGGCATAATATGGGTAATTCAAACCCATATAAATTTGGGTTTTTAAAGCTCAACCCAAACTGCTAGGTAGCCCCTATTACCATCTGTAGTTCTCTACCCTATATACGGATCAACATTTAAAAAAAGACATTCATAAAGTTTTCCCGATGATTTTACTTTTTGAAATAGACACTTCAGAATGTCCTCCACAATCATACAATCATCCAAAGGTCAACATATACCCTTCTGGCACATGTTCCCCGAGTTTCACGATTATCAATAAATGGGCCCGTTGAAACGGCACATCTAAGAAGGCCAACCCATTAAGTGCTCAACTATTTGGTCTCAAATATTAGGCCCAATTCTGCCCACAATTGGACCCAAAAGAGGACTACTATGCATAACGTCATGGTATTCACATTACATTTACGTTATTGAATTTAAAAATTATTGAATTCAATGATGATAGTCTGGAATTTAGTGTGGCCTGTCATAAATCTTATACAACGAATGAATATAGACCACTAACACGGTTTATATATTAAAACTTACTCCCTCCGGTCCCTAATGTAAGAGCTAGCCGTCAAAAAAACGCTTCTTAAGAAAACATGTGAATGTTAGTTGGGTGTCTGGAGTTAATGCTTCTATTCCAAAATTACCCATATTTATTATGGTACTTTTAAGATAGAGAAATACATAAGCATTAATAAATATGAAAGAGAGTTAGGGGTAAAGTAGGAAAAAATGCAGTAAATGAGGAGAGAATATGGGGTGAGCTCTTACATTAGGGACCAAAACCATTCAAATTTTGGGCTCTTACATTAGGGACCGGAGGGAGTAATTTACAGATTTGAAGTTAATTTTCAATTGAACTGATCACGCAAGTAACATGGGATCTAAATATATATATTATCGGTACGACGGTATACATCAACTCGTGATTATTGTAGTTGTGGCAGTGACATTTTTAATGCAATTCGGGCTAGTGAGACTTGCTACCAAACATCGGCGCTGATTTCAAATGATCTATATATAAATATGTTTCTAAATATTGTATGCCTACCACTTGTGATGGGCTGCCACTAGTTTAGTTGTATATATATAATTTATTTATGCTTTTCTTAAGCAATTTGAGATATAAATTATGAAGTTTTAGCTCAAATTCAAAGTCAACAAAAAAACAAACCGAGCGAGTTAGTCGACTCTTCGCCGGCAAATCACTCGACAGACTGCCCAAAGCGAAATGAACGTGTACCTATAACCTATCTAATTTCTGAATTGAATATTTGAATTATCACGTTCTTTTTTTCTGAAATTATAGTATGTTTACTTTCAGAATTTACGAATATACACAACCAATACAGGAATTGGTCATATATCTGATAAAACAAAATATAATCTAAAATATAATGTGGATTGTATAAAAAATTGTATAAAATTTTTAAAATGTGAAAGAGATCTCTGTGATATATAACATGGAAATTTAAAAGAAAACTTACATAGTTAGTTGTTTAAAAGATTATAGCTGCGTATGATTATTATGGCCACAATTGTTTGATCATGTAACGCTGGGTTAGTGCATAATTAAAAGAAACACGTATGTTTGGAAATAATTTATTATGTGATTATTACCAACCAACAAGTTTATTGACGAAAATGTGAAAATTGAGCGTGATCGATATTTGAAGTTTAAAACACAATAACAACCCGTAAAAGAAAAACAATGGTTATTTCACATTTGATTAGTTATTGCGTAACACCATCAACTGACCCGCGATCACCACTTAAATAAGACTAATTTTGTTGGTCGAATGAGACTAAATAATTAAGAATAATTTTTTTTTTTAGGTAAAGAAAAGGGGCAACGCCCATTACACACTAGCCCACTGTATGCGAGCTTCCTCAAGTTCACATGAGTCTTCTTGTAATACTTGTTCTATCTCCACAGGTGGTGTGTCCCAGATCACTTCTTCCTGCTGCAGCTTCCAGCATAGTGCAGTAATTGCATCCGCACTCTTGTTACCTTCTCTCAAAATATGGCAAAACTTGAGTTGCCAATTCAGATTTCTCATTAACCATATGCTTGCCCAAGGTTCAAGCAGTGCTCTTCTTGGTTGTTTTCCTGCAAACAGCTGAACTATATTTTTTGCATCAGACTCTACTTCTAACTTTCTAATCCCCATGTTCCAACAAAGTTGTAATCCTTTAAGAATTCCCCAAGCTTCAGCTTCATGAGCATTGCTAGTGTTGAGTTTCATGGTGAAACCTTGAATCCATCCTCCTTCATCCCCTCTAATTACTCCCCCACAGCCACCCCACCCAAGACTGGATGTCATTCCATCTGCATTTAACTTGCACCAGCCCATTTGTGGAGGTTTCCATGAGGTTCCTGTAACAACACCTCTGATTGTATTACATACCTCCATGTCCCACCGTTGAAAATAATTTGCCACCCTCTGTCTAATACTTTTATCCCCATGAGAAGGAAGTTCAAAATCTGGATTTTTCCTCTTTAAATTTCTCCACCACCATATCATATAGCATCCTGTTACAAAAGTTTCAGGCCACATCTCCTCATCACAACTTGAAGAGTGTTTTGACAGATTTTGTTGGAACCATTCACACCAATTTGTGCCAAAGAACTCTGCCCTTCTAGCTGGTATGATCATTTTCCTCCATAAAGAATTTGCGCTTGGACAATCCCTTAAGGCATGTAATATGTCCTCCTCCTGTCTGTTACAAATAGAACATACTCCAGACCCTCCACTCCACTTGTGAGTTAGTGAATTAGTGGGCAATTTTCTATGTGCACATCTCCAAGCAAACACCCTAACTCTCTCAGGAACTTTCAACTTCCAAATCCTTATCCATGTAGTTCTGTATGGGCATTCAGTCACACCCTGTAGTTCTGTATATGCACTAGCTGTTGTAAACTCACCATGACTTGTGGCTTTCCATATGAGTTCACTCCCTGAATTAGGGCCCGCTACTCGCTGTATCTTCTGCATAAAACTACTCCAGAGCTTGGCTAGTTCTTTCCATAAACGAGAATCAGAATCTTTCGCAATTAGTTGGCTGCCTTCAACCCAATTTCTACCATATTTTCCAACTAGAACTCTAGCCCATAGATCAGAAGGGTTTGTATGAAGTCTCCAAAGCAACTTAAGCAAGAAAGCTTCATTCATGATCTTAAGAGACTTAATACCGACCCCCCCTTGCTCTTTTGGGCTACAAAGTTTTTCCCATGCTATTGGGTGCCAGACTCTTTTACCTTCTTCTTCCCCCCACAGAAAGTTCCTTTGTAACCTCTCAATCTCGTCAATAATTCCTTGGGGCAATTTATCATGTTGCATTGGGTACATCACCATCGCACTTGTGACTGATTTGACCAATGATATCCTACCTGCAAGGGACAGACTCGAAGCTTTCCATCCTTGCAAGCGCTTTCTCAGCCTCTCCACCACATTTTTATACTTGTCTCTTCCTTTTTTAGGAAACCTGATATTGGCTCCTAAGTATTGACCCAGCTCCTCCACTTGTTTGAAGTTACTCATCCGGCAGAGGTCTCTACACGTTCTTCCTGCAACATTAGGTGAGAAATAAATCACGGTTTTTTCCTCACTTGCTTTGTGGCTCGACATTTCTCCGAAAACCTGCAAACAATTAAGAATAGCATTCATATTTGTTTGGTTAGCTTCTGCAAATAAAACAAGGTCATCAGCAAACATCATGTGAGTGATAAAAGGTCCTCTTTGACCTGCTCTCAATCCTCTCCATTTTCTCTCTCTCACACTATCAAGGATCAAGTGAGTTAGTTTTTCCATGCCAAGTACGAATAGGTAGGGGGAAAGGGGGTCTCCTTGTCGCAGTCCCCTAGAGGGTCGAAAGGGGTCCATTTTGTCTCCATGCCATAAAATGCTAGTAGAGGTCGTGTTGATACACTTCATAATTCTTTCTGCCATTTCATGTGGGCAGCTAAGTTCCTCCAACACCTTCTTCATATAGTTCCAACTAATGCGGTCATAAGCTTTTTCAAGATCAACCTTTATGGCCATATAACCCTTTTTACCACATTTTCTCCTCATCGAATGAATCATCTCATTCACTATAATAATATTCTCTTGAATATTCCTTCCCGGGACAAAACTAACTTGGTACGGGGAGACCAACTTTGTCATTAAATTCTTCAACCTACTCACAATTATCTTTGAGACACATTTATACACCACATTACAAAGTGATATGGGCCGAAATTGTTTTACTTTCTCAGGGTTCTCAATCTTAGGAATCAGCGTGATCAGAGTCTTGTTGATTTCTGAGAGTTGATTTGGTTGTTCCCAAACCTGTCGTAATGACCGACAAACAGACTCACCAACCGTCTCCCAGCACTTTTGAAAGAAAATTGCCTGAAACTCATCTTCTCCAGGAGCCTTCAAACCTCCTATAGAGAACATAGCAATCTTGATTTCCTCATTGGTGAGTGGGACATCTAGCATTCTCCAAGAGTCAGCTTCAATTTCTGGCCAATTATGATAAGTGTGGGTCCATCTCCTGTCCTCATTTTCCTCGTGAAAGAGACGTTGAAAGTAGTCATTGACAAGCTGTCCTACTTCAATCCTACCATCAATCCATTCATTATTTTCATTCCTAAGGGACGTCACTTTGCACCGGCTTCTCTTGATCTTGGTTTTCATGTGATAATAGGAAGTGTTCCTATCACCATCATTCAACCATTTTGTTCTAGCTTTTTGATACCATAAAATCTCCTCCTGCATCAATACCTCTCGTAATTCTTCTTGTAGGGAAGCTTCAAGCTCTTCAAGGTGGGGGTTGTATGCCTCTTGCAGAGCCCTTTGAGCACCATCAATTCTCCTTGTCAATTCCTTTTTCCTCTGATTTATATGGCCAAAAGTATGAACATTCCAGTGTTTTAATTCCTCCTCCATTTTATTCAAGGTCTTCCAAACCTCTTCTGTGTTTGTCCATTTACTAGCTACAAACTCTTTAAAGGTCGCATGGGTGAGCCAGGCAGCTTCAAATCTGAATGGCCTTTCGCCCCTATCTTTGTTACTAGTATTCAAATAAATTAATAGTGGGTGATGGTCAGATTGTGATCTCAGTCCCACTTTGACTTTAGCTTCTCCAAATTTCATCTTCCACTCTACATTAGCCAATGCTCGATCCAGTTTTTTGTACAATCTGCTTGCTAACTTTACTCTCGGCCCTCTCCAAGTATATCGGGGACCTTCTGTACCTAAATCAATAAGCCTGCATTTTTCTATGTTTTCACAGAATTTCTTGCATTTGTTCTCATTAATTTCTCCCCCTCCCCTTTGTTCATTTCTATTTTTGATATCATTGAAATCTCCTGAAAGTAACCAAGACCCTCGCACTTGTACTGCTAGTTGTTCCATTTCTGCCCAAAATTCTTGCCTTTCTTGAGCTCTGGGACTAGCATACACTGCAGTAAAATACCACGGGAACCTTGATACACCCATAATCTCACAATGAAGGAACTGTTTGTGCTTTTTCAGAACCTTGATCTGAATGGAGTCATCATTCCACATCAACCAAATGCCTCCCGACATCCCTTGTGCATCAACTAAAGCTTGATTTTTGAATCCCATTTTCTTAATGGCTTGTTGGGCCACTTCACCACTACATCTAGTCTCAACTAACACAAAGATTTTCGGGTTATATCTTCGCTTCAATTCCTTTACAGCAGTCCAGAAATCTTTTCCAGCTGCCCCTCTTGCATTCCATGTAATAATCATTAAAAAAAATTATTGATGGAAGGATCAACACCCTATTACTCAGCTTAGAAGGTATTAGTACCTTCAACTCCATTGCACTGATGAATAAGTTCATCATCTTCCCATTGGTCTTCTTGATTATCAAGAATCTTCTCCACATCATTAATTTCCATTAACTCTGTACCATTTCCTGGATCCGGTGGTTTGTCTATTTCAACCTCCATTTCTTGATCTGACAGATTCACAATAGAGGGGTTCATGACTGTCTCTTCTTGATCCACTTTTTCGGTCTCACTATTACCCTGACTCTTATCACTAAGAGAGCCTAATCTCACTCTGTTTTGTTGATCTTCAATCCTCATTTCCTGTGAAAAATCCAAGCCTACTCTCTTTTTTTTACTCCCGCCCTCTTGCGCAGACTCTTGGCCAATTCCTCTAATTTGGCCTTCCCCTTTTAGATCTTCTCCCTCCTTGTCACCTCCTCCTGCTCTACCACCAAACTTCCTTTCTTTACTTTCTGCTATGTTTGGACCCCTAGAGATTTTCTCTACCCCTTTATTTAATCCTCTTGTTTCTACATTTTTTCCTTTCCCTCGGTAACTTCTTGCATTATCGCTCTCTCCTTTGTTTGAGAAGTCTCTTAGGACTTGCCTATCACTCACCTCATTCTTTCCTTCCTCTACAGCAAGGTTGTCATCTTCTACTTCCAATACAGCAAATCTAGACTTATTAACAGTGTTCTCTCCCATCTTTCCCTGTCCTGGCCCTGATTTTGTAGCCTTTTGAGATACTTTTCTCCCCTTTCTTGGATCCTGCACAAACATCCATTCCCCATATTTCTGCGGCACCTGACCTCCGTTCTCACCGGCTATCATTTCTACTTGCATAGCTTCATTCCCCCTATTTTCCTTTTCTTTATCTACTTCTTGAGCTCTTTTAACAGGGCATTGTTCAATGGCATGACCAAATTTCCCACAGTGAAAACAAATCAAGTGGAGCCCCTCATACTCAATCCTCAAAGAATTACCATCAACATTATATGAGGGGATAAGAGGAGACTCTAAATCAATTTCAACGCACATACGGGCAAACATTGTTCTAGCACGGCGCAACGTCATTTCATCAATCTTAAGGGCAGTTCCAATCTGATTTCCTAAGTTAAAAAAAAAATTTTCTATCATAATACTCAACTGGCAAACCTGGTAGTCTTACCCATATAGCAAGCTTCTTGATTCTTTCAGTCCATGGATTGAAGTTGCTCTTCCATGTCTGAACAGTCAAGTAATGGTTTTGGATTAGCCATGGCCCCCCTTCCAGTGCATAAAAGTAATCCTCCTTAGACCTGAACGTAGCTAGCATGAACCCATTTCCTATGAAGGAGAGGTCTACTTGTCCAGATTGTCCCCACATGGCTTGAAGCTTTCGATTGAGTTGCATATAGCCAAGATTCCTCCCAAGAAGCTTAATAATGAGAGAATACTGCCATTTCCTACCTAGCCTCAATCTCTCTTCTTCTGAAAAAGAAATTTGTGGCCCGTTCTCCGTCTCAAAAATGGTGACCCCCTTCTTCATTTCCTCTGTATTGCCTGTCAAAAGGCTCCCATCCCAGTCATCCTCATTATAAGGATATTCATACCCTTCCTCATCATAACATGGGTTTGGTCTCACCGCTTCTTTGTAGGACTTAGGGCCTTGATTTTCTTGCTCCATTTCATGATCTTTCATCCATTCCTCTACCCTAGGCTTCAAAGAAACCTCACCCGTGAAAGCTCCTGTAGTTCTCGGCATCTTCCTTCTTGCTGCAGTGTTCGCTGTCTCTTCTACCCCAGTCGTACCCCCCAGGTTTTGAGACGAAGAAGCCCCAAGCCCCTCCTTGGTACTCGGAATCAGATCTGGCCCCTCTTTGCCGGCCGATGGCCGGTCAGGGGGCTGTTTCCGTGACCCCTGAACAGTCTCTGACATGGAAAAACCAAGCACTTTCTCTCTTTCTCTTTTTCTCTCTCTACGTTTCTCTCTTTCTTAATAATTAAGAATAATTTAAAACAATAAGGAACGTGAAAAATGACGCGTTATTTGGGGCAAACAATTTATAAAAAGAAAATGAAATTAAAACGAGTCAATAAAGGGTGAAGATTGAGGATGAAAGTTGGAAGAAGCCAGCAACGTACTGGGTGTGGGACCAACGCAGTATAAAACAGTAACATGGCTTGACCCAGGAGGAGCCATCACGTTGGATTCAATTCGTTCTACAATTTCAACATGGAATATCCTCTTCTACTTAAGAAAGATATTCCCTTGTCCCTGAATTTTTCACAATAAGGTGCACTTTAATTCTTTTTCCAGCGTTACTCCAGCCACGTTAGTCATATGAATTGGTTCCTCCTCCCAAAAACAATGAGGAGAAAAAGCTAAATACATCTGATGTAGTGTCTCAATATTAAATTAAATGGTCTAGGTTTGATTTTATTATAATATTTTCATAAGTACTTTGAAGGGCTAATTAGATTCAATAGTATACTCACTTGCCATTGAGCCTAATGTCATGAGTTTGAATTGGTCTCTTTACATAATAAAATAGGGGTAAAATGGTCTAGTATATACCTCTCACAGCTTTCTCACCAGGGTTGCCCTCTATTTTCATAAGTATTTTAAATCGATTATATATTATCTATATAAGATTTCGATAGTTTAGATAGATATATTTCACTACCCTTTACCAATATTTTCAGGAGGAATAAAACGGTTCCTAGTTATCCAGTTGTGGTATCGGCAGTTCGGCACATTAATTCCTACCCTCGTTCCAATGCAAGACTGTTTTTGTTGATGGAGATAAAGTTGAAAGCTGAATGAGACGGTATTAGAAGTATCCATACACTTCTGGATTTCGATACAGCAATCCAGGGTTATGAGTTATGACGTATATATTTGTCATCCTCCTTTTGGGACGAACACGCTAAATTCGATTCAAATTATACCATGTTTTACACCACCAAAAAGACCACGAAGTAATGCAAAAAGAAATTTAACTTTGTTGCTTACGTAGTTTTCGTATACTTTGTTAAAATTTAAAAATGAAAACTGAATTAATTAGCACATAATTAATATGCATCCATCATCAAGTTGAAACACCAAGGACTGATTTTCCACATTAAATTCCACTCCTTACCTCCTGGGTAAAGGTCTTTATTTTTGGGGTTCAAACATCCTGGGTAAAAGCTGATCAATTAATCATTTTTTTTGGCCAAATGATCAATTAATCATTTATAGTTTATAAAATATTTTGCCTGCATATTATATGAGGACTTAAAAAGAAAATCAGCAAAAACTATTCCGTTCGGTAATGGTTGATCAAGCCCAGTAAATTACTACGATCAAGGCTTTTTAATTGTTCGTTTTCTTTTACGACCTTGTGGGTTAAGTTTAACCCGAAAAAACTTATACACTTAAAGCCAAATATTTAATTTTGTTTTCTATTTGAAGTAAAGGCTTGCATTTTTTAATTCATAATTTACCCTCCCATTTGGTTGGGAAAAATGTATAGAATATTCATAACATATTAGACGGTGGATAATAGGCGATCACTTCCACCATGTTAGAGGATAGACTCACTTTAATTTTATAAAACAAAAAACAGAGGATAATAGACTCATTCCCACCAACATATTGCCAAGATAAAGGTAATTTGAACCCAAAATCATATATCTTAATAACGAGATCCCCTACTACCCACGATAGATAAAGATGATTTGTTGTCTCCCGCAACTATTTTCATGCATACCATATTGGACAGTAGATAATAGGCTCAATCCCACCATGTTAGAGGATAGACTCACTTTAATTTCATCAAAACAAAAAAACAGAGGACAAAATTAAAGGCTCACTCCCACCATGTTGCCAAGGAAAAGGTTGGAATTTGAACCCAAAATCATATATTTTATTGACGAGATCCTCCTACTACCACAACAGGTAAAGATCATTTGTTGTCTCCCCCAACTTTATTTATGCATACCATATTGGACAGTAGATAATAGGCTCACTCCCACCATGTTAGGGGATAGACTCACTTTAATTACATCAAAACAAAAAACAGTGGACAATAGGCTTACTCCCACCGTGTTGCCAAGATAAAGGTTGGAATTGAACTCAAAATCGCATATTTTAATAACGAGATCCCCTACTACACACGATATAGTGGTAAAGATGATTTGTTGTCTGATCTCCCGCAACTTTAGTTTAATTTATTTTTAAATAATCTCATTTTACTAAACAAAATAAACTGAGCCATCCGATATCTTTAAGTGAGGAAACCGAGTCTAAATTTTGCATCATCCAAGAAAAACATACTGGGAGGGACGTATTCTGATCACAAATTATTGATCCGGATCAACCAATTATTCGAATGCACAGTTTGGAGGGAGGGTAGGGTGTAAAGGAAGGAATGTGATTCTGAGCAAAAGCTGGGGAAGTTGAGTGCGTGATTGCTTGATGCTTAATGATCGAAGAGTGTGACCAAATTTAGACCCTTGCTTTTAAATTTTTATTCTTCTCTTTTATTTATTTCTTTTTCTTTAATAAGTATAATTCCTCTTCATACATCAATGGTTAATATGAGCTCCCACGCATCCTCCTCTAATTGAGTATATGATTCCACCTTATCCTCTCATCACTCGTTCATCGTTTATGATAAAAAAGGCACGTGATTTTAGTCATTCAATTTTCATATCTAAGACTGGCTTATATATGTTTGACTGTAAAAAAAAACGGATGTATATAGAAGCATGCTGCAGCCAGAAGCTTAGCAAGCAGCCTCCTACATGCCACTTTCTTCCACCATTCACACCGAAACGGGGGGAATATGTTAAAAATTCCATGTTGTACAAAACTCATAAGAAAAAATTCGTAAAAAGTGTGCCGCTTACAACTATCAGCCAAATTTAAATTACTATTATTTTCTTATTATTTCTATTGTGTAATTCCCTGTACAACAGCTACAATTTACTCGCATAAAGATGTAGAGATTTCTCAAAGAAACTGAATTCCCTACAGATAAAAAAATGATTGGGTGTAACTAGATATATCTAAATTATTGTAAATTTGTAATCCTATTTGGATTGTTTAATTTTTTGGAAAAAAAGAAATGAATTTTTTAAAAAACTTATCTTTGTTGATACAAAATCTATAACAACAATATTCTTTCAACCTTCATTTATTATATGGTAGTAAAAAAAACCTTCATTAATTACAGAATATTTTTTTAAAAAATATTATTTTTAAAAAATATTACTTTTAAAACAAAAAAAAATCATTTAGAAGATGTTTAGAAGATGTTTAGAAAATATTACTTCTCTGGTAAAATTATTTTTTACTATATTTAGAAAATGTTGGCCATAAATTTTAGAGAATATAATAGATAAAACAAAAAACAAAAATTAAAAGAGAATATAGTAGGAGCGCAAAATAAGTGGAAGCGGATTATAGATACAGAAAATCAATAAATATATATATTTTTTTACTAAATCAATAAATATATACAATCCATATAATCTGTTAACATAAAAAAATTAAAACAAATAGTTTAAATAAACTAATCCATATATCTTGTAATAAAAAAACTAATCCATATATCCTAACTTATGACCAA